>CM053792.1:796509945-797759945 GCA_028749045.1 Cupressus sempervirens
TTAATTGAGAGATATTCATTGAGTTGTTAATATAGTCATGTAAATTTGATTAATTGTAAATTAATTAAATTCAATTAATAAATAAGTTATGCAATGTGGTCATTATAGAATTATTTTTTAAGATTTCCAATATAGCTTGTTACTAAATATTAACAAGTTATTATTATTGATCTATGGATATGAATATTTGTGTATGACTTTTAACATACAAATTATAGTTAGTTATTAATCAACTGATATTCATTGGGTTGATGGTATGGTTGTATAATTATTAATTAAATCAATTAACTAGAGTTAATTGGATTTAATTAATACTTAGGTTATGTAATAGAGATTTATTTGATATAATTCTCTTAACGAGATTGTAGATTATCTATATTAAAGTTGGTAAGTCTTATGACTTGAATTATGACCTTAGATATTATATGGTTGTCAATGATGATAACGATTAAATTAAAAGACTCAAACTTTAGTAATACTTAATTAAGTTTCTAATTGAGAACTATTAGAATTTTGAAAGGTCATGGATTGTGCACTTATGAGAATTGATTGATTAAATTGATCATTTTAATTAAGTTATAATCTTCTTATTCGAAGACTAGTAATTGACTTTCTTACATTTTGACGAATAATGATCCTTGATTTATTTTGGAAGTTGAAGTAACCTTAAAAGAAGAGTTAATCAATTAGAATATGGATCATGGTTAAAATAGAGAACAATTTAATTAAGGTCAATGATGATCAGTTTAGTGAATATTTATCCTTAAGTTATTCTTAGAATGTAATTCTTAATAATGGAAGGATAATGCTATCGAGGAACAATTGGGCTGACTTGTACGTCAAATGATGAAACTTAAGACACTTGAAAGTATTCTTGCAAACAAAAAACTGGAAACCCCTACACAATATTCAACTATGTAATATTAGTAAACCAAAACATGTGTTTGCATCGTGTATTCTATATGCTTCTTGTTTTGGGTTTTGGGTTAACTAGCGATGACCAATCCTAAGTTGTTACCAGAGGCTCGAGGGTTATGAGATGTGTTGGCATGTTGATCTTATTTGGTCTCGATCTTTATAAGCCCAACCATGGTTATGTGATCATATGCTCTATGAAATGTTTGTATTTACTGATTGTTATTGTTCATCAGTCTTCATGTGTGAAGCTGATATGTATGAGACACTTGAGCTAATCATTTTTGAGTCATCGATCAGTTGTCCTTGGATTATTTTCTAGTCACCATGATGGGACTAAAATGTGGATTTATTTATTGATGATGTCATGTTGTGACATGTTTGACTCAACCATTTCGGAGTCTTCGGTCAGTATGATTTTGAGATATTCTTGGTTGCTTGTTGAAGAACCAATGGATATGGTGATTATTTTGAGATATATTTTGGTTATTGAGAACCAATTGATACTTATGATTATCAGTGATGCCTTCAGTTGCCAATAGAGAACTGTTGTGGTCATGATTTTCTATGGATGTTTTTCCAGATGCTCATGGAGATTTGATGATTCTTATCTTGGTGATTTGATGATTCTTATTGTGGATATTTGATGCTTATATTGTGGATATTTGATGATTCTTTTTATGGATTATCTTTTGGATTTTCTTTACAGTTGCTTGTACAGGACTGTGGTGATTTTATGATTCCATGAGCTTAGGGTAGGTAATCTACTTGTAGTGTTGGGAAGTGGCTTGCAATGGGGGCCGGGGCCCTAAGTGGCTGCCAGGGTAACTCATTGTAAGTTTGGTTAATAAGTGATAACATTTACACACTAAATGGGGATTAAATGAACCTAAAAAGATAATTGTTTTGATGTTCTCGCCCATGCCTTGAGTGCTTGTACAGGCTAGGATGGGAGTAGTGAGACGCATGGTTGCGACCTTGCATTCCATAGTATGCCTTGTCAGTATGAGAGGATACTAGTGGCCGCATGAGATCAGTATGGACCCGTGGAGTTTAGCAAACTGCTAGGGTAACTTGTACGTGATAAATGCGATGACACTTTCCCGCTTGCATAGTAGGTTTTCTACATGTCTTTGTGTGCCTCTAGGAATTAGATGTCAGTTTTGTGTGAATGGAACCTTTGAGTTAGTATACTTTTAGGATTCCTAGACTTTTAGAGATTTATGCTATGTGATTTTGATATCCTGTTTGGGACTTGAGATTATCTCCTCAGCACGGTGGGAGTGGACCATTTAGGTTCCACGCGGTCAGGTGGTAGTATTTTTCCACTCTTATCATTTGAGATCCATCCGAGACACCATGGCTGGAGCATTCTTGGTTGGAATTTATCTTTATTATGTTCTTGGAGCATTACGATAGATGATATACCTTATGATGGATGTATTTATTGGTATGTTTCTTATATTGATGATTTGCATATGTTAGTTGATGATATATTATGCTTTGCTTTGCATGTTAGTAGGATGTTTTAGGAGTGACATTCCTACTATGTTTATAGCTGATGATCTCTTCGCTTCTTTGGAATGTTACGCACGGAGGGATGGCTAGGATCCACGATGGTCTAATGATGCTATTTACGGTTGGGAGGAACCGTGCACTTAGTTATTTATGTTTGTGATATATGGTTATCTTTTATGATGGGTGTTTATATCTTTATGATGATGATGTATCATGTATGGTTTATGGTTTCATTATGATGGATTAATATTGGATGATGATGTACTTTATTTACTTGGATGTTTATTCTTTTAAGCTTTTCATACCCTGTGATATGTATGGTGGATGATTAAGCAATCTGAAAATGTAATTTATGAACATTGGATGTATCATTGTTATTTCATAAGGATGTGATGTTAGATGAATGGTTGATTTAGATGTGATTCAACGTTAAGGGATTCTTAAAGAATGTAACCTGTTAAGTATGTTATATTTACTATCAGTTAGATGTTACTATTGCTTCTGTGAATGTTATGAATGGTTTTACTTTCATGTTTTAAAAAAAAAATTGTTTGGTAAACTTAGTGAAATTCTTTGGATCCCTTGGCGAGGCATTACATGACAAGCATAGTAAGTTAGCTGATTAGCCTCAATGTTTAGAGGCAAAATTCAATGAAAGAGGAGGAGGGTGGATTGAGAGAAGTGGAGCCACAACCGGAGATAAAGGGAGGAACACAAGTGACAAGTGGAGTGGAGGATTTATTAAGAATGTTGGTACAGAGAGAGTCTAGGTGGAGAATGTAGAGTAGGAAGTCATATTTTTGCTAGGATTGATGGAGAAAGCTTGTGAGGATGGGACATAGATAGAAGTGAGGTGACTCTAGGTGGTGTTGAATTTAGGATAGGCTCGAGTGTGGTTATTGGAAGTGGAACTGTGAGTGGAATAGTTACAAGCAGAGGGAAATGATGTAGGTCTATGGGTAGAGCGATCATAAGTGCAAAGATTGCAAGAGTCTCAAGAATGGAACAAGTGGGTTTGGAAAGTGTGCAAAATGAACTAGTGTTATTACAAGTATAGTCCAAGTCTTTTAGGGAGGCAATTGAAAAATTGAACACCCTATCATTGCAATTGCAAGAGCGATTAG
This sequence comes from Cupressus sempervirens, assembly GCA_028749045.1. Lineage (NCBI taxonomy): Eukaryota > Viridiplantae > Streptophyta > Pinopsida > Cupressales > Cupressaceae > Cupressus > Cupressus sempervirens. The sequence goes on from CM053792.1 coordinate 796,513,503, forward strand.
CGTTGAGCGAGTCAAAGGTGAGGTAGTTACAACAATGATTAAATGAGGCAAAAGTGGATGTGGAGCATAGGAGAATGGTGGTTGATAAGATGTAATAGGAGTAGGATGTGGCCCAACAAGTGATCACTATGCCAGGGATAAATAAGCTAGTGGAGAATGTGTTTATGGATATGCAACAGACTGTGAAAGTGCACCTGGAAGCTGCCTATTATATGGGGCTTTATCATCAGTCACTCCCCAACGTGAAGTGACAAGAGACTCAATTTGTAGATAGGGAATTTGCACAACTATTGAATGCTCAATTGCACAGTGGGAGATTTCCAATTCCCATGGATTTTGTGTGGGTGCAAAGAGGATGAAGGCCAGGGGCCTCATCCACTAGGACTAGGTCTGTCGAAATGCCCCTAATCAGACATCTAATCATGCCACCTCCCCAAGGGAGGCCAAAATAAATGATCCAATAGATGTTATTTTGAATGTAATATTGTCGTTGTGGTCATAGTAGAATTTAAAAATGTGTTATTTCTATCACAAGAAAAAGGGTAACTAGTGCGCATGTTACTGAACATCGAATAAACATTGTCATTTCCATTTTTGATATTTTGTGGATATGTTTTGGATGTTTTTGGTATATTGGGAATATGTGGATTTTTTTTGAAACATTTGCAAATATTTGAATGTTTTGGGGATTTTTCTAAATATTTCAATGTTTTTGGAATGTTTTGTAAATATGTGAATGTTTCTAGAATTTTTGCAAAGATTTGATTTTTTTGGAATGTTTTATAAATATGTGAATGTTTTTGGAATTTTTGGAAAGATTTGGAAGGTTTTCGATCTCCATAAAAGTGGGAACAATGATATATGTAGAGGAAGATTGGCCTTCACTTATGTGTGGGAACCGAATGTCGGTGTGGGTTCATAATGAAAGATGAGTACAAACTTGTGTAACATTTGGACAGCCATGATGTTCGAGGTGGAAAAATAGGAAGTGTTGAACCATGAATTACAAGGAACAATTCTATATATATTGATAGCCTTTAGAGACAAGTTGTAAACCAAAGGTCAAGTTTTTCTCTAGGTGTGGGCTGAGACAGATACTTACGGGGCCTATGAAAGATGCTTGTGCCTATGGGAGGCTTTGATGGCCAAAAAAGGTGCTAGAGGGGCGTTGAAAAATGTGTTTGGGCATAAAAAGGTGAAACAGGGCCTTGGAAAACATGTTTGGGTCTGAAAAGGCGAAATAGGGCCTTGAAAAAAGCAATTGGGCCTGAAAAGGAGAAACAAGGCCTTGAAAAAGGTGTTGGGGCCTAAAAAGGTGAAATAAGGCCTTGAAAAAGGTGTTGAGGCCTAAAAGCCACTATGGAGCCCTAAAAAAAGAGTTTGGGACAAAAAGACACGAATAGGGCCTTGAAAAAGGTGTCTACATCAAAAAGACACGAATAGGGCCTTAAAAAGGCATTGAGGGCCAAAAAAAGGTGCTCGAAGACCTTGCAGCCTCCCAAATGTGTGCTTACTTATTATAAGCCCTTGTTAGATGACGATGAAAGAGTCCGACAAATATCTGGGCCTTTTAGAATAGCATTGATATATTTGTTGAAAGGTTGTTGGATCAAATTGTGGTCTCTACAATAAAAATAAGACTAGAAATCTTTTCGAAGTTGTTGTTCTTGATAGGAGGAAAGAAAAGGGACTTTGTTGGAAACTCTTCTGCTATCTGCATTGTGCCAAGTTTTCCAAAGCCCAATGAGATGCTTCAAGACATAACGAGGTTGCTTCTTAATGAATGAATGCTCTTGTTTATTATTTTTATCAAAGGTAATAGGGTAATAAAATATGCCATAAAATATTTAAATATTTTTCAATGTAGTGGGCCTCACCATTGATTTCATTTAAAATCAATCGAGGTATGCAAACCTGCCCTGAAGGAGCAACAATTATAGACAGACACCAGCTCGACATGAAAATGATGGATCATTAGATTGAAAAATACAAAAATAAATCATACAAAATTGAATAGCTTATTTGGGATGAGGTTGCTATTGTTTGGTTTGAGTTTTGAGCTATTTTTTATGATTTTTTATTTTTTAAAAATGTTTTTGACAATTTTTTATAATTTTTGAATGTTATTGACAACTTTTTGATAATTTTTGAATGTTTTTGATGATTCTTGATATGGTAGAAGGAAAAATAGGATGTGAGTGAGATTTGTTGGAATATGGAGATAACTGAGGCTTTTTTGGAGCACATAAATGGTCATGGAGACCAAAGGTGGGCTAAAAAGGCTAAAAGTGGACTCAGAGAGCTACATTTGAGACAATGAAGGAAAGAAAGAATTTTCGGGACTTCAGATGAGTTTGACAAAGGCTAAAATGGATGTTGGGAACTATTGGCCATGGCAGATATTCTAGATGTGCACTGATTGTCTTGCAATCCATGTCTATGATATCTTAGAACATAATTAGACTCCATGTTTCCTATGAGTTTTACGTCTTCCCTTTGTTGTTTTTTTGCTGACTATCTTCACTATTATGAACTATGTCTGATGCCAGGAAACCACTAAACTATAACCCACAAGTGTTTCCCAAATGGGTATGCATGAAATTAACTCAACTGTGCTTGGTAGTGAGGCGAGCTGGAGCGAAAAGCCTATAAACAAGCAAAATTTGTCTTAAAGAGGGTTGTTTGGGCCATGTCTGATTATAGTTCCACATTGAAAGATGTAAGAATTTCCTTAGGGAAAAATCACCCAAGAACAAGAAGCTCAACAACTAGCACAAAATAGGCCAACTGAGTATGATCAGAATAATAATATGATATTCAATTGATGTACAAGTACACTAGGAGTGCCTGTATATAAAGGCCTATAGAATGCTTCTAGAATGTTTAGGAGTTAGCAATAAGATAAGCCTCACAACTAAGCACATGTCCACCAAGAGTGGATTATCCTCCATTAAGCACAAGAGTTAGTGTGATGATGAGAGGATAAGCCTACAAAGGTGTGTCATTTAAAGCTCACAAAAGTTATGATGAAATGTATAATGGGTCTTGACTACTAGACCATGTTAGGTACCCAAGTACAAATGCAATGAAATCTCTTTGAAAACAAAGAAAGAGGGAAAACCTCATGGGAAAAACCCTCCCCTTGGTGAAAAATCCCTCACTCCCAAGAGATCTCATAAATGAAGATACTTGACCTTTGTGAAGGGCTTGATGAAGATGTTGGCTACCTGCTACTCAATAGGACAATACTACAATGCGATGACCTACTCATGAATCATCTCTCTAATGTAGTGCATATGAACCTCAATATGTTTGGTGCACCGATGTTACACTGGATGCTTTGAGATCTCAATAGCACTCTAGTTATCACAATGGATGAGTATGGGTCAGGGCAGATCAAAACCAAACTCCTTCAGAATCTACTACAACCAAATAGCTTTTGTTGCCATAGTCATAGCTCCTCGATACTCAGCCTCAGTCAATGAAAGATCAATGGTGTTCTACTTTTACTCTACCAACAAATGGGGCCGAAACCAAGATGAAACATATATCCTAAAGTAGACTTGTGAGAATCAAGGTCCCTTGCATAGTTTGAGTCTGTAAATCCCACTAACTAAAGTTCAGTACTAGCTACATAGTGTATCCCATGCGTATGTGTACCCTGGATATAGTGCAAGATTTGTTTGGCTACCTTCCAGTGAAGTTCATGTGGCTCTTGCATGAAGTGAGAAACCATTCCAACTACAAATGAGATGTCAGGGCATGTATGTGTCAAGTAGATGAAGCTTCCAACCAACTATCTATATAGAGTCACATCAACAAGCGGAGTGGAACACTTTGTTTCTAACTAACACCTAAAAGAAAGGGAGAAGGTGTATTCTTGTAGTCACTCATGCAAAACCAAGCAAGTAGATCAATAGCATACTTGGGTTGTGATAATGTTATCCCTGATGAAGACTTATGTATCTCGATACCAAGGAAATATTGTAGTAGACCCATGTCTATCATCAAAAACCTATCCTGCAAAGTAGCCTTGACACTATTAATAATGGATGTTTTGCTCCCTGTAATGATCAAGTCATCAACATAAAGCACAAGAAGCAAATGTGAATCATCCCTTTGAAGAATATAGACATTTAGATCATAATGACATTTGGTGAACCCTTTGGAGAGAAGGAAAGAATCCATCTTGGAATACCAAGCTCTTGGGGCTTGTTTAAGTCTATAGATAGACTTCTTCAAATTGCAAACCAAGGTAGCATCCTGTATGAATCCCTGTGGTTGCTCCATATATATCTCCTCATGAAGATCCCCATTCAAGAATGTGCTCTTCACATCCATCTAATGAACAACCCATCTCTGAGCTGCTGCTATAGCTAGTGTCAAATGAATGGAATTCATCTTTGCCACTGGTGTAAAGGTCTCAGTGTAATCAATGCTAGGTACCTGAGAAAAACCTTTTGTAACAAGTCAAGCCTTATATTTATCAACACTTCCATCTACTATGAATTTTGTCTGATAGATCCACTTACACTGAACTAATTTTCTTCCCTTAGGAAGAGAGACTAAGTCCCATGTATCATTTCTCATAAGAGAATTATATTCTTCCTCCATTTCTCTATCCCATTCTAGAATACCTAATGCTTCTTTAAATGATTGTGGATTTGAAACAACTATAATATAAGCATGTGGGAGTGAGTTATGCTGTGATCTTGTCCTTTTGGTATCTGAAAGATTCCCTGCCAATGGTCCTACTATATCCAATGTCTACTTCGCCCATCTACTTATAGTAGAAGAAGATGTAGTAGGAGTGTCCTCAATATTAACTTGTTGATGCCTCTATTTGGGTTAGGGATGAACATCTTCCAAGTCACTGTTATCACTATCACTCTCTTCAATGAAGGAGGAAGAAGGAGTTGAGGAAGTAAAGCTTGGACAACTTTCTTCAAAATGTACATTCCTCTCATAGAATATATCATGTGTCTTTGGATCCATTACCTTGTTGGCTTTATGTGAGTCCACATATCCAAAAAGATGCAAGGTTTTCTTTGAGCTTCCAATGCCTTGCATTTCTATGGAGGTATTCTAGCCCATGTTGGACAACCAAAGACTCTGAAGTGTGTAATCGTAGGTTTCCTGCCAATCCATGCTTCAAAAGGAGTTATACTATCCAAAGCTTTGTGAGGACTCCTATTCTGAATATAGTTAGCACAATTCATTGCTTCAGCCCAAAAGACTTGATCAAGAGACTTGTTTAGTAGTATGCAAGTGGTCATCTCTTTGAGAGTTCTATTTTTCCTTTCAGCAACACCATTTTGCTATGGCGTATATGGTATTGAATGCTGAAGGTCAATTACCTCTTGATTGCAAAATTCTATTAGTCTTGTGTTCACATACTCCCCCCTCCATTATCTATTTGAAGAACTTTGATGGCTTTTCCTAACTACTTTTCCTCTTGAGCTTTGAAGTTAAGAACATTTTCAAACACTTCACTCTTATGAGCCATGAATAAAACCCAAGTAAAGTGAGAGTAGTCATCTATGAAGGTGAGTGCATAACAAGACTTGCCAAATGATGGCACTAGAAATGGTCTTGCCACATCACTATGAACTAATTCAAGAACACATTGTGCTCTCCAAGACTTCCCCTTTTCATACAATTTTTCTGGATGTTTTCCAAGTGAGCAACCTAAACAAACACCTTCTGAAAACTGTACTTGAGGTAGACCATTGACCATTTTCTTGGTGCTAAGCTATTGAAGATATTTGTAGTTGAGATGTCCAAATCTCTCATGCCACAATTTTCTTTTTGCATTTGAACGTAATAACAAAGCTTGTGAATTTGATTTTGGCACAAAGGAGGAGAAAGTGTAAAGCCCATGATTGGCTTCACCTATCGCAATAATAGAGTCATCCTTTATGCTTTTCACTACAACTGAATCTGGAAGAAATTCAACTTTATTTCCACCTCCATAGTGAGTCATTTGGTCAACTGAAAGAAGGTTGGAGGTAAGATGAGGAACATATAGAACATCCTTGAATGATCCATTGTTCATCTCAACTTCTCCTTTACCTTCAACTTCCACCTTAGTATCATCTCTTACAAAGATGTGTGGTACCTCTGAATGTGTCATGGAAGAAAAATCTTGCTTTGATGCATCTATATGATGTGTGGCACCTGAATCAATGATCCATTCTCCCTGATTAACAGTGTTTGTGAGTAAAGCATGCCCTTTGCCCTTAGAATCTGAAGATGAAGATCCTTTATCTTTATAAGCATTAGGTAGTGGAACATTGTGTTTTTTTATGATGTTCTTCAATTTTTTAAACATCCTTCTCAGTCACTTTACCATATAGGTTTTTGAGGGCATCCCAAGCTTCCTTGGATGTATCATACTTCATGATCTGATAGAGGATCTTGTCTTCAATCCCCATCCTAATATCACTTAGGGCTTCCTATATGCCTTTACCCAAGCTTTGATATCACTTTGAGATGCTTTATCACTTGTTGGTTTAGGAAGGGAACCATCTACATATTGAGAAACTTCATCATGCATCAATTGAAACCATATTTTAATAGACCACGTGGCATAGTTATGTGGTGTTAATTTGGAATCTTAAGATTTCCCATGATGAAAGAAATGAAAGATAACAATAGGAAAAGAGGAATACAACACCAAGAGATGCCCCCCTCCCCCATTCATTTAATCAAGAAACCACCCCCCCTGCTGCCCCCCCACCCCCAAAATGAAAGATTTTGGCATTTTATACTTAGTGCGATTACAATAGCCACTTGCCAATTTTGGCCTTAGTGGACTTCTAATTTGCGATTACAACCTCCTTTTGGAGTTTAAATCTAGAAATTTACAATGTATCTTAGATATACAATAATTTTGAAGTATTATCAAAGCATTACAATGCAAAAAAGGACCTAATTCTGAAAGTGGTGTTTTTGTCCACACAAGCCTATAATTTGATTGCAGATCTAGAAAGTAGACAAAAAATTATTCACTTTCAAAAAAAATGAAACCTGATTCGGAGTCCAGATGAGCACGTACGGAGCAATTGAAGTTGCAAAATGCAAGATTGGATAGGTATAGTCATTGAAAACTACAATTTTTGAAAAATTCATGCACCAAAACCAAAAAAAATAGCACCACTAAATTTTTTAGGAAATTCTAACTAGAATAAAAAAAAATTGCACATGATTTGGAGTTCAGATGACTGAGATATGGCCTTCCAAAGCCGGACTGTCAAATTAAAACTAAATCTGGAGAGGGGTCTGATTAGCAAACTGCTATGTTAAATTTGACATCTAAATGATTGTCATAGTAGTGCAATCTGGCCTATGGATGAGGAGAAAATGACCATCAATTTTAACCTAGTGTTTTGATAACATCAACAAAATGTCCTCCCTAGGTGATGTGGCAATGACATGAGCTATACAAATGTGTATGAAATTTTCTAATGTGGAATGTCAATGAGGCATATAAAATTGTGTGGCAATGTATGGTGTTGACTTGGCTCAACCTATGCATCACCTGACATGGTTGTAGACTTGGCAATGAGCTGGCACTGCTAATTGGTCTGTCTGCATGGATGCTGGCATGGTTGATCATAGGTACGTGGAGGATGCACTATTTGGATTATTGACTAACGTCACATGGCAGGGTGCATAGATTGTTGCATGGTGGTTGAAGTAGAGTTAGGGCGACTGGTGGCTGAGTTACTGTTGGTGTTTATGTTGGCGGCGAGAGTTTCAAACACAGCGATGATGTTTCGTTGATAGTGTCGGCGGGAGGCTGTAATCTATTAGAGGGGGGTCTTAGCGATGGCTAGAGTATGCGATTAATAGTCCCACATGCACTATGGGATCACCATGCAGGTGTTTAAAAAACACTCACTTGCGGAGTTAAAATAAAAGTTCGCTAGATGTTGTGTGTTGTCTGTGATCGGTTGGAGTATTGAGATCACCGAAGTTGTAGATGATACTGCCAGACTTTGAATATAATGGAAGTATGGTTGATGGAATATTCAGTAGAATATGTTGAAGGAATATGCGGCTAATTGATGGAATATTCCTCCTACGGGGCCAAGATTTCACCACTTCGTTCTTGCAAAAAAAATTCTCTGTAGGTCTAATAGGTTGAATTTTTTTTGATAATACAAATTCAAAAATTTCAAAAATTATAGAATAATGACAGAGAAAATAAAACGTAGATCTGGAAAAAAAAAATGCTCAAGTCTAGTAGATCATATCGAATTTACAAATTGGGCCTTCAGGTGTTGGTTTGCAAAAAAAATTTGCCTCAAATTTGACTATGGCCCAACATAGGCAAATTTATAGTCAATTTTCACTAAATCGATGCTCATGACACAATGGTGAGGTCTTCTTTGGCTCTAGATGCCCTCAATAGTGGCGGATAGTCTAGATCTAAATTGAGCTGTCCTTAGAGAGGTAAACCAAGAATGGTCTCCAATGGCTATGAAATGGTGCCTTTATGGTTCTAATACCATGTAAGAATTTTCCTTAGGGAAAAATCACCCAAGACCAAGAAGCTCAACAACTAGCACAAAATAGACCAATAGAGTATGATCAAAATAACAATATGAAAATCAATTGATGTACAAGTACACTAGCAGTGGCTACATATAAATGCCTCTAGAATGCTTCTAGAATGTCTAGGAGTTAGCAATAAGATAAGCCTCACAACTAAGCACATGTCCACCAAGAGTGGATTATCCTCCATTAAGCACAGGAGTTAGTGTGATGATGAGAGGATAAACCTACAAAAGTGTGTCATGTAAAATTATGTTGTGGACACCATGTGCTTAACTAAGAGCATGAACAACTGTGTTGTCAACATGACAACTTAGTTGATTATACAAACTCTAGTGTTGTAGACACAATGCAGTAAAATAGAGTTGCTTACTCTTGTGGTGTCAACATGACAACTCATATGAGTACGCAAACTCCTAGGTGTCTAGCCTAATAAATAATAAAATAATGTATTTATCCTAAGTAAACTTAAGTAAAGTGTAAATAATAATTATTTACATTAACAAAAGACTTGCGTTGTTTAGGGAATTCCAAAGGTGTTATCTCTCAATATTTTGAAACCAAAGGTGGTATTTCTCATTCCTTTTGTACCAAATTTGTTTTTGGGGTTATTTGATGTTTATTTTTATTTTTTTAGTAATAAGGTGTTTCCTTAAAGCCTTAGACATAGAATTGCTTGAGATGGATGTTGTTGATGGGTTCTACTAGTACTTGTCCACCACAATCTAAAATTCTATAACTACCAGTCCCAAAGGATTCTATGATAATGTAAGGACCAATCTAATTGACCTCCCATTTTCCTTTCTTTTCCCTAGCTACCTGATTCTTAGGGTTTTCCCAGAGAACTAAGTCTCTAATTTGAAAGACACTAGGTTGGACCTTTTTATTGTAATGTTTGGATAACCTATTCTGATACACTTTGAGATGCTCATGCGATGTATGTTGATGTTCTTCTAAGATCTTTAGTTACTCTAAACGGGCTACTCTAAAGTAATTATGGCCTCACTACCATAGACCAAGGAGAAAGGAGAGGTGCCCATAGGTGTTCCAACACTCATCCTGTAAGCCCATAATGTTGGGTATAGCTATAACTTCCAATCTCTACTAGTATCATTGATATTTTTCTTGAGAATGTTGATGATGTTCTTGTTTGTGGCCTCTTCTTTGCCATTGCCTTGGGGATAATAGATTGATGATGAATGGTGTGTAATGAGGAACTTTTCATATTACTTGTGATGTAAGAGCATATAGCATGGATTTTGGTGGAGCTATGCTCTTCATGGTTAGATATGTGTTGGAGACACATTGGAGAACCTTTCCTCATGATTGCATAGAGATTGGATGGATTGAGTTGAAGTTTGAACTATTTTTACTTTGTTGCTGGAACTATATTTTTCTAGTTTTTGGGTGCCTGATGTAGATTATATAACTAATTATCCTTAATGAATGAGATTTTTTGTGCCTCAAGGATTGAAGAGGGCCTAGATTACTTCCTTGTATCAAGAGCACAAGTCCTAATTCATTATAGGTTGGGAGATATGAAAATTCTCTCAGAGTATCAATTTCTAGCAGACTTTTCACGCGACAATTTGTTGTGTGTGACTTTTAGGATGGATGAACACTTTTCCTTGGGAATTATCCTTTGTTCATTTATGGGGTTGTAGAGGACCTAGATTTATACCTATAGTTCAAAGAACGAGTTCTAATTGAATCAAAGCTAGGAGATATCACAATTTTACTCAAATATCAATTTCTAGACATTTAATTCCTATTGCAGGCCGACTTGTGGCTTAGATTGGTATAATTAGGGGTTGTGGGGAATTCTTTAGTCATTATTCATCCACAATGGAGAAGAGGACGAGCTAGAGGAGTGAATTTGGAGAAGAGCTAGTAGTTGTGGCTTGGAAAACAAGGAGATTGCTTGGTGGGCTTGCGAGCACAAGTTGAGATCTTCCTTGGGGGTTTCTACTAGAGTGTGGATCTGTACTAGCTAGGGTTTGGTTTGGATCTTGAGCGATCTTCTAAAACTATTATTTTCTTTGTATTTGGTCATAATCAGGAAAGCCTGACATCTTGGCACATTGTATGTAATCAGTTATATTTTATGAATATATTATTGTAATTTGGTATCACATCTTGCATTTTGTTTCTTGCTCTTGTGTTTTCATTGCGTGGTTATTTTCTGGGGGCTAGGACATCTCCTTTGGGAATTCTCCCACTTTGCACTATGTCAACTCATCAACTATATGAATTTTAAAATACACTTGGCATTATCTATTAGGATGGCATGAGGTATGCCAAACCAACAAATGATATGGTTCAATATAAATGAAGAGATTTGTTTTTTGGTGGAGTTTGCAAGTGGTGTTTCTTCTACCCACTTAGTGAAATATTCAATTGCGGTGATGATCTATTTATGTCCACCAGAGGAAGGTGGGTGGATTGCACCAATCAAATCAAAACCCCACTAATAGAAAGGCCATGGTCTAGCCAAAGGGTTCAGTTCTTGTGCTGGTGCATGAATAAGATTGCCATGGATTTGACATTTTTTACAAGTTTTTACATAGTCAATAGAATCCTTTTCCATGGTTCGCCAAAAATAGCCCATTCTGAGAATTTTCTTTGCAAATGTGAATCTGCTAGAATGTGACCCACAAATACCAATGTGAATCTCTCACAGAGTAATCCTAGACTCGTCCTTTTTAAGATACCTAAATAAAGTATTGTTGAGACCTTTCCTATATTAACATATCAGTCACCAAAGTGTAACATGAGGTCTGTTGGATGAAGTTTTGTTTTTGATTTCATGAGAAGTAAGAAGGGATAATGTTATCATAGAGGTAGGTGTTAATGGAATCATACCAATGGGATTCTAGGGTGTTTAAATGGAAAATAATGTGGGATTAGGGTTGAATAAATGCTAGTTGAATCAGCTCTTCCACTGAGAACTTGTATCACTCATGTTGATCTAGTAGCTAAAGTAAGGAGGCTAGGGTGGTCATGGCATCCACTTCCCTGTTCTTGTCTCTAGGAATTTGTGCAAAAGTAATATGAATAAAGAATGCCTTAAGTGTATCAACTATATGCTTGTAAGGTAAGAATTTTTTATCTTTGGCTTGATACATGTCTATAACTTGATTGATGACTAGTTAAGAATCCCCATAGACGTCAAGTGTTGTTAACTTCCATTCTAATGCCATCTTGAGACCTAAAACCAATGCTTCATATTCCACCATATTTTTTGTGCACGTGAAGAGTAGTTTGTAGGACTTGGGGATGGTGACACCTAGAGGTGTGATGAACAATATGCCGACACCTAAACCATGGTGTGTAGGAAACATCAAAGTAAAACTTCCATGTGATCAGTTCTACTTGGAGAATGTGAGTGTCTGGAAAATCTGCTACGATAGGGTTTGAGCTTTCGATGGGTGCATTTGTCAATTAATTAGCAATGGATTGTCATTTTATAGCTTTCCTATCAATGTACTCAATGTCAAACTCACTCAGGATCATTACCCATTTAGCCAATTTTCTTGTTAATGTTGTCTTGCTGAGAAGATATTTGAGAGGGACAATTTTTTATATGAGCTTAGCTTAGTGTGTTAGAATATAGTGACGTAGTTTTTGTGAAGTTAAAACTACAACCACGCAAGCTTTCTCAATAAAAGTGTAATTTAGCTCATAATTGACCAGGGTCTAACTGATGTAATAAATAGCTCTTTCATTGCCTTGATCATTTTCTTGTGCCAAGAGAGCTCCTATTGATTTGTCTATCAGAGAGATATAGAGCAACAAAGGTTTGTACGGTACTAGAGGTACCAACATAGGTGGATTCATCAGATAATTTTTAAGAAGATTGAAGGCCTTCTAAAACTGACCATCCCAATTGAAAATTATATCTTTATGGAGGAGATGAGTGAAAGGTGCACACTTTTCTGCTAGTTGGGATATGAAGCAGTGAATTGACTGAAGTCTCCCATGGAGGGAGCATAGTTGGCTCAAGTTCTTAGGAGGTGGCATATTGATAAGGCTTGTACCTTTTTAAGATCAACATTGACTCCTTATGTTGAGAAAATATACCCTAAGAGCTTTCTAGATTTCACATTAAAGGCACATTTCTTAGGGTCTAGCCTAACTTTGAAGGTTTCTAAGTAGGTGAATATCTTATCTAAGATAGGAAGATGATCATCTTGGGTATGAGATTTGGCAAGAAGGCCATCTACATAATCTTCCATAAAAGTGTGCATCATGTCATGAAAAATTGTGGTCATGGCCTGCTGATAAGTGTAATACCCCAAAATTGGCACATTGCCATGTTAAACCAATTTTGGTCTATCAATCAATCTTAAATTCCTATTGTACTAGACAATTCTGAATCTAACAATTGCTACTTGACCTAAGTGTCAAATATAGAAAATCCCTAATCTACATTAATTACATACCCTATTTTAATTCTCAAGTCTAATCAAATTAGCGAAGGTAAACCTATTAATCAATTTAATTTATCTATGTGTCCTAGCGCTTTAATTAAATTAAATTTACCCCTTTTTCTACTATACATTAAGGAATTAAATGTATTTGATCTAATTAAATATATCCTCATTCTAATTATTGAGTTTAATTATTCAATTAATGAAGATTATTCATTTATGAGGTCATATTCAATTTATTAAATCAATTATACTCTCCAAATTCTCTCTTTAGTTTAGAATTGGAAACTTTGAGTGAACTGGAATTGGAAAAGGAATTGAAATAGTTAAGTCTCCATTACACTCAAAATTGAATTAGTTAACTTCCTTTTCACAGGGAATTTTCCATTCTAACTAAATCTCATTTGCAATCTCAACCGTTCATTCTATTTGATCTTGACCGTTGATCAATTTTGGAATTCTGTTTAAGAAACCCTTAATTCCTCATTTCAGAGGATACACATGAAAAGTATCGAGCTTATGCTGAATTGATTACTCATTTCTTGCATTCACAATCTCATTTATTTTCACACATTATCTCTCATATAGTTTAATAATGCATACATTTAGGATGATTTTCTCTCTTTATTTCTAGATTAACTTGCATACATTTAGGTGAAAGCTTGCATATCATAGCTTAAAATCCTTCATTCTAGATGTTTAGTTGCTAGCTTCTTGATCTAAGAATAAATAGAAAAATGAATCTAGTTAGGAGGCAAAATATTGACTTGTTGGATTATTTTGAATGAACAATCCCATGTTCATTCTGGGATGATTCTTCATATAATGATCATGTTGAAGTGTAGTTAATTTATAGGCCATAATTAGCACTCACAATAGGTAGCCCCTATATTCTTGAGCCTAAAAGGCATGACATTTCAACATAACATGTCTCATGTACAAGTAAACATTGCCTTTTCTTGGTTCTCTGGGGCTATTCTGATTTGGTTGTATCCCAAAAAACCATCCATAAGGGAGAACATGGAATGTCCCACTATTAAGTCCACGATTGTGCCAATATTTGGGAGGGGGAAATCATCTTTAGGACACACTTTATTGACATCATGGAAGTCAATATAGATCCATATGCTACCATATTTCTTTGAGATAGGTACAATATTTGATATCCATGATGCATAGGCCAATGGTTTGATAAAGTTGGTACTAAGCAATTTCTCCAATTCTGTTTTGACCAATAATGCTATGTGAGGATGCATTTTCCTGAGTTTTTGTTTAATGGGCCATGCATCTAGAGAAATGTTGAGATGGTGGAGGATTCAATTTGTATCTAACCCTAGCATGTTAGCATAGGGCGATGCAAAATTTATTTTCCTTTCTTTGGAGAAGCAAATGAGTTCATTTCTTTCCTTTGTAGTTAAGGATTGCACCAAATGAATTATCTTGGGGTCTTGTTTAGTTCCAATTTTAACTTTCACTGTAGGTTCAATCAGAATAGATGATCTATCTTTTGAATGTTCATGTAAGGTATTGATCATCTCATTCGTGGGTGCCACAATTGGTTTTTCACCACTGGATGCATAATTTCTATTTGTTTCAATTTTTTTCTCAAGACTAGCCACTAGGTGGTCTAGGTCATTGGTTCTCTAATGTGTTTAGCCCTTTCTTGTATGATTGAGATGATTGATATCAGACCCATCCATATATGTTTCTCTTTTTCTTTGTAAACAAGATGGTTCAACCGTGTTAAAGTATACAAAAATATCTTGGTTAGTGTTAAAAGTTGGGATGTTGTGAGGTTCATTGTTTCTTCTCGTAGTCAAGGTGAGGGGAAATGTCAATATTCTATATTTTCTCACTTGCTTCCTCTATGAAACTTGAAGATACACCACTTTCTTTGACAAAATGGTTATGATAAGGTCTAGTGGCTAAGGATGGTTTACCATGAGATCTTGGAGATAGGGGAGGTTCAAACAATGAAACAAAATACTCACCTACCCCTCTTCATTGTAACTTACACTTATGATCAAACTCTTTCACCAAGAAATCCATTTTCTCATAGTGTAAGTGTTTAAATTATTTTGATGATGGTGGTGAAGGAGTGGAAGAACTGGAACAACCTACTTTCTCTTTGCCCTTAGTCGATGTGGATAACTAGTTGTTGTCTTAACTTATAGATGCTGAGGTGTCTACTGATGTTGGTTGATTAATGACACTTGTTGGAATATTGATTTCTTCCCTATTGTGAGGTATGAGGGAGTTACAGTATTGTGCATAGTTTTGATCCCCAGGTATTATCACCTCTTCGCCCATGTAAGGAAATTTCAAAAATTGATGGTAGGTGGAGGGGACAACTTGCATGTCTAAATCCATAGTCTTCCTAAGAAGATGTTGCATGTCAATTTTAAATCTAGGACTTGGTAAACAATTTCTTTTACTATAGAGCCAACCCTTATTAGCAAAATGACCATGCCTTTAGAGGATCTCTCCCCATGATCATATGCCTTAATCATGATTTTCTTTTTGGGATCAACAATATTTTTTTGGTACCCTAGGGATTTTATAAAAGTTCAAATATTTAGTCCAGCTCCATCGTTGACCAAAGCTCTTTTGACTTTATTTCTATAAATAAAAACCTCAATGTGTAATAGAGAGTTTTGTGGATGTATGAAAAACATGTCATCTTGGGCTCAGGAGGATGCACAAAAGGGGGTGATAAGGTTACTTATCATATTTTGAAATCTATTAACATCAAGGTTGTTTGACACTAAAGATTTGGTAAGGATCTCTTTATGTTCTACTGATATCTACAACAATTCAAAGATGGAAATGTGGGTGGGAGTCTTCAATAACTGGTTGACTAAATTGTGTTTGGGGAAATAGAACTTGTGATTGCATAATCTCAACTAGTTATTGGCCCTAGTAGAACAACTTTGGAGGCTTGATCTCAGGTAGCAGGATTTAACGACTGCTTCTTGTGTTTATCTTTAAGCTCCATGGCATTTACAAAATTGTTGAACCCCAAGATCATATTGATTGTGTTAGCATAATTATGGGCATTATTGACATTATCATTGGAGGATGTGCTCTGATTGGCTCTAGAGGATTCACCCTTCTCATAGTTCATAAAAGGATTTTTGAAGGTCATGTGGTCTTTATTATTTCAAAGATTGTTTACTTTGATATTTCCATTATTAAACAATTTTTGTATGGCCCCTTTAATGGCATAATAGTTGTTGGTTAAATGCCCCCTATTTCGGTGGTAGGCACAAAAATATTTGTCACTCCACCACTTAGGTTTAACCTATGGTTTGTAGGGCTTGGCTTCTGGTAGGACAATAAGTTCATTTGCTAAAAGTGTTTGCAATGTGCTTTCGTAAGACACCTTGATTGGTGTATATTCTTTGGGTATGTCAGAAGACTGGTATCCTCACGGGAGAGGAGTTTGATCGTAGGCTACTTACTAATTGGAAGTTGAAGGAGTAGCTATATTTCATTAGTAGAATGGACGAACATTATCTTATTTGGGTAGGTTTTATCGAGTATTTACTTTAGTAGTATTGATGGTTGGATATTGCTAGTTTGGATAAGGGTGAGGTTGTGATTTAACATGATTTTCCTCGACCACCCCATCATTGGCTATGATTTTTTTGTTATTCTCGACCATAATTTATGTTTATCAGCTAACCAATCAGATGAGTTATGTGTCTATGAGGAATTATTCGAGAAATATTTTCCATCTTTTCATAGCTTAATGATGTCATTTTTTATTAGGGTTTCTTCTACTTTAGCACCATTTTGTAAAGTAGTCTTGAAGTCTTTGGGCCCTTGAAGTTGGAGCTAGTAGTTCATGGATTTTGAGAGGCTACTAATTCATATGTTTGTTTTCTCCTTTTTTGGGATGTCTTGGTGGTATTTAGAGAAAGTGTGTCTCCAAATTTGCAAGAAAACTTTAAAGGACTCTCTAGGGAGCTATTTTGTATTGCACAAATCGATCATAGTGACTTCTTGTTCAATATTGTATGAATATTGTGCAATAAAAACTGAGGCCAGTTGACCAAATGACTTATGATTGGAGGATAGCTTGGAGAAGCACTCCATGGCTTGCCCTCTTAGGCTTCTAGGAAAAAATCACATTAGGTAGGTCGTGTCATGGAAAAATTCCATACATAAAGTATAGAACTCTCTGAGATGATCTTGAGGATAAGATGTGCCAAAATACTTATCATATTTTGGTAGTTGCACATTCTATGGAAAGGGTTTGAAGGTGACACTTTTGTTGAAAGGGAGGGGACACACTTTCTCAAGGTTGAATTCATTGGGTTGGATCTTCTCTCTTTTCATTCTTTCCATTTCCAGTTGTAAATCTTGGAGTTTTATGTAACAACTTCCAAGGGTGACTCTTCTTCATCCTGCTTAAGGTTTGTTGTGTTGAAGTCAGATGATAACTTGACACCTTGTTGTGCCAATGATAGTAGGTATCATTCTTTATGATGTTTGAGTATTTTGTCCATTATATCAACAAGGTCAAGATTTTGTTGGAAATCCTCAATTTTAGTTTCAAGACTTCTTTCATCCCATATGTTCGATGAACCTATTTTGTAAAAGGGATCTAAGTTTTGTTTAGATAAAGGTGATTTTTTGGTAGTGGAATTTGAGGAGTGATCAACAAGTGTAATAGGCTCAACGATGTTTGTAGATTTGATCCTTGTTTTTGCTATCCTAGCACTTACCCATATGGGTTATCTTTTGGGCTCTTTCTGTTTCATAGCTACACTAGTTTTATACAGTGGCATGAGATGTGGATGAGACTCCCTCAACTTTTCTATAGTTTATCGATATAAGAATTGCTTTTAGACCAGAGTTTATGGGAATAGCAAGTTATGTTTTGACAATGAAGAGTTTGGTAATGTTGGTGATGATAAACCCAATTTATCAAAGTTAGGTTGGGGATAGATGTGTGTGTTAGTTTGTTTGTCTTGATATGTGAAATTGAAGTAACAATAACTATTGGATAAAAGATTTGATATCAAGTTGGAACATGGCTTACGTCAAAGGTGGCGGTCAATTACAAGACTCCTCAATTTTACAGAATGTTGACGAAAGGTATCCAAATCTATTGTTCATTTATGAATATTGCGGGTGCAGATAGCCTCTATTTTAATGTTTTTCTTAAATGCAATTTAGAAAACTTTAAATGCATTATTTTAGTGCTTGTATGCGTTGTTTTATAGTGTACCAAGTGTTGTTCTGTAGGATATATGCATTGTTTAAGTCTTCAAATTCAATGTTATTTTAGTCAAATGCACTATTAGAGGAGGCAAATGTGTCATAGAAGGAGTCAAATGTGTGTTTAAAGCATTGAATGTGTTATCTCAAGATATTCAATAGCATTTGCATTGGGTTTTGTACCAGTTTGCAATTGCATTTTCCAAAAGGACTATGATATGAAGTTTATTAATGTGTATTACAACAAACAAACTCAAACACCATAATAGTAGCAATGACAATGAAACAAACCTACACACACCTAGAAAATAAAATAAATGGCTTCCTAACAATGGTTGGCTAAAGCTGGTGACTATAGGAATTCATTGTTTGACCAATAATGTTCAAATTCACCTCTCTTGTAATGGAGAGCTTCCCACCAATGCTAAGGAGGTTTGGTGAAATCTCTTGCAAGACTACTAGAGGAAGACTATATTTCAAACATGATTGGTTTGCATTTGATTGGGAATGCAAGCTGGAAGGTGATCCCTCTCATCGGCCCTACTAAGGCAAATCTTAGGAGGTTGAAGAAGAAGCATGTTTAGTTGAGTAAGCATACCCAGCTTGGTCAAAATACCACCTTCGAGTCTATTTTCATCCAAATCCAGAGCCAAAAGAGACATGTTTCCTAAGAAAGGTGGGATTATACCTGTCAATTTGTTTACTCCTAATCCCATCGTTTCTAAATTTGAAAGAAGACTCAGTTCAGAGGGAATTCTTATGCTTAACTTGGTAATGGATAGTATGAGAGATTGTAAAGAATGAAAACCTCCAAGAGAGGATGGAATGGGACCTTCCAAATCGCTTATAGACAAGCGAAGCACCCTCAAGCGATGTAGCCTTCCAAGCTGATATGGAATATGGCCCTCCAAGCTATTATTAGCAAGACCCAGTACTCTAAGGAAGGAAAGATTACCCAAAAAGGGAGAGATGGGGCCATATAATCCCATAGAAGTGAGGTTCAATGAAACCACATGCTTTTTACGAGAAGAGCAGGAAATGCCGGTCCAATTGTAGAAGGTGTGATTGGGAGACCAATCAGATAAGGAATTGAATGGGAGACCTTCTATGACTAAATAATCTACCTAGTAAAAAGAAAAAAAAGTAGAAATCAAAAGTAGGTTTGGGAGTTTGATCACTCTAAGAGAGTGAGAGCATATCCCTACTACTTTGATCTCCCAAACATGACAGACAAAGATTGTTCAATTATGAGCCTTTACCTACGAAAGAAAGGAGGCTCCTACTTAACTTTACATTTTTTTTCATTCCTAGCTTGATCACTACTAACCCTCATAGAAGGTTTGGCATTCTAATCAACTCAATGAGTTGAGAGCATAGGCCCACTTTTGGATAAATAAATAAAAACAATCTTGTACTTAAACTAGGTTATAAATTTAGAAATGCCGCAATCTAACTAAAAAGGGTTTAGGCCTACCTAATTCAATGCTAGCAAAGGCTAGGCTGAGTGTAGACCTTCATTCTCTTCTTGCAAGTTTTCATGATCTATGAATTCTTATTAGCCCAAAAGAGATCTATAAATAGGCCACAATCAGATTTGCAAGTTCGATATGGTGATTTATAACTCTGATCAGATGTGCTACAGAAAATGTTATATGCATTATAGAAATGAGTAAATGCACTATTTAAATATGCAAATGAACTACACAATCTATTAGATGCACTATAACACCAAGAAAATGCATTACATAGCACTTCAAATGTGATACATAACACTTTAAATGTGTTAAAAGACCGAGGAAGAATAAAAATAGTGTTCAAAAGCATTGAAGCATCAAAGGAGTCTTAGATCAGTTGCGTGAGCTCGAGAATGTCTTCAAAAGTTCCCTATTTCTATTATGGGTCTTCCCAAACAATGTTAAACCTACAATAAGTTAGATCTATAGAAGAAGCCAGAGACAAATATAGATCTAGAAGAAAAATAGAAGATTACAAGGAAAATTTGAAGAACAAAGAGGTTTTAAGATGAAGCCCTACGGAGGGCACCAATTTATACATAGTGGAATCACGTATTCATGAGACCTTAGAGCAGAGTGCTATCGAAGTAACAGTGAACTATTCTGAACCCAAGAAGTCACTAGTAAACAATAACTCCACGAACATCCCATGTTTTCCTAATTGCAACCACTAAGATTTCTCTCAAACTAGCATCTCAATGAAAGTTCTAGAAGGGAAGTATAATTATGGATGCAAATCTATCAGAGTATATGCTAGATCTATATGAAAATGTAGATTATGTGAAGATACTAACACTAGAATGCTAGAAACATGTGCATATATAAGACTAAATGACATTAAATAACATGTAATAAATGCTAAAATGATATCAAAATGACATGAATTCACTATAATAACAATACTAAAAGAGATGAGAACTCTAAATGTGCCTATAGTGTAGATGCCTAAAAGTTGGGGTCCTTTTGCTCTTGAATTTCCTTCCTATTTATAGGATTTTAGAAGGGGTTGGGATAAGAATCAGGATTTCACTTTAGACTGGAAGGTAATGATGAAACTGTAAATATCTCATAAGTCACCAAGAGGAAAAGTCCAATAGACTTAGTTTGTGAGGATGAACGAGGATTTTCCAATTCTTTTAAATGTAAAAAGGAGGATTTTCACTTTTGTGAGGATAAATGGTTTTTATTGATTTATTAAATGTTCCATTTATTTTCAACTTTTATCTTTTCTTTTTTCCTTTTTTATTTCATTTTATGATTCTATGAATTTATTTTCCTCTTTTTAAAGTGGTTTAGGTCCTTTTTGATTTGATAAGAGATTTGATTGATTAATGACTTGATGTAATGATGATTTGAAAATCTATTATTTTTCTCTAATTTTATCCTTAATTTGCATTGTTTGACTAAAATTTGTGTTGTTTTAGGTTTTTGCCAATTTTTAGATGTCTACATCATGGTTGCAATACTCACCTATATTATTAGATCTGAGACATTTTAATCTTTTACCAGTCTCATTTTCAACCAGGCATTTCCATTTCTTAACAATTTGAAATGCGTTAGATTTATGTCTAAGGAAATAAACCCATGCTTTTCTAGTTGCATCATCAATGAATGTAACATAATAATAAGAGTCACTAAGGAAAGATACCTGAGCTGGTCCCCATACATCTATATCCACAAGCTCAATTTTGTCATTTTTCTTTTCCTTCCCACTCTTCACAAAACTATTTTATTTTCCTTACACAACTTTCATAGAAATCCATATTGACACATTTCAGACCTAGTAAAACTTTCTTTGAATGAAGTAATTTCATACCTGTCTCACTCATGTGCCCAAGTATGTTGTGTCATAGCGTTGTATCATAATCTACAATTGTTTGTTCTCCCTGCTTAACTACAACAACTATTCTAGAATATTCATTTTTCTCTGAAACAATTAAAGTATAAGGAATAGTATGACCTGTACAAAGATATAATGTGCCTACTTTCACATATTTTTATACTACAAGGGAACTTTTTGAAATCTTCCAATTTTTATCATTAAAAGTAACTATGCAACCCTCACCGAGTTGCCATGTTGAAACTAAATTCCTACTTAGGCTTAGAACATGTCTCACCCCATGTAGTAGCCAATGATTCCCATTCTGCAACTTAATCTTAACTTTATTTGACAGGGTTCATTATCCCCCAAATAAACATGCCCAAAATCCCCTTGGACATAATCAATAAAATAAACTCTATGGGGTATACCATGAAATGGAGCCCTAGAATCTAAAACCAAAGAATCATCGACACTTTCTAAAGAAAGAGCAAAGAATCCTCTTTAGATTAGCTACTTACCCTATTTGACTTCGTATTCCCTTCTAGTTTTTCTCCTTCATTTTTCTTTTGAGTCCAATAATATTTCTTCTTATGCCTTGGCTTCCCATAGTACCATCAATCTCTTGGTCCTCTAGATTGAGACCTCTTCCCCTTTGATTTTCCTCTTGAATTTCCATGATTTCTATAATTATTGTTGGAAATATAAGAGGAGTTACTAAGAGGGGAGATTTGAATCATTAACCACTAAAATAAATCCCAGATCCCTTAGACATCAATAGAAAACAAAACTCTGATTAAACTATTTTCTACTGTAACTAGACAAACACACATTTACTCAGCATACACTAGTAAATCCTATAACTCAATAAACACTAAAATAACTTGGTAATTGCTAAACATGAAAATGCTTAAGATATTATATGTGATTAATCTTACTTAACTTACTTGCATACACATGAAAGAAATATCATGAACACAATTGACACCAAGATTTAACGTGGAAACCCAATTTGGAAAAACCACCAATTGCAACTAGTTACTAATCTTCACTCTTCTAAAGTGATCCCTATTAGGAGCCAACCTTGTTAAAGGTTACAAATCACAATGTTAGGTGTAACCTTGTTAGAGGATTTAATCACCCTGTTAGGAATGGCCTTATTAGAGGTCTTGAGACACTTCAAATAGAAGTGCGACCTTGTTAGAGGATTAACAAATATCTGTTAAGCCAACTCAGTTAAGAGATTTAGATCACTACTACAATGGTTAGAGAGTAAATGAGATGACCTAATTTTTGATGCATCTGAATTGCTGATTATAGATCTCAATTCTAGCTTGTATACTTGATCCTTCTTGATCAAATCAACCTTTGAAGCTCAACAAGGATATTA
The DNA here is from genome assembly GCA_028749045.1 of Cupressus sempervirens. Lineage (NCBI taxonomy): Eukaryota > Viridiplantae > Streptophyta > Pinopsida > Cupressales > Cupressaceae > Cupressus > Cupressus sempervirens. The sequence goes on from CM053792.1 coordinate 796,536,441, forward strand.
TTCTTATCCTTCTAATTTTCTTCCTCTAAGCATCATCAAATCTTCTATTATGTTCCACACATTCAATCCTTAACTTGACCTTATATTTATATCTTACACATTGTCAAGTCATCTTGAATACAACTTAGAATAATTAATATTCATCTTCTCAATTAGGTAGAATCAATGACTAAATCACTTGAACTCAATATGCCAAAACAAGAAAATCCTTTGTTAGCCTACCCTGCTCGGTAGACACTAACTCAAAAATGATTTTCCTGTGTTAACAAAGTGAACTCAATTAACACTGCATATTCAAAAAGTTCCTTTGGTAACCAAGTGATCTCAGTTAACTCTCGTTCCACCCAAAGTTTCCTTCATTAATTGAGTGAGCTTGGTTAACACTCAATCGCTCGAGTGAACTTGGTAGACACTATCTTCTAAACTTGGAAAACTCTAGAATGCTTGACAGACATAGGAAACTATCTTCATCACCTGAGTGAGCTCGACATTTACTTACTAGAAATGATATGACATTTTGTGTAATATCAAAGACAATACACAATTAATCAATTATTTTTAACAATTACTTCCTCTCTCAATTGGTTTGCCTCTACTTTATGCATTCAAAGCACTTCTTGATGTAGATCCACTTGAGGTTTTCCTACAAGTTTCCTAACTTAGAATAACATAAATTATATCATAAAATATTAGCGTATCATATCCAAAACAAAATTACTCACAACCATTACCAAGCCATTTCATCTTTCAGGCAAATAACACAAAACCAAGAGAGCCCTTATTTCTTCATCAAAATTGACATTCATAGAAGATAACTAGATAATAACTATATTAAACTCATTTAAATGACCTACAACACATCCACCTTCTGCCATCTTCATATTAATAAATGCTTCATAAGAAATACCTTGTTTAAAGCTGAAGGCTTTTCATATAGTTTCGCTAGGGTTTGGATAAACTCTTCCATCATATTTGCTTTTGTAATGTTAAATGTCACTGATGGTGTTAAGCATAATTGAATACTTTCGAGTGTCTTTCTGTCTAAAATCTCCCAGTCCTCATCTATCATAGTTTCTTGTTTCTTTACTTTTCATTCCAATGGCTTCCACAAATCCTTCTAATAAAGATAGTCCTCCATTTGCATTTTCCATAATTAAAATTTTTGCACATTAAACTTCTCAACCTTCAACTTACCCTCACTTGTCATTGCTCCCACTCAACCATGAGACCTCCTTGCAGAGAATAGCTATTAAATATTATGATAGTTTGGGTTAAAAAAAATGATGACAGTTTGGCTCCGATATCACTTGTTAGGATTAACCACAAACAAATAAAAATTACATGAAAATATAACCAATATCAACAAATAATAAATCACACAAAAGAGAATATAAAACACAAGGATTTAACATGATTCACCTAATCCCTAGGCTACATTCACAAAAAAGTCCAATATTATTATTATCCAGTGATTATAATCTACAGTCCCTTACAACTCAATACTATCGCAAGAAGCTACAATATCACAGAATAGGATAAAAATATGGATGACTAGGGTTTAAAATAATGCACATGAAAGAGACCCTAAACCCATATTTTTACACAAACATTTAATTTGTAATAGGAAGGAATGTAAATCTAGAAATGTTGATTTTGAAATGAAGAAATGAAAGTACTTACCTCCAAAAAGAACCTACTAAAAACCTTGTCAAATAGTCTAAAAAACTATTGAATTCCATATTATTGTACCAAAACTGCGAGATCTTCAAAACCCATAAATCTTTTTCATTTCTGAGCCAAGTCAACCTTGTCCTAGATAGTGGGGCACAATCTTACCCCAAGACATAATTGTGCCCCAAAAAGTTGACATTGTCCTGCACTACTCTACCAAATTTTTTTTTTACATATCCTAAAAGTTTGACGAAAAGGGTATCCAAATATGTACTTTAATTTGTTGTCCCACACCTGTATCTGTAAGAAAAAGGGTTTTGTTGTTTGGATGAGGGGTTTGCCTTGGTCACACCCCTGTTTTGAATCAACCTTAATAATGAAATTGAAATAGAGAATGTTATCAAGTAGTAGAAGTAGATCTAACAACAAAGCTATGATATTCAATAGATATGCAATTGTATTTGAAATGTAAACAAGTATGTTAGTATGAAAGCTTGGAAGCAACAATGTAAATCAAAACCATAAATGTAACCAAAACCTCCATGATTATATGCTTGGAATCCACCTTGAGAGAAGAATGAATAGATCTAGAATATGAATAAGGGATCTTGAAGGAGGATCACACCACCATGATGGCTAGATCTAGGGTTTGAAAGATAAATCTTGAATGCTTGAACCAAATCCCTTCAAAGGCTTGAATTCTTGACCTTCAATGGAAAACTTTATTACAAACAATGTCTTAGATACTTCTTTGAAAATGCTTAATGGAATGCTTGCTTGATCTTAGAAATAATGGATCATGTTCCATATCATAATGTGTCTTATTATGCCGTAGAGAAAATGAGAGGAGGCTTCCTTATGTAGTGATCTAGGGCACAAACTTCTAGAGAAGTTGACATTGGAGAATTAAATCTCAATTAATCTTAACCCCTAGAAATAGACCTAGATTAAATGTAATTTAAGGGTTTACCATTTAAAAGACCAAAAAGGCTAACCCAGAAGCGAGAAAATGAAACTTTCCAAAACTTGACATCCTGAAATCATGGAACCTTGAAATTTGGACCTAGGATCAAGGTCAAGGTAGACCCTGACCTAGGTTAGCATCGAGGTCATCCTTGACCTAGGTTAGGGTCAAGGTCAACCTTGACCCCGAGGTCACAGATCTTAGGATCTCAGTCCAAAATGCTAGAAACATATAGAAATAAAGTGGAACATGGGCTACAAATAGTAGGAGAGAAGCAGAATAGGGGGATAATAGCTAGATCCATGCAAAGAACTAATTAAGGTGCTTGACATGACCCTAGACCACTTACTTAGAGGGCTAAACACTCTTAACATGGAAGCGCTTCCATTTTAAGATGGTACATTAAGCCCCCACTTTAGCAAGAGTATGGATTCAATGCAAACTCTTGGTAAAGGAGAAGAAAGAAGAGATCGAAGTGGATTCACAACAAGGTAAAATAACACTTAGCTAAAGACACAAACCCCCAGGATAAGGATTCTAACTCAACATACATGCATGAGGGTGAAAAAACAAAGAAAAATAAAAAGAAAGCTAAAAGACACAAAAAGAGGGGTTACTACTAAAACAAACCCAAATCAACTAGTAAGAGAAACCCTGCTAAGAAATATTTATCATACTAATATTATATTTGGAAAGCTATCATAAAAGCATACATGATTACATAAGAAAGACAAGAGAAACACTATAAATAACATAGCTTCATGATCCAATCCTACTAGCATGCAAGCAAAAAGATAGAAAAGAGAAAGTGATTACCTTGTCCAGTAAGATGCCCACCTTACTGTGAATCACCAAGGGAGGGATAACTAAATAGGTGGCCAAACCTAATAGTTCACCCATAAACTATGCTTGCAATTGTAATGCATCTTTTGATAGCTTTTGGAATACCCATAGACCCACCTTCTTGTATCACTATGAATACGAAAAGTGTGTCTCCTTAAGATTTAGCAACTTATGTGCATTACCTTCGGAAGATTTAGCATATTGGAATTCCATGTCTCTTGAGGACTTAGCAACTTATGTGCATTACCTTTAGAGGGTTTAGCATGTTGGGAATCAAAAGGTTATAACAAAAATGCATAATGTAGAATGAGGGAGGCCGTATATATGCCCCCCTCCTTAAGATGGAAAAAAATATATACTATTTTGACATGTTAAGGAAAGAAAAGAACAAGGATAAATCCTTCTTCAACATCAAGATAATATCAATAGACAACACCCAATCCAAACCAAGAAGGTTACAAATCCTATAAGGCCATGGAAGGGATGAATGCAAAGAGATATCATGCAAGAAGAGAAAAAGTATCCCTTGCGAAAGATAGCACACAATTCAACTTCTAAGATGAGAGATTTATCAACCACGGAAACCCAATGTCAAACAATGAAATATGTTATGATCAAGGACAAAGATCCTCAATACAAATAATAATTTTTGTGTATGATTGAATATCACATAATAGATAGATACTGCTTAACCAAAGAAGAGAGGATCTTAGAAAGACAAAAAAGGAGATGATATCCTTGCGACACAAGCATAGGAACAAGGATGAAAGGGGACCAATTATATCGCTTGCAACACTATACAAGACAAAAAAGCCCCCAAAGATTATGCTAACATTGTTTACATAATATGGAGCTCCATAATAGGAACACAAATGTTATTTAAAGAAAACTGGATGGAAATACAACTCATTGCCACATGATACATAAATAATCTTACTATCAATGGGCTGCCTAATCTTATCATGTAAAGTTTGACATTCATTAGTAGAGTGATCATGAAATCTATGATACAAATGAAAAGGAAGAGTCTTCAAGTGTGGACTCCATTTCTTTTTGCATTTAGCTCTAGTAATCATCTTAGAATGAAGGAGTTTAGGCAAAAGAACTTCTTGGTCAAAATCCTTAATAATTTCATCATATTTTAAAGTGTTATTTGAGATATTGTTAACATTGATTTGTTGTTGAGGATTAAATCCCAATACATAAGAATAATCATGCCCCTCATTCTGTAAGGGCATTTGAATTCCCTGTTTATGTGTAACTCATGCTTGACCATTGAATCCTTGTTTAACTAGGAAATGATAACCAAGGCCATAATGAGAAGCCATATAAGAAGGAGTCAACAAAACTTCATTAGTCACTATGTCATCATTAGTAGGTTTGACAATTGCATTATGGATAGAAGCAACAACAAATATATTATGAAGAGCTTTGAAGTAAAAAATTGTTGTTCAAACTCTCTTTGTGGCTTTATAAAATCAAGATAAAAAACCTTATACTCTCCAATAAAGGGAGAACTAAAATCCAAGGTTACCCAATAATTATTAGGAAGAGCATTAGAGGAAGAAGGATTACTATTAAAAATAGGAGTAGTGTCATTTTGAATATTCAAACAAGGATTTGGCGCATCATCCGCATGAAGTGTATACATCATGTTGTTATGTATAAACTTGACTTTACGCTGAAGGGTGGAAGAGATAGCATGCATCTCATGCAACCAAGGTCTACCCAAAAGATGGTTATAATTGAGAGGTCCAAGCATAACATGAATAGGTGTATTCAGGATGACTAGACCTACTTTGATAGGTAAGGTAATGATTCCCAAAGTGTTATTAGCAATGTTATCAAAGCCACATATAGGAACATTATCAGGCTGAATAGTTGAAAGATCAACATTAATTGCTTTGAGCATGTCCATGCTAAAAATATTAAGCCTAGATCCATTATTGATCAAGGTATTACAAATGATACTTTTATTGATAGTAATAGCCACCATAAGGGTATCATATTGATTTTGAACTTCTTTAGAAGATAAGTCCTTTTGAGTAAATACAATGTTAGAAGCACTTGGGGTAATATGCATGCATTGTAAGAAATTATTGATGTTCTCTTGATTAGGAGGTGGAGTAGGAAGAGTTGCTAGGGTTTTTTTGTAAGGTTTCATAGTAGATAGGTGAAGTTTGAAGAAGCTCCCATAAAGAAATTTTGGTAGGAGTATTTTGCAATTGGTTTATCAAATCATACTCCTTGCTCAGAAGATAGGGTGGAGGAGGAAGGATAGGTTGAGAAGGTGGCAATGAAGTATAAACCACTAGATTAGGTTGAAAGTGTTGGAATTCTTTATAATAATTAGGAGGGCCGAGGGGCGGGGCACGGGCGGTGAATCAGTTATCCAAGGTCCAGATGTATAAACAAAAAATTTCTCAACTTAGTGAACCCATAAAACATTTATCATCATGCATGCATCCATAAGATTATGCATTCACTTAAAACTTGTGAGTTATTATCAAATCAATTTGTAGAAATGTAAACATGAAACATAAAAATTTCAACAACACATTTGATATAATGATTTATGTGGAAACCTAATTTGGGAAAAACCACCAGTAACATGCTACTCTTTTTCACTCTTTTGAGGTGATGCCCTATAAAAAGCCAACCTTGTTAAAGCTTACAATACACACTATTAAATGTGACCCTATTAAAGGATTTCAATCACCCTGTTAGGAGTGAGCGTTGTTAGAGGACTTTAGACCATTCACTTGGAATGTCACTCGGTTAAAGGATTTACAAATAATTGTTAGGTCAAACTTAATCCAAAGGATTTACCCTAGATTGATACAATTATTAGAGATAATAGTAAGGCTTGATCTGATAACGACTTACAACTCTATTTTTAGATTACAGATCTTTGTTTCAGTCCTCCATTCTTCATGGCTTTCACACTCTTCAACTTTGATACCTTGTTCACCCTTCAAGCATTTATACCCTTAAGCCTTCTTGCTTAAAATTTCAATGCAAACTCTTTACTCAGGTCACTTGATGAAGCAATACCCCTTGACTCCTTGTCTTCCTTAGGTTCTTACACATGACAACCCTTACTTCTAACCAACCATCCCTATAAATAGAGAATTAAGATCTTTTGTTGTTTATTCTCCATCGTCAAATTTAGGATTAAGATAGATTAGGTAGGATTCAATGAATCTACCCCTCATTCCATATCACTTCTAGAAAATTCTTCTTTAATCATCTTTGAATTCACCTCAAAATGGTTTACCATGAATTTTGTGCCATCGACTCATCATTCTTATCTTCCACCTGGTTCACACAATTCAAGAAAATAAACTTGTCAGCTCAGATCCATCAAATTCACAATCTTTCTAATAATGCTAACACTTGGCATTAACTTGCTTTTGATGCTGTACACCTACTACTTTGCTTGACATGCACTAAAAAATCACTTAGCACAAAATAAAGTTTACTGGTGCTCGACATCAACTAAACTTCACTCGGCATCCACTGTTTTGTTTAGCATACACTAAAATGAAATTTTACTTAGCTCCAACTAATTTTCTACTTGGCTTGCACTAACTTTTCTTGGCACCTACTATCCATTGAATCAAGCTTGGTAGACAAACTTAGTTAAACTTGTTCTTTTGATCTTGCTTAGTGTAACCAACCTTTGCAACCTTAAGTAGATTATTAATGCACTATGATATCACTATCTTAGCTGATTCTTGTACTCCTTTGTATATCATAACTCAACCTTTCCTCTAGGTTCTTTTGTTACATCTTTTTGATCAAATCCTCTTCATCAATCAAATGAGTGATAGTACTTAAATCATATAAGTAGTTGTCTTACCAAAAAAAAGCAAGTTTGACATTAGTGACAAAATAACGATTGAAACATATTTATCATACTTGTATCAATCTATTTTGAACAATCTCCCTCTTTTGCATTGATGGAAAACCAAACTGTCTAGGTTAAAGTAGTAAGACCAAAAAAATACCAAAAAGAAAATAATTCCTTGTATTGAAATCTCTCCCTCTATCAGCAACTTTCATCTTCTAAATAGGTTACAAACCTTCTTTGTGTAATCCTTATAACTCTCTCTAAATTACTTCTTGTAACTCCCTTCTACAATAGCTCCCTCTTACTAGATACACTTTCTTTCTTAGTAGTCAATGTTTCTCCCTCATACTATGTGTTAGGATTTCTCCCTCATACTATGTTAGGATTTCTCCCTCTTTGTTCAATTGCCAATCTCTTGTATTTCTCCTAATTAGTAACTATTTCCCCTTTTTCTTGTATTTCCCCTGATCAATAACTATCTCCCTCTTTGATAACAATGCCAAAGACTTGTCATCTTAATATGAAAATATGAACTTCTTTAGTTTCTCCTATGTCACCTTGCTTTGTGACTAATTTGTAGTTTCAACTTTTTGATTACTTTAGGCAGCTCCTAAATTAAGATCCACTACATCAATTTGTAACATATAGCAATTAGCTTGTTTCATGCAGGGCACTCCTTTTGTTATTTAAATAACCTTTAATAGGGGTATCACCCCTAGTTTACCTCTTAGATACTCATGAGCATCCTTAGGTAATGCTTTTGTAAATATATTAGCAATTTTCTCTTTTGTGTTAAAATATTCCATCTTCACCTCTTTATCTTGAACTAATTCTCTCAAGTAATGATACTTGATTGCAATGTGCTTAGTCTTTGTGTGCATCACAAGATTCTTTGATATATTTATAGAATTTTTATTATCACAATAAAGTATCACTGGTTCTATGATCTCTTCCTTCATACCTTTGAGTAGCTATTTGATCCATACAATGTTTGTACAATTTATAGCAGCAACAATATATTCAGCTTCAACAGTAGATTGTGAAGTGCAGTTTTGTTTCTTATTAGTCCATGTAACCAACCTCTTGTCTAAGAAAAATGCTCCTCCATTGGTGCTCTTTTTTCCATCAATGTTTCCAACCCAATCAACATCAATATAGGCTCTTAATTCAAATTTCTCATTTTTCTTATAGTATAGACCATATTCCTATGTTCCTTTTAGATATCTCATTATTCTCTTTACAACCATCAAATGCTTCTCCCCTGAATTAGTAGAGAATCTTGCAACTATCCCTATGAATTATGCAATGTCAAGTCTTCTATGTACTACATATTGTAATTTACCAATCATAGACTTGTATAATGTTTGATTCACCTTAGTTAAATCATCATTCTTTGACAATTTATGTTTGTCACCATAGGTGTACTTATTGGAGGATTATTATCAATGTCTTTATCCAAGGGTTCATCCCAAATAGGAGGATTATTATCCCTATCAATAAAGCACATTGTGGGAGAGCCATAAATCACTAAGGCTTGATCCCGAAAAGGGGAAGAAGGTAAATTGTAGTCTAAAGTAGGCTCATAAAAAGGACATATATTAGTAGAAGAATTAACATCAATCCTCAACTCATGTCCATAAAGAGATATATGTCAGAGAGATAGATTAAAGTCATCTTCTTGCTCTAATATATCCTTACAAGGTAATTCAAAAGAGGGCAAAGCAATATCACACACACTAGGAAATATCATTTTAGGTTTATCAATATTGCAAATAGTGGAACATGAAGGCAACAATGCACACACCCTAAGGTAAAAGTAAATTGGAGAGGTTGTGGAGGAGAGTAAAATAGGAATAGGATCAATGGAGATCTTATCGAAACCATTTTCATCCTCACTACCATGTACCTCATTAGGGAATCTATCCTCTTTTGCAATAAAATCCTCATCAAAGCATTCAAAACAAGAATCATACATATTGAAATACTAAAAGCATGAAAATGTAAATGTTTTTCCATTTTTAAAGAAATTTTGCAATTTTTTGTATTTTTGAAATACAAATGAAAGAAATGCAAGATTTAAATCTAACACCAAAAAGAAAGAGTTGTCATAAATGGGTTAACCAAAATGAATAGTGAATGTGAATACATAGGATAATATATAGAGAAATCTATCACCAAAAAGACAATAGGGCATCTAATTCCACAAAAGAGAGGGGGTAAGCCTGTTGGGTTCACCAAAATGAATAGGATAAAATATGGATGACTAGGGTTTAGAATAATGCACATGAAAGAGACCCTAAACCCATATTTTTACACATATATTTGAATTGTAAGATAATGGAATGTAAATCTAGAAATGCTGATTTTGAAATGAAGAAATGAAAGTACTTACCTCTAAAAAGAACCTACTAAAAACCTTGTCAAATAGTCTAAAAAATTGTTGAATTCTGCATTGTTAAACCAAAATTACGAGATCTTCGTAAATATTTTTCTTTTCTGAGCAATGTCAACCTTGAACCAGATAGCAGGGCACAATCTTACCCCAAGGCACAATTGTGCCCCAAAAAGTCAACCTTGACCTGCACTTCTCTGACAAAAATTTTGCTCACAGATCTTGAAAGTTTAATGAAAAGTGTATCCAAATCTGCACTTTAATTCATTGTCCCATACCTCTATTTGCAAGAAAAAGGGTTTTGTTGTTTGGATGAGGGATTTGCCTTATATAAAACCCAGTTTGAAATCAACCTTAATTATGAAATTGAAATAGATAATGCTAGCAAGTAGTAGAAGTAGATCTAACAACAAAGCTATAATATTCAATAGATACGCAATTGTATTTGAAATGTAAACAAGTATGTTAATATGAAAGCTTAGACTCAACAACACAAATCAAAACCATAAAAGTAAATCAAAACCTCCATGATTGTATGCTTGGAATCCATCTTGAGAGAAGAATGAATAGATCTTGAAGATGAACAAAGGATCTTGAAGGAAGATCACACCACCATGATGGGTAGATCTATGGTTTGAATGATAAATCTTGAATGCTTGAATCAAATCCCTTCAAAGGCTTCAATTCTTGATCTTCAATGGAAAACTTGAATAGATACAATGGCTTGGATACTTCCTTGAAAATGCTTAATGGAATGCTTGCTTGGTCTTAGAAATAATGGATCGTCTGATACCATAATGTGTCTTATTATGCCTTAGAGAAAATGAGAGGAGGAGGCTTCCTTATGTAGTGATCTAAGGCACAAAATTCTAGAGAAGATGACATTGGAGAATTAAATCCCAATTAATCTTAACCCTTAGAAATGGACCTAAATTAAATGTAATTTAAGGATTTAACATTTTAGAGACCAAAATAGTTGACCCGAAAGTGGGAAAATAAAAAATTTCAAAACCCGACATCCAAAAATCATGGAACCTTGAAATTTGGACCTCAGGTTAGGTTCAAGGTTGAACTTGACCTAAAAGTTTGACCTTAACCCTGAGGTCACATATCTCATGATCTTAGTCCAGAATGCTAGAAAAATTGCAAAAAAAATTAGAAAAGTGGTTGGAAACAGGGGAGAGAGAAGCATAACATGAGGGAAATAGCCAGATCCAAGCAAAGACCTAATCAAGGTGCTTGACATGACCCCACACAACTTACTCAAAGTGCTAAATGCTCTTAACATGGAAGTCCTTCCATTTTAAGATGATATAATCACCATACATTATGAAATCCCTAACCCTAAGCCATTTTATATAAGCTTTTTCCACTTACAAAATTAGGGCTAGAATACATCATCCAATAGAAAAAATGCAGTCAACACCCTAATTCACAATAGTAGGGTCATTTTTGGCTTAGAGTGCACTACCCCCAAAAACCCTCGTGGGAGAATTTCCCATCAACCCCACCCTATATTGTGATAGGGAGCACACCTAGAGCGCTGTCCCATGACCTTGCAAGGGGTTCTACCCCTTGACCCTATCTTGGTGGCACTACCCACAAAACCTCGTAGAGATAATCTGAGGGGAGACTGTGCTGAATAAATGTCAGAGTTTGATTAGGCTCCACATTTGAACACTTTGTAGGGTGTTTTTTGACTTTCTAAACACTTGGAAGGGTATATTATCCCTTGGAGAAGTTGTGTGAAAGTTGGAGTGTAGAAGTCAAGTTTGGAGGCATGTTAGAAAAGAGGCCCATAAAGCACTCTTTTGGTTGTGTTCTCTAAATCAAGTGATATTAGAGCACAATGAGATCTTTGTAGAGAGATTATTTTAGAAAGGGAAAAAGGAATCAAGGGAGAGAAGATACCTTCAAGAGTCACAAATGCAGAACTTGCCAAGTTCATGAGGAAGCATATCGAAATAACTAAGAAAATGGAAGTAGAAATAGTAAGATTGGAAAGGGAATTAAAAGGGAGAAGGAGTGGAGAGAACTTAGGGGAAGAAGGAGATGATGTAGAGGAGGCTCCAAGGTAGGACAATGAAAAAGTGTCTGTGGATAATAAACCACTTTTTGAGGCCCTTGAAAGGGTAGGCAAGAGGGATAGCAAGGTTGACCTACCCACCTTAACTAGAAATATGGATCTAGGAGTTATAGATTGGCTGGAACCATCAAGAAACTACTTTGAATGTGAAGAAACCCCTAAAAATTAAAGAAATCAGTAATGAAGGGACCTATCCTTAGTTGGTAGAGCTGTTTGCAAAGTGAGAGACTGGAGGAAAAGAAGAATCCCATCTGAACATGGAAGAGGATGTCTATAGAGGTAAGGAGGCAATCTATTCCAAAGGATTATGAGGTGATGGTTCTAAATTTAGTGATTCGATAGTTAATTTTGGAGCTTGATACCTTCCAAATGTGATGGTAAAACTCATTTCAAGCTAGGATATAGTCCAAAACTAGAAATTCAATTCAAATACACATTCCTTATAAGATATGGGTTAGTTGTAAACACCTACCTTACTATAATACATCTATAGGATATTATGAGAATCTAAACATGATATTAATACCTACTAAATCTAATGACAAAATTATTTCATGCTATGATATATTTTTGTATGCATGTTTCTCTCCTATAAGTTCAATTTGAAAATTAATTTCCTTAAAATACATGTTTACTTGTTGTAGACACTTACCTTAGTATAGTATTGATGTAGTGCAAGGTCGGATGTACCCCCCTAGAGGTGACCTAGCCCCCAAAAAATAAGCACACAATGAAATATAACAATATCACAGATATTCAAATCAATTGTAACACATATTCTCATAATATAATCATAAGATTTACATCCAACATGCCAGACTATAAGACCTTCCTGGTTATGGCCATTACAAATAAGAACACAATTCAATCCTCTAATGCAAACATCCACCTTGTAGCTATCATCCCACATGATGCTCCTAGCTACTCCATGCCCAACTACCAATTTAGTGACTCTAGAAATTACAAGACCCTCTACTTATACAAAACCAAACCATAGGTCAGCTTGATAGATCACACTAAATAAATACTCAAGCTACAAGCTAGTATGGTAGATTAAATAACAATTCTAGGACATGCCCCAAGATTACAATAATAACTAACTCATAAGATAAAATGACATTATGCGGCCTTAGCCATAGGATCACATGCCATCGAATGATCTAGATCTAAGATTACATAAGCTAATTCCCACATATCGAAGATGGTGGAAAAATATCTCTAAAGTGTGCCCAAGAAATGAATATGTTACCAGAAGCCACCAAAAGAGTGCTAAGTCCAATATCAATCCAAAAATTATGCGAGCATAGGACAAGGTCAAAAAGTATGCCTTAGACATAACCCCAAGCTAGCAAACCATAGGGTCCACAAAAACCAAGCTCAATGTTCCTCCATCAAGTACCATCTAGTTGTAGAGACTTAACTTAGAATAGTACCATTTCCAATTTAATGGGAATTCAAACACAAGCCTTGTTATAGATGATTATACAAGATTAATTTCTCTAAATATTTTTGAATGTAATATATTAGCCAATATCAATATTGATAAAATGAAATATAGATTAGATTTATGGACTAATTATAAAATAAAGGAGAATAAATGAATGTGGGGAGAACGAGTTGGAAATAAAAATTTCTTAAAGGAGTTGAGTTAGTCATAGGTGAACAAGTGATGGGTTGATGTAAAGTTCATAATTAAATCAAGTGAAATTAACTTAAAGATCAAGTAATCTCAATTTGATATGTTCATTTTTGTTTAGTGTACTCAAGCAAATAAAAACAATCATCTAATTATGTAAGTTAAGAATATTTGACCTTGGGAGAAACTTTTTGGTCAATGCACTTGAGTTGTATTAGCACTAGAATGGGTAGCCCATTGAATTTTTTTTTTTTGGCTTCACCCCTATGAACATCAATTAGATGCAATAAGGGTTAATTACCACTCATTTATTGGGATAATGGTGTCTCAACTTTAAAGTTTAAACAAGTTAAATTATTTAATTACTTGTTCAATATATTGTTATATCTCATGTTTCTAACTTTCTATTGTCATATCACCTTTGTGGGACCTCTTGGTGAGGTGGCATCCTACATGGAAGGCGAGACTATGACATTGATTCCTGTTATCTAGGAATTTGGTGACCACTTTGGAGTTCCTATTTATGAGGAGGATAGTGTCATGTGATTATATGTTTGGACAATGAGGATTTCTTTATATGGCTACATAACAACTACTAGTTTGGTGGAGGAGTCATGTAGATTAATATTGACTAGCTACTATATGTTGTTGAATTCATATTTATCAAGTACCTATGCGCATGAATATACCTAAATTTCTAGGTACTATTAGAAACAATAGTCCACCAAGATAACTGAGAGGGGGTGTGTGTGTGTGAATTAGTTATCCAATAATTAAAACACTTTTCTTCTTTAAACAAACTTAACCATTCAACCAAAATAAACAAAAAACATAGAAAGATGCATGTAGACAATTACACCAGATACGTTGACTAGGGAAACCCTTGATCAGAGGGAAAACCCCAGTGAGAATGATGCCCACAAGATGATGTACTAATATAAATATTCCTTGTTAGAGGATGGACCCTGTTAGGAGTCTAGTACAACATTTAATACAATAAGTCCATGTTAGGAGACTTTGAATCCCTACTAGGAGATTCCAACCTTGTTAGGAGTCTTGCCAACCCTATTAGGAGTTGTTGTACAATATATGCAAGATGAGCCCATTGCCCAAACATGCAATTTCAACTACAAGAAGAGCTCACTGCTCAAACAAGTAATTTACTGTTATTTTCTTCTTTCCTCTGTCTCGTCAATTAGAATAATCACTATCAAACCTTGTAGACCAAGTCACAAACCTCAGATCAAAATACCAAACCTCAGATCACTCAGCAAAACCTCGACAATGAAGTTTCCTTTACTTCTGCACTGCTCTATTCAACTTCACATTCCACACTCTCTACTACTTATTGTTTTTTCACATTACATTCATTCGATACCATGATAAAGGAAAATGCCCTTCCTTTATATTGAGTCCATAAAACAATTCCCTAAGTTGGCTGTTAGACCTTCTCAATTAATTATTATAAGACCACATTAAGAACACATTACACTTAGCGATAACCTTAATCTTCTGCCTTGCAACTTGAATAACTTTATGTACACACAATATTATGATGAGCGAGCTTAGCCACATCATCCTCAACATGTCTTCTCCATGTCCTCAACCTCAATCCTCAAGATATCAACTCTGCTAAGAGATATTTAACAAGTTTACCAGGACATGCCTCTGTAAACTCTATATTAGAATAAATATCACCAAAACTTTCATAACTTCTTCTAGACTTATCCTTTTTGCTTTCAACATTAATTGCATATGCCAAATACTCAGAAGTACCTCCCATAACCTCTGGTGGTTATCATGCTCAACTAGCTGTCCGTACCAACTTGATCTTTCACTGTTCTTCTATTAGATACCACAGAAGACATCAAACATGCTATGTTGACATCAATGACAAACTTAGTCATGAATGTAACATATCATCATCAAACTAATCTTCCAATAGGTACTAGGTGTAGCACATATAGAAAGATGAGTACTTGGAAATTTAGGTGAAAGTGATTTGGAAATTGCCATATGTAACATGTCATGGAAATGGAATTTTTTTTTTTTTGACACCACTTACCTATTATGCTTGGGAGTTGGTTTTGGGAACATGGAGCACCTACGTTTTTATAGTGAGCTCTATAAATATGTTAGTGCCTCGATGAATTTGATGAGATAAGATGATCATTTTTTGAGACATGTTATGTTGTCATAATTGCTCCAAAATTCTCTATTTTTTTGGTTACTCATGTACTAGAGCATTGGCTTTATGCACTTTACTGCAAATCTTTGTTGTTGTAATACAATTAAGCTACGTGTTTGCAGTATGTCTTTTTTCTCCAAAGGGTTTTCCTACCTAAATATTTTGTTAAGGTTTTATTTATACAAATCTAAAATTTATGTGTGCATCTAATTTGTAAAAGTTTAAGGGTTTGTAGGAAAATTTTGCATTCATTCTCTTGCTTGATTAGTGTTGGAAGTCTTGTTCCACGCTCAACTTCTTCTCATTGTTCTCATGAGAAAGGAACTTATGTGGATCACAACTCATGACATACACGCCAATAGTTTGGCTAAAAAAATACATTCTTGTCAAAAAAGACCTCATGCATATAAACCAACATCTAATTAAATTTTATTGTACCTTTAGAAAAGTATAATTAAAAAAGTACATGACCAATTTTAATTTTATAGCATTGGTTATTATGTCCAAAGATGCCCAAGAGTGTCATAACAAGCACTAACCATAAAAATCTAAATAAATTTATAATCGAGTCTATCATATATCTTTCTAATTAAAACAAGTACTATTCATTGAGATTAAAAAGAATCATTAATATTTATATATAACTTATCTAGCACATGTTCATAGCAACTGCATCAATTATCAAATGTAATTAACATCTAATGAGCGTAATTTTATTCTCGCAATTCAAGTGTATGCAACTCATTGCATCAAATACCCAAAAAAAAAAAAAAAAACAATACATTTGAGAATATGGGCCTATAAGAAATCAAGTCTGCAACAATTATCTTTTGACTTTCAATGGGAAAGGTTCAATCAAAAACTCATTAACCAAATACTTCACTATTTTCCTCTCTTGTATTCTCATGATCCCACAACCACTTTGCATCAATTTCTTTAAAAGTTTTGATGAGATTAGCTGATTACTGTCAATTTTTCCAAAAAGTTATAATGAAATGAGCTGATTATCACTATTGACTTATGATTCCAACTTGAAGGCTTCCAACTAAGATATCCCTTCTTACCTAATGAAAGCAGGAATAAGTGTTCTTTAGCAAAAATGTCCTCCGGGTTGAGTTTTCAAGGCGGACAGGTGGAATAGGTAAAGTGGAAATATTCGTTCGAAAAGTAAAGATGATTTCTGTTACATCACGTGCTATATTTGACGATCTCCAATAATATCTCACGAGACGTCAGCTTCGGAAAAGAAATTATTAAGACTAAATTTATGGTTGGAAAGAACATATTTCGAATTTTTTATTTATTAAGAAGGTTTGGTTTACGCTGCTTATTTCGATTTTTCAGGGATTCAGCTTTTAATTACATTGATTATTATTATTTGAAATTTGTTTGTGGGCATACAAAGGAAAGGTAAAAGTGAAAGTTGTTATCAGCCACGTGGGGCGGAGGAACCTTTCCAACTCGTTCTCTATGATTATGATTTTTAATTGAACTTTTATTTCTTTCTTTATTTATTCTTAACTTTTAATGTTGTTCTTTGATTGTTCCGAGTACAATTCAAAGGATGTTGGCTAATAAAGTTGATATTTTATTTTATTTTTTAATTGTGAATTTGAAAATATGTGACAGGTGGGTTCTTCTTGAACCACGCTACAATATTGGTGATGTATGGGGTTTTATGATCGACATAATCTACCTCCTTCCGCTGGCACTATTTTAGTCGATTTAATTTTAATATTTAATTTATAAAGGAGGACTATTCATAAAAAAATAAAATATGATTAGTTTAAAAAGTTGAATAATAAAGATTTGTCATGATGTTTATTTATTTATTTATATTTCTAATCATTGAATCTCTTTACAATTATAAGAATAATTTATATAAAAGAATATGATTATTGTGTAGATGAGTTATGTATTTGTGTTGTTAAAATATTTAAGTACCATTTATTGAATGGAAACATGAAGATTTCAAGGAGATTGGTTAAGAATGAGGAAGTATAAAAAGCTCAAGACAGTTTATCAATGAAGTTTGTATTGATGTTAGTCTTCTGATTTTTTACCATTGATCTTTAAGTTGAATCTCTCTTTAAATAGTTACTTGTAAAGGAAATTATTTTAAATATCTGTAAAAGTTCATAAACAAATTATATTAAAGAATGTGATTTAATGTATACATGAAAATATTTTTCTCTTAAGTTTGATTCGAGTTTTATTTATCCTTCAGCTACGAGATGTGACCCAAAAGAAACTAACCTAAAGTTTTACTAAGTTTGACAAATATTTTTGTTTTTAAAGATAAAGATACATAACTTAATAACAAAAAATATAAATATAGCGGAAGAAATTAACATACACTGATACATTAATAACACATAAATAGGTTACAACTCTTAAGGGTCCCATGGCGATGAATCACATTTAATTTTAATTAACACTAAATCCAAAATATATAAGCTCACATCAAATAATAATATACAAGTATGAATCCATTTAAATAATATATAGTCATCTCAAATATCACTTGGCAATAATCTTAATGCACCATCATCCACTATATAGGTCACAGGGTATGAAGGGCTGAAATAACATACATCATGAAATAGATAACATCATTTCACAAGATCTATGAAATCAAATACAATAAAAAAGGTATAACCATCCATCATAGAAATACAAGATTAGATATAAAGAGCATTTGCATAAACACATCCAATAGCGGCATCCAACGATCAGATCTCAATGGTATAAGAAAAAGCACTACCACCCGACTTCATGGAACCCAAAAAGGCCCACTCCCACCGTGTTGAGGAGATAAACTCAAGTCCCAAACAGGATAACAAACACAAAAGTCAAAAACAACATCTAGGTTCAAGGAATCACCTAAAAGAAAACTATCTCAAAGGGTACCAAGACACAAGTATCAACTAATCCCAGAGGCAACAATGACACCTAGGGAATCTATTATACATGTGGGCAAGTGTCATCATACGGGCCAAATCTAAGGTTACCAGGCTAGTCTTTTAATCCTCTGCCCCCCTAATGACTATGTGGCACTAGCATCCTTTCATACTGACAAGGCCTACTAACGAGTCAGCTCTAAGGTTACCCAACTAGTCTTTTAATCCTTTGGCCCCCTAGTGACTTTCTGTGGTACCATATCCTGTTAATTCATTTTAAACCCATTTAATGAAATGTTATCACTTATTAAAACAACCTACAATGGGTTACCTAGGCAGCCTCTTTAGGGCTCTGACCTTCATTGCAAACCGCTTCCCAACATGACAAACATATAACCTACCCTAAGCTCAATAAAATCATAAGATCACAAAAGACCACATACCATACATTAGTTCTTAAACAAGAAATTGACAAGTACTGAAGATCACTGCTTATAATCATGAACTCCACCAATACAATCATCCTAACATGACTGATAAAAAATCAAGTACTCATAAACCAATCCACATCATAACATGACATCACCAAGAACAAATCATACAAACACCTCAATCCTGTACAAGTGACTAGAAAGCAATCCAAAAACAATTGATTGAAGACTCAAAGGTTAATCAGATAGGCACACCATTCACCTAAGTTTCACTCAAGAACATTGGAAAGCAATAACAATCAATAGATCAAAACACATCATAGAGCATACAAGACACATTACTATGGTTGAGTATAAAAGATCGTAATCAAAACATCATCATGACATCACATAATAAAACTGTTGAGCCTTTGGTAAACATCCTGATTTGGTCAAAGCTAAGTCAACCTGAAACCCAACAGTAAAATCACACGTCATAAAAAAAGAGCATACAAAAGTTAATGTCACAATATATTAGGTTTTGAAAACACACCAGTTCCATTTTCACTTATAGGTTTTCAAGTTTTCAATTTCGTTATGAATATATTAGTTCATAATGTTTGCGATCTCAAACAAGATTTTAGTTTTCATTTTCTCAAATTATTATAATTACTAAGGTTTTTGAATAATAAAATTTCCCTAGTATTAATAACCATTTTCATATATTTGAACCATATAAACACATACAAGTTTATAAAAGAAAACATTAATTCTCCCAATTAATTTCTTTGATTTTTAATTTACTTTAGAATTATATTTAAATAATAAAGTAATAAATCAAAATTTCAATTTTTTTTTTTTTGATCGATAAATGGTCAAAGCCTTGGATCATATATTAAATAAAGAAAAAATAACAAACTACAAAGAGTTACTCCGTTCAAACAGGCACTGGTAGGAAAGAACAGAGAAGAAAACCTCCAGTCTTGCCCGGGACTAATGTCCTATATTATTACATTTCCATAGGGGCATACCCCGGATCTCATAAGTGACATGAATTACATAAAATTATATAAGAATTACATAAAATCACATGGGCATTCCCATGAAAATTGTCTCCAATTAGTATCCTTCTGTCTAAATTAGAAGATCCAATGTCAAAAACCTGTAAAGACTCTTACTTCAAGAAATAAGGATTGTTAGTAGAACAAAGAAGAAAAATTTCATTACTCTTCAATCCCTTATAAGCCATGGTTCGATCTTAATGTCAGTCTTTGAGTCTACACATTAACCTACTTCTTCCTTATAAATCTTCCTAACTGAAAATTATAAATGAAAATCCAGCCCCTCAGAGCTATTGATACAATCAAAATGGAACTTAATGTAATGGATCGAATATAATTCCTGGTCACTAGGCTATATCCCTAATAAAAAATAAACAAATCTATTCACTGAAGAGATTTTACTACTAATCTCCCATTCTTATGGAGTAATTATTATCAAATTGGAACCAAGATAAAGAAGGAAGCCCGAGAGATCTCAATATTAAAATATAAATTAATGCAACCCAACAATTTTGTATTAAAGTTATCCAAACTATCAAATAACATAATTCTGCCTGATACATCTACAAACCATATTAATAAATAACGAAACAACCCTACTAATCTAGTCAAAGCCGGTAACATGATTTCTACAGCATTGTATATCAGCCCGACACCCTTGGATCTAATAAGGAACAAAAACCAGAATCTAGAACAGAGGAAATATCATATAATGTCACCTTTGAAGCGATTTTGAGACACTCCATCAAGGTTCCAATCTATATTAGTAATCAAATTCCTTTGTAACTTAAAAGAAAAATACCATTTCTTGAAGACACATCCCATATCTGAAAATCAACTATCGCTGACAGAGCAATCCCTAAATAGATATCGTTCTAATCAGTCACTATATTCTTAAAACTCTTCCTAAACTTATCTAATTAAATAGGGCTACAAATCTGATCTCTTCAAAAAAAACCAAAATCATAAGGAAATATATTTCTATTATAAATTTACATTTCATTACATAGATGTCACAGATTTTCAGCTCCATACTAATTACAAAACCATTCTATATAGTCAAAGGTTACAGAAATAGAACAATATATTGCTATAATAGAGATCTATAATTACCCTGTATTATGCCGATATAAAAAACCTAAACAAACTGTAAGCTAACTATAAGAGCCCTAATATCTATGGACGAAACAACAGACTAATGCTAGAGTCCAAAATTGTGAACAGCTTCTACTACTTCCATGAAACCATGATCACCTCTGGGATAGATTCTGGATCATCCATGACCATATTAGGAGGGAGCACATAATCAACTCTTAGTCTTCTCGATTTTTCCGCGTTGAGAATGCAGAATTCCAAGGTGTTGAGATCGTTGAATACTACTCCCGGACTCACATAAGCATTGAACATCTTGATGTACTTGACAACCTACTCCATGTTCTCTGGTACCCTAATTCCATGCCAGCCCAGAAGGAAATTGACACTTGCTTCCATTCGTGGCCAAGCCCTAAAAAAAACTAGATTATCCCTAACCATAAAACACTGCCGTCGAGGGGACGTCCTTAACTCCTCCGCTCCCAAGGGGAGACCCATGTATTTCTCAGGGAACGAGATTCTGCCCTTGTCATCAATACTGAAAACCGCCTTCTCTAACCCTCGTCTCCATATAGGGTTAAAAATGTCTACACAGAGTCTAACAATCTCTTCTTTGTCAATCTTCGCCCTCACCATTACCCGGATTAATGATCCAATTATCGAACTGTTGGTTCTCCAAGTCGCCCTATAGTCAAACACATCCTCCCCTATTGCCCTACTCATGGCAAAACACGTCATATCATTTGC
Source organism: Cupressus sempervirens (assembly GCA_028749045.1). NCBI lineage: Eukaryota > Viridiplantae > Streptophyta > Pinopsida > Cupressales > Cupressaceae > Cupressus > Cupressus sempervirens. Next base: position 796,558,284 of record CM053792.1, read on the forward strand.
ATTTCTCAGGAGACGACTCCATCTCTCCGATGTTGCCTTCCCGAGAAAGGCCATCGTCCTGTTCTCTGTCGTATGGTAGACACACACATTGGATTCCATTGTGACAACAGACAAACACATAGAGGTGGTAATAAAAGACTATCACTTTCAATTAGTAATCCTTCTCAACATACACTTCTATTTAACAAAGGAAAACCATCATGATTCGACCTCTCCTATGTGTCCTTTAATCAAAGGCTTCAATTTGGCGATGACCTCAGCCACTCACACTTAGCATTGAGTATTTGATCACATATTGCAGAGCCTTAACTTTATGAGCCAGGTGGCATATTCTGAACCCTCTCCGTCCTAATCTTGTAATCATAACCTATTAAGATATCTTCCAAGGATCTAAGTAAGTAGTAATAGCAATTAACAAGATCTTGAGCTGGATGACAGCTGGAAAGCACGAAACAACTAGACTAAAGAGGTGGTAAGTTAGGATAAAGATCATTTTGATTAATCTGTATACCTTAATGCTTTAGATAAGCCTTATATGATTCATACTGAGTGTAGAATCTATACTAAATTAGTCCGTCACCATAGAATATGAAAAAGGTTCCTAAGGGGGAACAATTATGACAGGAATCAGGCTCCTTCGTAACTGCAAAAGGAACACTAATCTAGGAAACTTTGAATGGAAAAATCTCTGATTATTATTGTGAAAAAATATCTCTTTTTTCTTATCCTTCCTACTGTCAATTTCTTCTGTATTTTATTATTAGATATTATATTAAAATATATATAATTGATAATTTTCAAATATAAATATTGGATATATCTAAGAATACTAAATCTGTATATACAAATATATATATATATATATATATATATATATATATATATATATATATATATATATATATAGAGAGAGAGAGAGAGAGAGAGCTTATGCGTAAGCCTACTTAAGAATTTATGCATTTATAAGAGTATATCTATTTATAAAAGAGGAAAAATATGAAAAAATAAGAAAAACTCTCTAGGAAACTACATCGGGGGAGGAGGCTCAGAGTTGTATATCAAGAGTGATTCTCCATCAGCACCCCTATTAGCAAGTCCGTCAGCCAACTTATTGCCCTCTCGGTAAATGTGTTTGATCAGGACATCCTCAAAAGTTTCCAGTATTAGCAACACTTCTTGGAGTTTAGAGTTCAAGGCCCAATTAGGAGTCTTTTTTTTCCTAATAGCATTCAAGACTATTTGAGAGTCACCTTTTATGACAATTTTAGATAGACCTAAATTATGACAAAGTTGCAGACCTTTCTCCAATGCTTCAAATTCTGCCATATTATTTGAAACCAGAGGAAGAGGAGATGCTAACTTTGCTATCCACCGACTATCTTCATCGTTGATGATACAGCCAACACCAGCTATACCGGGGTTCCCTCTTGCAGCACCATCAAAATTCAATTTATGCCATCCTGGAGGGGGAGGAACCCATTTGCAATTGGCCCTTGCCTCCTTATTGCTGGCTGTATAAACTAGTGGAGGGTTAATTAGATTGGTCCATTTTTTCTTCATCATTCCATCCCAAAAGGAGAAAGAGCCTTCTTCATGAGAGGATTTCCTTAGGGAAGAATTCATAACTTTTGTAATAGATACTTCGAGTTTTATCAGAAAACCATCTAGATTTCTCTCTTTATTTTTGAAAATATGATGATTCCTTTCTTTCCATAGTTCCCAAACCACTATGGATGGGCAAATATTCCAAAGTTTTCTATATACCCCATGAACCAAATGTGTAGGCCAGGAACAAAGGAGCCCCTTAAGGGAATTCTGAAAAAGGGTTGACCACTTAAGTCTGTATTTAATCCATTCCTAGCAATTTTGAGCGAAAGGACAATTTAGGAAGAGATGGTCTACATCTTCATTGCTCTGTTTACACATGACACACTAGTTAGGGCCCATGATACCATATTTGGCTAATCTGTCCATAGTCAGAGCTCTATTTTGAAGGGCAATCCATAAAAAGAAATCTGCCTTAGGTAGACATCCAGGATCCCAACATAATTTTAAAGGGATCTCCACATAGTTCCACTGTTGTGATTGAATAATAGATAAATACCCAAGCTTTACACTGTAACAACCATCCTTTGAACTAGCCCAGATGAGGTTATCCGACCTTTCAGATTGTTTAATTTTCCTATTTGAGATGATCTTTTCAAATGCTGCAACTGAGTCTAGATCAAATTCTATATCCTTGATAGAGCGCCATCTCCATCGCAATTCCCCATCCACCATCTCTTTAACTTTATAATCTTTAACCTTATTGCCCCATAATGTTTTCAACTTAGAAATAAGGTTTTTTAGGATGGGGGATGAATGGATGGGGGGTAGCCCATCCCTAGAATCTTCCTAGAACAAAGCTTTGTTCCTTGCCGCAACATCCCAAGTTAGAAATTTACTAATATTTCCCTGGCATTTTGTCATGAAATTCCAACACACCGACCCTTTGGGTAATTTTTCCATCCTGAACACCGATTTTGGGTCCGTTGGGTCTAGATATTTATAATATAAAATTTTGGCCCATTTTTGTTCATTTTCTTGATATAACCTCCATACTAGTTTAGCTCCTAAAGCCGCATTTTGCCATTGAGGTTTCTTAATACCTAAACCCCCCCACTCCTTGGGTTTGCATAAATTGTCCCACTTAATGAGAGAAAGTTTCTTATCACTTTCCTTATCCTTCCATAGCAAATTTTTAAGTTTTGATTCAAAATTCTTGGACATCCAATTATTGAGGGGAAGACATGCCATGGGAAAAATTGGAGTGGCTGATAGGACTGCTCGGATCTTGGTGACCTTCCTAGCCTTAGAGAGCCATTTATTCTTCCAACTACCAATCCGCTTATCCACCTTATCGATTGTATCCATCCATACTTTGGTGTACCTTGAATTCTTTTCCAGGGAGATACCTAAATATTTGCATGGGAACTTTCCTTTATTGTAACCCATAATTCTGCAAATCCTATTTTCCAAATCAAGAGAGGTATTCAAAAAGAAAATTTTAGATTTTTCTTTGTTAACCTTCTGACCTGAAGCATTCATATATTGCTGAAGTATGCTTTTAAAACCCAAAGCCTCTTGGACGGAACTCTTGCCAGGTAAAATGGTATCGTCTGCATACTGTTGATGTATAATATTAGGAAGATTCCTGGTAACTGAGATACCAGAGATCCTTCTTTCCTTATAAGCGAAGGAGACTTCTCTCCCAAAAGCTTTAGCCATTAGAATGAAGAGAGAGGGAGATAGTGGATCTCCCTGTCTAATACCCCTGGAGATATTGAAAAAACCTTCGGGCATCCCATTAATGAGAACTAAAATCTTTGGGGTTGAAATAAAATTGAATATTAGGTTAACCCATTGTTGCGAAAAGCCAAACGCTTCTAAGACTTTACAGAGAAAATGCCAATCAACCATATCATAAGCCTTTTGTATATCTAACTTCATGAGCATACATGCTTCTTTATCTATGGAAGCCGAGTGGATGACTTCTTGAATAATGATTATACCATCCAGAATAGATCTTCCTGGAAAAAAACCTGTCTATTCTTCAGAAATCAATTTCGACATGATGACCTTGAGTCTATTGGCTATAACTTTTGAAAATATTTTATAAATAGTATTGCAAAGAGCTATAGGCTGAAAGTCTCCAGGATGATCCGGACAATCCTTCTTGGGGATAAGAGTAAAGAAGGAATAGTTGATTTTAGCCAGCAAGGATCCACCATTCCTTGATGCTTCAATTGCTCTCCATAAATCTTCCCCTAGAATATCCCAACATTTTTGAAAAAAGAAGGCTTGAAACCCGTCAGGGCCTGGAGATTTATCTGGACTCATATTAAATACCACTGTCCTTACCTCTTCCAGAGTTATTGGTTTATTTAGGATTTTTTTGTCTTCTATAGTGACCAGTTTTGGAATAAATTTGAGCATTCGGGACTGTGCCTCCCTGTTAGACCCTTCATAATTATTAAGTAAATCCTTAAAATGAGAGACTATTATGTCTGCTATTTCAAGTGGGTTTTCTGTACGTAAACCCTGCAGAGTTGAGATACTCATGATTTTCTTTAGAGATCAGTTTTGTATAGTAAAATTAGTAAAAAGCTTTGTATTTTGATCTCCCTCATCCAACTATTTTTCTCTAGATTTTTGTCTCCAGAAGGTTTCTTCTTTGGATAAGATAGCTTCCTGTTTCATGAGGAGTTCTTTTTCTAAAGTATATTTCTCATAATCCATACCATATTTTATAATTTCCTGATTTAGATTTGCCAATTTTTCTTCAGTTTCCCATTTTTCTTTAAAAATATTGTTGAAGTGTTCTCTGTTCCACCTCAAAATATTTTCTTTCAGCGATTTAAGTTTGGAAACGAACACAAACATTTTGGACCCACCGAATTTTGCTTGAGTCCACCAAGTCTTAATCAATTCCAGAAATCTCGGATCTTGAAACCACATCTTCTCACATTTAAAAGGATTTCTAGGAGGTTTAGATGGTTCTGAAATCTCTAAACAAACAGGAAAATGATCCGATCCTGCGAAAGGCAGAATGGAGGATTGAAAATCCTTATTATAAGAAGAGAGATTACCTACAATAAAGAATCTAGCTAACTTTTCTGCAATGTAGTCCTTATCCTTCCTTCTATTATTCCATGTAAATATTCCATTACTTGATGGGATTTCTAACAGCCTAAGTTTATCAATCTAGATTTTGAATTCTATAGATGCAAGTGACAGGTGTTTAGTTCCCCCTGTTTTCTCATCTAAACTTAGAATTGTATTAAAATCACCTCCTAATATAATCAGACTATCTTTGCGCTTTGAAATAACCGTACTTAATTCATCCCAGATAGTTTTTTTCTTTATTATGTTGTTAGGACCATATACATTGATAAGAATGAATTTCATGTCTGATTTTAGACTCTGAATACTGACACACAACCAATTATTATTATTTACTAGAGAGGTTAGAGATACTTTCCTTGAGTTCCAAATAATTCCTAATCCACCCGAAGCACCCGTTGCCTCTATAAAGATTGAATCCCATAGTCCCCACGAATTGCTGATTTTAGCTCCTTCTACCTTATTAAGTTTTGTCTCTTGAATTAGAATAATTTCTGAGTTAAAGTTTTTTAAATATTGTTTAATTAACCTTTTTTTACTAGGGGCATTAAGGCCTCTAGCATTCCAAGATGTTATCTTCATAATGCCTTAGGAAGGCACTTCCCCTTCCTCATGTTGAGAAGCTCATCAATTTTCTTTTGTTCTTTGGCTAGGCCTTCAGTTTCACGTAATTCCTTCAATGATCTCCTACCCCTTTTTCCTTTAGGCTTATCGTAATTTGGAAAGATTAGACCTTCCTGATTCATTTGTATGCCAAGCTCTTGCTAAAATATACCCAATTCTTGTTCTGTTAAGGAAAAACCTTCCTCTGTTTTGTCAAATTCTTCCATTTCCAGTTCCTTGCAAATATGACTCCTGAGACTGTCCTCCTCAAATTCTTTGTTCGCTATTACTGTCAACTCTCCCATGTTTTTCCTATCCATTTCTTGCTTGTCTTTTGGCTTAGTCCCACTCTGTTTGACTTGCTTCATTTCACGTTCCTTCAACTGGATCTCTATAATATCCTTCTGGAGATCCTCAACTCTATAATCATCTCCTCCTAATTTAAGAATTTTTTGGATCAGATCCTCTTTTTGAGGGGTGGTACTTTTATCTAGGTTATCAAAGTCAAAGATTTGAATAAGCTCCTCTGATAATTGCTCAAGATTGTTATCTTCAAACTCTGTCACTCCAGTCTCTAGTATAGAATCTAGATCCTCATTTAAAAAGTGTTGAAGAATTTTAATAATAGAGACTTCTGAGCTCTTGCCTGCATTCCATATTGTTGACTGAATTTCCATTGGAGTGAAAGGCGAGGAAGGCTGTCCATCTGGAGTTTGCCAGAATTTTGAAGTTTTTCTGGCTCCTTCAAGTTGCTGATAGGATGACTCTTTTTCAGGGGTTAAATCAGCATTCAGCTGTTGAGTTTCTTGTATTTCCGTTCTTGAAACTGCTTTTTCCATCCTATCCTTGGGTGAAGAAAAAAGCATATCATTTTCCACTTCGCTTATGTCTGTATGAGTCAATAATTCTGAAGTTCTATTAAGTATCCCTCCTTGTCGTTCATTTTCCTTATTCTCATCAAGCTCCAACTGATACTTATATAAAGAAGACCCCTCTATAGTATCAGTTTCCCAATGAATCTCTTCATTTTCATCTTCCATATTATCGCTTCCTTTGTGCTCTGCAAGAACCTTAAGTATTTCTGCGTCTTGCTCTGGACTTTGTTTTATGATCTTTGTGGACATTGTGACACTCCTCACTAGGGCATCTTTGTCTTCGGTTACCAATTGTTCTGCTGAGGGATTAGAATTACAAGTCTCTTTATCATGTTCAATTGCAACCTTTCTCTTTTTCCTTTTTTGTCTTTTTGTATGAGATCTCTTCAAAACTAGCTCTGTATCCTCTTTAGGAATAGACACTATAATGGATTTAAGATTCCTATTCTTAGGTAATATCTTATCTAAATCTTTTGTTTCTTTCCTTTCTTTCTGATAAGTCTGAATTTGGAATTCTATAGGGGAGATCTGTTCTTCCATCTTTTTGTTCTTCATTGCTCTCAACCAAGAGAGTTGTTTGCTAATATCTGAGGTAAGGGGAAGGATCTTAGGCATGATTTTATGATGTTTATCAAATTTTAATATGTTTACTATTCTTTTTTTATAAGTCTGAAATTTAATATCATAAGATGTTTTACTAGTTATAATTTTTTTGTTAAATTCCACTGGGTGATTAAGCTTAACACTGATTAACACTTTAACATTATTACAGCAGTAGAAAGAAGCATCAATGCCTCTAACCTCTCCTACCTCCGACCCTATGGCTTTAATGATATCTTCATGGCAAAGCTCCGGAGGGAGGGATGTCAGGACAAACCAAGAGGGCATCTTGCAATCTAAATTTTCTAATTTAAAATCATGTGTCCAATTTGTAAATTTAACACAGTGACCATTAAAAAACCATTCTGGTGATAGTAAAAACTCTTTTTTGATAGACTCATTTAAGCATTGTAAATATAGTGTGCTGTCTGAGAAAGTGGAAATACTTACCTGGTTTTCGCACAACTCCTCCAGCCAGTCGAGTAACAGAGGGAAATCATCCTGTGGACCATTCCATATAGGAAAAAGGCCTCCATTTGAGCATTTATCCCAAGCGAATTCAATAGCCTTGCTTGAAATTTTGGCCAAATCCTCCTTTGTGTCGCACAGAGATGCCCTAGGCGATGAACTAGGGTTCACAGGATTGAATGAATCTTTGATTCTACGATGAGGGGGAATGTAAGATCCTGGAGAAGCAGATTTAGGAGAGAGATTTCTTACCTGGGTTGAAACTGATTGGTATGAATTTGGTGCCAAGGCCTTGTATTTCTTGGGGCGGGCATATCTTGTGAGGTTGAAGATGCAAATTTGATTGTCCAATTGTTCTACCATAAAAAACTGATGACTCAAACTTTTGTTCACCTTAGATAGGATCAAGGGTTTCTACAAGAGAGGGTTTTGGGCATAATTCCCATGGTCTTCATTTTCTCTGTTACGTCGCTAGCTGCGAGTGTCCTCAGCATCTTTTTAAAATATTTCAAACCTATTCGCTGTTTTAACTGAATATCTCTTATCGGATGTGTTTTGTGATTTTTTTTGCAGCCAATTTGTGTCTTCTATTGTTGAAGTCTTCTGCCAATTCGGCCAAAAATCGTTTGATTTTGCATACTTACGCAAGCTTTTCCTTTGAGACTTCGTGGGAAATCGAGGTCTTGGGTTCAAATATACTTGCGATCATGCTTAATAAACAATAATAATAATTAATTACAACACATAAAATTTCAAGTTTTAACAATACTCATTAAAATTATTAATAATAATTATCAATTATTACCATAATAATTTTAAATTTATCAAACTTTGGAAAAACTATCCCAAAAAGGAAACCTGCTAAAAATAGAAACTTTCCACAAATGAAAACTTACTAAAAACATAAACTTTCCAAAAAAGAAACCTACTAAAAATTAAAAAACTTGCTAAAAATAGAAACTTTCTATAAATAGAAACCCTAAAGACTTTCCTAAAATAGAGACCTGTTAAAAATAGAAACTTTCTTGAAATAGAAACTTGCTAAAAATAGAAACTTTCCCAAAATATAAACCTAATAAAAATAAAGACTTTCCCAAAATAGAAACTTACTAAAAATAAAAACTTACTAAAAATAGAAACTTACTAAAAATGGAAACTTACTAAAAAAAAACTTACTATAAATAGAAATCAGTTTCCTTTCACACAAGGGTTTCAAAGCTTAAATTCATTCACAGATATTTTTAAAGAAACAAAGAGCGATAATATCAGTATAAGGGTTTTCAATTTTCCAATTTACATATAGATGATCTCAAAATGAAGAACAATAATATCACGAACAAGGTTTCAGATTCAATTCATATACAAAGGTTTCTCAAATAAAGAATGATAAAATCACATACAAAGGTTTCAAATTCAATTCAATTTTGAAAATAGATTCAGAAACATGAAAAAGACAGAAATTGAAGAATGAGAAACTACTGCACAAATCCAAAAGATCCTACCTAGATCTGATGCTAAAACAACGAACGCACAACATACGAAAGAATTTTCCTTCCCTTTGAAAATCCTCCTTTTGGAAATCAGCTCCTCTAAACCTGTGTCATTGCAAAATGAGCTTTAAATCTCTGATAAAGAGTTCTCCCTTAATTTGGGGCTCTGATTGTGCAATCATGAGATCTCTGCTAAAGAGTTCTCCCTTAATTTGGAGCTCTAATTGTGCAATCACGTGAGGGAACTCACTGTGTTTATTACTTGTTATCTTTTACCTCTTCATGCACAAACTTTCAAATATTTAATTAAAATATCTTTATTAAATTAATTAGCTTTCTCACTTTATTTAATTTATTATATTTTAATTTCATGCATACACTTTATGTAATTTAATTAAAATAAACTTTATTAAATAATTTTTATTTTTATTTTTTTGATCGGTAAACGGCCAGAGCCTTGATCTATATTATAAAATAAAAGACATTACACCAAAATATCTCCATTCAAACGGGCACTGGTAGGAAAGAACGGAGAAGAAAACCTCCAGTCTTGCCCGAGACAATTTGTCCTATATTATTACAATTTTAAAGGGGCATACCCTAGTGAAATAGATTACCTACTGTTACATTTAAACCTGGGGTATATCCCTGGTAATTACACTTTTACAGAATTCCTTTGTCTCTGTCCAATGGTGCTAGGATGGCGAATGATAAAAAGTTTACAATCTCCCATATTTCCTTCCTGCATTCAACCATCTAAAATACTATAAACTTCAAGCTAAGGTTAGTAGCGTATCAGAAGAGGGCTAAACACCTAGCAACCAGATTAGCTAAATAACAAGTTTAAAACACTAGCTAACTAATAAAGAAACTCAAGATGAAAAAAGGAGCTAGAAGTGCAGCGCGCTTTACTATTAGTTAGGTAGTATCTTAGCAACATACAAAATGACCATAATGCTATAATCTAAATAAAACAAAATAACGCCAATAATTTAATAGGAAATCCACCTCATTATTAAGAAACATGAAGAGGGGGAAAGGAGGCTTGAGCCGAGATTCCACTTTTCAGACATAACTTATCCCATAATTGCAAATCATAACTTAATCAGTAATAGAGACAAAGAACCTCTTCAATGATATCGCCCGAAAATAACTAATGGAATCAGTATTCACAAAGATGGAGAAAAGGGATTATCAAACAAAACAACCGTGCTAAATCCACCCAATTTTATTTCATTAGTCTTAATTAGGGTAAAGGTGTCTTATCCCCATTGAAGATCTAATACTTAATCCTAGATTACATAGATTTCCAATCACAGATATTTCACCCGATTTGCTTAACTTGAGAAATTTACTAAAATTGGGAGTCGTTGGGTATCCATGAAAGCAATGTAATTACCAATTACCTATGCTGAGACATTTCTTACTTGAAACACCGCCAGATTTATTATATCCTTATTGTAATTTTCGCATGCTAACACTTTATCTATATCGGTTACTTTTGAATTTAATGAGCCTAGAGTGTTAAAAGTCTGAGAATTTCATATGATTAAATCTAATCTTAGAGATCTCTCATATACAGGTGCTGTAAAGGTAATAGAAAAATGAACCAGAGTAAATTGGGCTTAGAGCGACCACATATATAAACCTATATCACAAGCCTACTCCGAAGAAAGGAGTAGAATTTTAGTCAACTAAGATAAGAGTCTAGAGCATACCAGAGCATGGAATACACAATGCTTAGTACTTATAACCTTTATATATATTTCATTGTATGTTGTCACTCCAATTTACAATAGATTTTTGATCATCACTTACATACCAAACATATATACTATTAACATGGTGATTTACAGACTATATACTAATGGCTAAGTCCGAAGGACAAGCATCTAGGCTAAATTATGCGTAGTATCAAAATAGCTACCAAAATTAACATTAAGGATTTCTAAAATATACTATTTAACCAAAAGCTGGCACCTATCTAGCCTGACCCCTTCCTACCTTCCAAACACCATAATCACATCCGCCATGTCGTTTGGATGCTTGACTTGGAAATTCAGAGGAAATATGTAGTCGTGTTTCACCCTGCTTGATTTCTCTGAATTTGGAGTGATGAATTCCAAATCATTCAGATTGTCGAAAGACACCCCCGGCATGATATAAGCGTTGAAACGGTGAAGGTAGCTGAGGAGCCAGTCTTTATTTTCCTCTATGATGATCCCTCGCCAACGCAGGAGAAAATGCAAGCTTGCCTCCATTTTTGGCCATTCTTTATAGAAGGCAAGATTTTCTCGGATAAACAGAGACTGGTGACAAGGAGCTGTGATAAGGTCTGGGTGCCCTATAGGAAGACTCATGTATCTTTCGGGGAGGGGGATCCTAAACTTATCATCAATGCTGAACACTACTTTTTCCAGACCCTTTCTCCATGATGGGACAAATAGATTACGATAGAGACTGACTATGTCATTCGCCTCTATTTTAGCTCTTACCAAACATTCGATGAAAGACTCGATAATGTCACCATTGGTCCTCCAGGTATATTGATAATTGAACACTCCCTCTCCCAGAGCTCTGCAAATAGAAAAGTGCGTCATGTCATCCACCAGATTTAAGAGACGGTTCCACCTTTCTGGTTTTATCGACCTACAAAAGGCCATAGTTCGATTCTCAGAGGCATGAAATAGGTAAATGTTGGATTCCATGATAACACCGAGAAATTGGGGATGGGAATAACTGGAAATATTTCCTATAAATAATCGAGGGGAAACTTCTAGACGAGATCATAAGCTATACAATCTCTTAAGCCTTTTAATGAAAAAGCCGAAGCTTACCTATGCAACGTACTTAACACATTATCTCGCTTAAGGGGAGATCATAATACAAGATTGCGATCTGCCAGCATGCTATGGCTTACACAACAATGATGACAAGGGTACCTAAATCATTCGGACTATACTTCACATACTCGTGATACCAAGATAGGTTTCCCAAGATATTAAAAATAGTAAAGCGGGGATGACTGAAAAGGTTCTTTAGTGAGGTCAATAAATGATGGTGACATAACCCAAGAACAAGATGGACACAACAGAAAAGGGAAATTGTATTAACTAAGAAAATAAGCAAGTACAAATAGTACAAAGAAAATAAACTTCAAAACATGCCCTAAGGGCTTACAATAGCATAAATTTGGAGATAATTTCTCCTTTCAGTACCTCCTCTCAAACTCCACTCCGAACTGCCTTTTACAATGCCATAAATCTCCTTAAATAGAGCCTGGAGGGTTAAGGACTAGGAGTACATTCTAGAAAGTGCTAGTAGGCATCCACTGACCAAATAGAAGGATCCAGAAGCTGCGTTAGAAGTCGGTGCAAATCTAGAAGAATCCAGAAATGGTAACCGAACTTCCGAGAGGCATAACTTTTGAACCGTAGCTCCGATTGACGAACCGTTTACATTTTTGAAAAGCTCTCGAAGCGCTCTATAGCCCTATGGATAGGCTTCACTCGTCCCCCATTTTTGGCCCTTTTTGAGGTCATTTAATGCCCCTAACCTGAATTTGAAGCATTCTTAGGAGGTCTCCAAAACTCGAAAAATTGCAATAACTTTCAAACCGTGGGGTCTTTTGACCTGATTCTTTTTTGGAACGCTCTAAATCACAATTACATTCATCTGGCCAATTCACACCTTCTAGCTCACCAAAATGATGGCCAAATTGCATGCTCCTAATTTTTCGAGATTTTCTAGCTCACTGATAGTGGAATTGTGAGAGTTGGAACCTTTATTTGGCCCAAATGGGTATCCAAAAATGAAAACACATGAAATAGAAACTAAGTCTAAGTACATTTTTTTGGGCGACACAGGATTGCCCTTATACCTCTGGATGCTCCTGCATCACTAAAGAAGGAGAAAGCTAAGTACTATTGATTGGCATAAATTAACTATAAAGACTTAAAATATACACTCTGTTAAGACAACTATTAGTTCTCGTTTGAGTATTCCTTATTAACGAGTAGGGAATTGACTGCATCTGCTCCTAAATTAGCTAGCTGATCTGCTAGATGATTACCTTCCCTGTAAATGTGACAAATCCTATACTCTTCCAACTTATCCAATATAAGGAGAATATCTTCTAGATGTGAATTTAGGATCCAGTTGGGGGTTGATCTTTTCCTAATAGCGTTTAAGATAATTTGAGAGTCACCTTCAATGATAACTTTTGGTAAATTAAGCTTAAGGCATAACTAAATCCCTTGGTGAAGAGCCTCCAATTCTGCTATATTATTTGAGGTGGGTTGGATAGGCATAGCTTTTTTTTCTATCCAAGTTCCTACCTCATTGTTAATGATGCATCCAGTCCCAGCTATACCCGGGTTACCACGCGCAGCTCCATCGAAATTCAGCTTGAGCCATCCAATTGGTGGAGGCTCCCATTTGCAAATTTTCCTAGCCTCTATACTTTTCTTAATGTAGGTAAGGGGGGGGGGGGGGGTTAATCAACTTTGACCATCGCTTCTTCATGAGGCTGTCCCAATCTGAAAAGGAACCTTCCTCTAGTCTTGAATTACTTGAGTGGGAGTTGACCAATTCTACTATACTAGCTTCAATTTTGACAATAAGTTCTATCAGATTGAGTTCCAAGTTTTAGAAAATACGTTGATTCCTCTCCTTCCAGATTTCCCAAATAATGATGGAAGGGGAAATTTTCCAAAGCTCACTATAGACTCCCTTGACCATATTCATGGGCCAGCCAAAAAGCAAGTCAGCTAATGAATTAGAAAGAGGTGTAGACCAGCCTAGCATCCACCTAATCCATTCCCAACAACTTTGAGAGAAGGAACAGTTAAACAAAAGATGGTCAGCATTTTCAGAATTACAATGGCAAAGGGTACACCTGAAGGGTCCCTGAAATCCAAGAATGTATAGTCTATCCATAGTTAGGATCCTCTTTTGGATAGCTAGCCAAAGAAAAAATCCGGCTTTAGGTAGACAAGAGGGATCTCAACATAGTTGTGATGGGATGTCCACAAACTCTGTTTGTTTCACTTTGACAATAGCCCTATAACCATTACTGATAGTGTATTGTCCATCATTGGCAGCAACCCAAATTAAGGTATCCTCTCTGTTTGTTAGTTTGATATTTCTACCTTCCAATAGCTTATCAAAGCTTTCAGAAATATCATCTTCAAAACCTAACCCTTTGATCGATTTCCTAGACCATTTTGGTGACCCTTCTGATTCTACCAGAATTTTGTAATCTTTAACTCTATTGCCCCAAAGGATTTTTAATCTATTATGGAGGGTTGAGTCATTGAGTTGGATAGAGAGAGGTGGTTTACCATCCCAGGAGTCCTCCCAGAACAAGGCTTCATCACCCGAACCTACATCCCATGTTAGAAATTGATGAACCAGACTATGGCATCTTATCATGAAGTTCCAGCATTCTGACCCTTTGGGAGGAGAGACAATTCTAAAAATTGAAAGCGGATCCTCTGGGATGAGATATTTATTATAGAGTATCTTAGCCCATTTTCGATTATATTCCTTGTAAAGATGCCAAATAAGTTTTGCTCCCAAAGCTTTATTTTTCCATTGAAGGTTTTTGACCCCTAGACCCCCAAGTTCTTTGGGTTTACAAATATGCTCCCACTTGATGAGAGCCCACTTATTGTCTCCATCCCTATCATTCCAAAGAAATTTCCTCATCTTGGACTCAAATTTCTTAAGATTCTTCTTAGAAAGAGGGAGACAAGAAAGCGGGTAAGTAGGGATGGCTGACAGAACAACCCTAATCTTGGTGCATTTGCCTGCCTTAGTTAGCCATATATCTTTCCATGTATCTAGCTTGGAATCTAGTTTTACTAGGGTATCATCCCACACTTTACTCGATTTAGCACCTTTCTCTAAAGCAATACCAAGATATTTGCAGGGGAAGGTTCCTTTCTTATAACCCATGATCCAGCAAATTTGCTCCTCAACTTCTTTCTTTGTATTTTAGATTTGTGATTGTTGACTTTCTGACCCAAGGCTTCCATATACAGGTTAATAATGCTTTTGAGTGATCGAGCTTCTGTAGTTGTACTTTTCTTGGGCAAATAGTATCATCAGCAAACTGTTGATGGGTTATATTAGATATATTTTTGGAGACTATGATACCTGAGATCTGCTGTCTGTTATATGCATCCTGAATAGCTCTTCCAAAGGCTTCTGCCATAATAATAAATAGTGAGGGGGATAGGGGGTCCCCTTGTCTAATTCCTCTAGATATGTCAAAAAAAACTTCTGGAGTTCCGTTAATGAGAACTAAAATTTTAGGAGTAGAAATAAATTTAAAAATTAGGTTAATCCACTGATGTGAGAACCCAAATGACTCTAATGTTTTACATAAGAACCTCCAGTCCACCATATCATATGCTTTCTAGATATCTAGTTTCATAAGCATATAGGCTTCCTTGTTTAGTCGTGCAGAGTGAATCATTTCTTGAATGGTGATCATGCCATCTAGAATGGATCTACCTGGCATAAAACCAGTTTGTTCCTTCGAGATAATCTTAGGGAGGATCTTTTTGAGTCTGTTTTCTATAATCTTGGAAAAGATTTTACAGACTGTATTGCATAAAGCTATTGGTCTATAATCTCTTGGGGAATCCAGATCAGACTTCTTAGGGATCAATGCAATGAAGGAGTAGTTAATTTTAGCCAGGAGAGAGCCTCCATTTCTGGATGCTTCGATTGCTTTCCAAAGGTCAACACCTATGATATCCCAGCATTTTTGGAAAAAGAAAGCCTGGAATCCATCAGGACCCGAAGATTTATCCAGATTCATGTTATCAACCACATTCTTAACTTCTTCTAAGGTGATAGGTTTGTTCAGATCAATGTTATCCTGCTGATCAACAACTTTAGGGATGACTTTCAGAAGGCTAGTTTGCGCTCTATAGTTTGAGCCATTCTAGTTGTTTAGTAAGTTTTTGAAGTGATTAACTAAGATGTTTGCAATTTCTCCTGGCTTTTCAGTTGAAATTCCTTGCTGATTTTTGACACTCGTGATTTTGTTCTTTGCTCTGTTGTAAATGGTTGAGTTATGAAAGAATTTAGTATTGCGGTCACCTTCTGCCAGCCATCTTTCTCTCGATTTTTGTCTCCAGAATATCTCTTCTTTGGTTAGAATATTTTCTTGTTTGGCTAACAATTCTTTTTCCAGGAGAAAACTCTTATTATCCATACCTTTTCTAATCACTTCCGAGTTAAGTTCTTTAAGTTGGTTTTCTATATCCAATTTTACTTTGAAAATGTTGTTAAACTGTTCTTTATTCCACCTTAGGATATGTTCCTTAAGCATTTTTAATTTGTTAACGAAGATGAACATTTTAGACCCTGTGAAGCTCTCTTGGTCCCACCAAGATTTTATGTTATCGAGAAAATTAGGATCTAGGAACCACATCTTCTCACATTTGAATGGGTTTCTGACCGGTTTAAGGGGCTCTATGAATTCAAATCTAACCGAAAAATGATCTGATCCTGCAGTAGGTAGAATAGAAGAATGGAAATTAAGGTTGTAGGAATCTAGATCCCCTTTAAGCATAAATCTATCGAGTTTCTCTACTATGTAAGCAAAGTCTTTTCTTCTATTGTTCCATGTATATATGCCATTATTGGTAGGAGTGTCAAATAGGTTATGATCGATACACCATTCTTTAAATGTTTTAGAAGCTTGCGATAGCATCTGAATACCACCTACCTTTTCGTTGAGGTTAAGGATGGTATTAAAGTCTCCTCCTAATAAAAACAATTGGTTATTATGACCATGCAAGAGTTGACCAATTTCTTCCCATACTAATTTTTTATCAATATTACTAACTGGACTATACACATTAATGATAATGAAATTAAGTTTTGATTTTAAGCTTTGTACTTTACCGCTAATCCAATTATTGGAACTATTAAGGATGCGAAAACTAACCTTCCTAGGGTCCCAGAGGATTCCCAATCCCCCTGATGCCCTTGAAGATTCCTGAAACGTAGACCGCTAGACTCCAAGCATCCTGCTAACCTTATCTATTTCTACAGACTTTAATTTAGATTCTTGAATAAGAACAATATCCGAGTTAAAAAATTTTAGGTTATTTTTTAATAACCTTTTTTTGCTAGGGGCGTTGAGACCCCTAGCATTCCAAGTAGTGATCTTCATACCTGACCGGGAAGGTGCTTCCCCTTCCCATTGTGGAAAATCTGATCAATCTTTTGCTGTTCCTTGCTCAGGCCTTCTACTTCTCGAAGTAATTTTAGAGATTTCCTACCTCTTTTACCCTTTATTCTACCACAATTTGGTGATTTAGGTCCTTCTTGGGACATGTAGATACCTAGCTGATCCAGGTTTACTTCCGCGATCTGTATTGTATCCTTTTTTTTCTGTTATGGACTGATCCTGCTCTTTTGGTTCGACTTCTGTTAGAATCTGTTTAGCTAGACTCTTATGACTGATGAATTCTGTTGCCAAGTCTTCCGTTTGAATATTTATTATATCTCTTCTGAGATCTGCATAAGTGTAATCCTCACCCCCTAGCTGTATAATTCGCTGAATAAGCTCTTCCTTCTGCTCTGCTGTAGTATTGTCACAATCTTCAGGGCTTAAAGCTAGGACTAATTCATCGGTGAGCTAATTAATCTTCTCCCCTTCTTCCTCTGACATATCTAGTGCGATGTTATATGTATCTGAGAAATTTTCCTTGTTCAAGAATTCCTGGAATTCATTGATTGTTAACCTAGCTTCTTTGTCACTGTCTTTATCTTGATCCTGAAGTCTATTGTTAGGAGTGAATGGAGAGCTGCAGGTAGCTGCTGGAGTTTGCCAAAACTTATTTTTTTCTTTGGGCTTCTCTGGCATGCTATCCTCAATCCTTGGTTGATTAGGTTTTGGTGAACTTACATCCTTTTGAGGTTCTTGAATACTGCTATCCCTGCACGAAGTGAATAACATGTAATTTTCTATCTCTTCTACTTGATCGTCTTGGAAATCTTCTGGATCATCTATTTATTGAGGATCAGGGATCTTTCCCTGTTGACAATCTTTGCTTTCTGTAGCTATAGTTCTCTTATAATCCTTGTGCTATTTACCAGTTGGCTCTTCCATTTCTTTGTTACAATTCCTTCTGACGCTTGAAAACTATGTCTTTAAACCATCAGATCCACTTTTATTAGTCTTGTATTTCTTTTTTCAAGTTCCTATTTCCTTAAATTTCTTGTCATTTTTGGGGGAAACACCCTTCTTCATTACCCTTATATCCTTTGTTGAATCCTCTTTTGAGGCTATTGGTGTGCTTTCTGTCTTATTTGAAATAATACTTTTCAATGAATTCCTCTACCCTGTCTGAGGAGCTTGAACGATCTATAGATCTGGATGTTTGATTTGTTTTTCTTGATTTTTGTTCCTACTGACAATCTTAGAACTCAGCTTTGGAAAATTGTTCCTGAAGTTCGTGTTGAGGGGAAGGACCTCAGCGTTGTTGCTATGCTTACTATCAGATTTCAAAATATCAATGATTTTCCCTTTATAAGCTTGAAATCTTATAACATAAGAGGCTTTCTTGGTAATAATTTTCTTTTGAAACTCTGAAGGGTGATTGATATTCAAACTAATGAGAATTTTCACACTGTTGCAACTAAAAAAGGAAGTGTCAATAGCAATAACTTTACCTATTACAGAGCCTATCTCAAGAATAATGTCAACATCACATAACTCCAGAGGGAGAGATACCATGGAGAACCATAACGAAATCATGCAATCCACCCTATCTATATGGAAATTTGGAAGCCATTCTACAAATTTTACACATAAACCTTTAAAGAAACATTCAGAGACAACAATAAATTCATTTTTAATCGATTCTTCTTCACATTTTCAAAACAAAGTGTTTTCATCGTGGTGGAAAATACTTACCTGTTCTTGGCAGTTACCTGATAGCCAATCCATTAGGGGATGGATATCTTTGGGAGGACCAGTCCAAATTGCAAAGATCCCTTTCGATTGAAATTCGAACCAAGAATTATCGATATCTTCAATGGTGATGTGAATAGGTTTATCAAGGGGGTTTGACTGCAGCGTTTCGGGAGAATACTTGCGGATGGATGATTGGGGATTCTAGGTATGCCGTTTGTGAGGAGGTATATAAGATGAAGGAGAAGCTGGTTTCATATCAGATTCGGCATATGAAAGGCCAAGATGAGATGTGACGTTCCTTTGTACAATTTCGGATACGGATGGGTTTGGATAAACATACTTCATCATATTAAAAACTCTGATCTATTTATCAAGTTTATCTACCGTAAAGATAGGCAATTGTGGGTGACTTCCATGTTGATCTTTGCAACCAAAGGGGGCTTTCGCATTGGTTTTGGCTACTGGAAGCCCTTCTTCTCGACTCAAGTTAATTGATGCCACTGTTGATTTATCCAGTGCCCTAAATCTGTTGGCCGTAGGGACCTCGAACCTTGCATCTATAGTTCCAAATTTTCTGTTGAGTCTTGCTTTGGTTCGCTGGAGAGCATCCTTGCCTGGTTATTTCGATCTCGTGAGAGTTCCTAGGGTGTCTCCTTCTGTCCCTCTATCCTCGATTCAGGCCTGAATGAAGGATTGGAATTTTTTCTATTGGCATATTTGCAGAGCGTTTTTTTTTTCAAAAGTCATATGAATATAAGATTAATATTAACTTTATTAAATAATTGCTTACTCTCTCCTTAATTAATTTATTATATTTTAATTTCATGCATAATCTTTATGCAATTTAATTAAAATAAACTTTTTTAAATTATGTTTTCTCTCTCTTATTAAATCATGAGACACTTTTATAATATATTTATTAATTCAACTACTGATATTATTTACAGTTTATTATTTAAAATAAAACTCCTAAATAATTATCATTAAATTAAATAAATGTAAATACGTCAAAAAAATAAAACTTTAAGAAAATCTTTTAAATATAAATGTTTTATTTAATTAATTTCTCAATTAATTAAATATAATAAATATCAAATTTTCTTTATAAAATTTTCATTAAATTAAATCATTAAATTATCTTTTAATTTGATTTAATTATAACAGAAAATCACAACAGACCCACAAAACCAAATATGAGAACTCATCATACAGAACATAAAGCTAAATCAAACACCAGGGTCAAAATCACGAATTCACGTCACTTGACATATTTGAAAAGGTGAAACTAACTCAGATACTTGTCCTATTTTCTAGGACAATTGTCTTAGATTAGGATTTGGACTCAAGAGTTATCTCTCCACTTATACCATTGAAATACTGCGATAGGGTATGCTCATCCTAGCAATTCAGGGAAGCCTATACCTGGTACCTGCAATCTGAATAAAATCCACGCATGTACAAATGCAATATTCTAAACTAAATAGGAAATGGCAAGAAATGGTGCATCATGTAGATCTTGACTAGTAGGTGACTACGACTCCCTTCCTTAACCACATCATAAACATTAAACATAAAGAAAACATACACACACACCATACACATGCAAGTATGGGCTAAGT
Source organism: Cupressus sempervirens (assembly GCA_028749045.1). NCBI lineage: Eukaryota > Viridiplantae > Streptophyta > Pinopsida > Cupressales > Cupressaceae > Cupressus > Cupressus sempervirens. The sequence goes on from CM053792.1 coordinate 796,578,544, forward strand.
ATCCATAGAAACCACATAAAAATCATTCGTCTAACTAACATAATTGAAAGTTTCTATATGAACATATATATCATCATCGAACAATCATAAACACCTAAAATAACTAAGTAACTCAACACATATAGCAACCAAACATGAAATACATTTATTGGAATCTGGTAACCAAGTACCAATAATCATAAAATATAATCATAGAATAGGTTTAAGAGAATCCGGCCAAAACAAATAAGAAAAGTCAAGTAGGGGTAGGCATTACAACTTGTTGGTAGCTTCATTCTTGTATTTGCATTATTTCAAAAAAAAAAATCAATTCAAATTCTACTAATCAAATATGTATTCACTATGTATTTAAAAAAGTAAAAATATATTCACTACCTAACCTATATTTTGAATTTTGTTGCACATATTATGATGCTCTTTGGATAGATTGACATTCTTGTGCATTAATACACAATTCTTCTCCATGTTTTCTTTCGCATCTTGATATAATCTTCTCATCTTGACATTTGCATTTATTTTATAATCATGGACATAATTGCTTTATTATATATATATATATATATATATATATATGCCTTATAAAAAGTCATTAGTCATTATCTAGCACAATTTCATAACATGGTATTAGAGCTTTGTGAATTCTTGTATCATTTCTCTCAGGTTTTCATATAATTTTAAGATTAAAAAAAGGATTACAAAGACTTATTTATTTTATATTTGTAATTTTTTAGGTTTGATATGTATTTTTTCAACAATTCTAGAGCTATAGTAAGAACATTTTTTACTATCCCATCACATTTGAATAGCTTGAGAAAGTTAGATTTGACTTTTAATTCATTCAATTTTCTCATCGAATGGGATATGAGAAAAGAATAACATGCAAGAACATCTCAAGAAAATGACAAATGACAAATTGAATTAAAAACATAATTTATGTTCTGGAAGTAAGTGAGCTACATTTTAAATTTTTGGGTTTGGTTATCTAATTAATTTTGTGAGTGGATTGAAATTATCGTACAATTTAGTGACGATATTTTGATATGGTGAATTATTTCTAAAATCATTACAAAAAATTTCTACTTGGAGTATTCCTTATTATATCTACAAACAATTTGTGCTCACCTAGGCCTCACTTTACTGTCTATAGTCTCCCCTGCCTAATCATGCTCAACTCCACTTGCTTTGGTTCAAATTCTTACTTATCTACTATATTCTAGACCTTAGGTCATTGACCTTAGCTTTGTTGAGAGATCAAGGTCGACCTTTCCCTAAGATAGGGTTGCTTGGGGAAAAATCTCATTTCAATAGGGTTTCCTAGGGTGACCCTTCCCTACGATAGGGTTGTCTTGGGTGACCTTGACCTAAGGTAATTTTTCTCTAGACTTGATTCTTCTCTAATAAATGAAGCCTAAATTCAAACCACTTAACTACTATCTTATGGGAGTGATAAATCTTCTTCCATGTTGACCAATTTTAAGTAGAAACTCATTTCATAAGGAGAGGTATAAAGACAAGTGTACCCCTTAATTCATATGCATCTCCTATAATTACACACATATTATCTCCTATTAAGAAAATGATCAAGCATCCTCCAGAAAATTTAATACAAGAATCAAAATTCATAGCTAAAGTATTTGTGATGGCATCTATGCTCATTTATTCATAAAGTCAACTCTATACTTCAACAACAATATCTTCTTGAAGACTTCAATACAAAGAATACTTATGAAGGTATAATAAATTCAATTATTATATCTACCCTTTTCTACATTACAATAATATTTGATTGCCAATTCAAGTTATTTCAATTTCATAGTTAATTCTGAAATTGGGGTTTCACCTAGGCAAACTCCCATTAACCTAGAAAAGATTGAATTGTAATCATAACATGATCATTTTGTTAAAAATTCTCTCATAACCACCTCAAAAATTACTCCAAAAAAGGCCCATGATGTAGTGCAAAGTCATGTATACCCCCTTGGAGGTGACCATACCCCATTAACTAACCACACAATAGAAAATAATCAATAACACAAAGATTTAGATCCAAAACAACACATATTCTCATACTATAATCATAAGATTACATCCAACATGTTGGGATACGAGGCCTTACCATTTATGACCATTAAAAAGAAGAATACATCTCAATCCTCATATGTGAACTTCCACCTCCAAGCTATCATCCCTCAAGATGCTCCTAGCTACTCCATGCTTACAACCAATGCATCTAGACATCTCAAGACTATACTTATAACTAGAAAGCCACAAGTTGGCTTGGGAGATTACACTAAATAAACACTTAGGATAGGCCCCAAATTTACAACCATAATTAACTTATATGACGAAATAAAACCATGCAACCTTAGACTTAGGCCCATACACCATCCAACAATCTAGATCTAAGATCACATATGCTAACTCCCACAAATAAAAGATCATGAATACAATCTCCAATGTATTTCCAACAAAGAGATAACACGTTGCCAAATGAAATTAAAAGATATCTAACTTGAATAGGATCAACCCAAATGTTATATGAACATAGTGAATAATCCACAGATAGGCCCCAAACATAACCCCAAGCTTGCAGAACTTAGGGTCCTCAAAAACCAAGCTCAATTCTCTTGCATGATTTATTAATCATGTAAAACCATGCCTCCATCTCCTTGGTTATCCAATAAAAGGGAATTAATAATTCTTTATCAAAATCCACCTCAATTATATTAAAAGTACTGCATGGTACTTAAGTGATTGGTGATAATGAATCAATAATCATGTGTGAAAGAAATGATTTCTCCACAAAATTATTAGGAGCATAAACATTAATGATCCACATAAATTATTATCTTATAACATGAGGATCTTGTTAGAAATTAAAGTCCATTGATATAACTGAGAGGGGAGTTTGAATCAGTTATGCACTTTAAACAACTTTCAACCCAACTTTGGATATCATCTACAAACCTTAAACTTGCATATATGACTAAATTGAAAAGTAAAACCATGCACAACATAAAGAAACTCATAAGACCATATATTTTTAAGTAGGGAAACCCTAGCCAAGGAAAAATCCCAGTGGAGATGGTACCCACAAAATGATCTACTAATCAAAAGTATCTTGTAAAACATATTGACCTTATTAGGAGTCTATTACATGCAATAACACATCTTTCCTTGTTAGAGGATTATGCCTTGTTAGAAGCCTTAAACCTATTAGGACTTGTAAGTATAATATACAAAATAAAAGTTGAGCTCACTACCCAAATAAACATGTATACAACTTTACAAGTTATATGGATAAGTACCAAAACCTCGACTATGCTAATATCTCTAATATCTTATCATTCCTTGAAGTTTCTTACATGCAAAACATTTATACAACTTACTTCTATGCTCTGAGCATCAATTTTTCATCTAATCGACATTAACTAATTTTTCATAATATAATTATATCATTAAAATACAATTGCATACTTCCCTTAATTAAAAAGTTCTTCATTTATACCAAATCAATCTGTCGACCTTACTCTTCTTTACATGTTACCAAAACAAAAAATTAATTTTTTCTACATGAGGGTTAACATTTAGGATGTCATCCCTACCTTTCCAAGTTATTTTTATAACAAATTAGAACAATTTCTTGACCAAAATACCATTGATCTACCAACTACTCTATTTTTATGAAATCAAACTTGTTACTAGAAAGCTTATCAAAGCATATTCAAATATTAACATAATGTTTAGAGACCTCACATACATATTCTATGATGTCTAATAAAGCTTCCTCTAAGCTCGTAAGTCTATATCTTCTCCATATAAAGCTTACCAAACAACATAGTCCTCTTGGACAATGCATTCTTGCTTTATGCTTAGACATTTTTCTAAGTATCCCAATGCTTACCTTGATTTTGTCATTTAGTGACCTTATCCTAATAATATGTTACCATAAATGATAACATAAGTCACCCTACTTTATCTAAATTCCCAAAAATCTTCCCCTTAAGTATTGATGGCAACATAGGGAAAAAATGGCTAAGTATAATCCATACTCCTTCAAAATTGCAAAATACTTCAAAAATTGTGGCCAAATTAAAAATTCAAAATTGTGGATGATTCTGATATCATAAAATCTATACATACCTATAGTCCTTCTTTGATTATATTTTGAATCTATAAGTGCTCCCCCTAAGTACACACTTAATGACTTGTACATACCTTTTATACTTATAATTTTCTACTAAACCCTTCTCCCCCTTTGACATCAATGAAAAAGGTGAGACAAAATTTTCTATGTACAATTCAAAATTTGTGTTCTTTAAGTTGGGTGCCTTGCCAAAAGTGCATGCAATCCAAAAAGTTGGTCTTAAATGTTGCAAACTCTATATTCCATGTGGACCTTCAACATGAATGACTGCTCAAATCTCATATGCTGCAACTTTTGCTTGAGCAAGATCCACGGGAACAAAAATCTCATAGGATCATTTTCCCTCCAATAGAGTGTTTAATTGCTTCTATATCAGGTCCAACTTTGGTGTCAAATCATCTCTGATTGAGTTGAATTTGTCCATGATTTTTATCTCTATCATTCTTCAAAGTTTGTAATGCATTATAGGTTTGACTAACTTTCTAATCAATCTTAATGATGTTTAAATCATTATCTTTCATTTCATTTGCAATCCTCACTAATTATTCTTCTTTTTGTCTAATTGATTTAGTGTCATTTTTTGTGTACTTATGTGCCTTTCCACATTCAATATAAACTTTCTTTCTTTCTAACATACATTTTTTGATGCCCTTTATGCATGTGTCGATCACTAACATATCACTCTTTATGTTGCTTCTTACTTCATGAAAAAAATTTCCTTAATGTTTTGCCTGGACTTTTGCTTTAGTAGATTCTTTGAGTGTAGAGTAATGGGCTTCTAATTCTTCAATTATCTTTTCCAATTTTTTCTCCTTGTCTTGTTCTCCAAATTGTACTAAAAATGGTAGTATTTTGAAGTCTATTTAATGCACGTTCTAATAAGATTTGAGTGTTTTCTAACTTCTCTATATTTTCAATTGCCTCAGTAAATGCAAAAGTTGACAATTGCATAAAAATTTTCTCATCCAAATCCTCTTTCATTAACTTATTAATATGACTTGTAGTACTAGGACTAGCTAAAAAGGTTTGTAATATTGATGTAGATGGTGTATTTTTAGTATTTTTAGCTTTATCCATTAATTTTTTACGTGTCTGAATTACTATTTCAATATGTTTGTCTTTCCTTACTTCCTCTATTCTTTTTATGACTTTTTCCTCTATACTGTCATGTTTTTTTATTGATTTTCTTTCCTCCATTCTGAAAAATCTCTTTCTATGGATTCAAGTCTTGAACATATCGAGAGTTTATCTTCTTTTGGTACAACTAACTTACTAAGATTTCCATTGGATCTTCACTTTGCAGAACGTTGTCAATCATAATCTTTTTCTACATTCTCACTTGCTTACTTTGTTCATCTTGATCTTGCATTAATTGCACTTGTTGAATAATGTGTTCAACTCTAATATCTAAAATAACATATTTTTCCTTGTTTTCATTCTTATTAGTTCTTGAATTTTTTTTTCCCTTGCAATAGATTTAGAAACAATTTTTTCCATCACCCCCAATTAATTGCTAACATCAATATGTTAACCTCATAATGGTTTTTGACACTTGAGTGCCAACACACTTAAACATATTCCACATTGGATGCCGAGTACATCATGCATGCCGAGTAATCTTCATGTGCCGAGTAGTTTTCAGATGCTGAGTGAAGATCAGCTGCCGAGTGAAGATTAGTTACCGAGTGAAGATTAGCTGCCGAGTGAAAATCAGATACCGAGTAAAGATCAGTTACCGAGTGAAGTATAAGTGCCAAGCAATACAAGGTGCGGAGTGTTAACAAGTGCCGAGTAACATAAAGTGCTGAGCTACTTAAGGTGCCGAGTAATACAATTTTGTTAAGGTGCTGAGCTATCCAACAAACAACATGTGCCGAGTATTTGCAATACTTCAGGAGACGATTAACTCAGTATATCAACATAAGAGTTTGTAATTGCACAAACTATGATGCAAACAGTTTTTACAGCCGACATAAGGTAAATCTCGAAGGATTTAATGATGAGATAGAATCTTTCATCTTTCCTATGCAATTTGCATGCAACCAATAAGAAAATGCTAAAGGCATGTAACCAATCAGCAAAAGATAAGTATTGAGCAGAAAATGAAGATTGAATATGGATCGTAGATCCATACCGAACCCTAAATTTCAAATGTCTTTATAAGGAAGACGAAACTTCATTGTAAAGAGGAAGAGATGAGAGGTATGAGAAGACATATAAGGGTTCACAAGGAATTCTATTTTTAGAAGTGAGGATTATCAGATCACAAAAGGATCCAGATCAAAGAAAGCAGAACAAGTACCTGCAATTAGCAATCAAGGATTGTAATCAGTCAGGTTTATTGTACCTAATACTCTCTAGCAATTGTATTAGAAGGAAAATCCTATGATGATAGGTTAGCTTAACAGCTATTTCGATAAATCCTTTAACTAGGTGATGAAATCCTTTAACAGGGTAACACTTCATGTTAAGTGTTTAAAATCCCCTAACCAGGTCACTATTGACACAGTGTAAAGCCTTTAACAGGGAAAACCATCAGAAGTGGTTGAACAATATTGTTGCAGTAATTTTTGTGGGTATCATCCCCACCCCAGTTTTACCTTCTTATTTTTGGAGGGTTTCTGGGTTACCAAATTCCAGTGTTAAGTGTTATTGATGCATGTGTTTTATTACATGTTTATTTGATGTATTTACACGCATGCAATTTACTTTTAGTTAAAAGTTTTATTGGCTAAAATATGATACTTATGATTCACCCCCCCCTCTCATAAGTACTCTTTCCATATTTGAATATTCCAACACAATATTTGCCTAATCTCTAAATGGGTCTTCATTACGGGTTGCATCTAAGGAGATAGGAACTTCTTTAATATTTAAACATTAGGTTGATGTGTGGTACTAAAAAATTGTTCGATAGACTTTTCATCACTTGTCAGTAGCTTAGGTTCACCAATTTTGTTTCCAACTAATTCATACTTCATCACACTTGGGTCTTTTACGACATGAGTTACTACATGTTTTATTTCACTTTTTATCTCGATGTAATTACCTGTCATTATCTGGACTGGCCTCATCTTTCTTGTTAGTACATGTTCCATCTTCTTAAGAATATTATTTAAGTGGTCATTACTTGTCACTATGCATAATCTTCTTACAATATCTTATCTCATCTTTATGTCCTCTTCCACTACTCCTAGTCTTCTTTTTGCTAATTTAATGTAAAGACTATTTGGAATATTACTTTTTAAATTAATAACTAACTACTTGAATTGTTGTGTGAATATCAGGATTTAACTGTGTGATTTTGAGTCAAACTCATTGACCCATGTTTCATGAGTAGCGATTCAACATGAATCCATCTCTCATGAGAATAAATGGAACACTTAGCACTTATTGGATCTAGGTGATGCTCACAGGGGTGAAGCACCGGGACTTCCCGAGAGGTCACCCATCCCAGTACTACTCCAGCCCGAGCGCGCTTAACTATAGAGTTTCCTCCATAGTTAAACCCAAAGCTTGCAACCCCATTTGCAAAACCTTCACCAAGTGTTGTGCCTTATGAACCATTCATTAGAAAGCCCCTTAAGCTCATCAATTGATAAGTAGGAGATAATTTCCACAGCAAGTCAAATTGTGATGTGAATATCAAGATTTAACTGTGTGATTTTGAGTCAAACTCATTGACCCATGTTTCATGAGTAGTGATTCAACATGAATCCATCTCTCATGAGAATAAATGGAACACTTAGCACTCATTGGATCTAAGTGATGCTCACAGGGGTGAAGCACCGGGACTTCCCGTGAGGTCACCCATCCCAGTACTACTCCAGCCCGAGCGCGCTTAACTATAGAGTTTCCTCCATAGTTAAACCCAAAGCTTGCAACCCCATTTGCAAAACCTTCACCAAGTGTTGTGCCTTATGAACCATTCATTAGAAAGCCCCTTAAGCTCATCAATTGATAAGTAGGAGATAATTTCCACAGCAAGTCAAATTGTGATGTGAATATCAGGATTTAACTGTGTGATTTTGAGTCAAACTCATTGACCCATGTTTCATGAGTAGTGATTCAACATGAATCCATCTCTCATGAGAATAAATGGAACACTTAGCACTCATTGGATCTAGGTGATGCTCACAGGGGTTAAGCACCCGAACTTCCCGGGAGGTCACCCATCCCAGTACTACTCCAGCCCGCGCGCGCTTAACTATAGAGTTTCCTCCATAGTTAAACCCAAAGCTTGCAACCCCATTTGAAAAACCTTCACCAAGTGTTGTGCCTTATGAACCATTCATTAGAAAGCCCCTTAAGCTCATCAATTGATAAGTAGGAGATAATTTCCATAGCAAGTCAAATTGTGATGTGAATATCAGGATTTAACTGTGTGATTTTGAGTCAAACTCATTGACCCATGTTTCATGAGTAGTGATTCAACATGAATCCATCTCTCATTAGAATAAATGGAACCCTTAGCACTCATTGGATCTAGGTGATGCTCACAGGGGTGAAGCACCGGGACTTCCCGAGAGGTCACCCATCCCAGTACTACTCTAGCCCGAGCGCGCTTAACTATAGAGTTTCCTCCATAGTTAAACCCAAAGCTTGCAACCCCATTTGTAAAATCTTCACCAAGTTTTGTGCCTTATGAACCATTCATTAGAAAGCCCCTTAAGCTCATCAATTGATAAGTAGGAGATAATTTCCATAGCAAGTCAAATTGTGATGTGAATATCAGGATTTAACTGTGTGATTTTGAGTCAAACTCATTGACCCATGTTTCATGAGTAGTGATTCAACATGAATCCATCTCTCATGAGAATAAATGGAACACTTAGCACTCATTGGATCTAGGTGATTCTCACAGGGGTGAAGCACCGAAACTTCCCGGGAGGTCACCCATCCCAGTACTACTCCAGCCCGAGCGCGCTTAACTATAGAGTTTCCTCCATAGTTAAACCCAAAGTTTGCAACCCCATTTGCAAAACCTTCACCAAGTGTCATGCCTTATGAACCATTCATTAGAAAGCCCCTTAAGCTCATCAATTGATAAGTAGGAGATAATTTCCATAGCAAGTCAAATTGTGATGTGAATATCAGGATTTAACTGTGTGATTTTTAGTCAAACTCATTGACCCATGTTTCATGAGTAGTGATTCAACATGAATCCATCTCTCATGAGAATAAATGGAACACTTAGCACTCATTCGATCTAGGTGATGCTCACAGGGGTGAAGCACCAGGACTTCCCAAGAGGTCACCCATCCCTCTACTACTCCAGCCTAAGCGCACTTAACTATAGAGTTTCGTCCATAGTTAAACCCAAAGCTTGCAACCCCATTTGCAAAACCTTCACCAAGTGTCGTGCCTTATGAACCATTCATTAGAAAGCCCCTTAAGCTCATCAATTGATAAGTAGGAGATAATTTCCACAGCAAGTCAAATTGTGATGTGAATATCAGGATTTAACTGTGTGATTTTGAGTCAAACTCATTGACCCATGTTTCATGAGTAGTGATTCAACATGGATCCATCTCTCATGAGAATAAATGGAACACTTAGCACTCATTGGATCTAGGTGATGCTCACAGGGGTGAAGCACCGAGACTTCCCGGGAGGTCACCCATCCCAGTACTACTCCAGCCCGAGCGCGCTTAACTATAGAGTTTCCTCCATAGTTAAACCCAAAGCTTGCAACCCCATTTGCAAAACCTTCACCAAGTGTCGTGCCTTATGAACCATTCATTAGAAAGCCCGTTAAGCTCATCAATTGATAAGTAGGAGATAATTTCCACAGCAAGTCAAATTGTGATGTGAATATCAGGATTTAACTGTGTGATTTTGAGTCAAACTCATTGACCCATGTTTCATGAGTAGTGATTCAACATGAATCCATCTCTTATGTGAATAAATGGAACACTTAGCACTCATTGGATCTAGGTGATGCTCATAGGGGTGAAGCACCGGGACTTCCTAGGAGGTCACCCATCCCAGTACTACTCCAGCCCGAGTGCGCTTAACTATAGAGTTTCCTCCATAGGTAAACCCAAAGCTTGCAACCCCATTTGCAAAACCTTCACCAAGTGTCGTGCCTTATGAACCATTCATTAGAAAGCCCCTTAAGCTCATCAATTGATAAGTAGGAGATAATTTCCATAGCAAGTCAAATTGTGATGTGAATATCAGGATTTAACTATGTGATTTTGAGTCAAACTCATTGACCTATGTTTCATGAGTAGTGATTCAACATGAATCCATCTCTCATGAGAATAAATGGAACACTTAGCACTCATTGGATCTAGGTGATGCTCATAGGGGTGAAGCACCAGGACTTCCCTGGAGGTCACCCATCCCAGTACTACTCCAGCCTGAGCGCGCTTAACTATAGAGTTTCGTCCATAGTTAAACCCAAAGCTTACAACCCCATTTGCAAAACCTTCACCAACTGTTGTGCCTTATGAACCATTCATCAGAAAGCCCCTTAAGCTCATCAATTAATAAGTAGGAGATAATTTCCACAGCAAGTCAAATTGTGATGTGAATATCAGGATTTAACCGTGTGATTTTGAGTCAAATTCATTGACCCATGTTTCATGAGTAGTGATTCAACATGAATCCATCTCTCATGAGAATAAATGGAACACTTAGCACTCATTGGATCTAGGTGATGCTCACAAGGGTGAAGCACCGAGACTTCCCGGGAGGTCACCCATCCCAGTACCACTCCAGCCTAAGCGCGCTTAACTATAGAGTTTCCTCCATAGTTAAACCCAAAGCTTGCAACCAAGTGTTGTGCCTTATGAACCATTCATTAGAAAGCCCCTTAAGCTCATCAATTGATAAGTAGGAGATAATTTCCATAGCAAGTCAAATTGTGATGTGAATATCAGGATTTAACTGTGTGATTTTGAGTCAAACTCATTGACCCATGTTTCATGAGTAGTGATTCAACATGAATCCATCTCTCATGAGAATAAATGGAACCCTTAGCACTCATTAGATCTAGGTGATGCTCACAGGGGTGAAGCACCGGGACTTCCCGAGAGGTCACCCATCCCAGTAGTACTCCAGCCCGAGCGCGCTTAACTATAGAGTTTCCTCCATAGTTAAACCCAAAGCTTGCAACCCCATTTGCAAAAACTTCACCAAGTGTTGTGCCTTATGAACCATTCATTAGAAAGCCCCTTAAGCTCATCAATTGATAAGTAGGAGATAATTTCCATAGCAAGTCAAATTGTGATGTGAATATCAAGATTTAACTGTGTGATTTTGAGTCAAACTCATTGACCCATGTTTCATGAGTAGTGATTCAACATGAATCCATCTCTCATGAGAATAAATGGAACACTTAGCACTCATTGGATCTAGGTGATGCTCACAGGGGTGAAGCACCGGGACTTCCCGGGAGGTCACCCATCCCAATACTACTCCAGCCTGAGCGTGCTTAACTATAGAGTTTCCTCCATAGTTAAACCCAAAGCTTGCAACCTCATTTGCAAAACCTTCACCAAGTGTTGTGCCTTATGAACCATTCATTAGAAAGCCCCTTAAGCTCATCAATTGATAAGTAGGAGATAATTTCCATAGCAAGTCAAATTGTGATGTGAATATCAGGATTTAACTGTGTGATTTTGAGTCAAACTCATTGACCCATGTTTCATGAGTAGTGATTCAACATGAATCCATCTCTCATGAGAATAAATGGAACACTTAGCACTCATTCGATCTAGGTGATGCTCACAGGGGTGAAGCACCGGGACTTCCCGAGAGGTCACCCATCTCAGTACTACTCCAGCCTGAGCGCACTTAACTATAGAGTTTCCTCCATAGTTAAACCCAAAGCTTGCAACCCCATTTGCAAAACCTTCACCAAGTGTTGTGCCTTATGAACCATTCATTAGAAAGCCCCTTAAGCTCATCAATTGATAAGTAGGAGATAATTTCCACAGCAAGTCAAATTGTGATGTGAATATCAGGATTTAACTGTGTGATTTTGAGTCAAACTCATTGACCCATGTTTCATGAGTAGTGATTCAACATGAATCCATCTCTCATGAGAATAAATGGAACACTTAGCACTCATTGGATCTAGGTGATGCTCACAGGGGTGAAGCACTGGGACTTCCCGAGAGGTCACCCATCTCAGTACTACTCCAGCCTGAGCACACTTAACTATAGAGTTTCCTCCATAGTTAAACCCAAAGCTTGCAACCTCATTTGAAAAACCTTCACCAAGTGTTGTGCCTTATGAACCATTCATTAGAAAGCCCCTTAAGCTCACCTACTTATTAACTTCTTGAAGTTTAAAAGATACTTTATTACAATAATTTATAGCCTCTTTTGTTGGTTCTCATCATATTTATTGTGATGCAGAGCCTAATTAGACTTAGAGGTTAATTTCTCTCACTTTATTCAGTGTGATTTCCCTCTTGATTATTACTATGGGGGTTTTGGGGGTGGCACCCCTTGTAGGATCCTAGGGCAGAGTCTTAGGTTTGATTCCCATCATAGTACAAGGTGGGTCAAGGGGCAACACCCTTGCGAGGGTTTTCGAGGTTAGTGCCCTCGAAGTGAAAAATAAATTTACTATTGTAAAAGGCATTAGTTGTTATTTTCGATTGGATGACTTATTCTAACCCTAATCTTGTAAGCAACAAAAATCTTGTATAAAAATGAATAGGGTTAGGGATTTCATAATGTATGATGAGATTGTAGCTGTTGATCCCTAAGGTATGTTGTTTATTAGTGTCGAACACTAATACATAAGGCAGAGTTGGTCAGTCATCACTGCGACTGAGCCATCCTATAAAGGTTGCATATTGTATATAGGACTGGTTCATATTTCAATTAAATCCAAGATATGTTATAATTGTCGAGAAAGTCTATGATTGTTGAGTACTCCTATACAAGCCGAGTTGTTTGGAACACTACATAATTTGAGCCAATTCATGTTGAGTCATACAGATTGTGCCAAGAAAATAGAAGTCAAGAGACAAAACAAAGACTAATTTTGCTCGAGTATCAGAGTATTCATATGTCGAGCAAACAAGTTTTGATATATTTATTTGGCATGACACAAACAATGAGGTAAACTATTTAAGCCAACCTGTATGCATGATTTAATGATCATAGAGTTATTTAAGGAGATGATTACACATCTCTTTGAAGATAATTAATCCCTATGCATGGTAAATAACCAATCAAAAAATAAGAAGTTTAAGTTGTAAAAGTGAAGGATTTGGAATGTTAATCTTGATCTAGAAAATTCTACAATTGGTTGTAAAATAATTATCTAAACCCTAATTTGCTATGAGCAAGAGAAGAAAAGTTTGGATGATAGAAGCAAAGTTTAAGGAGAATTATATAGAGTGATCAAACAGTTTAGAGGTAGCGAAGTGAAGAATAAAGTTAGATCAGATAAGTGAAAGGGTCAATGTTGGAAAGAGGAGATCTGTAATTAGAAATATTAAGTGCAAACTAAAGGATCAAGTACTAATACATTTTATCAAGTGAATTAGGGTAAATCTCTTAACAAAGTGGTCCTAAAAGACCTTAGTCGAACTCCTAATAGAGTGTTTACTTAGTTGTAATTTTAAATCCTTTAATCAAGGTAGACTGCATAAGTCTCGTAAGCTCTTAATAGGGAAAACCCCTCATAGGGTAGATCATCAGAAGTGATCAAAATTATATCCCTAATAGGAGAACTTTATTGATGTAGTAGTGAAGATTTGTGGGTGTCATCCCCACCCTAGTTCTACCTTAACCTTGGAGGGTTTCTAGGTAACCAAAATCTTTGTGTTATGTGTTGGTAATTTATATACATGTTTCATGGATGTGATTAGCTATTAGATCTAATACATCATTATAGTAAATGTTTATGTGATTTAAGATATTTTATTTAGAAAGATTCAAGTTGAAGTTATCAAATTTGATATTTGTTTCAAAGGATAAATTTTTATATATATCATGATTCACCCCCCTCTTAGTATCTAACTTTCCCAACAGACTTCCAACAATTGGTATCACAGATTTTTTCTCTTAGAAGAAGTCTAACTACTTGAGAGTCAATATCTTGGAGATGTAGGCCTATAAGTTAGGAAAGATCATTGAAAATGAGAAGCTTGATATACAAATTGCACTACAACAGCTTGAAGCAGGAAGAGAAGAATTGAAGAAATCCTTAAAGAGAAGAAAGGAGATGGTAATATTGCAGAATGACACACAATATCAATAAGAAGACATTGAAGGTCTATTTGATGATGGAAATTCTAGTGAAAGTGATGAAAAAATAAAAGATATATTGGAGAGGAACAACACATTGAATGAATAGATAAGAGGACTAAAGAGAGAGCATGCAATCCCATCAGTAAGACCATGTGAAGAAACCAAACAAAAAGAGAGAGATGAAGAAGATATGACAATGACTAATGAAGACAAGAGGCAAATGGCCACAAGACTTGATGAAAGGATATTTGATGTGTAGAAACTCACACATAGGCAATTTGATATGCTAAATCAATTGTTGAGTGTAAATAAAGAGCTTAATAGGAAAGATAGGAGATTGCAAATCTAAGATAAAAAATGATCATATGAGGAACAAGCTAAGATATGAAAAGGAATTCATTAAATGGATGACTAAACCCAAAGAAGCTATGAGATACTATGAAAAACTTATGAGATCACATAGAAGACCCCATGATACATCCATTATTGGTATGTTTGTCATTGCACCAAAAGCTCAAGCTATCAACGAACATCACAAACACTAGACTTGCCCAGATCCATGAGATGTAGTTAAGGCATGTCATGAACCCTAAAGGAGGTGCTGAACACCAAATCAACAATCTTCCCTATAGAAACAACTGAGGATTCTACACCAACAGAATGAAGGAGACCTCCCAAGATTTGAACTTGTGATCCAAGGCTCTGATACCAATTGTTGTTATGTTTTCTGTTGCACCAAAAGCTCGAGCTATCAATGAACCTCACAAACACTAGACTTACCCAGATCTACGAGAGGTAGTTAAGCCATGTCACAAACCCCAAAAGAGGTGCTGACCATAAAGTCAACATCCATACTAGGTGATACCGAGCACCTATCATCTACTAAGGAAGGAGAATCATAAAAAAGTGGAGAATAGAGGAATGCAAAGTCAAATAAAAAAAGCTACATGTTGTCATTGTGGAAAACTAGGTCACACAAAAAATTGTTGGAATAAGTATATGGGAAACAAGATACTAAGAGTGGGGATGAATCAAGATCTTATACTTTTAGCTTCAAAACCAATAATATAAATATACACCTAATTTATCTCATAGATCTACCATTAAAACTAAAATGTTGTAACATAAATGAAATACATCACACTCATAAATAGTTCAACACATAACACAATGATTTGGTAACCTAGAAACACTTCAAGATGAAGGTAAAACTGGGGTGGGGATGAAACCCACAAATCTTCACTGTCACAAGAATAAAGTTAACCTATTAGGGTTACAATGTTTGATCATAAAATATGATCTACTCTATAAGGGATCTTCCTTGTTAAAAGCTCAAGAGACTATTAGGTCTCACCTTGTTAAGGGATTTTTTACTCACAATGAACTAAGGACTCTATTAAGAAATTTACATAGGCCTATTAGGACCACTCTATGAGGAGATTTAACCTGTCTCAATAAAAAAATATTGATTCAGTACCTGACCCTCAATATTCTCTACAAGCTAATATTGGGTCTCTACCTTACTGTGTCATTGATCTGATACTTTGAGTTTGATAACTCTATTTAGTCCTTCACTGATCTGATTTCTCTTTCTCTTCTCTACTCTCAGAATTTTCCTTCTTCATACACTCACAATATCTCTCTCATACACCTTGTGATTCTATGATTATAATCCTCTTTAAATAGACATTTGGTGAAGGTTCAAGGTCTTGATCAATGGTTTACACTTCACCATCTTTTGTTATTTACATCCCTTTTTTGATTGGTTGAATCGTTTGCCTAGGGATCATTACCTTCTACAATGACATGTTATAAACATCTTAGCTAGCTCTTTAAATATTAAATATAATATAAAATTTGGTCAAAATGTTATACATATGAGTTTGTGTCATTATAGACTCTCATATCAAAACTGAACTACTTGGCACTTGAATATTCTAATGCTTTGTCTTGCATAGGCTTCTGTGATGTTACTCAGCTTCTATATAACTTATTAGTATGCTCAGTCTTCATTGTATTTATCATCTCATACTATATTTCTTGGCTCATACCTGCAATACCCAAAAATTGGCTCATTGCCATGATACCAATTCTGGTCTATTTCTGATCAATCCTAAGTCCTATTTCACTAGGCAAATTCTTATTCTACTACTCGCTACTTGACTTAAATGTCAGATGCAGAAAACCCTAATCTGCATTCATCATGCTTATTATTTAATTCCTATAGTATTTACTCATATTAGTTACATTAAACCTATTGATTAATATTTTATTTAATTTAATAAGTATTTATACTTTAATTTAATTAAATTATATCCTAAGGCTAATGTACTATGGAATTAAATTTATTTAATTTAATAAATATGCCTATTTTAATTAATTAAACGAAATTATTTAATTAAATGGAGAACTTACTTCTAATTAATTAAACAAAGTTATTTAATTGAATGGGAAGTCATTCCTAATTAATTAAATGAAGTTATTTAATTAAATAAGAAAAGTGTCTCTAATTAATTAAATAGAATTATTTAATTAAATGAAAAAGGTAATTATGAGAACATATCTCATTTTATTAAATTAAATTATATCCTAAGACTAATGTACTATGGGATTAAATTTATTTAATTTAATAAATATGCCTATTTTAATTAATTAGATGAAATTATTTAATTAAATGGAGAACTTACTTCTAATTAATTAAACAAAGTTATTTAATTAAATGGGAAGTCATTCCTAATTAATTAAATGAAGTTATTTAATTAAATAAGAAAAGTGCCTCTAATTAACTAAATAGAATTATTTAATTAAATGAAAAAGGTAATTATGAGAGCATATCTCATTTTATTAAATTAAATATCTCTCCAAAATCCTTCTTCAGTTCAAAAAGGGAAATTCCCAGTTCACTGTTGATCAAAAAGGAATTAAATCATTTAACTCCTTATTCTACTCAAATTGAATAAGTTAACTCCTTATTCTACTCAAATTAAATCAGTTAACTCCTTATTCTACTCAAATTAAATCAGTTAACTCTCTTTAATTTGGGAATCTTCCTTTATGACTGAACTTCACCTTTAATCCTGACCATTGATTGAAATCAATCTCAACCGTTCATGGATTCTAGGAAAGTCTATTTAAGAGACCCTCATCTCTTCATTTTGAGAGGAGGTTAAATGAGAATTTGCATCGAATTGCTACTAGATTGTGCATTCATTTGAGCTCCCTACTTTCATATTCATTTTCTAGTTTAATTCTCATCTAGATTTAATATGCATACATTTAGTATAATTTCTTTTACATGTTCTTAGATTAAATGTGCATACTCCATTCTGGATTAATCTGCATAATCATATAGATTAATTTCATTTCAAATCCTTCATTCTTATAGGGTCTGGTTGCTTAAACACCTCGGATTTGAGGATATCTGACAAGCAATTCCCTTTAGATAGAAGGCAGCAAGTCGCTTTGCAAGCTAATTTTTGGATGAACAATCCAATGTTCATTCTGGGATGAATCCGCATACAAAGACCATGTTGAAGTGTGTGTGTTAGCAGAGGCTGCATATTCACGCATACAATATCTCTACTTGGTCTCTACTGAATGCTTGATAATCACAGTTCTGCTTGGTATAAGTGTGGTATACTCAACCTTAACTAGATAACTCGATCGTAGTGATGACCTTGTAATCTTGGCTAGTAAATGACTAATAATGACTAAGTGTTTGGACACTAATCGACAACATAGGCTTAGAGATCAACAATCTCCCCCTTTGACATAGTGGAAAAAATAACTTTTTCGTGAAATCATTTTGTTCCAAAATTATATACTCCCCCTAAGACCATAATGTAATCTTGTAAAATTTGATATCTAATATTTGATCTGCACATCTATTTATTACCTTAAGATTCTCCTTTATTTCTTATCTCCCCCTATCTTATTATTTCATTCCCATTTCTTATCCTTATCCCACTTGTTTTTGTCACTGATGGAACTTGGGGCTGTTGGGGTTAGTTGATTCTTATCAAAGAATAGTTGATGACTTGCCACATTATTGACATAGCCTCAATTCTATCTTTCATGTACCTATTCTAAAATTTGAAATTGAATTTTTAGCTCTGCAGTTAGATCAATGAATCTGGTAATATTGGAAAAAATGTGTCTCTTTTTTCAAAATATCTAGCAACAAAGATTACCTTTTGAATTATCTTGATATGTGGCAATAAGTGAAGTTGAATCAATGCCAACTAATCCCTTATCTCTGTATCTTTATCCATGAGCTCATTTAATCTCTTGTGATTGAATGCCAGTTCACAAGAAGAGGATGAGATTGAACTTGTGCTCTTTCTCAATGTAATAACATTAGCTCTTATGTCTACATGCAATGTCTCTAATGAGTGGGTAGTATTTTTTGTAAAGAAATGTATCTCACACAATTTTAAATATAAAGAATTGATGGTCTTCAAAATTGTTTCCAACTACATAATAGATGTAGAAAGCTTGACTTTTCTCTATACAAGTTCTTGTGAAACTTTCTGTAACACTTTATGCTCCATTCTTCTTTGAAACCATTGTAATAACTTCTCATTTATCTCTATATCATCTATCTGAATTCTATTAACTACATACACTAGTTGATCCTAAATTTTATGTTGATTATTTAAATTTGATATTCCAAATGCATCTGTAAGAATATCTTTGACAATATGAAGTACCTATCTTCTCTTCTTCTCCCTTATAAATTATTCTTGTTTTGGCTTATGACTCAACAAGATTTGCAATTCTTGCATTTTATCTAGAGTAAGATTATTCAAATCATATGTAGGTAATGTAATTACCTCATTAAGGTTCACTGACTCATCACTTTCCTCATCTACATGAGTGACATCCTGATATCTGGAGGGTGTATCACTTGGCGGTGATAGTTGTGTTAGTGAACAGATTGTCCTCCAAGAAAATACATACATATATAACCTTGAATCCCCAAATGAGAAGACTAATCAACACTAACAGTTGGACAAGTTATCATTGGATTGATAACTTTCCTCTGAATTTTATCAGGTACAGCTCCCCGTGTATGATTTATAATGAATTAAAATATGGATGCTTTTAACCTGAAAGCACAAAAAGATTACAAACATCTACTTGTATGTACAAAGTAGATGCAGAAACTGGGATTATTGAAAAGAAAGAACAACAAAGAACATTAGATGACACAAAGTTCACATGCCCAAATGTTGCATTACAAAGTAAATGAGATCAAAGAAATATTTTCCATCCTTTTGAGAAAATGAGAAATCTGAGCTTTAGGAGATATCTTGAAATAATAGCATAATCTGAAAATAGTGACCATGAAATGTATTTAAGAGAAAACTGAAAACAACACAAAGATTGTGATCAGTGGAAGGAAAATGCATCATAATCAAAGTTCTGATACAATTATCCTCCAGCCTTCCTTCTCTAAATGAAAAAGACACAAAGATCTTCTTACACATTTACAATCCAAAAATCACTATCTAAAGGAAAGCTGAAACTCTTTTCTTTAACATTACATTAATAAATCAAAAGTTCTCCTATCTCTAACACAAAGTTTAGAAAATAAGCTCTGCCCTCTCTCTCTCTCACAAGAGATGGAATAAATCTAGAAATTTTCCTCCCCTGCTGTAGCACACAGTCTGTAGTCCAAAAGCAAGAAAGAATGGAACCCTCTCAACCTTTTCTATTGGCATATTTATTATCTTGTCATTTTTTCGTGAAAACTCTTCAATTTCCCTAACTGAATCTTGAAAAACCTTATGACTTCCCATTTCCTTTTAATATTTTCAACCTCTCCTTTCTTAATATTTTTATATCATTATAAACATGGTCTCATTATTTTGATAATATGAGGCCCCTATAATATATGCATGCTGACAAGTGGCATTTGTTGGTGACAGAGTGCTGATCCGACAGTGGTGTACTAAAACACCTGTAACTTTTGATAAAAACATAATCAAGAAAAACTGCTTGGAGATATTTTATATGATTAGGATTTTTAAAACATATCCAAAATTTACCTTGATCCAATAGTTGGATTAGAATATATAGCCCTCGAAACAAGACTTATTTTCCTATCATCTGTATTTGTTATTGTCATTACTGATCTGATATAGGTGCAAACAGGAACGCATAACTTTTAATCCACAATGAATATTACCAAAAAATTTGGAGAGGATTTTTATAACTCAAATTTACAACATATATCCAAGATTTAGATCAATCCAATGGTTATATTGTGAGATACAACCCCCGTAATATGACTATTTTACTATGCTCTGGATATTGTCACTGTCATTGCTAATCCGATAGTCTTGCACTCAAAAACTTTTAACTTTTGATCCATAAATAATCTGACAAAACGCTTTAGAGAGGATTTAAAAAACTAGTTTTCTTAAAATATATCTGAAAATGAGAATGATCCAACAGTTAGATTGAGATTTATATCCCCCACACTAAGACCATTATTCTAGCTTCCTGCAAATTTGTTGTCATAGAAATTACAGTAGCTTCTTCCAACAATATTTGCAAATGCATGAATTCCACCTCTTGAAAAGGTAATGAGGAATGATGAGACCCTATGAAAATAATCTCCCTTATGATCTATAGAATTTGATATTGTGTTCATGAGAGATGTTATCAAATAGAAAATCTGCAGTTAAAACTTTCCTGATAATTTGGAGAGAAGACCGCTAGTTTGCCCCCATTATAGAACCTTGAATTTGTAACCCAAGACTTGAATTTTGAAACTTTGATCTCTAGACTATTGGATTTCCAAAATTTTCTTGCGTTAAACCTGTAGAATGGATCATTTGTACCACTGAACCACTTCAAACCACTTTGAACCTTAGTTCAAAGTGGTTTGAAAACACAATTTACAAGTTTTAAAACTTGGGTACATATGTGTACTAACAAGTTGCAATTGCTTCCCCTTGTCACTTGATATTTCCTTTCACTACTACACTAGTGTAGATATCACCTATTGCATAGGTGTTACATTTGTTGGTTCTGCAACCTTTGCACTCAACATTTGAATAAGAGCTTGAGTAGCCTCTTTCTCTTTCTATTGTATTTCATTTTCTACCAATTGAGTGCATAAATCTTTATCAAAATTTACAACCTTTTGCAAAATTGGCAGATAATTTGGTGGTGTATATACAATTAATGCCTTAAAAAATTTCCAAACACTTGTAGCCTCTATAACTGGTGTGACTATAACATCATCAATCTTCTTGATTTCAAGATTTGTATATTCAGCTACCTGTAACAAATTTGTGTTTGTACAAAGTTTACTCGAGTCTATCTACTTTGAATTTCCTCTTTATTCAGTATATTATGATTAGGTGAAGGGGTGGTAGTGTCATCTTCAAGTCTTATTGTGTCTTTCTATTCATATCCATTGACAAGTTGCTGAATTTCTTTTGTCAACTTGGACATTTCTTGCTTATATTCATCTTCAAATTCAATAGCATCTTGTCCTTCACTCACCTTTACTAAGCACTCCAAATGCTTCTTTGCATACTCTTATACTATCTTTCTCAACTTCATGAGTTTTATTCTTCAAAAAATTATATGCCCTATCCCTCAGCATAAACTTCTTAACAAAATCTTTAAGGGCTATAGACATGTGTGTCTTCCCTAAATTCTATCATAACTTGTGCCAATGTTGTTTCTCTTATTTTCTTTTCAGTAGACAATGCCCATTTCCACTTAGCATCCACTCTCTTGTACAATCCCACTAGAAATTCAGTTCCCAATTCTAGGGGTGTGTGCCTAAATTTGATCATCATATCAATCATTGCACATTCAAGCTTAACTTGATCATCATTGTTCAAAGAATCATATTGAATGTATTTGAATCCCATTATGCTTTCTAATTATATCAATTTTTCACATACCTGATCCACATTCATTGGAGGGAGTATGTTGACTACTAGAAGGTTGGTAGTCTCATCAAACTCAATATTTTCTTCATCTTCCTCCTCCTTTTGTGCAACAATCAACTTTTTCATCAGCTTTGCTTGAATTTTAGCAAGTTTCCTCCTCTTTTATGATATTGTGGTGATTGATCATGTAGTGGGGGTTGATGTTGTGGTGCCTTCTCTGGTAGTTGCTAGGGGTGAGGGGTGGTAGCCCCGAACCTTCTATCAACATGCAACATTGATATATTTTTGTGCCTTTTTGAGAAAAAGAAAACCAACAACATTATAAAAACCCTAAAATGGTCAATTTTAGAGCTTCCCTAAAATATTATTACAAGTGGCTAAGATGCATAATGCATTCTAATGTTAGTGAACATTTTTGCTGGATAATAGAAAGTTTGAAGGCTGAGTAAGTGGACATAGCCCAAGTTTTGGGTGAACCACATTAAATTTGTGTGTTATCTATGTTCTTTGTGTTTTCTTCTATTGTTTCTACGTATAATTATTTATCCTTATATTGTTCTAGATGTTTCAAACCCTAACAATTGGTATCAGAGCAAGGTTTTTTGTTGTATATTGACAAGACTTTCACATTTGATTGGAAGCAATGAAGGATTCTGATTGAAAAATTCAATAATGGCTAGAATTTCCAATTATAGAAATTGTAGATGGAAGATTACCTATAATAGAAGGATCTATGGAAACCATTAGGAGGAAAATCAAAGAAAAAGGGAACCATCACAGATGAAGAATGCGAGATCTTGGATAGGAAGGGACTGGGATCAGTTCAATTGTGCCTTGCACTGTTTTTGACATTCAACATATCAAAGGAAAAAATGATAGTAGAGTTGATGGAGACATTGGCTACGTTATACGATAAACCCTTAGCATTGAATAAGGTATTTCTTATGAAGCGTTTGTTTAATATGCAAATAGGTGAGGACGGATATATAGCAAATCATTTAAATGAATTTAACACAGTTACCAGGTTAGTTGTCATATGTATAAATTTCATTCAATAAAGAGGTTAGGGCTCTCTTAATATTATGTTCTTTTCTAGAAAGCTGGAATAGCTTGGTTATGGTTGTAAGTAACTCTGTCTCTAGTTCAAATACTTTAAAATTTGAAGAAGTTGTTAGTGTTATCCTAAGCGAGGAAATGTGACAAAAAAACATAGGTGAAACTTTGACCTTATCGAATTTCACTTTAAATGTGGAGAATGGAGGAAGAACAAGGGAAAAAAGAAAAAGGCATTCACATGACAAGTCACAAGGGAAGTCAAAGAAAGGACATTCTCAATCTAAAGGAAAGAAAGATTGTTGGTACTGTGGAAAACCTAGTCATCTAAAGTAAGATTGTTGGTCTCAAAAAAAAAAACAAGGAGACAAAAATGAAGATGACAGTAAGGAAGCTAATGTTGCAAGTAATACTTTACAAGATGCTTTAATCTTATGTTTGGATAATGTTAATGATTCATGGGTAATACAATTTGGGGCTTCATTCCATGCTACATCCCATAGAAAATATTTTCAAGATTATGTTCAAGGTGATTTTGGACAGGTATATTTAGGTGATGATGAGCCTTGTCCCATTTTTGGGAAAGGAAAAATAAAGATCAAGTTATCAAATGGAAAGGACTGGATACTACAAGAGGTAAGGCATGTCCCTAATTTAAGAAGAAATTTAATTTCTACTCAACAACTAGGTAGTGAAGGAGGCATAGTCATGTTTTCAGATAATATCTAGAAGGTCACTAAAGGTAACACTTATTCTACCTTAGTTGCTAATGATAATGTTAATGCAGGGAAAGCTACTATAGATGTTGCAAGAATAGATTAAAAAATGTGGCACCATAGGCTTGGGCACATGAGTGAGAAAGGGATTAAAATCTTTCACTCTAAAAATCTATTCCTAGGACTAAAAAATATTGATTTAGAGTTCTGTGAAAATTGTGTTTATGAAAAACATAAAAGAGTTAGACTTCTTAGAGTTGGGAAAGAAAAGAAGAGTGAGAAGTTAGAGAAAGTGCATTCAAATGTATGGGGATTAGCTCAGGTATCATCTCTTGGTGGCTCTCATTATTATGTTACTTTTATAGATAATTCAACTAGGAAAACATGGGGGTATTTCTTGAAACAAAAATTTGATGTTTTCAAAATATTTAAGAAATAGAAAGCTTTGATTAAGAATAAGATAGGAAAGAAGTTGAAGTGTCTCAGATTTGATAACAGAGGTGAGTATTGCAGCACAACATTTGAAGATTATTTTTCTATTAATGGAATTCAAAGGAAGATGACAGTTCTAGGAACCCCACAAGAAAATGGGGTGTTAAAAAGAATGAATAGGACAATCATGGAACATGCAAGAAGCATGAGATTGCATGTTGGTATGCCTCTTCATTTTTGGGTAGATGTTGTAAACACTGTTATTTATTTGATAAACAGGGAATCTTCAATCCCTTGGATGGTGGTATTCCATAGGAAGCATGAACTGGAAAAAAGCTAAATTATTCATTTTTGAAAACTTTTGGTTGTGAAGCTTTTGTCCATGTTGATAAAGAAAATAGAACCAAGCTTGATGCCAAATCTCTAAAATGTACCTTCATTAGATATGGAATAGATGACTATGGTTATTGCTTATGGGATTTTGAAAATATTAAAATAATCAAAAGTAAAGATGTTACATTCAACGAGCAGGTCATGTATAAAGAAAAACTATAGAAAAAGAAGCGTGAACAGGTCAAACAAGAATATGTGGTGTTGGATGACACTCCTAAAACTAAAAAGCCACTGGTACTTGATACTCAACAACAAGTTATCTCACAAACTCATGTAAGTGTTAAACATTCTACAAGGTCAAGTAGACCTCCTGAAAGGTTTTCTCCTTCTTTGTATTCTATTTTATTGACTGATTGTGGTGAACCAGAAGGATATGAAGAAGCATTGTAGGTGGATGCCAAAAAAAAGTGGAAGTTGGGCATGAAAGAGGAGATGGACTCCTTATTGAGAAATATGACTTGGGATGTAGTCTTTTTACTTGAAGGAAAAAAAAAAGCCTTGCCTAACAAATGGGTTTATAGGCTAAAGGAGGAAGATGGAGGAAAGAAAGGTATAAGGCCAAACTTGTGGTAAAGGGTTTTGCATAGAAAAAGGGTATATGTTTTGATGAAATATTCTCTATGTTGTAAAAATGACTTCAATTAGAACTGTACTAAGTCTTGTGGTTGTAGATGACTTACATCTTGAACAATTAGATATCAAAACAACTTAATTCCATGGAGATTTGGAGGAAGAAAATTACATGCAACAACCATAGGGATATGAGGTCAAGGGTAAGGAGAATTTGGTGTGCAGGTTAAGGAAAAGTCTATATGGCCTAAAGAAAGAACCTTGAAAATGGTATTTAAAATTTGATAGTTTCATGGTTGAACAAGGGTACCATAGATGTCATTCTAATCACTGTGTATATTTTTAAGAGATTGGATAATGGGAGTTACATTATTGTCTTACTCTATGATGACGACATGCTTGTTGTTGGGTATAATATGCAACACATAAATGAACTTAAATAGAAATTAGCAAGGTCATTTTTTATGAAGGATTTGGGTATTGCTAAGAAAATCCTTGGTATGAGGATTACACAAGATAGGAAAAATAGAACCTTGAATTTTTTCCAAAGTAAGTATATAAAGAAGGTGTTGAAAAGATAATATGCAGGATCCAAAAGCAGTCAATACATCTTTGGCCAGTCATTTCAAATTGACTAAGGAAATAAGACCAAAAGCATAGGAAGATGTAGATAAAATGTCTAACATCTTGTATTCATCAACAGCTGGTAGTTTGATGTATGCAATGGTATGCACATTGACAGATATTGCTCATGTAGTGGGAGTTGTCAGTAGGTATATGAGCAATCTGGGTATGGAACATTGGAATGTTGTCAAATGGATTCTTTGATATTTGAAAGGTACTACTACAAAGGCCTTATATTCCATAGGATCTAGTTCTAATTTGAGTGAGTTTGTTGACTCTAATTTGGTAGGAGATAATAATACAAGGAGGAGTACTATAGGGTATGTTTTTACTGTAGGGGGTACTGTAGTTAGTTGGATTTCTAGATTGAAGAAAGTTAATGCACTTTCAACCACTAAAGCTGAGTATGTAGCTACTACAAAAGCTAGCAAGGAGATTATTTGGTTACAATTTTTTCTAGAGGAATTAGGTCAAAAGTAGGAAGATTGCCCATTGTACAATGATAGCTAGAGTGTCATTCATCTTGCAAAGAATTTTTCTTTTCATTCAAGGACAAAGCACATATAGCGAAGGTACCATTTTATAAGGTCTATTTTGGAGGGTGGTCAATTGCAGCTTGAAAAGATTCACAAAAGTGAAAATCTTGTAGACATGTTCATGAAGGAAGTCCCCAAGGAGAAGTTAGTTTCCTACTCAACTTCTATTGGGATTTTTGACTAATGATCATGGAGGTGATAAACAACAAATTCTTTTAGCTAGTGGGAGTTGCACGTACTACATTGTCATCTGGTTTCAGTCTCCAAGTGGGAGATTGTTTGGTGTGGAGGCTGATCAATCTCTAAGTGGGATATTGTTGATATTATGGCAACTAATCATGTAGTGGGGGTTGATTTTGTGGCACTTTCTCAATAAAATAAAACTGACAACATTGTAAAAACCCTAAAATGGTCAATTTAGAGGTTGTCCTAAAATGTTATTATAAGAGGCTAAGATGCATAATGCATTGTAATGTTGGTGAACATTTTTGTTGGATAATAGAAAGGTTGAAGGTTGTGTAGGTGGGTGTAGCCCAAGTTTTGGGTGAAGCACATTAAATCTGCGTGTTATTTGTGTTTCCTTCTATTGTTTATGCATATAATTGTTTATTCTTATATTGTTCT
This sequence comes from Cupressus sempervirens, assembly GCA_028749045.1. Lineage (NCBI taxonomy): Eukaryota > Viridiplantae > Streptophyta > Pinopsida > Cupressales > Cupressaceae > Cupressus > Cupressus sempervirens. The sequence goes on from CM053792.1 coordinate 796,605,776, forward strand.
GGATCTGTCAAACCCTAACACTCTTTGATGGACTTCTTGTGAGTAGCTCGACAAGAGGTTGTACTGACCTATTTCTGGTGATGATCACCTTTCTTGATGGCCTCTGTGGTGTCACCATTTATTGTATGCCCTTCTTCTAGTCTTCCTGCACCTTGGGTTCAATTATAAGTGTAAGAATTTACCTTAGGGTAAAATTCACTCAAGACCAAGGAACTCAAACACAAGCACAAAAATAGACCAAAGAGAGAGTATGATTAGAATGATGATATATTGATTCAATATGCCATATGAAAGTAAACTAGGAGTGGCTATATTTAAAGACCTCTGGAGAGCTTCTAGAATGCATAGAAGTCAACATCATGATAAGTCATACAACCAGGCACATGTCCACCAGATATGGATTATCCTCCATTAAGCACGAAAGTAAGTGCGATCATAAGAGGATAATCCTACAATGGTGTATCATGCCAATCAATGTTGTAGACAACATGTGCTAAAAAGGGAGTGTAAATAACTGTGTTGTCTACATGACAACTCAATGAATGATGCAAACTCTAGTGTTGTAGACACCATGTGTTGAAATAGAGTTGCATACTTCTGTGTTGTCAAGATGACAACTCATGAGAGTACACAAAATCCTAAGTGTCTCACCTAAATAAATAATAAAATAATGCATTAACCTAAGTAAATTTAAGTAAAGTATAAATAGTAAATACTTATATATACCAACCCCCCCCCCCCCACCCTCCCCCAAGTGCAACTTAGGGGAATGCCCTTAAGCTTACGAAAACTAAGATGAAATGCATGATGGGTCCTGACTACTAGGCGATGTTACGTACCCATGTACATAATGAAAATGAAATCTCTCATAAAGTAGAGGAAGAGGGAAAACCTCATGGGAAAAACCCTCCCCCAAAAAGAGAGATGAAAAACACATACAATGTATGGATAGATGGTGTAATCAAGACCCCCCCATTATGACATACATCCAGCATATACATAAGAGAATGATGAGAAGAGGAAGAGAGATAGGATAGGCTTCCCACCTAAAGAAGAATGCCTACCAGTGACTGCTCCAATGAAGAAGCTGATCCAAGACCATAGAATGGTGTTCCTCCCCTTAGGAAGAAACGAGGCAAAATGTACAAATGAGATGCTTCCACTGTGTGTGGAAAGAATCCCATGGATAAGTGATGTCTCTGAAACCTACTTAACTAGTTGAAGAACCTATCTCAAAGAACTATTTGTCTCCTCAGCTAATGAAGAACCCCTTTGCAACTACCGATCATAAATATCCAAAATCATTTCAACCTGTGACGATTGATCATGTAGAGAATGATCAAGAGGGTCGAATGGAGTACTCATGATGACTAAAGAAGAAGCCACTTCATCAAGAAGAAGAGGCAAATCATCAATATTTTCCCCAAAATATATCACTGAAGCTGGACTTGGAAGACTGGATGTGGAGAATAATAATGTCATGACCTCTCACTGCAACTGTCAATAGAACCCCACATGTCTAAATTTGTTGAAGCACTATTGCTAGTGTCACTATTAGTTTCCACATGATATGATGTGTAGAGAGGATTAGAGGACAAGCTTGTTGAACTTTCCTCAAAATGTACATCCTTCTTCATAAAGATCTAATGTGTCTCTGGATCCAATAGTCTATATGCCTTCACACCATCTTCATAACCAATGAAAGTAAAAGGCTGAGGTGACTGTGCCTTGCATCCCCTAGAAGATATCTTTGCTCATGTAGGACAATCAAAGATTCTGAAGTGTGTCACAATAGGTTTTTTGCCACACCATGCCTAAAAAGGAGTCTTGCCATATAAGGCTAGATGAGGAGACCTACTAAGAATGTGAGTGGAACTACTAATTGCTTTGAATTCAAGTGATAGATCTAAAGACTTGGCTTGTATCATGCAACTTGCCATAGACTTAAGAGTTTGGATCCTCAATGCTACAACATCTGTCTTATGCAAACTAAATGCTGGTGGATTCTAAAGATCAATTCCCTCAAGCTTGCAAAAGTCTTTAAGTCTTCTATTCACATACATGCTTCCATTTTCCATTCTTAGAACTTTGATGGCTTTCCTTGATTTCTATTCTATATAAGTCTTGAAGGCTAGAAACTTGTTCAACACTTCATTCTTATGATGAAGAAAGTAGACCCAAGTGCATCTTGGAAAGTCATAAATGAAAGTAAGTATGTAGCGACCTTGGTTGATTGCAAAAGAACCTGCTAATACTATGTGAACTATTTGTAGAACAAGTGGTGCTCTTGAAGACTTCCCTTTCTGTAACATCCCCTTTGGATGCATATCCACTAAATCTATTGAACATTCACCGTGGGAAAAGTTAATTTGAGGTAGACCTTTGGCCATTTTGTATGTACAAAGTTGTTGAAGGTAGCGAAAGGCAAGACGATCAAACCACTCATGCCATAATTGGATGTTTGAATTTGATTGTGTTAACAAGGCCTTTGATGGAGACTTGGGCACAAAATGGGAGAAAGAGTACAACCTTTTGTTATAATTCACTTTCCCCACTAAAACCAACGAGTCATCTTTTACACTATGCACTTGTACTAATTCTGGAAAGAACTCAACTCTATGTCCATCTCTGAGGTGAGTGATTTGGTAGATTGATAGGAGATTTGAACTTAGGTTTGGAACATAGAGAACATCATGAAACTCTCCATTTTCCATTTCCATGTTTCCTTTCCCTTCAATTTCCATTTTGGTATCATCTCCTACGAAGATATGTGGTACCTTTGACTGCTTCATTGAAGAAAAATCCTCCTTTGAAAAACCCATGTGATAGGAGGCACCTGAGTCAAGAATCCATTCCTTTGAAGAATTTGAATTAGCCATGAGTGCTTGCCCTTTTCCCTTTGAATCTGAAGAAGACCCTTTATCCTTATTAGGCAATGGAACATTATGTTTCTTCATGTTTTTGGTCAACTCATCAATCTTTTTATGATAACACTCATGTTCTTCATGACCCATTTTCTTGCAATAAGCACACTTTTTCTTCTCCTTATTGTTGTCCCCCTTCTTATTTGAATTTGAGGAAGACTTTCCTTGTCGATTGGATTGTGGTGTTGTCTTTTCTGTATCCTCTAATTTATTCTTCTTCCGCTTCTTATTCTTACCCTTTCCTTTATTTGAAGATTGTCTAGCAAAATTTTGAGAATACTCATTATTGGCCAGCAATGCTTTAGACTTAGGTGAATTGAGAATCCCCATTGATTTCAACTTCTTTTCTTCTATATCCAATAGATCAACATATTCATTAAAAGAGACTTTCTTATAGGCAGACCCTAATGTAGTATTTGATGTGTTATAAGAAGAAATAAATTGGAATACTTCGATGGCAGCTTGTTATGAATAAGATAGATCAATCTGTCATCTTTAATAGAATTACCACAATCAGTAAGCTTTGTCCTTAGTTCATTCACCTTGATGATGAAATCCTGTATAGAATCAAATGACTTAGGATCTAAGGACACAAGCTCATCTTTAATTTTGAAAACATCCTCTTAAAACACTTTACCATATAGGTTTTTGAGGGTATCCCAAGCTTCCTTGGATGTAGAAGACTTCTTAATTTGATACACGATCTTGTCATCAACCCCCAAACATATATCACCTAGGGCTTTCCTATCCATTGCTACTGAAGCTGAAATATCACTTGTTGATACATTATCACCTACTGGTTTAGGAAGGGTATAGTCTACATATTGAGAAACTCAATTGTGCATTAAATGATACCACATTTTGATGGACCATGTAACATAGTTATGTGGAGTTAATTTTGGAGACTTAAAATTTCCCATAATGCAGAAACTAAAAGAAAATTGTAGAAAAGAAGGAACACAACACCAAGAACATCCCCTCTTTTCACTAAATCAAGAAACCTCCCCAAAATAGATGCTTTTGGCACTTTATAAGTAGTGCGATTATAATGGCCACTTGCCAATTTTGGCCTTCATGGACTTCTAATTTTGTTTCTTACAACCTCTTAATGGATTACAAGTCTGGAACTTTACAATGTGCTACAATTCTGAAGCAATACAAAGCAAAGAAAGACCCTATTTTTGAAAGTGACACTTTTGTCCACACAACCCTACAATCTACTTTCAAAAAAAATGAACCTGTTTTCAACTCCAGATGTGCTCGTACGAAGCATTTGAATTTGTAAAATGTAGGATTAAATAGGTACAGTCACCAAAAGATGTAATTCATGACAAATCCATGCACCAAAACTAGAAGTGGGATACACTACTAAAAAGTTTAAGAAATTCTACCCAATTAAAAAAAAAATTGCACCTAATTTGGAGTCCGGATGACTAAGATATGGCCTCCCAAAGTCCTACAAAATAAAAAATCAATCTGGAGAGGGGTTGCATTAGCAAAGGATGGGGTTAAATTTGATGGTCATATGACCATCACAACAATTCTAATTTTCCCTAGAATAATGGTCAGATGGTCATCAAATTTTGGCTCATAAACTTGATGACATCAATGAAATGGGTCCCCTTGATGATGTCAGTGTGACGTCAAAACTATACAAATGATGGCATTAGCAGTATAGACCATATAGATGGGTAACAAGGCAAGGTACAGTCGACTAACTCAGATTGCTGATGTGGGCTATCATGTCAGATGGTGATGTGTCACTACATTGTGTCACCACATGGCAAGATTTGGGTCGACCTATGTGTCAACCTACTATCCAACATGGCTAAGCTAACTGGATTAATGGGTGATATAGACTGCTATTCTACCATGTGTACTCATGCTTTGGCTATTGCATGGTAGATACTGTACACTGTGGCTTGGGAGGGTCTACTTGTGTGAGCCGATAAAGTGGTACTGCATGGCGCAAGGTGGATAGGTCGCAACACTATTGGAGGTTTAAACATGTTGTCGTCGGCATTGTGTTTTGCAGGCTGGAGTTTTGTTTCAACATCAAAAACTTTCCACGCTGGGAGTCTGTTGCATCGCTAGTGATGTTTTTGGTGGTTGGAATATATGGGGTTTTGAACTCCTTTTCTATATAAAAGCTATCCGCCGTGGGACTTCAAACAATGAAGTCTATCGGGATATGGGCAATGTAGCCGCCAGTAAAACAAGACTTGCCAAAAATATGTGATCATGCCTAGATTAGCTAGATTTGATGTATAGCTTGCTGAATAATGATAGCCTACAAAATTAATATTCCTCAGAAATAAATTGCAGAGCCAGGGTGTGACTGCCCGGTTCTGCAAAAAAATATTCTCTAATTGGGGAAAAAGTCCAAAAATATCCAAATTAGAAAAAAATTACAGAGATTAAAACTAAATTCAGATCTAAAATAAATTTGTAAGTCAAATTAGATCATACCTAGTTTGAAAATCGGTGCCTTCAAGTGGCGGTTTGCAAATTTTTTTTGCCTCATGATCAACTTTAGCCCAACATAAGAAAATTTATAGTCGATCTTTACCGAATCAACATTCCAGACGCAATGGCAAGGTTCTAGCTCTAGACACTCCCAATTTATATAGATACTTTGGATTTGGGTCAAGGTGTTGAAGCATGAACCATCTCAAATGGATATGTGTAGAGAATCTCCCCAAGCTCTGATACCATGTAAGAATTTGCCTTAGGGTAGAGTTCACCCAAGACCAAGGAACTCAAACACAAGCACAACAATAGACTAAAGAGAGAGTATGATCAGAATGATGATATATTGATTCAATATGCCATATGAAAGTATATTAGGAGTGCCTGTATATAAAAGCCTCTAGAGAGATTCTAAAATGCATAGAAGTCAGCATCATGATAAGTCATACAACTAGACACATGTCCACCAGATATGGGTTATCCTCCATTAAGCACGAAAGTAAGTGTGATGATGAGAGGATAAGCTTACAATGGTGTATCACACAAATTAGTGTTGTAGACAACATGTGCTAAAAAGGGAGTGCAAATAATTGTGTTGTCTACATGACAACTCATTGAATGATGCAAACTCTAGTGTTGTAGACACCATGTGCTGAAATAGAGTTGCATAATTTTGTATTGTCAACATGACAACTCATGAGAGTACACAAACTCCTAAGTGTCTCACATAAATAAATAATAAAATAATGCAATCTAATAAAATAATGCATTAACCTAAGTAAACTTAAGTAAAGTGTAAATAGTAAATACTTATTTACACCAACAATAACAACCTTCTTTTGTTTGGTGGCCCTTGGCTTGGCAATTGCAAGCTCTTTTCCTTAGCCTTCCTTGGCCTCTGAGGATTATCCAAACCCTTCTCCTTTTTCTTTTTTATTGGCCTCAACAACTTTCCTTTTCCTTTGTTTTACTACCTTAGGTGTGCCAAAATTTGCAGTCAACTCGGTAATGACAATCTTGTATATGCCAAACTTCTCAGTACTAGCATCAACTTCTTTTGCTAAGAGTGCAATAGCTACTTCTATTACATCATCCACATTTAGCTCATAGGGAATTGGACATAGCCATGCTACCATCACTAATACTGCCTATGCATACACAAAATTTGTGTCTATAATGAAACATATTTCGTCATAATACTTGTCTACAATAGACTTTGGAATTCTCATTCTATTCTTTATTATAAATTTGAACTCTCCAAAGTAGTTATCCATTACCATCTCAATATTCTCTCCCAATCTATTTATTAGGTCATTCAGTTGATCTATAGCAGCCCTATTCTCATCCCATCCAATTGTTCTAGTGGTAGGAAAATAATTATGTACATAGAGAAATATGCAAACTAGTAGGGAACCAAACTTACAGGAGGTGTTCTTTTCTTTTCTCACTGTCTCTAGATTCTCTGTAAGTTGGTGCATTTGTAGCTTTGCAAGATCATATGAATGATCCTTCTTCATAATTTTGTATCCTAAATCACCTGCAACACAGGGAATGATGTTCAATTTGCTTGATTGATAGAACACATTTGCAATCGCACGAACAAAAAATCAATTATTGGATCCTTAATGCCATCAATTAACATACCACAACCATTCCCCTTCACCTTGGTCAAAATTTTAACCTCATTTTTTTGCTCTGATCTTTATGCTCTTCGATCGATCCAAAGTAGGGTACCTAGTTTCCCTATGAATGATTTCTTTATTAATCTTTATTGGTCCTCCTAACCAAACTTTCATGCCATGAACTCATTTGATCATGATCATAATCCATTCAACCTTGAAAATTTTATGAAATCATAGGGCATGGGCAAACCCTTTCTTTGCAATGATCTTGTATTCATCCTTTAGGTTTCCATCAACACGTAGCTTCTCATAAGTTGCTCTTATTTCAAAATCTTCAATTTCTCCAACTTTGCATTAATAGCATGATTTTAGATCTTGCACAGTCAAGCCTCTGGGTGGAATTGATGATAATGCTCCCATATCATCAATAATGTTATCAATGTTCACTATATTTCTGAAGTTTGGTGGGGGACTATAATCATTCCTAATGATTTGCACACTGCTATCCTTCACCATTTTACTTCCAGATGCCATCTCTAACTAGGGTTTTAGAAAAAACTTTCACATATATATTCACTGAATATTTTAACTTAGTACTGAGAAAGATAATTAATTCATTTCACAAATCCGTTGATATTCTTTGCTATGTTCATTACAATTTCTATCACATTAAAATATTATCTTGAGCTCTTTAATCCCTTGGTGAGTGCAAATGAATCACTAAATTTGATAAATACCTTTGATCTTTCAATTCTAGGTATGTAATTAATGTCTTCATACTTGGTTGGTGTATGATAGCTAGCTTGATTTTCACTTTGGCTTGGTCAAGGTTATTCACTCAGTCATAACCAATTCACTCATTTAATATGTTATCTTCCTTGATAACTTAGTCTATACTGTAAGGCTTGGTCAATATAGACTATACCATTGGTGCTCAGTACTTTATGACTTTAAATTTCTAACAACTCTTAATACATCTTCCTTTTTGTAGATATGACTTTTCTTCATTACTAGGCTAGGAACTAATGTAAAATATAACATTAAATATATAGTTCCTACATACCTTCTTTTCTTTAGTGAGATGTGGTATGATCACCTAATCCATCAGATTAGGTGATCATTTTCTCTTCTACTTTACTGCTTCTAGCTCTTACTATCTCTATCCATATTTTCTTTCCTTTGGGTTTTTTTCATTTCCATTGCTTGGCGTTGGTGCTAGTGTTATGGTTTTGTAGTTCCTATTGATGTGCCCAACTTTGAGACAACTGAAACATACTATTTCTTCATTTAACCATTTATTGTAATTTCCTCTAAAATGTGTTTTGATGCAATTCTTTGGTATGTGTCCATATTCTCCACAATAGTGACAACTATATCATGTATTGTCATCCCAATTTGATGCAAGGAAGGGTGGGGAAAACTAGGGCCAATGGCACACCCAGCTCTCCAAACCACCTTGCCAGAGCTAACACAACGAAAGCAAACATAAAGAACAACAACCAAAGGAGGAAGAAGAGTAAAATAATTTCATTGATTCTTTAAATATTCAACATACATGCCCAGCTATAAGGCCTTCTAGGTTACAACCAGATACAAAATACATTCATACACAAAGATCAACAACAAATTTGCACTTTGCAGTTCTACTCTGCAATCCTCTTCCAAAAACTCTTAACTCTTCACTACCCTAGCTCCTAGTCTAAACACTCTATTTATACTAGCCAAAATGGCTTATAGATCATTCTAGAACATGGAGAAGCCACAAGTTGGATCTTATAAAATATTAAATGAAAATAAACCTAACATTAAATACACAAGTCAGCCTACATCAGTAATTAACTGTCCTGGAATCGATGTTCCAAAAAAATTGTAATATCTCCTAGCTTTGATTGAGTTAGAACTTGTGCTTTTAATTGTGGTAGATATCTAGGTCCTCTAAAACCTCTTAAGTGTACAAAGTTTAATTCCTCAAGGAAAAGTGTGCATCCATTGCGAAAGTTGAGCACAAAAAACTATCGTGCAGAATTGCCAAAAATTGATGTTCCGAAAGAATTGCCACCACTCCCAACTTGTAAGGAGTTAGAACTTGCACCTTGGAATATAGATAGTAATCTAGGCCTTCTTCAATCCCTAATGTGGGAAGCCCTTCATTCATTATGTAAAATTAGTTACATGGTCTGCAACAAGCACCCAAAAACTAGAAAACACAGTTTCAGCAGCAAGATAAGAACTGAAAACATGCAGGATTGTAGTGCAACCTAGGATGCTTCTACATTAGACAACCAGGATTGGAAGAAATGATTCTCTTGAATCATTGAAAACCTCTGTCTATCCATCTATCTATGGATGGAATGTAGAACTAAACTTCAACTCAGTACCCATCTTCTTTCACAAAGTCTTCCAAAAATAACCAACAAACTTACTATCTCTTTTAGAAATAACACTTCTTGGTAATCCATGCAATCTTAAAATCTCTTTAAATAAAAGTTCAACAACATGCTCAGCATTTGATGTCTTCTTACATGATATGAAATAATCCATCTTAGAAAATCTATCCACTACACCAAATATAGAATCATACCCCTTCATTGTCTTAGGTAATCCAAGAACAAAATCCATACCAATGTCACTCCAAGGTTTCTCAAGAACAGGAATAGGTGTATACAAACCAATATTTTGACTCACTCCTTTTGCAACTTGACAAACTCCACAACTCTTTACAAATTTCTTAACATACTTATACATTTGTGGCCAATAATACTTCTCTTTTAGCAAATTCAAAGTCTTATCAATTCCAAAATGTCTAGCCAATCCACCACTATGCTTTTCCCTAATCAGATTCAACCTCATAGAACTTCTAGGAATACACAACCGAATACCTTTGAACAACATACCTTCTTGAATGAAATAATCATCATAATTTACTTATATGATTTGTTAAATTTGGTGATTTGCACTCTCTCCACACCTTAGAAAAATCAGGATCAACATCATACAACTCTTTCATTTCATCAAAACCAAGAACTTCAACCTTCATTTCAGTCAACAAAGAATGTCTTCTACTCAATGCATCAACAACTTTATTAGTAACTCCACTCTTGTGCTTAGTGACAAATGTGAAATTTTGCAAATAATCAACCCACATCATGTCTCTAATTTAATTTATATTGACTTCCCAAATATTATAAAGCTTTATGATCAGTATACAACACAAACTCCTTAGGAATAAAATAATATATTCACTTCTTCAATGCTTGAACAATAGCATAAAACTCTTGATCATACACAAAATAAATTCTTTTAGCATCATTCAACTTCTCACTAAAGAAAGCAATGGTTGTACCTTCTTGACTTAATACAACTCCAATTGCATTACCACTTGCCTCACATTCAACTTGAAATACTTTGTTGAAATCAGGCAAAGCCAATATAGGTAATTCAACAACCTTTTGTTTCAAAGTCTCAAAATTCTTATCATCTCCATGTTTCCACTTGAATTCCTTTTCATCTCTGCTCATTTTTTTAGTCATAGCATTACAATCAGAACTAAAATTCTTTATAAACTTTCTATAAAAACTAGCCAAACCATGAAATGATCTTACCTCACCCACATTCTCAGGTGTAGGCCATTCCAAAATTACTTTAACCTTCTTAGGATCCATCTTCAATTCATCAGCTAAAATCACAAATCCCAAATACACAATCTTCTTTTGCATAAAAGAACACTTTTTAAGATTAATTAGCAACTTTTCCTCTTTCAACCTCTACAATACTTGTCTAATATGCTCAAGATGTTTTTCCTTAGTCTTACTGAATAGCAGAATGTTATCCAAATAAGCAATCACAAAATTACCCAAGAATCTTTTAAGAACTTCATTCATCAACCTCATGAAAGTACTAGGTGCATTGGTCAAACCAAAAGGCATAACCGACCATTCACACAAACCATCTTTTATTTTGAAAGCAGTCTTCCATTCATCACCTTCTCTAATTTTGATATGATGATAGCCACTCTTCAAATCAATCTTTGTAAAATACTTTGCTCCACTCAAATAATCCATTATATCATCCATCCTTAGTATAGGAATCCTATATTTCATTGTGATCTTTTTAATAGCTCTGGAATCAATACACATTCTCCATTCTCCATTCTTTTTAGGTGCTAATATAGTAAGTACAACACATGGACTCAAACTTTCTCTGATCAAACCTTTCTGTAATAACTCAAGCACTTGTCTGTTAATTTTTTCATTCTCTGTAGGTGTCAATCTATATGGTGCTTTGTTTGGCAAACTAGCTCTAGGAATTAGATCCATAAAATGACTTATACTTCTTATTGGAGCTAAACCATCAAGAATATCATGAGAAACAATATCTTTATACTCATTCAACAATTCCAAAATTTTTACTGTCACTCTGTCATTACCAAATTCTACTACTTGGTCATTACTACCGACACTCAGTCCTCTAGGAACTACAACAAAACAAACTTGATTCTTTTTTACTTCCTTTTCAAATTGCTTTCCATTAATTGTGCAAAATTTTATTGCAGTATAACTAACCTCATCTGGACTTTCAATAAAAGGAAACAATATTTTTTTCTTCCCATTTACCCAAAGAGTATATTGATTCAATCTTCCATCATGTACAACATATCTATCATATTGCCAAGGTCTACCTAACAAAATATGACAACAATCCATGGCCATAATATCACACAAAACTTCATCAAAGTAATGTCCAATATTGAACTTCACAATACATTACTCACTTACCAATATCTTAAGCTCATCTTTGATACATGAAACATGATAAGGTTTGGGATGTTTTAGCCTTTGCAATTGCAACCTTTTAACTAGCTCTTTTGATGCCAAATTTGTAGAACTTCCACTATCAATGATCACCTTGTAGCATTTTTCAGCCATCTTACATCTGGTCTTGAAAAGTTCTTCTCACCACCATATTTCCTCCAGCCTTAGGTCCACTTGGTGAACTCTCAATGTCTTCTTGAATGAGAACATTTCTATTATTCTGCCCACTTTCAAAAGATCTGTATTCAAAAGATCTATGCCCTTCTTTACCACATTTGAAATAATTACCACAAAAACCACCTCTAGGATAAGAATTACCTCTTCCTCAGTAAGATCAAGTACCTTCTCAATATGAGCTACCACCTTTCCACTCGGTCTTGTCTTTGTCATCATTCTTCCATTCAGATTTGCCTTTATCCTACACAAAACTTTTAGATCTACCACCATCACCATAAGATCTACCTATGCCTCTTTGGAATCTACCACCTCTACCTCTTTGTCTTTGTTCATGCTTCTTTTCTAAGATCTCCTTAGCTTTCAAGGCATATTGATATGCTTCTTTCACACTTTCCAACTTCACAAAACTTATTTCATCTTGAATTCCAAATCTCAATCTATTTATGTACCTTGCAATTTTCTCAATATCATCATCTAAATGTCCAGATCTAATATCCAATATGTAAAATTCTTCGGTATACTCTTTCACATTCATGTCCTTTTGTTTCAAATTTTGCATCTTTCTCAACAAGCTAATTTGGTAATCAGTAGGAAAGAATTTGTTCTTTACCTTGTTCACCATCTTTGGCCAAGTTTAAATCTTCTCCTTTCCTCTCATTTGTCTATCAGTTTGCAAATGCTCCTATCATAGTGAAGCATGACCTTTTAGCCTAGTAACTACAATCTTCACCTTCTTACTATTAGGAGTGTTTTTATACTTAAAGAACTTCTCCATATTTGAGATCCAATCTAACATGGCATTGGTATCCAGTTTTTCATCATAAGGAACAATTCTACAGTAGGCTTTGAATTTTCCGTAGACAACACTCACAACAATCTTTCCTCATCTTAATCTTCTTCAAGTTCTAGATTTGAGTATGGTGTTGCTACTTCATCATCACTTACATCATCAAGATGTGCTCCTCTCCTCTTGACTATCTCCATAGAATATAATCTGGCTACAATTTGTCTCAATTGATCCAATATAGCATTATCAACATTTTCTCTACCACAAACCATCTTTACAAATCAGGTTCCTGCAAGATCATAACCCTCTGCAAGTTATAGGTCAAATTCATAGATCTTCCACCCTACAACCAAATTTGAAATAGCGATCCAATCTCCACAAGGACAAAGCTCAAGCTCTGATACCACTTGACACAAGGAAGGATGGGGAACTAGGGCCAATGGCACACCCAACTCTTTGACCCTGCAAGAGTTAACACAATGGAAGCAAACACAAAGAACAACAAGCAAAGGAGTAAGAAGGGTAAAATAATTTTATTAATTCTTCAAATATTCAACATACATGCCCAACTATAAGGCCTTCTAGGTTATGAATAGATACAAAATACATTTGTGCACAAAGATTAGCAGGAAATTCACACTTTCCAATTCTGCTCTGCAATCCTCTTCCAAAAACTCTTAACTCTTCGCTACCCTAGCTCCTAGCCTAAACACTCTATTTATACTAGCAAAAATGGCTTACAGATCATTATAGAATATGGAGAATCCAAAAGTCATCTCTCAACAAATATTAAATGAAAATAAACCTAACATTAAATACACAAGTCAGCCTACATCAGTAATTAACTATCTTGAAATTGATGTCTGAGAAAAATCACAATATCTCCTAGCTTCAATTGAGTTAGAACTCACACTTTGAGTTGTGGGTATTTATCTAGATCCTCTACAACCCCATAAGTGTGAAAAGTCTAACTCATTAAGGAAAAGTGTGCATCCATTCCAAAAGTTTAGCACATAAAACTATCGCACAAAACTGCTAGAAATTGATGTTCTAGGAGAATTGCCATAACTCCCAACCTATAATGAGTTAGAAAATTCACATTGGATAATAGATATTAATCTAGGCCCTCTTCAATCCCTAAAGTGCATAGCCCTTCATTAATTATGGAAAATTAGTTTCACTATCTGCAACAGGCACCCAAAAACTAGAAAACACAGTTTCAATAGAACATAGTTTCAGCAACAAGATAAGAACTGAAAACATGCAGGATAGTAGTACAACCCAGGATGCTCATGCATCAAAATTGTAGGAATTTCCTTTCTATCATGTCCAAGTTTTTTTTTTTTAGGTGTCTAATTTGACTTTTTACTAAGTCAGCATTCATGAGCTCTATGTCATACTTTTAACAATTGTAATAGTGGTCTTTAATTTTAGATGTTTTCGTGGTTAAGTAATTATTATTTGATCTACATTCATGTGCTTGATGTCCTAATTTCTTGTAATTAAAATAATTAACTCTTGGTTTAGATTTAGGAGTTTTCTTGACATTTTTGCTTCTATAAATGTTGGTTGTATGACGAATCTTCCCATAGCAATGACATGTAGGTTTTCCTTTTGGTTTTGCGTTCCTTTTTTCTCCACTCTTAGATGTTTCTCCTTCTTTGGGAGATGAACATTTCTTTTTTATCCTAGTATAGAGGTGTTGTTTGTTCTACGTGACTTCATCATGTCTTCAAAGTGCTTGATTGCTTCATTTGGTTGGTTCATTCTTTCCATGAGTCCATTTTCATGCCTTAACTCACTTTTCAATTGTTAATTTTGTAGCTTCAGATTTGTGATCTCCACATCCTTTCTATTTTCTTCCTAATTTGCAATTAATAACTAATTTACCATGTCCAACTAGTTGTTTGTAAGCTTATATACTTCAAATGACCTTTCTTCAAGTCTTCTAGTCATCTGGCTATAGTTTTCCTCAACCATGAGCTTATCTTCCATTTCTTTCTTCTTTTGTTCAATTTCTTCATAGAGTGTAACTGATTGAATTTCTTGTTCCATCTTGAGATCTTTTACTTCTTTCACTACGACACTATGCTTCTCTAGAAATTGTGTCATTGCTTCATTATTAGTAGTAGTCTTTCCACTATCTAGCAGTCCTTCAGTGTCAACTTCTATGTATTAAGTGTCATTTAGCTGAATAGCTATCTCTCTTTTTCTCCTTAGGGTTTTTCTTAACTCTTCCTTTGTCATCTCTAATTGTTGCAACATAATATGGATTTCAATCATCTCATTCTCAATGACCGTTCTGATCCTATACAATTCCATCTCCATGATCTTTTCCTCTCAATTAGTTAGGCTTTGGACAAGAGAACTGGGGTCTAATACCAATTGTTGGAATAAGTATATGGGAAACAAGATACGAAGAGGGGGGTCGGTGAATCAAGATCTTATACTTTTAGCTTCAAAACTAATAATATAAATTCACACCTAATTCATCTCACAAATCTACCATTAAAACTAAAGTGTTGTAACATAAATGAAATACATCACACCCATGAATATTTCAAAACATAACATAATGATTTGATAACCCAAAAATACTTCAAGATTAAGGCAAAATGAGGGTGGGGATGAAACCCAAAAAATTCACTGTTGCAACAATAAAGTTAGCCGATTAGGGTTGCAATGTTTGATTATAAAATATGATATACACTATGAGGGGTCTAGCCTATTAAAAGCTTAATATACTATTAGTTAAAGGATTTTTCACTAACAATGAAGTCAGATATTTGTTAGGATATTTACAAAGGCATGTTAGGACCACTTTGCTAAGAGATTTACCCTATCTTAATTAACAATAAATAATTTAGTACCTGACCCTTTGTATGTCTACAAGCTGATATTAGGTCTCCTTGCTGTATCACTGATATGATTTCCTAATCTGATAACTCTATTCAATCCTTCACTGCTTTGATTTCTCTCTATCTGATCTTCTCTCAAAATTCACCTTCTTCAGACACTCACAATCTCTCTCTCATACATCATGTAATTCTAGGGTTATAATCCTCTTTAAATAGACATTCAATGAAGGTTTTAGGTCTTGATCAAAAGTTTACACTTCACCATCTTTTGTCATTTACATCCCTTTTTTTGATTGGTTAAATCACTCACCTAGGGATCATTACCTTCATGGTGGACACTGACTATACCTACACATGGGTTGTACTACCAAGGGTTGCATGGCTAAGGCCTACGCAATATGAGGTAAATGTAGATGAGATTATTTCAGCTGTGACAACTTTTTTTCCTAAAGAGATTGACAAGAATTTTGAGCCATTCGACACATATGAGACAACAAGATAAAAATGATGATGTAAACAAAAGTACTAAAATGGACTAAAAGAGAAAGAAAATGATTTCCAATCTTGAGGGAAAACTAGGAAAAGGACCCTTGCAAATTATTGAAGGCAAAGGGGAAGATGATGATGATGATGATGATGATGATGATGAAGAAGAAGAAGAGGAATTAAAGGGTAAAGTACTAGTGGTTGTTGAGCCTAAGGAAACAAAGAAGAAGAAGATAGTGATAGTGGATCCTAAGGTCAAGAGGGATTTGAAGAAGAATTTACACCTCCTACCTCTACATCTAAAAGAAGAGTAACACAATAAGGATCCAAAGCAACATTTCCTATAGTTGCTAAACCAAAGAAAGGAACAAAAAAATATTACCAAGCCAATTAAGGGAAAAGGCACACCAAAGAGGAAGCAAGAAACTAAAGGGACTAAGTAGGATCAACAAAAGAAACCAAGGAGGAAGCTAGTCATCATGTCTGATGATGAAGAAGATGAAGGAGAGGAGAATGAGTCTAATGATTTGAGCAAGCTCCAAATTGTTCCTAGATGACCTCCTATGAATATTGATAAGGTATGTGAGAATATTAGAAATTTAAGGGTTTAAGCACATTAATTATGATTCTTTAGAAAAAGAAAATAAAGAGAAAATTGAGAAATAAATGATAGATATGATGAAAAAAATTCAAGTATACACCTATAGAGTTAGGAAAATGAATAATAGAAGATCTATACAATAAATTGGATTCAAAATGGAAATGGGCATTGTCAATAGAAAGACAAATCAACAAGACTACTTTAGCTCAGACCATGTCAAACGTAGGGAAGACTCACATGTCTATTATTGTAAGAGATTTTGCGAAGAAATTTGTGCCCAAGATAAGGGCCTATAAGATTTTGAGAAGTAAAGTAGAAGAGGTTGTGCAAGAAAGAACATTAGTATGGAAAAAGACATTTGGGGTGATAGTTCCTCAAGAAATAGAAGAGAAAGAGGAAGAACATATAGAAATTGAATTAGACAATCAAGAAGATTTTGATGAACTAGATAATATAGAAGAACATATTAGATGAAAGGTAGAGGAAAATGAACAACAAGATGTTATCACAATTGAAGGAATTCTTGATGATGGAATGGAACAAAATCTTAATGTCTTAATTGAGGAAGAACTTAAAAATGCAACATTCATGAGTGCAATCTTAGACACTTCTCTTCCATGCACCAATCTAATGCTAATATAAGTTTAGAATTATCCAAGGATTGAGATTAAACCAACTCTGACTACTACAACTAATAGTTTTAAAATAATTTCAGTCACAGTTGAGAAGAAGGGTGAGCAAGATGTAAGTGTTGTGGAATAGGGAAAAGCTATAACTACAATTCAACATCCCCCACCTACAGAAAATATTGTCATTAATAAGGAAGAAGGATAAAATAAAGTACAAGAAGATGCCTTAGGAAAAAAAGGAGCTCAAACAAAAAAAGAATGAGGAGTCTCTAATGCTGAAGGAGAAAGAGACAATACAAGCATTAGTATAATTGTTGAGTGTTGTACCTATATCAACTATAACATTGATTGCTACACCAAGCAAATAGATATAGGGACCGAGTGGTGAAATGTAACCTTTGCAAATATCATTGTTGAGTGCTAGTACTCCAAAGTCAAAGAAGTTGAAGAAAAAAGCTAAGTTGCCTAGGAAGCTAGTGACATTGGATGAGGTTATTATTATTCCAAAGTATGATCCAAACAATAGTAAATTTTGAGCAAATGGAAATTTTGCAAGAACTTTTGTAGAGGAAGACCAAACAAGAGGAACTCAAAAGAGAGAGGCAACAAAAAAAAATATGACAAGAAATAAAAGACATTTTTGTAGATGTATTTGAAATATATACTATAAATGAGAAAACACAAAAAATAGATCAATTAGTTCATATTGTTGAGAAGGTCAACAATGAGGATATTGAGGCCAAAGAAAAATAAATGAAATGGTTGGAAACAAAATTTGAGCACAAAGTCTTGAAGAAAGTTTTAATAGAAATTGCAATAAAATAGGTTGAACTTTCAAATCTTGTTCATACGTTAGATGGAATTTTGTAGAATTCTTACTCTTTATATAAGAAGCTTTGGAATGTTGAGTTCTTCTTTGGGAAGAATCAACAATCTATTGAAAAACTTCAAGAATATTTTGAAGTCATATGGACATTCTTTGAGTAAGGAAGCAAGTTCAAATGCTATTCATTTCAATAGATTGAGTTTTTCTCAAGGAAGTTTAGCCAAGTTTATGGCTAAAGATTGCAACATCTAAACCAAATTGATCACTATTCAATCTATGTTTCTACCTCATTTGGAGGTGATGCAAAAAGAAATTTTTCTTGCCAAAGATTTAGTTTAGAGAGATCCACATCTCTTTATATCAAATAGTTTAGTGGATCTAGATGCTCAGCTAGAGATAAAGATCCAAGTTTTGGAATCTCTTATCTATCCAGTTGGGATCATGCATTGGATATGATTTTACAGATACATAAAACATTTTTGGATATGTATATAATTTAACCCCAACAATCCCTAAGCCACGAGTGACAAAAAAGGGGGAAATAGTATTTATGAAAGAATTTTGGTGGGGGGGGGGGGGGAGAATTTAATATTCATGTCATATATTCAAGGCAAAAACCAAAAGAAGGAAGGAAATAGAAATAGTGAAAGATGAAAGGTATGAAAATAAAATATTTACTCATTTTTTGGAGATATGTATATATGTTGTACGGAGACTGAGTCACGATCCTAGGGGGAGTGTTATATTTTGTAATTTTGAATCGAATGTTAAGTCATGACAAATTGTTTTACCACTAATGTCAAAGGGGGAGATTGTTGATCTCTAAGCCATATTTCCTATTAGTGTTAAATACTTAGTCATTTCCTAGGTAGAGTTGGTCAGTCATCACTATGATTGAGCTATCCAATGAAGGCCAAAAGATGTAAGATTTTCTCACATTTCATCTTGCACCGAGCAATTCTTAGGTTTTCAGAGCACCCTAGTGTGGACCGAGTATGAGTTTATGTCGAGTAATGATAACATATTTCGAGTGAAGGGAAGTCAATTTATGCTAAGTGAGATAGTTATTGGCAAGCATACAAATTTTTAGAGACAACATGAATATTAGTCATGATTGAATGTTAGGGTATTTAAGTGTCGAATAATTGAGTTTTGACATATGTGTTTGTGATGGCACACACACACACACTTATGTAAACCATTTTGGCTGAATTCTACACTTAATTTATGGATTGTAAAGATAGCTAAGAAGGTAATTACATTTTTTTATGATGAAATCAATTGCTAGGAAGGTAGACTAACCAATCAGAAAATTGGAAGGACTAAGTAGTAAAAGGGAGAGCTCTAGATCATTGATCATGATCTAGAACCTTCTCTAGTGGTTTATTTAAGAAGGGCACTAACCCTAAATATTGTGTGTGTGATCATGCGAGAAGGATTAGGAGAGAGCAAGGAGACAAGTGTATGAGCAAAGGAAGGCTATGTTTGATGATTAGAGGTAGAGATTAGATAATGCAAGCTAGAAGTGAAGGGAAGAATAAAGTATATCATATAAGGAGATCAACTTAGATAAGAAAAGAGAAGATCTATAATCTAGCATAAGGGTAAGTGCACCAAGTTGTGGTGCCAAAAGGGGGGTATAAATGGACACCTTTTTCCTGAAATCAACATTTTTTGAACTTCAACAAGAAT
Source organism: Cupressus sempervirens (assembly GCA_028749045.1). NCBI lineage: Eukaryota > Viridiplantae > Streptophyta > Pinopsida > Cupressales > Cupressaceae > Cupressus > Cupressus sempervirens. The sequence goes on from CM053792.1 coordinate 796,625,658, forward strand.
TTGAAGATAGTTACGCTCAAAATTTTAAGATATGACAAAAACAAAAGTCGTAGTCCTTTGAATCTAATTTCTAAACTACTTTTTTTTTCAACGGTCCTCAAAAAAGGGGGCCACAAAAAGTGGTACAATTTATTCCAAAAAAACATAACACAGTACAAAGTGTGGCCCCCCTAAAATTTAAACCTTTTTTTGAAATTATTTAATTGCTCTGGTCAAAAGTTACTTAACACTATGTAGTTTATCCTAGATTTTTCAGGTAATTTTATAATGTGTATTTTTTTAATGAATTTTTTAACTAGACACATCCCAAAAATTTGAAATATCTATGTGCTCCCCCTAGAAATAATTGAAAACTATTCTAAAATCAAAACTTCTTTTTTTCGAAGTGTGTAGAATGGAGTCTAGTTTCTAAAAAATTAAGTTGTTACAAAATTCGATGAACGAGCTAAAATCTACAAACCAATTAGTACATGGTGGTTTTTGACAGAAAATGGACATACATTCAAAAGAAATTATAGATGAAAGGCTTGAAATAGTTCAAATTAAAAATAAATTATATGGGTATATAGCTAACATAGAGACCTACAATGTCATGTAACCTGATTTTATTGATGCTCAACCACAAGGAAACTTGAAGGAGAGCACACAAGAAAAATCAATCATTTTTTGTATGTTTGCAGCAAAACACGTCTCAAACCAGTTTACAAACTCCAAACCTTTGGGCTAGATCCCAAAGGCAAAACCAAACCTTAGGCTTGGTAGAATGCAAAGCTTTAAATAGTGTGTGCACCCTATAGTGCATGCGCACTATAGTGTGTACATGCTATTTAAAGCTTTTTAAATTTAATTCTAAATAGTGCATATGTGCTTTATAATTTTTATTTTTTAAAGCGCATACGCTCTATAGTGCATACACATTATTTAAATTTTATTCTTAATAGCATGTACACACTTTATAAATTATTTTTTTGAAAAGTGCATGCACGCCATAGCATGTGCACACTAAAGCGCATATGCGCTTTTCAAAACTAGAAAAGAAAAAAAAGGTGTCATCTTTTTGGCACCACAACTTGGTGCACTTATCCATAAGAGTACATGATCAGGTACTGAGACATTCTAACAAGTGAATCAAGGAAAATATCTTAATAGAGTGGTCCAAATAGACCTATTCAAATCTCCTAATAGAGTTCTTACTTAGTTGTGAGTTTTAAATACTTTAGTTAAGGTAGACTAAATAAGTCTTGTAAGATTCTAACAAGGTAGATCACTAGAAGTGGTAAAACATTGTAGCCTTAATAGGCACACTTTATTGTTGTAGTAGTAAAGATTTGTGGGTGTCATCCCCATCCTAGTTTTACCTTCACCTTGGAGGGTTTCTAGGTAACCAAATCTTCTGTGCATGTATTTATTGTTATGTTTATGGATGTGATGCACACATATATTTATTTTAGTATTACAGTTTATATGATTCATGATCTAAGATATGAGATGGATTAGAGGGTGAATACGTTTGAGTTGTTATTTGTTTCAAGAAGTTAAAAAATTTGTAGATCCTGATTCATCCCTATTCTCAGTATCTTAGTTTCCCATTAAGACTTCCAACAATTTGGTCTCATCTTGGTCAAGGATTCTTGTACCATTCTACCATGGTTCTTTACACCTATACTCCACTTCTCATTGAGTATCTTTCTTAACCCTTTTGGTATCCATACCCCCAATATCTTCTAGTTTCTCACCAATTTCTCTCATACTCTTGAGTACAACCTTTATGAATTTGTTTTTATTATCTTTGGAGAACTTATAAAATATATTCTTTATTATGGATTAATTAGGATTTTTAAAAATTGTTTCTAAAATTTCATCAATATAGAGTGGTTTTGATTTATTCTTACCTTTCTTTGAAGTCTTTTCTACTTCATCTTCATTAATTGCCTCTTCAATCACTAGTACTCTAGTTGCCTCTTCATTGGTTTCAATATCTAATGACTCTATTTATGGTTGTGTTAGTGATGACCCTTTATCCTCCACCTATTCTTGAGTTATGTGTGGGGGACTCCTTGCTAGTTAAACTTCCATCTCTTTAGTACTCATTACTTTTAGTGGCTCATTTTTTAATGGTTTCGAGACTTGGATTCTCATTACCCTTTGTGGGGTCCTTTCCTCAGCTTTATTCTTCTTTGTGAGAAGTCTATTTCTTATCTAAGTTTCGGTACCATACCTTGGGAAAATAGAACTTTCTTCCATTGCCAATAATCATTATGTGTATGGATGTTCATCTTCTTCTCTACCTCAAATCTAAATGGTGTCAACTAGTAGGTTCTTGTTTGAACTACACATACAATGCACTTATCTATGCTAGCAAGAAAATCAATGTCATTCTTGTAATTTTCTACTAGACTAGTAGGAATCATTTCTTGTGTATGCATTTCCTTATAAAAACTCTTGAAATAGTCCCATAGCATGGCATTGCCTTTCCCTTCTAGTTTCCTCTAGAGCTCACCTCTTTGTGTGGTTATATGTTGGTCTTCTCTCCACTTGTAGAGTGGGGACCCTAGGAATTCTCCCCTCAGATAGAAAAATATGCAAAAAACAATTGAGCCAAATCTTAGGTTTTGATCTTTATAATCATTCATAATGTTGACAAGATTCTACATTATCTATCTGTGTAGATATTCACATACATCAATCAATGACTTATTGTTTATGGCTTATTGGAATGCTCCATAAGATATGTTACTAGGTATCAAGTTTTCCCTATTGTGTGGCACAACTTGTAACACATTACCATATCCACAAACCTTATTTTTAGATCTAAAATCTCATTTACTATGCATCAGATTGCATCCTAGGTCAACTTCCCTTTGGTGATTGTAGCAACTTATTTTTTCAATACAAAATTCATGGATAAATCAATTCAAGTCACACTGAAACCAATTGCCTCTATACTAAAGCCTTTGTGATTGTATAGAGATTGTTTAACCACATGTATTGTTCATGAACTCATCTTAAAACAATCTTACCCATTCTTCATGAAATAAATCAGGCATGTCTACTACTTTGGTTAGTGTAGACTTCTCTAGGTGTTTATGTTCATTCTTTAGGACTCCTTCTGAGAAGATTGAGCTATACAAATCGTGTATTGCCTTACCACCCAATTCTTGTACCTCGAACTCTAGGTATGGACTTACATCCTCTATAAGAAGAAAAAAATGATACAAAGATGAAATCTTGTTTCTTCTTCCACATCCTTTCCATTTAATATTATACCCTCATAGTCAAGATGATCACTTTGTCTACTATCAACCAGATTAACCTTGTTTATCTCTTCAACTATTGTTCCCTTTCTTATCTCTATCTATTAGTTTTTTTGTAAAATCACTCTTATGTCTTGGATTTTACAATAATCAAAGAGTGAATGATTTCAATCTTGTAAAGTGATTAATAACTTAGAATGAGCCTATTTATGTAATATAATTATAATGTTAAGGTTACAATGGTTAGAAAAGAATTCACCTATCACTAGACATATTTCATGAATGTTTATAATAAACCTTGCAATGGTTACTTTTCACCCTTTGTTCTATGATCAATAGGTTGGTCTTGATTCATGGTAGGATGATCTCTTTATCACAGCTACTCCTCCCCATGTGAATTTACTATTTTAGATTAGGGGACCAATTTTAGATTTAATCTTTCATATTCCAACCCCTCTAAGATCAATGGCATTAGGTTTTTTTTGAGGTCTCATCAATTACTAATAATCATATTACCTCACTACGCTTGACTGCCTCCACCACTTCACTCTCCTTTGTCCATGTCTTGGAAAATTCCTTCTCATGTTTCTCTACTATTTTATTCTTGTCCTTGTGTTGGGTAAATATTTTTTATGTCACTGACTACAACTTACAAAATTGTGACTTTAGGTAAAATTTCATGAGATTTCTCTCTCCTCTTAGCAATAAGGGAGGCTCCCTTCTTACTATAGGTAGCTTCAATAGGAACTTAATTGAAATTGAAAAAGGATGTTTGTCTTAATCAATTCCTCTTTCTTTAGGAATGATTTTCATATAACTACAACTTGTTAACTTAACAAAAAAGTGCCTTATTGCTACAATAATAGTGGTGGCCATAGAATCAATGTAAGAACAACACTAGGGGCAATGATTTACTTATTTATATTTTGTGAAACTGATGTAGGAGCATCCTAGTTTTCCTTGTATCCTACTCATTTTTTTATTTTGGCAGTCTTATTACCAAGTTCATAGTGTTAACTGAGTACATGTAGTGTTAATCAAGTATAGGTAGTGTTAATTAAGTACCTATAGTGTTAACTAAGTTCCAATAGTGTTAGTGTTAACTAAGTTGTCCATTACTGGCCAAGTGTTCCTTCATATTCTGAGAGAACCTAAATTTTTTTAATTCTTTGATTGAGTTTGTTTATGATTAGTTCTTAGTTTGAGACAACTCATGTATTTAATTTGGTTAATTTAATGTTACAATCTTGTCTTGGGATGAGTGAAAACTATTTTGAGGTTGGCCCTTCTATTATGTAATGATCTAGAATCTTCTGTAAGCTATATTGGCAAGTATACATAGAGGTATTTGGTTTAGTTTAGAGTATGACTTAGAGATTTCAGAGCACATCTTTCTAGAATTGTGAATTTGAAATTGAATCATAGATCTTACAATTCTATTTTATATCTGGTTGTAACCTAGATGGCCTTACAACTGGGCATGTATGTTGTTAACTTGATGAATCAATAAAAGTGTTTTGTTCTCTCTCCTCAGTGTTGTTATCTATTTGTTTTCTTCTATTGTTTTTACTCAATAAGGTGTTTGGATAGTTAGGTGTGCCTTTGAACCTAACCTATCCAACCCTCCTTATGTTAGGTGATATCAGAGCTTAAGGTTCATCCTAGTGGTGATTGAATTGTGTAGAACCCTAAATTGGATTTGGTTGTAGGGTGGTAGATATGATGATTTGACCTATAACTTGCAAAGGGTTACAATCTTGCAGGAACTTATTTCTAAAGATGGTTCAAAGCAGGGGAAATATTGACACTACTATTATGGACATGTTAAGACAAATTGTAGCTAGATTAGTTAACATGGAGATAATCTAAAGGAGAGAAGCACATCTTGATGATGTGAGTGATGATGAAGCAATAGAACCAAACCCTAATCCAAAACCTGATGAAGATCAAGATGAGAAAAGTTTGTTCAGAGTACTATCTAGGGAACATTCAAATCCTATTATAGAAGTTCTTCCTTATGATGGAAAATTGGACACCAATGATATGTTGGATTGGATCTCTGATATGGAGAAGTTCTTTGAATTTGAAAACACACCTGATAATAGAAAGGTGAAAATTGCAGTCACTATGTTGAAAATTCATGCCTCACTGTGGTGGGAGCATTTGCAAACTGATATGCAAAGGAGAGGAAAGGAGAAGATTAGGACTTGGCTGAAAATGGTGAATAAAGTGAACAAGAAGTTCCTTCTTGTTGATTACCAAGTTAGCTTATTGAGAAATATGCAAAATTTGAGACAAAAGGACATGGCTGTAAAGGATTATATTGAGAAATTTTATAGATTGGACATTAGATGTGGACATGTGGATGATGAGGTTGAGAAATTTGCAAGGTATCTCAATGGATTGAGATCTAGAGTTCAAGATGAAATAAGCTTTGTGAAATTGGAAAGTGTAGAAGAAACATACCAATATGCCTTGAAAGCTTAGGATATCTTGATAAAGAAGCATAAACAAAGATAAAGAGGTAGAGGTGGCTGATTCCAGAGAGGCAAAGGTAGATCTTATGGAGAAGGTGGCATATTAGAAAATTCTGTGCAAGATAAGGGAAAACCTAAATAGTAAAATGATGACAAAGGCACGACCGAAAAGAAAGGTGGTAATTCTTATAGAGGAGGTACTAGTTCTTACTAAGGAAGAGGTAATTCTTATTCTAGAGGTGGTTTTCATGGTAATTATTTTAGATGCAGTAAAGAAGGGCATAGATTTTTTGAGCGTAGATCCTTTGGTGAAAATGAACAAGGTAGCATAAATGTTATGATTTAAGGAGACATTGAGGGTTCACCAAGTGGTCTAAGGCTGGAGAAAATTTGATGGTGAGAAGAACTTTGTGTAATAAGGGAAATGATGATGAACCTATCCTAAAGAGAAGTCTTTTAAAGACTAGATGTAAGATGATAGGAAAATGATGCAAAGTGATCATTGACAGTGGGAGTTCAAAAAATTTGGTATTAGAGGTGCTAATTAAAAATTTGTAGTTGTAGAGGCTAAAACATCCTAAACCCTATCAAGTTTCATGGATTAGGGATGATCATAAGGTATTGGTAAGTGAACAATATGTTGTGAAGTTCAAGATTGACAATTAATTTGATGAAGTTCTATGTGATGTTATGCCTATGGGTTGTTGTCATATTCTATTGGGTATACCTTGGTAATATGATAGATATGATATACATGATGGAAGATGAATCAATATACTCTTTGTGTGAATGCGAGAAAGCAAGTATTGTTGGCTTTGATTGAAATTCTAGATGAGGTTAGTTTTACTACTATTTAATTTTGTGTGGTCAATGGAAAGAAATTTGAAAAGGAAATGAAGAAGAACCAAATCTATTTTTCAATAATTCTTAGAAGACTGAGTTGTGCTAGTAATAATTGAGTGATCAAAAATAGTGATGACTGAGTGACAAACAATAATAACTGAGTGAGAGACATTAGTAGTAACCAAGTGATAGAAGAAGCTGGAAGTATTGACTAAGTCCTAATAGAAATTGTAAGTTTTTTGAATCAGTATAAAGATATTATTGTAGAGGATATAAGTCATTGTATGGATTTGATTCCTAGAGCTAGTTTTTCGAATAAAGAACCATATAGATTGACACCTAGAGAGAATGAATAAATTAATAGACAAGTGCATGAGTTTTTGTAGAAAGGTTTGATTAGAGAAAATTTGAGTCTATGTATTGTACCTATTGTATTAGCACCTAAGAAGAGTGGAGAATGGAGAATTCTTACTGATTCTAGAGTTGTTAACAAGATCACAGTGAAATATAGGTTTCCTATGCCGAGGATGGGTGGCATAATGGATTGTTTCAGTGGAGGAAAGTACTTTACCAAGATTGATTTGAAGAGTGGTTATCATCATATCATAATTAGAGAAGGTGATAAATGGAAGACTACTTTCAAGATAAAAGATTGTTTGTATGAATGGTTGGTAATGCCTTTTGGTTTGACTAATGCACCTAGTACTTTCATGAGGTTGATGATTGAAGTTCTCAAGAGATTTTTGGGTAAGTCCATGATTGTTTATTTGGATGATATTATGATATTCAATAATAATAAGGAAGAACATCTTGATCATTCTTGACAAGTATTGTAGATATTGAACAAGGAGAAGTTGATGATTAACTTGAAAAAGTGTTCATTTATATAAGAGGAGATTGTGTATTTGGGATTTATGATTTTAGCTTATGGTTTGAGAATGGATCCAAAGAAGGTTAAAGAAATTTTGGAATGGCCTACACCTAAGAATGTGGGTGAGGTAAGATCATTTCATGGTTTGGCTAGTTTCTATAGGAATTTTATAAAGAATTTCAGTTGTGTTTGTAATGCTATGACTCAGACAATGAGAGGAGCTATTAAGAATTTTAAGTGGACACATGGAGCTGATAAGAGTTTTGAGACTTTGAAACAAAAGGTTGCCAAGTTACCTATATTGGCTTTGTCCGATTTCAATAAGGTATTTCAAGTTGAATGTGATGCAAGTGGCAGTGCAATAGGAGCTTTATTGAGTCAAGAAGGTAAACTTGTTGCTTTCTTTAGTGAGAAATTGAATGATGCTAAAAGGAAGTATTCTATGTATGATCAAGAGTTTTATACAATTGTTCAAGCCTTGAAGAAGTGGAGAAATCATTTGATTCCTAAGGAGTTTGTGTTGTATACTGATCATAAAGCTACATAATATTTGGGAAGTCAACATAACTTTAATTAGAGACATATGAAGTGGGCTAAATACTTGAAGAGTTTCACATTTGTGATCAAGAATAAAAGTGGAGTTACTAATTGAGTCAATGATGCATTGAGAAGAAGACATTCTTTGTTGACTGAGATGCAAGTTGAGGTTCTTGGTTTTGATGAAATGAAATAGTTGTATGATACTGACCCTAATTTTTTTGAGGTGTGGAGAGAGTGCAAAGCACCAAATCTATTTGATCACATAAGTAAGTATGATGAGTATTTCATTCAAGAAGGTATGTTGCGTAAAGGAATTCTATTATGTATAACAAGAAGTTCTATGAGAGTTAATTTGAATGAGAAAAAGCATTATGGTGGATTGGCTGGACATTTTAGAATTGATAAGACATTGATTTTGTTGAAGGATAAGTATTATTAGCCAAAGATGTATAAGGATGTTCAGAATTTTGTAAGAGTTGTGGAATTTGTCAAGTTGCAAAAGGAGTAAGTCAAAATACTGAATTGTATACACCTATTTTTGTTCCCTAGAAACCTTGTAGTGACATTGGTACAAATTTTGTTCTAGGATTACCTAAGATAGTAAGAGGGTATGATTCCATATTTGTTGTTGTGGATAGATTTTCTAAAATGGAACATTTTATACCATGTAAGAAGAAATCATATGTTGTGCATGTTGCTGAGATTTTCTTCAAAGAGATTGTTAGATTGCATGCATTACCAAGAAGTATTATTTGTAAGAAAGATAGTAAGTTTGTTGGCTATTTTTGGAGGACTTTATGGAAGAATATGGGTACTAAGTTGAGATATAGTTCTACATTCCATCCACAGATAGATGGACAAACATAGGTTGTGGATAGAAGCTTGGGTAATTTGTTGAGATGTTTAGTTGGAGATAAGCCAAGTAATTGGGAGTTGGTGTTAGCACAAGCTAAGTTTGCATATCATAATTCTATGAATAGGAGTACAGAAAAAAAAGCTTTTGAGATTGTTATTGGAATGCAACTTAGAGGAATATCAGATTTGAGGGATGTTGTTGGTGAAGAGAAGAGAAGTGTCAAAGGGGAAGAATTTTCTAGTTTTATGAAGTCTTTGCATGAGGAAGTGAAGTTGAAGTTGGAACAAAGTAATCAGAACTATAAGGAGGATGTTGAAAAGTCTAGAAGAAATCATGCTTTTGAATTTTTTGATGAGGTGATGGTTCATTTGAAGAAAGGAATATTTTCTATTGGAACATACAGTAAGCTGAAAATGAATAAGTTTGGACTTTGTAAGATCTTGAGGAAGTTTGATAGTGGTAATTCTTATGAAGTTGAGATACTTTATGACATAGATATATCTCATGTATTCAATGTTGCTTATTTATATAAGTATCATGAGTCAGATGATGAAGTTTTTGTATTAGATGATTATACTAAGAAGAAGATTGAAGAGGTTGAACAAATATTGGATTAGAGAGTTGGTAAAAGAACACCAACAAAGGATTACTATGAATATTTGGTAAAGTGGAAGAATAGACCAATTGAAGATGTTACATGGATTTCTCAAACTAAGTTGGACTTAGCTCAGGTTGTGACACTTGCATGATTCAAGAGAATCATTTCTTTTAACCTTAGTGTCTGATGCAAGAGCATGCTCAGTTACCTTGTATCCTACTCTTTTGTTAATTCTAGTAGTGTTGTTACAAAGTCCATAGTGTTAACCAAGTTCATACAATGTTAACCAAGTACACACAATGTTAATTGAGTACATGTTGTGTTGATCAAGTACCCATAGTGTTAATCAGGTTCTAGCAGTGTTAACCAAGTCATCCAGTGTTGAATGAGTGTTCCTTCATTTTCCAAGTGAACCTAATTTTTTTTAGTGCTTGGGCCCTTATTTGATTGAGTTTGTCTATGGTTGGTTCTTACTTTGAGCCAACTTGTTTATTTAATTTGGTTTTTAAATTTAATGATAGTATCTTGTCTTGGGATGAGTGAAGACCATTTTGAGGTTTGCCTTGCTATTATGTAGTGATCTAGAATCTTTTGTAAACCATTTTGGTAAGTATAAGTAGAGGTATTTGGTTTAGTTTAGAGTAGGACTTAGAGAGTTTAGAGAAAATGTTTTTGGAATTATGAATTTGAAGTTGGATCATAGATCTTGGAGTTGTATCTTGTATCTAGTCATAACCCAGAAGGTCTTATAGATGGGCATGCATGTTGTTAACTTGATGAATCAATAAAAATGTTTTGCTCTCTCTCTCTCTCTCTCTCTCTCTCTCTCTCTCTCTCTCTCTCTCTCTCTCTCTCTCTCTCTCTCTCTCTCTCCCCTTGGTGTTTTATTTTCTTCCATTGTGTTTACTTAGCAAGTTGTTTGGATAGTTAGGTGTACCTTTGGCCCTACCCTATTCAACTCTCCTTGTACTAGAAACAAATAGAAGAAACTAAAGTCTCTTGAACTTGTCTCAAATTAAATAAAACCACTTACAACTAAAGCATAGAGTCTTCAAATCTAAGTGATTATAGCCACTACTATGTATTAATAATTCTCCTCCTACAACACAAAGTCATAAAAAGTTTAAATTGGATATGTATGTAATAGGAAAACTCAAAATCTGGGTAATTAAATTCAAATCCCTCTTAAGTTAAGCTCCAAAAATCACAATCAATATCCAAAAAAATTCATCACATAATAAATCAAAACAATATTTAAAGATAAGTTGCCTCTTTTATTGAAAGCAATTTAGATTTATGTCCAAGCACAAAGCCTTAGAGCACACATACAAATTGGTAGAATTTTCTTTTCTTCCCAAGACGATTATGTACAATGAGCTCCTTCCTTTATATAGAAAATTAGGAGAGAGAAAGGTGGAGGAAAAAGAGTAAAATTTTAACCACCTTGACTTAGTCTCTAACAAACTTCTAACTAATTAATTTGACTTATTCAAAGTTGCATGCCTAATGTGATTGCAAATTGATTACATGTTACAACTTTGCACATGATACTATCACATGCAATCACAACTTCTTTTTCCATCACATGTAATATGTCAATTAAAAATTACAAATACATGATGAAAATATTAAAAGTGCCTTACAAGACATGAATACAATTACATAAAACTTTATTGTTCTTCATGCTACTACAAGATGCCTAATGTTTTATGATTTTTGTGCTCAGGTTTGGTGGAAGAATCTCAAACTAGAATATGAACATTCATCCTTGATTTTTTTGTTGAGTGTTCACTGAATATTTTTGCATAAAAGCACTCTATGCTTGTAATAATTATTTTACCTCCTTGTAGCTCCATCGTGTGATCATGCTTGTTTTGTGTCCTCCTTTCTTCTTCACATGCATAAATCTAGCTCTTCAAATGTGGGGAAAACATAGAAATGGGTTATTTGGGAGCATTGCATATGGAGTATAGATGAAATTTTTTGAGATAGTGAATGGATACATACATTTAAGCTCAAAATATGTGCTTGTATGATGGAAAAACTCAACAAATAGGTCTTTGGTTAAGTTCCAGAATGTCATTCATTTCCTTGCTATATATTATTATTTTCATCGAGTTTTTGTTGTGCATCATTCATGGTATTAGAGCTAGGAGAATTTGATGGAATGCTGATATTGAAAGCATTGGATTCATAGCTATTGTAGTCACTATAGTACTTTGAGGATAAATCCACAAGCACAATAAAACTAGTAGACAATTAAATGTCAATTTGTTACTGCAAGGAGGAGGTGGGACATCGAAGATAGATCACAACCAACGGTTTGAGGAAGAAATTCACAGCCTTGGGAGTAACTACAAAAGCCACACAAAGCCAAGTAGACTTGAGCCAGTCCAACATTGTATTGTTATGATATTTGACTTGATATTGAGACTATTATTTTTATTGGTTATTGAACTATCATGACTGCTAAATTATGTCTAGTGCAAATGTAAATTAAGTCAATTTTTTAGAGATGCTAAATTGTACAATAGGCTGTGGAAATCCTCTGAAAATTGAAAATGTTTTTTTAAAATCATTTTGAATACTTTGGGGGAGGTATTAATTGAATTGTCAAATAAGATGCAAGGGTAAAATGTTTTGGAAAACTAAGAGGAAGAGATAATTTTGATCTTTTTGTATGAGAACAAGATTATTCTTTAGCCCTCTACCATTATTGGTACTTGAGAGTGAAGGAGTCCCAACCAATGTGAGACAAGATTTTATTTGCCAAGATATGGCACTCAGAGTTTGAGGAAGAGGAAGAGGAAGAGGTCTAGCAAGGCAAGCTGGCAATGCAAAAATTCTAGAAGGGATGAGATGCATGGAGGCAAGATTAGAAGCTATGGAACTTGCACAAAGAAGAGCAGCTGACATAGGAGATGTTAGTGGTGAAGAGGTGCAACCTCAACGAGAAGAAGAAGAAGAAGAGGAAGGAGTTGAAACAAGAATCGTTAGGGTGATTCTAGGAGTTGGTGTGAAGCCAAGGTTGGAAGTGCCTATGTATGAAGGTAGCCTATATGCAGAGGAGTTGATCGATTGGATCAGTACAATAAACAAGTATTTTGAATATGAAAATGTTGCTACTGACAAGAAAGTAAAGTTTGTAGTGCGTCGATTGAAGGGTCATGCATCCCTCTAGTGGGATAGAGTACGAGATGAAAGGATTTAGCAATGAAAGACTAAGATCAATAGTTGGGGCAAAATGTTAGCAAAACTAAAAGGTGAATTCTTGTCCAAAGACTATCAGCTTAGTCTTTTCAAGAAATTATAAAATCTTTAAAAAAAGGACATGTCAGTTAAAGATTACATAGAAGAATTTAATAGGTTGACCATTAGAGCTGGTCATAGAGGCTAAAAAAGTGGCTAGATATCTCAATGGGCTGAAGTATAATATTTAAGATGAAATTTACCTTTTTTGTCCTAGAGCTATGGAGGAAGCATACCAATATGCTCTAAAAGTTGAAGAGAAATTATCCAGGAAATAGACACAAAGCTCAAGAGGGAAAAGTCAAAGTTTTAGAGGAAGAGGATCACAAGGAGGTAGAGGACAATGGCAAGCACAAAAAGAAGAAGCCAATAATTTGCGATCCACAAGAACAAGCATATCAAGGTAATGACTCTTTTACATGAAGGCCTTATTCAAGAGGTAGAGGTAGAGGATTTCTTAGAAAATATTTTAAATGTAAAAAATTTGGCCATAGATCTTATGGGTGTCAAAAAATCCTACCACAAGTCAAAGAAGTGTACACATTGTTGAAGGTGAAGAGAAGGAAGATGTACATGAACTTGTCACCTATAATGATGAACCTAAAGTTGGTGAATCACTCTTAGTGAAAAGAGTGTTACTCAAACCCAACAAGGAGGTGATAGAACCACCCCAAAGAAAGCATTTGTTTCGAACAACATGCAAGAGTGGGGGAAAGTGTTGCAAAGTCATCATAGATAGCGAAAGCACAAACAATTTGGTTTCAACAGAGATGGTAGAGAAGCTAGGATTTAAAAAGGTAACACATCCTACTCCATACAAAGTATCATGGTTGCAAAAAGGACATCAACTCTTGGTTAATGAGCAATGTAAAGTGGATTTACAAATATGAACTTACAAAGATTGGATAGTGTGTGATGTTATGCCCATGGATGTATTTCATGTTTTACTTGGAAGACCATGGAAATATGATAGAAAGGCTATGCATGATGGGAAAAACAATACCTACTATTGGTGTAAATAAGTATTTACTTATTACACTTACTTAAGTTTTACTTAGGTTAATGCATTATTTAATTATTTTGCATTATTTTATTATTATTTTAGGTGAGACACTTAAGAGTTTGTGTACTCTCATTGAGTTACGCAACTCTAATTATGCACATGGTGTCTACAACACAAGAGTATGCATCATTCACTGAGTTGTCATGTTGACAACACAGTTATCTGCACTCCTCATTTAGCACATGTTGTCTACACCATTGATTTGCGTGCTAGACCATTGTAGGCTTATCCTCACATCATCGCACTTATCCCATGCTCAATGGAGGATAACCCATATCTGGTGGACATGTGCCTAGTTGTATCACATATCATGATGCCGACTTCTATGCATTCTAGAAGCTCCCCTGAGGCCTTTATATTCAAGCACTCCTAGTGTACTCTCATCCAGTTATTGAATGAATATTGCCATTCTAATCATACTCTGTCTATTTTGGTCTATTGTGTGCTTGTGTTGAGTTCTTTAGTTCTTGGGTGAATTCTAGCCTAAGCCAAATTCTTACATGGTATCAGAGCTGAGGGAGATTCTCATCACATAGCTATTCAAGACCGTTCATGCTTCAACACCTCGACATGCATTCGGAGGATTCACAAAAATTGGGAGTGTCTAGAGCCAGATCTGACCTCACCGTTACATTCAGAGCATTTTTTTTTGCAAATCAGAACTAGGAAGCCCCGATTTGGAATTTGAGTATGATCTAATTTGATCTTATTATTTAATTTTATTTTCAGATCTGTTTCTCTATATTTTTCAAATTTTCCATTTTTGGAATTATTTCCCTGAATAGTCAGGCAGAGAATTTATTTTACCGAATTGGGCAGTGACACCCTGGCTTGGCCCTTTATTTGTGTGTGGTGGAATATTATTTATTAATTTTGCAGGGGCCCTTTTATTCAGAAGACTGTAACCTAGTAAATTCGTGCATTACTTTGGGTTGTACAACATTATCATTGCGAAATCTAGCTACCCATTCGTCATTGGAACCCACCGGCCGACAAGCCCAAAATTGGTGTCACTCTACAAAATCTGGCACCTACAACCCTGCCCGACATTTCTTTTATCGGCATCAAAGACAACTTTGTTTTAGTTGGGCACGTTTCAGGTTTTAAACAACCTTGAAACCCACCTCCCAATGAATGTGGGGTAAAACCCACAAACTCTGGCGATGGAATAACTATAACCTAGCAACCACTGTGGAAATATTCGGCAATGACAGTATTGATGTCCTCACTGTGCACAGAACCATCGTCAGTGCTCACAGTCGTCGACATGTGGCTACTCGGAGACCCCGCACATTGAACAGTCAGCATTGACTGTACTATTTGCATAGTTAGCTATTCAGCTCAGCCCTTGGACACGTCAGCATCCCACATAGCACCTAGTCAGCAAATCCATATGATAGGTCAGAGGACATGTGTATTTGTTGTATTGATGATGTCATCTTCCATATGGATGACATCATGCTAACATCATCACAAGGGTGAAGATGTTGACATCATCAATTTGATGGCTTAAAATTGATGCTTGTTTGGACGTCAAAACAGGGCAAATTACAATTTAATTAATCCTTTGCCATCCCCTAGCTGAGTAATTTAATTAATCATCTATAGTCCTAATTGATAAATCAAATAACTTATTATTTATCAATTAAATCCTTTTCTTCTATCTAATTCCAAAATCCCCACTTATCAAATAAATCTATTTGATAAATAAAACCCTCAAATCTAATAAGCCCCTAACTTATCCCTAAACCCTCTTTTTAGCCTAATCCACCCCATCCACCCATACTAACCAAGCTTAGCTACTAACTCACCCACCCTCATGAATGCCATCCACTTGCATATCTCTAACAAGCCTAATCTAATCCTAAACCCAAGCCTAATCCACCCCCTAATGTTGTCACATTCCCTAAGGAAGCTTAAGACTTTCCTAAGCCAAGCAAAGTCAACAATCTCAACTCCCTCCAAAATATCCCAACCACTAAGCTTTGAATGCTCTTACAAAATCCATAAAGACTCTTACAAGCCCATTCATTGCTCTTACAAGCCATTATGAAGGGTCTTTATGAAGATATTATCCCTTGAGCCTCCTTTGTTGACTCATCCATCCCCTTGCCTCCATCCACTCACCTTGTGACATGTGTCACTCCCTGGTTGGTGCTAAACAAACACAATCCATGTGCTCCCCTTTGAGTGCATCCTAGCCTTCCTTAAGATTTTTCCTTTCTTTCCATCTTAACCCTCCATCCCTCAAGCCCTAGCCTATAAATTGAATCCCCTCCCAAGCCATTTCATCACAACCTTTAAGCCAAAGTTATAATGCTAGTTTGAGAACCAAAAGCCATCAACCATACCCTTATAATGCCAAATCAAGAGCTCACAAAGCTACCAATTTTCCATTTACTCATCCCCACCATTGAAGCATAGTTTGAGCATCTTGAGCATACATCCCAATCCTTAGACTCATCTACCAAGCAAAGAGCTAAATCCTATTGGGAGAGTCCATTCATTTGGCTCATATTTCCAATTGGGGTTTCCTCTTTAGTCTCTCATTTATGTTATGGTATTTTTGTTTGTAAATGCTTTTGATTTCTTAATTTAGTGTTTCTAACATACTAATATAGCATATACACTCATAACTATGCTTCATGGTCAATCAAAATGTTGTATCACTTAATGCATAATGGAGTTTCACAATATGTAGATGGTACTCTTCCTAAACCAGCAGGTGATAATGTGTTTGCAAGTGTTATTTCAAATTAGGTAGCAATGGATAGGAAGCCCTAGGTGATATATGTTTGGGGGTAGATGATAAAATCATGTATCAAATCAAGAAATGTACTACATCCAAGGAAGCTTGGGATACCCTCAAAAGCCTTTATGGGAAAGTGTCTGAAGAGGATGTTTTCAAAATTGAAGATGAGCTTGTTTCCTTAGATCCTAAGTCATATGACTCAATACAGGACTTCATCATTAAGGTGAATGAATTAAGGACAAAGCTTACTGATTGTGGGAGTTCCATAAAAGATGATAGACTGATCTATCTCATTCATAACAAGCTACCATTGGAATATTCCACATTTGTATATTCTTTTAACACCTCTAAGACTACCTTAGGGTCTGCCTACAAGAAAGTCACTTTTGATGAATATGCTAAACTGTTGGATGATGAAGAAAAGAAGTTGAAATCAATGGGGATTCTCAAATCACCTCAGTCCAAAGAATTGGTGGCCAACAATGAGGGTTCTCAAAATTCAGCTGCACAATCTTTAAGTAAAGGAAAGGGTAAGAAGAAATGGAAGAGTAAATCTGAGGATGCAGAAAAGACAACACCAAAATCCAATTAACAAGGCAAATCCTCGAATTCCAACAAGAAAGGGGACAACAACAATAAGGAGAAGAAGAAGTGTGCTTATTGAAAAAAATTGGGTCATGAAGAGCACGAGTGTTATCTTAAAAAGATTGATGAATTAACCAACATCATGAAGAAACATAATGTTCCATTGCCTAATGTTTACAAGGATAAAAGATCATCTTCAAATTCAAAGGGAAAAGGGCAAGCATTCATGGAAAATGTAAAATCTTCAAAGGAATGGATATTTGACTTCGGTGCCTCATATCAAATGGGTTCTTCAAAGGAGGATTTTTCTTCAATGAAGTAGTCCAAGGTACCACACATCTTCATGGGGAATGATAGCAAAATGGAATTTGAAGGGAAAGGAAACATGGAGATGGAAAATGGAGAGTTTCAAGAGGTTCTCTATGTTCCAAACCTAAGTTCAAATCTCCTTTCAATCTACCAAATCACTCACCTTGGAGATGGACATAGAGTTGAGTTCCTTCCAGACTCAGTAGAAGTGCACAGTCTTCAAGACAATTCCTTAGTTGCAGTGGGGAAAGTGAATGATCACAAGAGGTTGTACTCTTTCTCTCATTTTGTACCAAAGTGTCCTTCAAAGGCCTTGCTATCTCAATCTAATTCAAACATGCAATTATGGCATGAGCAGTATGGTCATCTTGACTACTATTATCTTCAACAACTTTGCACATACCAAATGGTCAAAGGTCTACCTCAAATCAACTTTTCTAAGGGTAAATGTTCAACAGATTCAATGGATCTGCATCCAGAGGGGAAGTTACAAAGAGGGAAGTCTTCTAGAGCACCTGGTGTTCTATAGATGGTTCACATGGTATTAGTAGGTCCTTTTGCATTCAGCCAGGGTCGCTACATACTTACCTTTGTTGATGACTTTTCAAGGTTCACTTGGGTCTATTTTCTTCATAGTAAGAATGAAGTGTTGGACACAGTTATAGCCTTCAAGGCTCATGTTGAACTTAAATCCAGAAAGACCATCAAAGTGCTCCACATGGACAATGGAAACATGGATGTGAACAGAAGACTTAAGGACTTTTGCAGACATGAGGGAATTGATCTTAAGACTCCACCAGCATTCAATCCACATAAGATAGATGTTGCAGCATTGAGGATCTGAACTCTTAAGTCTATGGCAAGTTGCATGATTCATTCCAAGTCTCTAGATCCATCATTAGAAGTTGAAGCAATCTCAAGTGCCACTCACATTCTTAATCATTCTTCTCATCTAGCCTTAGATAGCAAAACTCCTTTTGAGGCATGGTGTGGCAGAAAACCTATTGTGACACACTTCAGAGCCTTCAGTTGTCCTGCATGGGCAAAAAGATCTTCCAGGTGATGCAAGGCACAGTCATCTCAGCCTTGTGCTTTCATTGGTTATGAAGACGGTGTGAAGGCATATAGACTTCTAGATCCTGAGACACATCAAATATTTGTGGAGAAGGATGTACATTTTGAGGAAAGTTCTCGTAGCTTGTCCTCTACTCCTCTGCGCACTTCATACAGTGTGGATACTGATAGTGATTTCAGCGATAGTGCTTCAACAACTTTAGACACACACGTTCTATCAATAGATATAGTGAGAGGTCACTCCATTAGTTTAGTCTACATGCATACATAGCCACAGTGATAGGTCCAAAACAACAGGGTACATCTAGTCTTCCAAATACAAGTTTAGTGACAGATTTGGGGGATAGTATTCATGATTTGCCTCTTCTTCTTGATGCTAAATCTATTACCTTCTTCAGTTGTCACGATTGTTCCTAACTCTCTTGTTCATTCTCTACATGATCAATCCTCACAGGTTGAAGTGATTGTGGATACTTATAATTAGCAATTGTAGTAGGGTTCTTCATTAGTTGTAGAGACAAACAATTCTTTGGGATAGGTTCTTTAGTCAGTTGATCAGGTTTTAGAGACATCACTTATCCATGGGATTCTTTCCACGCATGGCGAAAGTGTCTCATTTTTAGCCTTGGCATTGTTTCTTCCTAAGGGGAGGAACACCATTCTACAGTCTTGGATTAGCTTCTTCATCAGAGCAGTCACTATCCAACATTCTTCTTTGGGGGGGGGGGGGGGGGGGGAGCCCATCCTATCTCTCTTCCTCTTCTCATTATTCTCTTATGTATATACTGGATGTATGTCATAATGGGGGGGTCTTGATTACTCCATCCATCGATGCATCCTTCTTTATCTCTCTTTTGGGGGGAGAGTTTTTCCCATGAGGTTTTCCCTCTTTCCTCACTTTATGGGAGATTGCATATCATTATGTACATGGGTACCTAACATGGCCTAGTAGCCGGGACCCAAATTTCATTTCATCCTAGATTTCGTAAGCTTAAGGGCATTCCCCTAAGTTGCACTTAAGGGAGGGTGTTGGCGTAAATAAGTATTTACTTATTACACTTACTTAAGTTTTACTTAGGTTAATGCATTATTTAATTATTTTGCATTATTTTATTATTATTTTAGGTGAGACACTTAGGTTTTTGTGTATTCTCATTGAGTTACGCAACTCTAATTATGCACATGGTGTCTACAACACAGGAGTATGCATCATTCACTGAGTTGTCATGTTGACAACACAGTTATCCACACTCCTCATTTAGTACATGTTGTCTACACCATTTATTTGCATGCTACACCATTGTAGGCTTATTCTCACATCATCGCACTTAATCCCATGCTCAATGGAGGATAACCCATATCTGGTGGACATGTGCCTAGTTGTATCACATATCATGATGCTGACTTCTATGCATTATAGAAGCTCTCCTGAGGCCTTTATATTCAGGCACTCCTAGTGTACTCTCATCCAGTTATTGAATGAATATCATCATTCTGATCATACTCTGTCTATTTTGGTCTACTGTGTGCTTGTGTTGAGTTCTTTAGTTCTTGGGTGAATTCTGGCCTAAGCCAAATTCTTACACCTACACTTTTGAGAAAGACATGGGAAGAAGCACATTCTCACAGCCTTGAAGGAGGAACATGTAGTTGTTGAACCAAGTTCTAGGGTGATGCTAATGGGTGGTAACCAATTTCTAAACCAAATTAATAAGGAAGAGGTAAACTTTCTTTGATAGGAAAGCTTAAAAGTGAAGATACAAGCATAAAGATAATTGATTTTCCTGAAGAAATTCAAGATATGTTGAAAGAGTATAAAGACATAGTAGTGGATGATCTTCCTAATGTTTTACCCCCATTAAGGAGTATTAGCCATCACATAGACTTGATTCTGGGAGCAAATCTTCCAAATAAAGTCGCCTATAGGATGACACCAAGAGAAAATGAAGAAATTAAGAAATAGGTGCAAGAATTGTTAGAGAAAGGATTGATAACAAAAATTTTAAGTCCTTGTGCAGTTCCAACCATTTTGAGCCCTAAGAAGGATGGGAGTTGGTGAATGTGCATAGATTCCAAAGAAATCAACAAAATAACCATCAGGTATAGGTTTCCTTTACCAAGGATTGATGATTTATTCGATTGTTTAAGCTAGGGCTAAGTATTTCTCTAAAATAGACTTGAAAGGTGGCTACCATCAAATTAGAATAAGGGAAGGTGATGAGTGGAAGACAATCTTCAAGACAAACCATGGTCTTTATGAATTGCTAGTTATGCCATTTGGCTTATCCAATGCTCCAAGCACTTTCATGCATCTTGTGAATGAGGTTCTTAAGTGTTTTAGAAGTAAGTTTGTCATAGTTTATTTAGATGAAATCTTGGTATATAGTCACTCAAAGGAAGACCATTTGAAAAATTTAAGGATGGTATTAAATAAATTACATGATGAAAAGCTGCTAATCAATCTCAAAAAGTGTACTTTCTTGAAGACAGAATTGGTTTACTTGGGATTTGGCATCTCACAAGAAGGACTAAAGATGGACAAGGACAAGATAAAGGCAATCATTGAATGGCTTACTCCTAAGAATATCTTTGATGTAAGAAGATGTAAGAAGTTTTCATGGGTTGACCAGTTTCTATAGAAAATTCATAAGAAATTTTAGTGGGATTCGTGCTCCAATAGTGGATACCATTAAGGGAGGTAAAAATACATTCTATTGGATAGAGGCTACTAATAAAATATTTCATATGCTTAAAAAGAAAATTATCGAGGAACCTATATTTTCTTTGCCTAATTTTACTAAGCCTTTTCAAGTTGAGTGTGATGCCAATAGGACTGCTACAAGTGTTGTCCTCAATCAAGATGGAAAGCCTATTGCCTACTTTAGTGAAAAGCTTAATTATGCAAAGAAGAGATATTCAACATACAATCAAGAGTTCTATTTCATCATACAAGCATTGAAGAAATGGAGGCACTACCTCATGCCTAAAGAATTTATTTTTTTCACTAATAACCATGCTCTACAATTTATTAGTAGTCAACATAAATTAAGCCAGAGACATGTCAAATGGGTAGAGTTTGTGCAAAGATTTACTTTTGTATCAAGCACAAGAGCGGTCAATCCAACAAAGTGGCTGATGCTTTGAGTAGGAGTTTGATCTTACAAGAATCTTAAGTAAGTATATTGGGATTTGATGACTTGAAAGAGATGTACAAAGAAGATAGGGACTTCAAAGAGGCATATAAAGCTTGTTTAAATCCCCTAAATAGAAATAGGAGTCCTTGGATGGAGTACATGATACAAGAATGGATACTATTCAAAGGCAACCAACTTTTCATTTCAAAAAGCTCTATGAGAGAAAACTTATTGAAGGAGAAACATAGTGGTAGTTTGGCAGTGCATTTTGGACAAAATAAGACATTGGCTCAATTAAGTTCATATTATTATTGGCAAAATGTGGGAAATGATGTCAAGAAGTTTGTGGAAAGGTACAAAATATATCAACATGCCAAGGGAAGTAGCCAAAATGTAGGTTTGTATCAACCATTTGCAATTCCAACCAGACCATGGGATTCCATCAGTATGGACTTTGTACTTGGTCTGCTAAGAACACATAAAGTACATGATTCAATATTTTTAGTGGTTGATAGGTTTTCTAAAATGGATCATTTTATTCCATATACAAAGACAAGTGATGCTACTAATATTGCAAATTTATTCTTCAAAGAGATAGTTAGGCTACATGGACTTCCTCAGAGTATTGTCTCTGATCGAGAAACTAAATTTGTAGGACACTTTTGGAGGACTCTATGGAAGAAATTAGGCACCACTTTGAGTTTCAGCTCAGATTACCATCCAAAAACTAATGGTCAAACATAAATGGTCAATAGAGGCCTTGGAAGCATCTTGCGAAGCTTAGTGAGTATGCATCCAAAACAATGGGACTTGGTGCTTGCGCAAGAAGAGTTTGCATATAACGATTCTCCTAATAGAAGTATAGGTATGAGCCCTTTCCAAATCATGTATGGTATACATCCTAGAGGAGTATATGAGTTAAGGAATCTGGGTCCAATGGAGATGAGAAGTGCTAATGGGGAAGATTTTTCTAGTGTAATCCAAGATTTGCACAAACAAGTAAAAAGTAAACTTGAAGAGAGTACCATTACATACAAAAAGGAGAGTTGATTTTTAAAGGAAGGAAGTCAATTTTGATGTGGGAGATTTGGTTCTAGCTCAACAAAAAAGGTTCCCAAGAGGAGAATACAACAAGTTGATAGCAAAAAAATTTGGCCCTTGTCGAGTTGTACAAAAGTTCTCTAGCAATGCTTATGAGATAGAACTCCCAAGGGTTGTTAGTATTTTTCCTATCTTCAATGTTGCAAATTTTTACCCTTGTAAGGAAGAATAGAAACTAGTACAAGTTCCTAAAATAGGTAAAGAATAGGTCCTCCAAAAAAAGCAACAATTACCTAAAGCAACTCCAAAGCAACCTGAATTAATTTTGGACACAAAAGTCATCATGAAAACTAGAGGTAAAGAACATCTACAATAATTGGTCAAATGGAAGGGGCATCCACTAGAAGACTCCACATGGTTGACAACTTCTAACCTATTCAAGCATGGAGTCATTATTTAGGACCTCACAGATAGGAGCCCATGAACACGTAATTTGTTCCTTGGGAGTCTGATGTAGAAGCAACTGTCATCCAAGATTAGCATCCTAGAAGATAATCTCACCAAACTGTTTTATCTTAATTTTAGTTTGATAAAATTTTAGATAACTAGGAATTTGGCAATGTTAGTAAATTTTATCCATATTTTGTGGATTAGGAGGTTCTATAGTTCCATATAAATATTGTAAGTTTGCAAGCTTGGAGGACAAATTGAGCGTGTGGAGAAAGGAAATAAATTGTGCATTTTTGGTTAAGTTCTAGAATGCAATTCATTTCCTTGCTGTATATTATTATTTTCATTGAGTTTCTATTGTGCATCAATAACACACTTAAATAATTACAATTCATGATATTATGTTTGACAAGCATGTGGGAATTACTTTCAACCATAAGGCATCCATATGGAGGTTTATAAAAGGTGTGATAGTGGGATTTATACTTGCATTCGCATAAGGGGAAATAAAGAGCCTATCTTTTTCCTAGAATGAGAGCTTACCTCTAACTGCATATGCAAGTAAGTGAGACTTCACATATGTAACTTAGAGAAGTAGACAGAAGAATAGAAGTAGCAACATTGACATATAAATTAAAAAATAAAAATCTGAAAATGGAAATGATGAGATTTGCATACACAACATAACAAATATTAATAATAAAAACCTTAAGAAAAATAACAAGGAATCAAACCTTTTTCTCAAGAGATGAAACACGAATTCTTTTTACACATGTATGAAAAAATTGAAAATGTAATTAAAGAGATTTCTTGGATTTACAAAGGTTGAAAGATGAAGTCTTAAATAGAATTTTAATCTTGACTCAATCCTTTCAAGAGATGAGTCAAATTCATAGCTTTCCAAGAGTAGAATGTTAGAGAAAAATATTACATTTTATTAACCATTTTGACCAATCAATGTACAACATGCAAAGAATTTGGAAAATGGTTTCCAAAGCACATCAAGTGATTTAAAAGACTTGAATGTAAGCTAAGAAGGATAGAAAACACTTTGAGACTTACCTTGATCCAAATACTTATTGTTTTGATTGTACAAATTGCTTAAGACTAAGGCATTTTTGAGTATAAATATGCCCTAGACATGTTGAGAAATGAAGAAAATACTCAACAAGATCCTTTAATGAGTAGCCCAATGTGTTCTTTGGGTGATTTTAGGAAACAATCACGTATTGATCATAAAAAATGACTAGGAAATGTTCAAGATATGAGTATTTTAAGGTTGAAATATCTAGTTCTGGAGAAAAGTGCCTAAGAAAGTGGGGTTTTGAGAGACAAAAATATGTGTTTTGGGGCTAAAAATCACCACTTTTGGGTGTTTGATAAAAAAGTCTCATATTATGAAGTAAAAATGTACTTTTTGGTGGTCATTTGCATGTTTTAAAATCATGTAAAGGCTGGAAAAATTGCCACCATGAGCTTTTGGTTAATAACTTAGTGCAAATGCACTTTTGGGAGGAATTTGCATGTTGTAAATACATGTAATTGAGCCCAAAATTGCCACTTTGGCTTGAGCAAGGATTTAAGTCATTAAAAATATATTTTTTAAAATCATTTACATGTTAGGATGATATGAAAATGGGTTAAAAGTTTCCACTTTTCCTTGGCTCACTTTTAAGGCTCAAAAACTTATGTCAAAACACATGTGATGAGGCCTAAAATTACCACTTTTGATTAGGCCATGTGGAAATGGGTTTTTGTTTATCACATACACATGCAATTGGGTCCAAAATTGCCACTTTTGCCTAAGTTCAGTAAAAATCTCACTTTTGGCATCTATTTACATGTTATGAAACATGTAAATTGATTTTAAAAGTCCACTTAAGTGGCAAATTTAAAAATGCACTTGTAATAGATTAGAAAAATTCCACTTAAAGGAAAAAAAAGATTTAAAATGAACTCATGTGTGCAACAACATGTGTAAATGGATTCAAAATCACCACTTAAATTGATTTACTAAGATTTTAAATATGCAAAAGCATATTAAAAACCCATTATACACATTAAAATGTGTTATTGCATTTAAAAGGTGCACTTTAATGATGTTGGGACTTACGATTTATTGGAAGTGGGTTTGAATATAGTGATTTTCATGTTGATATATGAAATAATTAATAAAAACCCCACTTAAATGCATCTAAGATGTCTTATGTAATTAAATTTAATATTTAACTATAGTTTTCAGTAAAGTAACATGAAAAATAGACTTGAAATAGGTTAATTTCATAAAACATAAAAAATATAGTCAAATCAATTCAAAATGAGTTGAAATTTGAAAATGGCTCATAAAATCCACTTTAAATATTAAATATAAGTTATATTATTCTTTTACCAATAAAAAGCCCACTTTTATGAGGTTTCTAAATCAAGATAATATATAGTTGTCCTAAAAATATCTCATTTTTCCTTTATAACTTTAGCTAGACAAGTATAATTTCAACCTAAGTTAGCTCATAAATGAGTGGATTTTCAAGGGCTATTCACCTAAGGGAAAAAAAAAAAAACTAAAATATATTTACCAAAAAAAAAAAAAGGCCAAAAATTAAGTGTTTGTAGTCAAACAAGGAAAACTCTTACCAGCAAACAATCTAGGATTCAACTTGATGGAAACCTTCAAAAGAGTGCATAGATAGAGAAACACATTGTACAACTCAGGGATAATGAATTATCTTTATGATACTTTATCAATACATTAAAACTAAGAGGACTCACCTGTAAATCCATATGAAAAATTTGTAGGGTTGCCTCAATTTTGTGAAGTGGAAATTGAGGATAACCCCTTACGAATAGGACTTGTTGTTTGGTCATCTATTGCTTAGAAAATCTCTTGCAAGATGACCAATTTTATGCCATTTATAGTATTTCACTCGAGTACCTTTCCATGGTTCAGTTTTGCATCTTTGATTCATCCTTAGCCTATAGTGGCTTTCTGGATATCCATCATTTTTGGAGGTCGTGCTAACCGATGTAGGAAACCTATCCATCCCAGTAGGTCTCATTGCCTTCATAGAAGACTCGTTAAGTCTTTATCTTTCTCTATAGTCCTCCTCTTTATGTCCATAATTATTTAAATAATAGAAAAACCCATGTATTCTTTTCTCATTAAAATGAGATATTCGTTGTTGCATTGTATGTCATAGAGATGACAATTATTGCAGTACCCATCAAAGGTACACTACTTAACATGTGTTATCTACTTAAAAAAACACATGCTAGATGTATGCCTTTTCTTACCATAGTAATAACAAGTGGGTTTAGCAGCTCTCTTACCTCTTGGAGATGTTCTTTTTTATTGTATGTTGTCCAAGTTCTTTTCTTCTGAGGTCTCACCTTATTCAATCTTGTTGTCACCTTCACAACCAAGATCGATTGTGCTCTTATTTCTTCTTTGGGATCTTATTTTTTCATCTATTTGCTCTGAGCTCTTGTTGAAATTTCTCAACTTTTCATTTCTTTAATTTTTAGTCCTTATATCTTCTATTATCTTAAGTACTTGTTCTATTAGTTGTGAGAACTGTTCTACATGAGGATGACCACTCTCCTCATTCTTCTGAGCATCTTTTCTTCTGACCACTACTCCAGCTTCATCTCTTGCAAAGATGGAATCATCTCATTCATTTTGGGTTTTCCTCACCTCTCTTTTTAATTATTCTTTATCTCTACACATATAAGCTATGGTTTCTCTCATTTTGTCATTCTTAGTCATCAGATTATATAAGGCTTATTTTGACTCATTAGAACCTCTATGTTCTTCCAACTCTTCTATGACCTCTTGAATCCCACTTAGATTTTTTATCACCTTCTTCCCTTTAGTCAGGAACTTTCTAAGTTTTTCCTTCAAATCTTCAATGATATCAAGTGCTTCTTCAAGATGCCTTTGTAATATAAGAGTTTTTGTTGGATATGTTCTCAAGCTATCATGATTTTTGCTACTAAAGATTGTGCTCTAATACCAATTATTGGTCCCAACTGGTACTGAGAAGGGGGGTGGGTGAATTGATACTCAACTCTTGAACTAGTTATCTTCTCAACTTTTTTGATAAAACTAAATAACAACCACATCACTACTAGAACTATGATAAATGCAGTAAGATAAAAGTATGTAAACTCAAGCACAAAAGCATTCATCAATTGACACAAATATTTATATGTGGAAACCCTTGATGAGAGGATGAAAACTATAGTGGGGATGATATACCCGCAAGCCCTTATAATGCATGTAAAGGGTTTCTTAGTTAAGAGATATAGTTATTTCTTTTGGAAACACATACTTTTAGGGTTATAAGAGGATGTTCAACACTACTTGGTTCTTCTAAGAGACACCTTGGTAGAGGATTTAAAAAATCTTACCAATGAAGCTTTCCTATTAAGAGCTTTACAAATAGATGCAATGACTAGAAATCAATCTAAGTGTGTGATCTAAAAATAACATTATCTTGCCTTAAGATCTTGATTTTGTATCTTCAAAGATGCTCTAATCTCCCTATATCCTTTGTGAGCACTTCAATCTCACTTTTGACCTTAGTTATTTGAAACAACCTCCCATTGTATCCCTTCTTTCTGTAACAGTTTTCCTTGTGAGCTTTCACTTGACGAACTCTTGTCTATTACTCCTCTAGCAATTAATTTGTCTCTATAACTATGTTAGCAAAAATCTTTCTTCTTCTCCTACAACTTAAAAATGAAGTCTAAGGTCCTTTATGCACTTTGTAATTTTAGGGCACAGTTACCCATGAAAAGTATCCCACCCAATTTCAAATTCCTTATCCAACCCATTTGTAGAAAAAATTTGACGCCTACTCCTAGGGTCTAGACTAGTAGCCCTACTAGTCCTTCTATGAGACTATGAGTAGCCTTGTTCCTTTCTTGTTTGCATTGCTTCACTCTTTCTTCTATCACATCTATTTTGACTTTCCTTATTGGCGTGTCACATCCATGGTGACTCACCTCATGACTGATAGGTGATCAAATATCCTTAATGACTATCTACTAGTGGTGGCTTAGCATATATGTACATATTGGTTTACTCTTCTACTGATGACCATGTTACCTTGTAACATCTCCTTCCTTCAATTGGTTGCAAATCAATGACAACAAAATTATACAATCATTAATTCATTGAGATTTTTGGGATCAATAGACCTCTTCACATAAATAATGCAATTATAGCAATAACTAGAGAAGGGTTTAGAATTACCTCTGCAATCTTTTGTGTCAAATTTTTTTTGCATGCAAAGTATTTTCTATTTAATTGTTTCCTTGGATCTCTTTATTGCTCAAAGTAGTTAGGAACTTGATTAATCTAGTGTACTGGTTGACTAGGTTGTTGCACAATCTCTTGTTCTTCTTTGATTTCTAATCCTATAGATGATTCACCATCAAAGTAACCTTGTCATGTCATGTATCCTTTAGGTTTTTGTGTTGTGATCCATTCATCAAGTTTTTTGTGCTTGACATGTAATTTCTCAAGATGTTGTTTAGTTTGTCTTAGTTCTTCTTTCTATATGCAATTATATTTCTCAAGTTAATCATACTTCAATTTTTTACTTTCAAGCTTAGAAGCTACCTTGGTAAGCTATGATCATAGATTTGTATTCTCAGGTCTCAAATTCATTTGTTTCTTTTATTCATCTTCCATCATGCTCATCTTTAGTATTGTGATCTCTAGTTCATGTTTTAAATTTTTATTCTCCTTCTTAGGCTTTGTAGTTGACTCATTGTCCTTGATTTTTTCAATGAAATCCATTTTATTTTATCTAGAGCTTTCAGTCCGATCTTTCATTTTCTAAATAAAACCTTGTGCATATGTATACTTGATCTTTAGTTTTTTCCTTTCATCATAGATCTTATATAATTCCTTGAGATTTTCTTGAAGGTTCTTTTGAATATAGACTGATCTATAATGATTTCCCTCAAGCTATTAGGCTCTTTCTAAGTAATTGTCCTTTGATACCAATTGTTAGAAAGTAAAGTCTACTGATATAATTGAGAGTTGGGAGGGGGACTAAATTAGTTATGCACTTAAAAAACTTCTCTTTTCAATTATGGATATCATTTACAAATCTAAAACTTTCATATATGAGTAAACTAAAAATTAATACCATGCACAACATAAAGAAACTCGCAACACCATTTTTTAAAAACTAGGGAAACCCTTGCCAAGGGAAAACCATAGTGCAGATGGTACCCATAAAATGGTCCACAAATCAAAAGTATCTTGTAAAATATATGTACCTTGTTAGGAGTCTATTACATGCATATAATATATCTATCCTTATTAGAGGACTAGGCCTTGTTAGAAGCCTTAACCCTATTAGGAGTTGAAGAACACTATACAAAATACAAGCTTAGTTCACTACCCAAACAAGTATATTCAACTTTACAACATATATGGATAAGTACCAAAACCTTGATATTCCTATATCTCTAATTTATGATCAGTCCTTGAAGTTTATTGCATATAAAACATTCACACAACAAGCTCTATTTAACATTAACTAAGTTCTCATAATACAAATGCATACTTCACTTAATCAAAAAGTTCTTCATTTAATCCAAATTCTTTAATCTGTCAGCCTTACTCTTGTTTACACATTACCAAAACTCAATATTAAATTCTTCCACATGAGAGGCAACATCTATAATGTCATCCCTACCTTCTCAAGTTCTCATTTTGATAAGTACAAATAATTCCTTGACAAAATGTAAATGATCTACCAACTACTCTATTTCTGTGATATTGAACCTGTCACTGGAAAACTTAACAAAGCATATTCAAATATCAACATAATATTTGGCGGCCTTGCATGCATCTTCTATGATGTCTAATATAGCTTCCTCTAAGATCACACGTATGTATCTTCTCCCTGTAAACCTCTCCAAACAAAATAATCTTCATGTGCAATGTATCCTTGCTTCATGCTCAGATAATTTTCTAACTATTCCAATGCTTAACTTATTTTCTTCATTTAGTGACATTATCATGATAATATGTTGTCATATACTACAACACTTTTCATCCTACTTTAGCCAACTTGCAACAAATCTATACTAGCCTCTAAGTAAGATCTAGCCTATGATACACTATATAGGATTTCCAACAATGTGCTATAAGGTTGATGACACCATCTACCAGGCTCATGATTAAAAGAAAAAGCTAGGCCAGGTGGAAAAATAACATGACATGCAATAGAAATCATGAAAAAATCAATTTTGATTTTTTGAAGACAAAA
Source organism: Cupressus sempervirens (assembly GCA_028749045.1). Lineage (NCBI taxonomy): Eukaryota > Viridiplantae > Streptophyta > Pinopsida > Cupressales > Cupressaceae > Cupressus > Cupressus sempervirens. The sequence goes on from CM053792.1 coordinate 796,656,043, forward strand.
ATATCTATTCTAGAAATTTTTTGTCTAATATCCCACACAAAATACTTCCTACTAAGGTTAATAAGACCTCATAGATATCATGTCAAGAAATTCATGATTTGAATTCTCACATGTCATTCTAATCCTTAAGAGAGCATAGGCTATTCTACGAGAAATGTGATACCTTTTGGAAACCAAGATATAAGACCTCACCTTTTTTTGGAGTTCTATTGCTATTGTCTTATCACCCAAAAGAGCTACAAGAGTATAAAAGAAAGGTCAATATAGATGAAAAAAATAAGTTTTGATCGCGGGTTTGAACCAAAATAGTGAAAATAACACCTTCTCCATGTATAGGGAAATGAGCCTCCTTCCACTTTATCACATGATTTAAAATTAGGAGTTGCAACAATGACTACAAAGAAACAAAGCTTTATTTCATATGAGAAGTTGAAGAAGTCAACGAACCCTTCCCCTTTTCATCTACTATTATCCATTCATCCTCATCCTTTGGGGCCTTGGAAAGAGTGCAAAGGATCAAACTTCATGGGAGGAGTTTTGAATAGTGTAGTGGATAAAGGATGATCATTGATCTTGTGCTCTACATATTGGAACTAATAACAAGTGTTCATTAGATTTAGATATATCAATCATTGAGAGTGGAGAATGTCTCCTATTTTTATGTCTATAATATCTTTCTATTTGTGAGACAAATCAATTTGTACACAAACCCTCTTTTAGGGTTAAGCATGGTAAAACTAGTTAGCCTCAATATATAAAACCTTGTGAATAGATTATGAAACGGTTTGCAGATATTTTTAGCAAGTCAAAGGAAGACCAAGGAATTATATCCATATTGAGACCTTGAGTTTTGCGTTATCAAGGATGGAGAAGTCTCGCAACCATGGCTCAATAACAAGAAAATATGACTAAAAAAACCCCAAGACCCATATTTTAATATAGCCTAAACATGGTTTGACTTAGCAAAGTAAAAAAAAAAAAGCATTTTATGAAATTGTAGGTGCTATCAATATGAACACTATGATCAATCCAACTCTTGGCAACCTAATCACAAAGCATGCTTTCAAGTGGAACCCTCCCCATAAAATATCCTATCAAACTAAATTGTTCAACCATTGTCATGCATTATAAAAATATCAAAAAAAAAAAAACGCTAGGGCTACCAAAAGATGTGCCTAGTGAAAGATCTTGGGAACAAATTTCTTGGGGGGCATGTGTATTGGGGTGCCATGGTTACCAATCACCAAAGATCCAACACTAACATCAACTATTGTCGAGACTAGTTGAGGCCATTATAAAACTAAAAATATGATAATTAATGTGATACTCAAGGGAGATGTATCAAGAAAAATCGAATAGTATACTTAAGCAAGAAAAACCCTAGCATAGCACCAAACCATCTAAAGTCCCTTTCACTCTAGATTATTTAATACATTAATTCAAATATTAATATTTTGACTCATGTAAATGCTTCACAGATTTTAAGATAAAAAATAAGAGATTTATTAACATTATCACACTATTATATTCCTCCCTTCCATTGTTAATGTGTCTTGGCATTAATAATATTTTTGAACAAGAAATTTTTTGCTATAAAAATTTAATAAACATCTATCAAAAAATTAAATATAGGAAGAAATATTCATTTGGAACTTTGGTACTTGCTTAAAAGTCATTTTATTTTGTTTGAAACTATTTTATTTGAATGAATGGATTAAAAAAATAGATGTTATTTGATGTTTATTTTTAAAATATTAAATACTAGTGGAAATATCTTAAATGCTAATATAGATATCAATGTAAGTCTATTTTGTTCTACTTGACAATTACTTTTCTTTACTACATATATAAAAATTAGAATACTTTATCATATAAATAATTATTATTTTCTTCACAAGTCATTGCCCTCTTTATTGTAATTGATTAATATATTGACAAATAATTGTTTAATAAAATATATTATTAAATATAAATGTCAATGTAACATTATTTTATCTATTTAAATATTTAATTATACTCTACGATTACTTCATTATTACATATATAAAAATAGAATATTTATCATATAAATAATTGTTATTTTTTCCCTAATGTCAACTTACTCTATAGATATTAATTAATATTTAGAGATTAAATTGAAGTAAAAGACATAATTAAATATAAATATCAATATAAAATTATTTAATCTATTTAAATATTTTTGCTCACTTTAAAATCACTTTTATTTACTACATATATTTAAAAATATAGAACGTTGAGAGAGTCATCCCACTCTTTGCTGCCACTAATTAATATTTTTGTATAAATTGAATTGAAAGACATTGTATAATGTATCGCCACATTAATAACCACAAAATTAAATAAATAAATACCTCAACTTTGAATAAATGTGTATGAGCAAACATTTATTTGCTTGATGACTCGGATTGAAGGAGAAATAGATGCCCTAATATGGTGGGAGGGAACTTCATCTTAATGACCGCATGAAAAAACACGCTATAAAATAGGTCATGTCTGTAACAGGCGACTCCTTCACGCATGCATCCTTTCAATCGTCCGTTTTTCCACGAGTATTCTCCTCTGTTCCTTCCATGATTTCCTTAAACAATTGTTTTTCTTAAATAGTTGATTTCTAGTGCAATTGTGAACTCATTCACGCATGCATTGTGCGCTCAGCATTTGGGCCACCCTAACGTTGACTATAAGGCGCTCCCTTCAAATCTCTTTTGTCGCCCCCCTTTCCCATTTATTCTCACCTGTGAATGGATTCATTTAAGGCATTCATGAGTCCAACAATCACCAAAGATTCATTCATGGCAGTCATGGATCCAACTATCATCAAGGTACTCTGGTTTTTTTGTGGTTTTGAAATAGATAATGTTATTGAGTGAGTGTTGGTTTTAGATTGTGTGTAGGATTTTTTTATTAATATTTCAGATTATATTTTGTGATGTATTGTTCAGATGAAAGAGAGTATGAAGAGAAAAGTGCTTGTGAGAGAGTTTTACATCAATATTTGAAATCTCACTTATTAATTGTATCTTATACTCTCTTTCATTCTCATCACTCACTATTGTAAAATTCAATTATATAAAATAATTAATCAGTTTTGACGTTACAGTCTATTATGTTATTGTTATTAGAATTCAATTGTATAGTTTCAAAGCAATTAACGAATTTTGATTTCATCAAGATTTCAAGATTTTATTTCCCCTCTTCTTTTGTTTTGAAGGAGACGGAAATTATTTTTGGTAATAACCAAGTAATTAATAAGTTTTGGTTTTAGAATAGATTATGCTATTGAGTGAGTGTCAATTTTAGATTGTCTGTAGAGTTTTTGCATAAACGTTCCAGATCACATTCTTTGACCTATTATCAAGATGATAGAGAGTATGAAGAGAGTTTTGCATCAACATTTCAGATCACACTTCTTAATTTCTCCTTATATACTCTCTTTTATTTTGATGGTAGGCCATAGAATTATAACCTCAAAAATTGATGCAAAAATCATATAGGCAATCCAATGAAGAAAACCCACTTGCTTAATTTTATAGATTGTGGAAACCTCTCATACCAGATTATATTATTGTTGTTATTGTTGTTGTTAGAATCAGTTTTGATCTCTAAATAGACAATGTTATTAAAATTCAATTGCATAAAATAATTAATCAATTTTGAGACCGTAGTGTTATTCCTAGTACAATTCAATTGTATAGTTTCTAAGCAATTGATCAATTTTGGTTTTCTAATAGATTATGCTACTGCTATTAGAGTTTAATTGTAACTCAATGCATGTTCCATTATAGATGTTAGATAGCGATGGATATACCAGGCGCATAGTTGTCCGGAAGCCTTGGAGCTGCACTCCACATGTTTCCTTCAATGATTTGGCTGCCCACATTCGAAAGATTTACAGGTTGCCAAGTGACAGGAGGGTGCGGATCGTGTACAAAAAGGAAGGAGAAATGGCATGTGCAGAAGAGGAGATAGAGTTTGAGGCAGCATGTTTCGACGGGCACTCTATTCAAGCGGTGCCAGAACAGTATGTCAAGGGCTCCTGGTATCGCCTCAATTCTCAGAACCCGGTCGAACCAGCCATCAAAACTATGGATTTGTGTTAAAGTTGTAAGGCCAAAATGGCGCCCGGTGTAATTTTCAGGTGTTGCTATGGAGAATAAGGTTTGAATTGACGAGTTCAGGCCTAGATAATATCAAATTAGGGTTTTGATATAGCAGAGGCTCGCGCAATGAATTTTCTTTATTTTCATAAATTATGAATATTATCTGAAATTTTCTGATTAATTTAATAAAGTATGGTTTTAAATATTGATGATAAAAAAAATTATATTGTTAAATTTAGAAATAATAAGTTAATTTGTTATTATAATTGAAATTATCACATATGATATGGTCTATGATTTTAAATCTTATAATTCATATGGTCATGTCTGTTGTAAATCTAAATTTTACCTTAATATTAAAATTATTTTTATTTTTATTTTAATAAGTTATTTTAAAAATATTTTTGAATTAAAGTATGTCATCATTTTTTTTTGTTATTGTTTATTTATTGTAATATATTATAAAATTTAGTATTTGTGGGTGTGCTCTTATATTCAGCTAGTCTTATGGATTCAAGATATAGGTTGTTGAGTGTTGAGGGATCATGATACTTCCTAGACAAATAAGAAAGAAATCTAAAATATAATTTTTCCCTTTAATTTACTAGAATTAAATTTCTAGATGATTCACAATTACATTTAATTATTCCAAACAATCTTCTATTAAAATAAAATAAAAAGATTAATTAAATATTTTTTGTTTACAAATGCTAATTACAATTGAGTAGTTAATTACAAGGAATCTAATGAATTAATCAAAAAATTATGTGGTTGAACTATCTTTGGTATTTTCATTCATCTGGCCTACCATTTTTAAGTAGGCATTTCTTCGGTTGTTGCACTTGGGCTCTCAATTATAAGAGTTTCATAAAACAAGGGGCGTAAGTGCCAAAGTCAGATGTCATGGAGGGCTTCCAATTCATGAAGATTAACTACATCAAATTTACTTTTATAAGTTCTACGAATCTATAATATCAATATAGATTTTATAGTCTATGATTTGACATTTAATGTTTACTTTATAAGTTCTAAGAATCTATAAACATGCTCACTTTTTCCATTCTTCTTAAAGTCTTTTAAATCTATTATAACTTTTTTATGTATTATGTAGGTACACATGTACTTAAATCAAGAGGTAGAATCAACAACCACAAGTCTGAAAGGACCTGGTCTATGTCGAGATTTTTATAAAACATAAACCACATTCTTAATACTTATGGGTACCACACCATTTGATTTAGGTAAGCATTCACCAAAACAACCAAGGAATGTTGACCAATATTATTAATTTGAAAATAAAATAGGATGCATTTGGGAATAAATATCAACAAATATTTTTTTTAATTCATATACTAGTTGTTTGTGGAGCAACTTGTAGTACTCAAAATGTGAGTGGACATATGTCCTATGTTTTCCATATTGATAACTTCTAGCAATGATCATTATAAAAAAATATTAAGAATTATCCATGCAAGATGAAACATGGAAGACATTTTTTCTAGGACCATGTTATATGGCCAACAAAATTTTTAGGTAGTTGATTGTCTAGTGATTTATGCCTTGTAGTACTAATGACACAAGTGAGAGAAATCTCTCTATTTCAAGGTAATTGAATATAATATTCAAAGTGCTAATGACACAAATGAGGAGCTTAGTTGTTAGCTTGATTTGAGACTTTTTAATTATGGAATGTCAATTTCAAGTATCCAAAGAAGACAATAAAATTTTGATGATGTAGTTAACAATGTTCCTTTGAGAAAATATTGAAGGTTCTTTTAGTACCGAATGATCATTAACACTATATATTGTAGAAAGTATTGCTCTATCTTAGGAAAATTGCATGCATAAGACAAATCATTGTTGTCCATAAGAGAACCACAAAATAAAAAATAAGATAAAATTTACATGACATTAATAAAAAATTCTACATTCAATTGTAAATACAATATAAATGTGAGTGAGATTCTATTACCTTTGTAAAAGGGAATCAAAATGTGAATGGACATGTATGTCACAAGGAACAATAATATATAGCAAAAAATAATCGAGGAAAATTTTGCATGGATACCAAGTATAAACATCTTAAAACAACTATTGTTTACAAGGGCAAATTAGCCACTTTGTAGAATTTTGGATTCAAATTTCAGCTAGCATATGCATAGTAATTGTGAATAGTATGGAAATGATAGGAATAAAATATTAGCATTGAAAATTTATTTCAACATTTTGGATTGGGAATGATTGTAATGCATAATATCTTCATTCTTCTAATTTAGTCCAACTTGAGAATTTTGAATATTGTTAAAGATTTTCCATAGGGAAACATTTTGAAATTATTATTGGTTGTTGTTACAAGCTTCTAGAAAAAGAAGTAGAGCACATATCAATGACATATATAGTAAATAAACTAGGAAAAAGATTATCTGAAGCCATTGTTGTTGAATTTGTGACTAAAATAGTAGCTTGCATTTCTAATTAATTATGTATAAGCATTGGATTGAGCGTGAAAATATTTGAGACTTCTATTCAAATATATAATATTTCTTATTGTTATGATCCACCATGGACAAAAATAATAATTACATGAAAATATAACCAATATCAAAAAATACTAAATCACATAAAAGAGAACACAAGACACAAATATTTAATGTAGTTTACCCAATCCTTTAGCTACATCCACCAACAACAAGTCCAATATTATTATTATCAAGAGATTACAATTTGTAAGCCATTACAACTCAATATTGCTCCAAGAAGCTACAATATCATCATACATTATGAATCCCTAACCCTATGTCATTTATACAATCTTTTTTTGCTTACAAAATTAGGGCTAGAATAAGTCTTCCAATAGAAAAATAGAAATTGACACATTTCACAATAGTGAGTCATTTTTGGCTTTAGGGGCACTACCCCTAAAAACCCTCTCAGGGGTGTTGCCCCTCGACCCCACCTTGTACTGCAACAAGGAGTGCACTTGGGGCACTACCCCCAAACCCCCATAGAAATTATCTTGGGGGGAAACTGTGCTAAATAAACCATCAAGACTAATTAGGCTCCATATCACAACATCAATATTGTTTGAATTTTTTTAGCCATACAAGGAGGTTCTTAGTGTGGCTTTTGTGAAAGAGATTCCAAAAAATATAGTAGGAAACTTGTTGAGAAAGGACTTGATCAAATTGGCTATCACTAAAACTTTGATGCTTTTGTAGTTTTAAGCAAGTTCAGAGTACTATTGCCTCAGTTGCTTTTTAAGAGTCATTATATGTGTTTGTTTGATATAGAAATCCAAATGTATTTATAGTTTTAAACAATTATTTTCTCAATTGATGTCAAATTTCCAATTATTCAATAATAGACCCTTGGATTGTACAAAAAATGGTTTTAAAATTGTCTCTACAGGACAAGAAAAGTAATGGTTGTTTTCAACATAGACAATGCCTCAATTTCTTCCAACTATTTTATATATCCCTAGTATCCTATTGTACTAATGAAAATTTCACTTGCTCTAATATACACCCTTTCCATAGATTCTATAGTTTTAATTCCCCAACCTACACATATTTCTAGCTAAGAAGCCTAAACCTAAGACTTAATTATCTCAGCTAAAAATAATTGCTTCCTAGTCTTTAGGCTCTCTTGGCGTAGAATATTGTTTTTCCCATATATTAGCCTTCGCTAAAAGCCCACCTTACATGGAATATCTATTTTTTGTAAATTACTTGTTAAGGAAATATTTTTGAAATCTCCTCAAGTCATGATATTTTAGGCAGATAATTTTGATAGAAATCTTGACCCTTGATGTTTCAATTATTTTCCTTCCTAGAATAACCTAGATAGATTCAATCTAGGGCACACTGATATAATCTCTAATGCACTCAACATTCCAGGTTTAGGTTGGTTTTCCTTCAATTCTAGTTGACCTTCATCACCGAAAGTTGCACTTTGATTTTGCATTTCTATTTCACTACCATCCTCAAACAATTTTTATTTAATTTAAATATTTCCATAACTAAATTAGAGAATATCCAAATAAAACACCCCAAAAAACTATTATTCTAAAGGTTTTCCAACTAGAATATAGAAGTTACAAATTGAACACCCTAAAAATTGTGAAATGTGACATAAGTTTTAGAAAATAAATGATAGACTAAGACATTTTTGGTCTTAACTACAACATATTTGCATGAATTAACACACTACATAAATTTTTGTAGAACAATTTATTTTTTAAAGAATGTAACAAAAAATTCAAAATGAACTAGATATTTACCAAAGAATTTGGTGGGTGTCAGCCTAGAAAATGCTCGGCGATTTCAATTCCTATTAAGTGTCAAATATTTTCCACCAATTACCACTTTTAACTACTTTAAAATAATTTCAAGAGAAGGGTTGGTAAGCATGCAGAACTATTAAACTTGGATCATGTTTTCCTTAGTTGTCAAAGTGGATAGCATTTTTATTATAACAATAAAGTTGTCAATGATGGAGATAACAGTCATGGACTATCTACAGTTTTCCACAACAATCTTTGTGTTGTTCATCATAGAAACCACAACTATTGATCCTACAATCTCCTACACCTTGGATTTCAAGTATTTTGATTGTCTAGTGTGCTTCCTCCTTCTTCATCATTCATCATTAGAGAGGAGTAGTGATTGGTCTAGATTTTCTAGATTAGAATCACTACTTCGACTATTTACTTTTTTATTTTTCTACAACAATCTTTATTGTAATATAATTTTTTTTTTAATTTTATAAATAAATTATAAAAGGTGATTGTTCTCATTGCTCTAACCAATGAAAAGTAAAAGAAACCATATATTTAAATTCTTAGAAAAAAAAAAAGAGAACTTTAATAGTTTTGTGTACATTAAAATTTAATAATTTTATTTCATCAATTGGTTGACTAGTCTAATTTAAAAATATGGACCTAAACAAATCCATAAGTTACCTGCCTACAACAAGAACTAATAAATATATAAAAATACACCATTTAAATAGTAGATAATCACGTTAGAGGGTAAGGGAAAAAGCATAAAAAAATGAGTTGGGAAAAAGTGTTAGGAATGTTCTTTTTATGTTAATGTTTTGTCTACATTATTCCTTGAGTGTGAATTCTACCATGAATTGCATATTTAAAAGTAAACAATAAGCTAACATGAAAGTTAATCACAAATAAGTTTATAAAAGATATTGTTATGGATGATGTTCCATTCACATTTTATGCGATTATTTCATTGTTCACCATACAATGTAACAAATTCCATTATGAGCTCTCTATGTGTATGGTTATATTTACTATTCAGCTTTGTTGGTTTACTTTCATATACAAGTTATAAAGTAATTATCAATATTCAGTTGTAGGAAAAAGTTTGTAGAATACTGATACCCCCCCCCCCCTCGCCCCCCTCTCGATATTATCTAGATCCAAGACATAGATACACTTATCATCACCATTATACTTACTGATAATAACGAACAACAATTCAACATGCATGAATACATTGGAGACAATCAGTTTTCCTAAATTCATCTCCCATGGATGACAAGTAAAAATAAAGACGTATCCAAAGGTGAAAACCTCGTCAAGGCACTCAAGGATGAGGTACTTGGTAGTCTCCCAAGCTATTTTCAAGACAAGTTATCAATTTTGATAGAGCCAATGCAACCAATCAATCTAGGTACTGAGGAGTCTTGTAAGATAATACATGTGGCTCAATCCTTATCAGTAGAAGAGAATGAATAATTTACATAGTTCTTTAATGAAAAGAAGATCAATTTTACAAGGACTTATGCTGATATGCCTAGTCTAGATACAAAAATCATCATGTACCATCTCTCCATAGCTATTGGCATCAAACCAATCAAACAAAAGTTGAGAAAAATGCACCCTCACGTGGCATTATTAGTAAAAGTTGAGCTAGAGAAAATATTAAGTGCTAAATTCATTAGATCTTTTGACTATTTGGATTGGATCTCCAATACTGTATCCATTTCAAAACATGACAAATCCATCTATGTATGCATTGATTTTAGCAATATTAATAAAGCATGCCCAAAGGATGACTTTCTACTACCTAACATTGACATTATAGTGGACATGACTATGGGTTATGAAATGTACTCCCTAATGGATGGTTTTTCTGGGTATATTCAAATAAAAATAGCTCTAGAAGACCAAGAGAAAACAACTTTTACTTGTGCATGAAGAACCTTTTTTTGGAATGTAACAAAATTTGAGCTCTAAAATGTTGGTGCTGCCTATCAAAGGGCTATGACCACTATCTTTCATGACATGGTATACAAAAATATGGAATATTATGTTGATGACACTTTGGAAAAATCTAAACAAAGAAGCACTCACTTTTAGACTTGAATTTGATATTAGACCATATAGAACAATTCCAACTTAGGCTCAATCCCAAGAAAAGTTCTTTTGGCACCACATTGGGAAAATTTATAGGGTACATTATCTTGGCTAAAGACATAGAGGTAGATCTTGAAAAGGTACAGGCTATCATGGACATGCCACCTCCTAGAAATATTAGGCAACTAAGGAGTTTTCAAGGATGCCTTCAATCAATCCAAAGGTTTATCTCTCAACTTGTTGATAGGTCACAAGCTTTCAATAATAATCTACATAAGGGTGTTGCTTGTATCTATAATGAATAATGTAAGAAAACCTTGGATCAAATCAAGGAGTATCTAGTAAAGCCTTCTATTCTCATGCCTCCAATTGAAGGGAAACCTTTGATCCTCTATATCTCTGCTACATAAAATTCTCTGGGAGTTTTATTGGCACAACAAGATGATCACAAGAAAAAAAGATCCATTTATTATATGAGACACACCTTGGTGGCCTATGAGCTTAACTATAACAACATTGAAAAGGCTTGCCTAGTAATAGTAGTGTTTGCATCCAAAAAACTTAGACATTATATGCTTTCACATACCATATAGCTAGTTGCAAAGATAGATCCTTTAAAATACCTCCTAAGTAAAGTTGCGCTTACAAGTCAACTTGCCAAATGGATGATGATTCTTTCATAATTTGGCATTCAATTTTTTGAGTGTAAGGCTATTAAAGGACAAGCAATTGTTGATCAATTGGCTGAATTCCCAATTATAGATAATGCTCCAATTTAGATTGAATTTCCATATGCCTTTATTATTTATGTCACTAAGAGCACATGGAATATGTTCTTTGATGGCTCACACATCCAAAATAAAGTTGGTGCTAGGAATTTGTTTGTCACACCCTGTGGCTACACAATTTCAAAATATTACAAATTATTATTTCCATGCACTAACAACATAAATAAGTATGAGGCTTTGACTAATGGAATTAAACTAGTCCTTGAATGGAGAATCACAAAATCACATATCTACAAAGACTCCCAACTTGTCATTAATCAAGTCAACAATGAGTACCAAACTAAAGATGACAAGTTAGTATCTTATAAGAAGCTAATTGATGCCCTAGGTAATTATTTCACCTTTGTAGCATTCTAATAGATTTGTAGGACTCAAAAAAAGGCTAAAAATGTTATGGCTACTTCAACATCTATATTACCATTGCAATAACATGAGTCTTTCCTTGACTTCCTGGTGGAAGAGCTACAAGAACTTTCCTATGACTCCCTTGATGATCAAGTAATCTATATTGTTGTTTCTTATGACTCCTCTCACTATTCCATCACATTTTCTTACCTAGATATGTGTGATCAAGTTTTTCCTAAAAACCTCATGCACAATGAAAATGCAACTTCATTCGCAATGCCTCGCATTATACCCTTGTCTCTAGTGACTTGTATATGAAGGGTCTATATAGAACACTTCTTTGATTCCTAGAGATAGAAGAGTCTAAAAAGGCATTAGCTAAAGTCCTTGATGACATTTGTAAGTCACACTCTAATAGCCTCATACTTGTTCAAAAATTCCTTAGGGCAAGTTACTATTGGCCGACTATGTAGGTTATCATTGTTAGATATGCTAAAACATGAAAAAAATGTTAGTTATAGAATAATTTTATTCATGCTCCTGGGCATGAACTTATTCCTTCTATCACACATTAGCCTTTCTAGAAATGGACCTTTTATTTGGTTGGTAAGATCCATCCTAGCTCATCTAGTGGACATAAGTTCATCACCACAATGATTGAGTACTTCATGAAGTGGGTCAAAGTTATTCCAATATCTGTTGCTATAGGAAAAAATGTTTCCCTATTCATACTCAATCATATTAACTATCAATATGGTATTTCATCCTCTATTGTCACTGATAATTGAGGGTTGTTCAAGAATAAGGACCTTAGGAAATTATGCAAGAAATTTAAGATTAAAAAATATTGGTCATCTATCTACTACCCTTGAGGAAATGGCCAAGTTGAGGCCTCAAACAAAGCACTTCTAAAAATCCTACATAGAATATTTCACAAATCAGGAAGGGATTGACATTTGCAAATCAACGTAGCACTATGGGCTTATAGAACTACTATACGCACGCCTACAAGGGCTACACCTTTTTCATTGGTCTATGGTTCTAAAGCTATCCTCCCACTTGAAGTCGAGATTCTCTCTTTATGAGTCTTTCTACACATGGTTTAATTACTAATGAGGACCATAGAGATAGGAGGATCCATAAGCTTGAAACCTTAGATGAGCACCGAAAGGCCACTTTTGATCACATGTAGGCCTATTAGAAGAGAATGGCTACTACCTACAACAAGAAGGTTCATCCTCATGAATTCCATGTAGTTGAACTCATTCTTTGAGAGAACCCTAAGAACTAATAGAATAGAGAACATAAGGGTAAATTTGAACCTAACTAGTTGGGTCCTTACACTATCACTATTGCATTTGGATCTATTGCTTCTCATCTCTCTACACCTAAGGGAAAACAACTTTTGGAGCCTATCAACATCCTATACTTGAAGAAATTATATGCTTAAGGCTCTTATAGCTCAGCTATTTGTACATACTTTATGATCCTAAAAAAATTGAAAAAATCATATATGAAGCTAAAAAATTCCTAAAAAATAAAAAAGTCCTAAAAAAATGATCCTCTTAGCAAAAACCTAGCAATAGTTGCTTTGATGTATCACCAAAAAATCTAATATCTCAAAAATACAAAAAAATCACAAAAAGTTCTGAAAAATTGCCAAGTGATGAAAAACCTAGAAATAGACACTACTTGAGACCCTTGCATCTATGTCTATCAGTCTTACTCAGAGCTCACTCACTTCATTTTTCCTTGCCTAGCTTGGAACTCACTCTTACATCTAGGTCTAGGGAGCACAATTGTTTAGCTAATCAGGGTCTCTATATGCATTAGTACTCCTTTGGCAACTTGACCTATAGTGTGTCTTAATACTTCCCCTTGACATCAAGTGTTTCTCAACACTTTTCGGATACCTTAACTATAGTTTAGGATGTTACGATATTTCTCACTAGTAGACTTGTGTCATAAAGAGATGGTCATGTGACTTACACACATGCACTCAAATATTAAACTTGTTGAGAACTAATTGAACTTTATTTTGTGTTTTGTGTTGTCTATGATGATTTCTTTGTTGAGTTTTCCCTCCTTAATAGTCTCTTGAGGATGTCATGGACTAGAAGATTAGGGGCATGGGACATGTTTTACTTATTTTTTTCTTGTGTTTATCCTGCTTGAAACTTTTGGACTACAATGTATCATCCTTTTCTATTTTCACAAGACTGTACTTGAGGGTTATCCTAATGCTTATGTCTTAATAGGTCGATATAATATTGCTATACTGAACTTAGTCAATCTAACTACATTAGGAATCTTTTTTAAATGAATCATCCCTTTTCTATTAAATAAAATATTAAAGTTACATATTCACAAAAAAAGGGGTTGGGGATTCAAGACCACCCCACGAGAGTCCACATGGAAAAGAGCCAAAAATAGCTAATAACTATTTATCCAGAAAAGAAAAAAAACATAACTATCCTCAGGTAGCCAAAATAGTGCTAGCCAAGGGTAGAGGATCCTGACGGTCATGAAAACCCCAATAGTTTTCAAGGTTAGAGGGAGGCTCAAGAGGAGCCCAACCATCATCAATAGCAACAACTTCTTCTTTATCTTCTCCCTCCCCCATAAGAGGCAAAATAGCTAGGTTTAGATGGGGGAAGGACCACTTGGGATTCGAGGCAATAGGAACTGGCTAGCCAATAGAGGCACCAGGGGCAACCAAGGACCACCCAAAGCCATACCACAAAGAAGCAAATTAGTGTGGGGCCTAAGAACAAGGCATCTGTTAGTGGCTGGCCAATGAGCTACACCCATGGTGGCAACCATGGTGTGGAGTCCAATCCACCAAAGTGGAATCTGGCGACACCTAGGCAACCGTACATAGAGCATTTCCCCAATGATTAAGTAACTCGTGTATGTGGACCACCTATACGACTACCTTGTTGGCTTGTACTTGGATATGTAATAGTACCTTATTACATATGTAAGCTTTATTATACATATAAATATTGATATCAAGAAAAGTGCAAGTAAAAAATACCACATTTCTATCTTTCCATAAGGAAAATAAAATCTCCATCCTGAAAGCATGCCAAATATGAGAGAATTTGAAGGGTATTTTGGTGGAGTCCCCAAGTAGGACATGTATATGACCAATGTTAGTATGCTAATAGAAACCAAATTAAAATAAAGCTTCTACAAACTAAACAAAATTCATAAACTTCAAGATAGACTAAGATGAGCTCTCAATTGAGAATATGAGCCATTAATGGGCTCTCTCAATGAGAAGCTCTCTTGTTGAGTGGCTTTGTCTAAATAGATAGGATGTATGCTCAAGCTTATGCTTCAAAAAGGGCTTCAAATGGAGTTGGAGTTTGGGTGTGAGTGTATGGTTTTGATGTAAAATGGCATTATGACTTTACTTCATGGATTGTGTTAAAATGGCTTGGGAGAGGATTCCTTAAATAGGCAAAGGGCTTGAGGGATCAAGGGCTAGGATGCAAGGATGGGAAAAAGCTTATGGAGGGCTCAGATTGCATGAGAGGAGAGCACATGGATTGTGCTTCTTTATAGCCAATCAGGGAGTGACACACGTCACAAGGTGAGAGGATGGAGGAAAGGGGAAGGATGAGTCAACAAAGGAGGCTCAAGGGATAAAATCTTCATAAAGACCCTCATAATGGCTTGTAAGAGCAATGAAAGGTCTTGAAAGAGTCATTTATGGCCTAGTGGGCTTCATAAAGTTTTATGGTTGGGATATTTTGAGGAAGATGAGAGGAATTTTGACTTGGGCTTGATTAGGAAGGTTTTAAGCTTGCTTAGGATTGTGCAAATTATTAGAGGATGGATTAGGATGGTTTAGGATTAGCTTAGGGATAGGCAAGTGGATGGTATTTAATGAGGGTGGGTGAAGGAGGAGATATTCGTTAACTTTGGCTTGGGTTAGTAAGTCTTAACCCATTTTTAGGGAATGTGACAAGGTTAGGAGGGGATTAGGATTAGGTTTAAAGACATCTTCTAGAAGAGTCTAGAATTTGGATGAGGATAAAGACTTTCTAGAATAGTCTAGAACTTCCTAGGATGAGGATGAAGACTTTCTAGAAGAGTCTAGAACTTCTTAGGATGAGGATAAATTAGATTTTTAGGAAATAAATAAAGTTTTATTTATTTCAAGGGTTTGGGTTGAGGAGATATTTATTAAAACTTTTTTTACTAAACATGAGGATTAATATTTAATCTTAATTAAATATTTTGAGTTGGGATTAGGGGTAGGAAATGATGCGATTAGCCTTTAATCAAAATTAAAGAAGGATTAGAAGATTTTGGAAGAGGTTAGTGGTCTTAAAGAAATTGGCCAAGTTTTGGACAAAAAATAAATTTTTTATTTATTTTGGGTTTTTTGGTCAATTTATTAATTAAATAATTAATAAATAAGGAAATAATGTTTAAATAAGTTTTAAACATTTTTGGGAGGGATTCCTTAATTAATATTTTTAATTAAGATAAAGGGATTTAATGGCATAAAAATAAATTAATTAATTAAATAAATAAATAGATAATAAATGATGATGTCATCAAATTTTTTTTCAGAAAATAAAAATACTTTATTTTCTAAAGGATTTAGGTGTCTACATTTTTCCCCTCTTTGATGTGATGCCTCAAGTGGTATGTCATCAAAGATTAAAAAATAAGATGCCCAAGGCTAGAGCAGAAGAGGAGAGAATGGACTACGAGATGCCCCCTCAAGAAGGCGGCGAGGAGAGAAAGCGAGGCTCAACGACTTCTTGAAAAGTACAAGAATTCGAGATGAGCAACGAGACTCAAATTGGCTTAAGAGAAGAGGTTTAGTTAGCTCAAACTCTCACTATGGGAGAATGATAAAGGGAGAATCAAAGGCACAAGAGGAAGCAAGCTTAAGATGTCAAGGATTGTAGAGGATGAAGGAGCGGAGCGCTATAAAAAGGAATCCAGGATAGGGAGATGGATGATGGGATGATAAAGTTGATGCAATAGGATTTCAAAGAGTCAAATTGGCGGAAGATGGGTTTCAGAGATCCCTAGGACTAGGATTGTAGAGCTCGAAAAATGAGGCTTGGTGGATTGAGTGGATTGGTGGATCCCTAAGACTAGGATTGTGGATCCCTAAAGCTAAAAGTGCAAATTGATTCAAAGAGATACTAATGCATAAGCTGGGGTAGGAGAGACAGATGCTGGATATGGATGGGGGATAATGGAGATGAAAGGATTCCATTGAAGCTTTTTTGAGCAGGGGGATACTTCAAAGAGAAGTACCACCATGTAGTTGAGCACTAGATTTGCTATAGGGTTGTTGGTTAATTGCCAAGGTTACCAAGAACATCAAGGCCTTTTCACCAACTGTCCAGAGGATTGACGAATTGACTCAAAAAAAAAATGCAAGGATTGCCCCAGCATCACACATGAATCTCGGAAGAATCAGAGTGAAACCGACACTGGGTAACCCACAAGTAGAAAAGAAAAACAAACAAAAGACCTAATCAAGACCTTACGCTCAGACTGCCCCATTTGCAGTATACCATGATATGGAAGATCGTGAAAACCTTGAGGAGGGAACAAAAGATTGTTTGGAAAAGATACTTCAAGACCCAAAAGGGAAGATTCGAAATCAAAAGAAAGTGAAAATCCAAAAGAGAACCGTTTGCCAATGAGATGGGTGGGACAAGGTACTAACAAACCAAGATCAGACATGAGGAAAGCTATATCCTACAAGGATCTATCGGAGAGCACCTAAGCTGATGGATCTAGATGAATGATGCATCTGGCAAGCTGAACTAAGAAGGATAACACTTTGCTAGCAGGAGATCTAGCTAAAGGATGCATTAGAATAGCTAACCAAGGGTTGTGCGATGTGTGCAAGATGTTGATCAAGGAGGAACTGACACAAAGGCTGGATAGATACAATGGTACTAAGCTAAAGAGGATGTACAGGTTGACAGACCAAGATATGTTACAAATGTACAAGGTTGTTCATGTTTTGGTTTTGTGAGATGGAAATGTTTGTGAAGGGTGGGATGTCTGTAATAGTTGATAGGCGGATAGGTAGATGGTTTGCGCAAATCGTAAGTGAAAATGGGGTTCTTTGTGTGAATGTGATGGAATACAAGCTATGGTATATAATACAAGCTGGAATATGGTACAAGCTTTGGACAAGATTTGGATATACAAGCTATGATACAAGGGATGAGACAAGATTTACAAGTTGGGGTACAAGATTTACAAGCTGAGGTACAAGATTTACAAGCTAAGGTATTTACAAGCTTCATTAGATTTTGGATATTTGGTTGGAACACCAAGGGAACAAGCAAGTATGTTATGAGATGGTGGGTGGATGGATGAGGGATAGGATAGTGATAGATAATGGATTAGTCTTAGTACACAAGGCGCCTGAATTACCAGGTTTTCACCAAGGTACCTATCCAAGGTGCTTGAATTGTCAAATTTTCACCATTGGATGATTATTTCTCTTTACTATTTTTTTTTTTTGTATTTTTCAAAATCTGGGTATACCAAGGATCTTCAAGCATAAAACTTCTTGAGATGAATGATGTTAGTAGGATCATTCAAGAGTTCTCCTTCCAGTGTAGATAGTTGATAGGCTCCAGAGCCAAAGGAGGCAGTGACAACATAAGGACCAAGCCAGGTACATTCAAACTTGCCTTTCTTTTCTTGATCAGCTTGGACTTTCATATTTTCTTTGAGGACCCTGTCGCCCGACTGAAAGTGTCGTGAAAGCACCTTCTTGTTGAAATTTCTTTTGAGACGACTTTGATAGACTGTGAGATGATCATAGGCTTGTTGTCACTTCTCATGTAAGAGATCTAGCTGGGTGAGCTGAGCTACCCTGTATTCTTCATCTGATATTTGCCCTTGCAAAGATATGCGCAAGGGGGGAAGTTCAACCTCTATGGGTAGTACTGCTTCAGCACCATAGACTAGGGAGTATGGAGTTGTTCCTATGGATGTATGAAAGGAGGTTAGATAGGCCCATAGGGCTTCATTTATTTTTAGGTGCCAATCGCAGCCGGAATCATTGACAACTTTCTTTAGGATTTTGAGGAGGGTTTCGTTAGTTGCCTCTGCCTGGCCATTACCTTGTGGAAAATATGGGCTAGAAAAGTGGTGATGGATGCGGAGGGAAGTGCATAATTCTTCCATGTTGAGATTTTCAAAGTTACCTCCATGGTCGGTGAAGATGGTGGATGGGATACCAAAGCGGCAAACAATGTGGTACAAGATGAACTTGGAGACCTAAACTCATGTAGCTGAGACTAGGGGGACTGCTTCCACCCACTTCATGAAATAGTCTATAGCTGTTATTATCCATTTATGTCCATCAGATGAGAGGGGTGTGATAGTTCCAACTAGATCAAGGCCCTAACAAGCGAAAGGCCAAGGTGGTGCAATAGGCTGTAGATCCTGTGCTAGAGTGTGCACAAGATTTGTGTGCTGCTGACATGGGAGACACTTTCTAACAAAGTCATAGGAGTCTTCTTCAATGGTAGGCCAATAGTAGCCTGCTCTAAGGATTTTTTGTGCTAGGACAATACCACTCGTGTGGGCACCGCAAAGTTCAAAGTGTACTTCTTTTAATGCCATCGCGGCCTCATTTTCATCTAAACATCGAGAGAGAGTATTGTGATAACCTCGACGATATAGGGTAATTGCTATGATAACATAGCGGGATGATTTTTGGATGAGGTTCTAGTGTTGGGTACGTGTGAGGTGAGGGGAGATGATACCATCGTTAAGGTAAGCATGAATCTCATGGTACCAAGGGGATTGGGGACCAACCAAGATACAAACACGATTTGAATCATCATTCACATAGGCAAGTGTGAGGAGCTGCTCGACTAAAAACTCATACTGTGTAGTCACTTGGGGAATTTCCAAGAGCGAGCCGATAGTAGCCATAGCATCTGCTGCTTTGTTCTGCATTCGAGGCACTTGTGTAAACTGAAGCTTTGTAAAATGCTGGGTTAGCTGATCAACTAGCTCTTTGTAGGGCAATAGCTTTTCATCTTTGGTTTGATATTCATTTAAGGCTTGCTTGATGATGAGCTGAGAATCACCAAAGATTTATAACTCAATGATGTTCCATTCTGTAGCTATCTTTAATCCTGCTATGAGAGCCTCATATTCAGCTATATTGTTGGTGTTAGGGAATCCTAGCTCGAAGGCTTTTGGAATGTAATCTCCTTGAGGTGTGACCAACAATATTCCTACCCCTGATCCATGACATGTGTATGAGCCATCAAAATAAAGTCTCCATGGGGGTTGTTCTTCAATTAGACAGATATGCTCATCTAGAAATTATGTGATCAAAGGATATGCATCTATTAGAGGTGCATCGGCTAGGTGATCTGCTATAGCTTGCCCTTTGATTGCCTTTATGTCCACATACTGGATGTCAAATTTGCTAAAGAGCATAACCCATTTGGCCAAACAGCCTGTAAGTGCTATTTTGGAGAGCATATACTTGAGAGGGTCAATCTTAGAGACTAGTTGGATGGTATGACTTAGCATGTAGTGGTGAAGCTTTTGAGTTGAGAAAACAACTGCCAAAAAAGCCTTTTCCATAGGAGTATAATTGAATTCATAACCAACTAGGGTTCTACTGATGTAGTAGATGGCTCTTTCTCTGTCGTAGTCATCGAGCTGTGCTAGAAGTGCCCCTAGAGCAGTAGGCATTGCTGATATGTACAAGATCAAGGGATGACTAGGAATTGGTGGAACCAAGATAGGGGGATTGATGAGATACTTCTTGAGATGATCGAAGTTGCGTTGACATAAAGGATCCCACTTGAAGTTTTCATCCTTCTTTAGTAAGTGTGCAAACGACGTACACTTATCTGCAAGCTAGGAGATGAAGCACTGAATGGATTGAAGCTTTCCCTAAAGAGTGTGAAGTTGTCACAATGTCTGGGGAGGAGGCATGTCTAAGATAGCCTTGACCTTCTTAGGGTCGATCTCTGTACCTCATTTAGAAACTATAAAGCCTAGAAGCTTGCCAAATGTGACCCCAAAGACACACTTCTTGGGATTTAGCATGAGATGATATTTGGCTAACCTATCAAAAACCTTCTCCAGGTCAACAAGATGATCCATGAAGGTGTGAGATTTAACCAAGATATCATCCAAATAATCCTCCAAAATGCTATGGATAAGATCATGGAAAATGGCTATCATAGCTCTTTGATAGGTAGCCCCAGCATTCTTTAGGCCAAAAAGCATCATGTTGTAGCAAAAGGTTCCCCAAGGGGTAGTGAATGTTGTCTTATGTTGATCCTCTTCTGCAATCTTGATTTGGTTATACCCAAAAAATCCATCCATGAGGGATAAAATTTCATGTCTAGCTAGAAGATCTACAATCATATCTATGTTGGGCAAGGGAAAATCATCTTTTGGGCAAGCTTTGTTAAGATCTCTAAAATTAGTGTAGATTTTGATGTCACCGGAAGGCTTAGTGACGGGGACCATGTTGGAGATCCACTCTGAGTAGTCGATAGGTTGGATAACCTTAGCAGCTAACATTCTCTCTAATTCAGCTCTAACCAGTAATGCCATCTTGGGGTGCATTTTTCTAAGCTTTTGTCTGACGGGCTTGATCTTTGGATTGACTACAAGATGATGAGCTACAAGCTTTGGATCAAGTCCTAGCATGTCCTGATATGACCATGCAAATTGGCCAATGTTCTCTCTTAAGACCTCAAAGAGGAGGTCAGCTTGGTCTTGTGATAGGGATGCAGCAATGTGAACAAGTCTGGGGATCTCTAAAGAACTGATGTTGACTTCTCTAGTATCCTCAATTAGAATAGAAGACACCTCTAGTTGATTATCCTGAGGAGGCAATGCTAAATCCTCATGTTCTGCTTATGGCTTTGGATTTTCTTGCTGAGGGGTTCTCTTCGCTACCTTAGCTAGTCCCGGATTCACCTTAGTTCCAGTTTTGGGTGTATCGGAACTAGGTTGGGGATTTTTTCCAAAATACCCCTTGGGATCTAGCTTATAGATATAGGTTGAATCTGGCTTTGTTTTCTTGTGAGGTGTTTCATCTCCCATGAATCTTAGAAGCACCTCCTCTGATGTGAACTCATCAATGTGTATGATGCTTGGTTGGTGATAACCTCATTGATGATATCTGCCTCAGTATACCTAGCTTGTTTTATGAATTTTAGGGTAAAAATATTCAAGGCTAATTTATTATCTATCATTACTCTTTTTACAAAAAAATTGGATACCATAATGGCTCTGTGGAGTGGAAGGGTGTGATCTGGCTCGACCACAGGTATGTCGGTGGGTTTGAAAGATAGGGCACATGAGGATGAAAGGTGTCCAACAAGATTACAAAAATTAGTAGCATTGATATCTGAAGAGACATGGGATTCTATGAGAGCATTGTCAAGGATGCTTTTGTACACAGGACTGGTGCGGAGAAGGTCTAAAATGGAGATTTGGGCTGGCATGTTCCCAAGGTGTTCCAAGATATTGTACTGGCTTTTTGATGGAGCTGATGGTGCTGGTGAAACTTGTGGGCCTACGATGTTAAATTGGGCTCTTCGAGTGGTGACTACACACTCATTGTTTGGGCCTTGGATATTGATAACATTAACAGAAGGCTCTTTCTCGGATATACAACCTATGAGGCTACCATAGTCTATATAGGATGAAGTGTGGTCATTGTTCTTCCCATGCGGTTGGTTTGGCTGGCAGTTGTTGGTGTTATTGTTGCTGGTTTGGATAGGTGCTTTTCCAGGATTTTGGTTGTTGTGAGGAGGAAAAGCATTTTGATAGATCTGTAAGCCTCCATTGGGAGAGGTTTGGGCACCAACGGTGATTTCTTTTCGATCAATGAGGTCCTGCACATAATCTTTTAGTTTCATGCATCTGAGGGTGGTGTGACCTTTTACCCTATGAAATTTGCAGTACTCATTATCTTTGTACCATGCAGCTTTGGATTGGCTTGGGTCAATTTTCTAGGTAGGAGGAAATTTGATGAGGTTTTCCTTAGTCAATTTCTCAAAAATGAAATTCAATGGATCAACAAGGGGTGTATAATTTCTAGGTGCAGGTTGGAATCTGGACTTTTGCCCTGCAGCTACATTGATGGCATTAGCTTGATTGCTAGATCCTTGGAAGTTGGGTCTTGGATTGTGGTTTTGATAGCTTTGGTTATTCTATTGTTGGTAGTTGATAGCTTGTTGATTGTTTGGTTGATATGGTGGGTTGGACTGGTTTTGGGAAGGACCAACAATATTCACATGTCTGGTGTTAGTGACGCCATCTGTTGCAACGTGCTTGTTTTTGTTCCAATACCTAGACTTGTCATTGGAATGTGATTGATTTTGGTAGGCTTCCTTGTAAATCTTGACCACACCATCTTTAATGAGTCCTTGCTCAAGGATCATTCCTTTCTCTTTGATATCTTTGTAGGTCTACAAACAGTTCATGGTCATGTGGTGAGCCAAGCTAGGATGGGCATTATCAATAAACATTTTCACCAAATGGCACTCTAGAAAGGTGCAAGATATGCGGGTGGTAAGGGTTTGCCATCTTTGCAGATATTCGAGAAGGATTTCTCCACCTTTTTGCTTGGTGTGGACAAGATCAACTACTGATAGCTTTGTTTCAACAAGATGGGCATATTGGGCTACAAATGCCTTAGATAATTCAGCAATAATTTTGATTGTGCCATAGGGGATTCTATAAAACCATTCAAGAGTTGGGTCGGCCAAGCTTTTGGGAAAGAGACGTAAGAGGAAGACATCATCGTATGCCACTTCTTGGCAGTGCATGTAAAATTCTTTGATATGTGTGATAGGGTCTCCTTTTCCTCTGAATTTGTCAAACTTGGGTGTCTCAAAATGTTTGGGAAATGGTGTCATGGTAATGGATTTGTCAAATGGGTAAGGACACACATTCTCAAACTTGAAGGTTTTTGGATTATTTCCCTCCTAGATGTTTTTCAAAGCTGTCTTCATGGCTTCCCATTCTGAATTAATGGGTGATGGCTAGGGTTCCCCCAATGTAGGAGTGCCCTGAGGTAGGTATGTGCTAGATGGGGCAATGTAATATGGATGGCTTTGAGGTATGGGCTGGTAGGGATTGTACATGGCTTGGGCAACTAAATGGTGGATGATGGGTTGCTGAGGTGGAGGTGGCACATATTGCTGCATGTGTTGCAAGGCTTGCTACTGATATTGGATTTGAGGTTGGGATTGAGGAACATAAGCTAGCTGTGGGATAAATGGATTTCTTTATGGAGGTAAGGTATAAGATGGTTGTGAAGCTTGGGGAAAGGATCGGGGAGCTTGTGGAACTTGACTTTGGATTTGAGGAGTTTGACCAATATATGTTGGTTGTGCCCCCATCTAGGAAGGTTTCTGCATGGCAAAAGAGGCCAAGTAATTGGTGGTTGGTGGTGGTGGATTTCCTCCTAGAAGTGGCATAGAAAAATAGTTGGTAATAGGAGGTAATGGATTAGTTGGTGGTGGAAGTGGTGGGAATTGAAAGCTTGGGAATGGACTTGATGGGGTTTGATAGCTTGGTGGCTAAATTTGAAAGCTTAGTAGAGTGGTGGCAGGAGCTTGGGTCACTTGAGAGCTTGGAAGAACATTGGTAGTAGCTTGTGGGCTTTGATAGATTTGTGGAGTGAGGGTAGTAGCTTGTGGATTCGTGGTTGATGGCACTAAACTCCAAGGACCTAGTGGAAATGATGGAATTGTGTTCTGAGCTGAGGTAAACAAGCTGGGGGTGATGAAAGGTTGATTACTTGACCCCATGGGTGGCATCCCAATTGTATATTGCTGAGGTTGGCCAAAGATACTAGCACTGATTTGGGGGATGGGTGGATTTGGAAGGCTAGGTTGGAGAGCAGCAGCATCAATAGTAAAGGGAGTGAATGATGAGGTGTTTTGGGTGAAGGGGGTTTGGGATGGAGTGGTATGGACCAATGGTGGAGTGGCGGTGGCCGAATTGGCTTGTTGAAGGGAGATTTCAACTTGAGTGGAGGCTGGTATGTTTGGGTCTGGTGGATCATATGGGGTGGGTTGAGGCTCTTCTTTTGGCACATATTGAGGATAATTCGAATCATAAGAGCCTATCAGGAGTGGTAGTTGCCCAAACAATGGGTGAGCTGGTTTTGATAAGGGAGGAGGTCTTCCAAAGTCGAAGACTCTGATGTTTTCCCTTCGAAAGTTAGCCATGATTGTTTCTTTGTTCTTGTCTATAATGGCATTCACTAATATTGCATTTCCTAGTTGGTTCATGAAAGCTTCAATGTCAGTAGGTGATGGTATAGTGTTCTCTAGGCTAAAGGATGGTTAACTGCTCAAGGGGAGCGAAGCTATTTGATCCAAATGATTGGGCTCCATTGTTTCCTTCTTCTTCTTGCCTAAGCGAGTGACGGGTGGCATGAAAATGCAAAATGTTTCCTAGGGATGAGATGCAACAATGCTAATTGATGCAAAAGGGGAAGGTTTTTCTATGCAAATGATTTCCTAGGTTGAGGCAAAGCTATATGAAAAAACCTAAGGAGGATTGGGTTGGGGATTCTAACTTCAAAGATATGTTGCCAAAGCATGAAAGGTCTATTTTCCTATGTGCAAACTTGGTGGTGATTGTGTCAACTTAAGGATAGACTGATGATCCTTTAGGAAGAACATGAGATTGACCACTTGTGGATCCCAACCTTTAGCTCAAGGTGATGGGGGAGAACAAGTGACAAAGCTAGATTATCCTAGACAAAGCTCTGTCAAAGGGATAACCTTGGTGAGATTGGTGGATTTGGAAGATGGTAGGAATAGCAAAACTTTTGGCAAGGTGACAACAATTTTGAAGGCTTGGATGTGAAGTTTTTGGATTGCTGGCTAGATGGTTTGGTTCTAAATGAGATGGATGAGCTAAAATGCTTAAGGGGAGGACTAAAGATGGCTGGCTTTCCTACCAAGATGAATCTAAAGTGAAGCTTATGCAAGAAGATGTGGAGAAACAAGGGGGTCTAATCATAGAAATCATGCCTAGTTGGTAATGCATAAGCAGGGTTAACTCCTGGATGTTGGTTAAGTTGGATGGTGCGATCTAGCTAGGTGTCTTGAAGGGCTTCGTCAGCAGCTTTGTCCTTTGCTTTGTGGAGTTTGGCAATTCGAGGGCTTGGTGTTATTTCCTTTCTCTTGGCTGAAAGTTCTTGGTATGCCTGAGATGGCTTGAATTTGGCTTTGTGAAACTTCTGTTTGGGTTTGGGTTGTTCTGACATGAATTCCTAAATCTGCTTGGCTTTCAGAGATCTCAGTTGTTTTTCTTCAACTTTGTTCAACTTTTGAAACAGGCAGTGACTATGCTAAGTGTGCCCTAAGCTAGGATTGACCAAGTTTGGCAAACATTCATTCAACAAGTAAAAGATCAAGCAATAGATAGGAATAACCAGATAGAATTTTTTGATTCTCAGAATGTGATACGTGCATCAAGGAGTGTGTATATTCTACAAATGTTTCAATCAGTCACTTCAAACACATTAACATCCTAGATGGTTGTCTACAAGGCTGACAATTGGTTTAGCTAGGGAGTCCTCGATATACCCAAGGTACGTGAGGCCTAAATCCGTAGATGAAAACAAAAAGATGTCACATAGCCAAGAGGAGCGGTAACCCACTTCTCTTCTTTCACTTCTCAAGGGTATAAAGTTCCTTGAGGCTTAGCTCGAGTGACAAAATCTTGATCCCAAAAGAGGTGTCTTTGGATTCACCTCCTGATCTTTATACTCCGCCGAAATGTTGGATTTGAGGTCATCCAAGGGGTGATGAAATCCCCAAGCAAGCCTCCTAAAACTTAAACAAGATTTTGGATCCTAATCTTATGCACCCAAGATGGCCTCGAAAGACGACAAGGGGAGAGAAGACTTGGATGATCTTGGGCTAAAAAACACGTTTGTTCTTTTACCAACTGACTCTTATGTGTGCTAATCTAGACTTTGCAAGCACTCATGTTTAAGATGCAAATCTTCAATTCCAACTTTGAAATGTGCCAACAAATCAAAATCGATCAAAGAATGCAAACAAGAAGAAGAGTTAGGGTCAACAAGAAAGCAAACCTGCGCGTCCGGAGGCCCTCCACGTCAAGTATCGATTAATTTCCTTTAATGCATTCAAGATTAAGTATTTGTTCGTTTTAAACCCAAAAAAAAGATGTGTGAAACTTGATTGTCAAGCGCGCACCCGGAGGCCCTCCACGTCAAGATTTGTTCAATTTTTATGCCCAAATGAAGTGTTAGCGAGACTAATGTGCATTCAAGAAATTCTCTATCTTAGAAAAACCAATAAAAACTCAAGTGAGTGGAATTTGATTTTTATGGAGCACTTAACACCTTCTTAGGTAGACCCATCCCCATATATGGTGTTGATATTGCAACCAATGGTTAGAATGATGGGTGATTAAAGAGGGTGAGTCCAACAACAAATTCACTCAAAGTGTCTTTATTTGTTTTTATAACTTAGAAAGTTTCTAAAATGTAGATTCTTTTTATGCCCCAAAAGATGAAGTGTGAGATATTGTAATGATTAATTGACCTTTTGCATTCAAGATTGGATTTGTTGTTTTAATCATGCATTCATAAAAAAAAAAAATTGATTTTAATCCATGGCACTCAAGAGTGATTTTAGCAACATGCATTCAAAAACTTGTGGTTAAACATTCAAGTTTTTTCCTTTGATCATTCAAGATTGAGATTTTGTGTGTTGTTTTAAGAACTTTGAAGTGCTTTGTTTTAACCTTAGATCATTCAAGATTGTTTTGGACTCAAAAGTGAAAATGACTCTTTGGACTTTGGTTTTCATTCAAGATTTTGTGTTCTAGTTTGCATGTTTTAAGCCCAAAAATGATATTCCTAGATTGTTTTGATGCATGAAAAACTTAAGAAACATTCAAGATTTTGCAACAAGACATTTGTTTGGAACAAATAACAAAGCTTTTAGAACAATTTTGGCAACCATTTAGGACTCTTAGTTTTCATGAGATTTTTAAAAGAACTTTAAAATATTTGCAAATGAGGTTCATTTTATCCTTAATTGATGCTTTGAGTTTGATTTAGATTTTAGTGTGCACTTAGTGTTGATTTTGAACCTTTTGAAATGGAAACTTGAAGTTCTTTTTAAATTTCCAAAAATGAAGTGTTCCTAACTTTGCATGAATGCATCTAAAACCTTGATGTTGCAAGGATGCAAATGATTGGATCGGTTTAGTTTCACTTGTTAAAAGATTTTTTTTTTTTGCAAATTTTTAGTTTTTAATGGATTTAAGTATGATTTGGGGGTTCATTTTAAGCACTAAAAAGAAGTATGCATGATTTTGCTTCCTTAAAAAAAAATGGCCAAGATCTCCCACAAGAAGAAGAAGAAGAAGTAGATGGAATAAGAAGAATATAGACAAGAAGAGGAAGAAGAATTCCAAGTGCTTTGTCCACCTATAAGCTTGAAAAATCTGCAAACACTATGAGATAGACTATGAGTTCCTTTGTCTTCTTCATGCTCATGTGGACCTACAAAACCAATTTATACAATCCTACCAATCACAAAAACAAGAAAAATTAGCCAAAATTAGCAAATGACATACAAAACTTGACTAAAAAAGCTAATGAAGATGACCCATGCGGGGTCCCACCGGGCGTGCCAAAATATATATGACCAATGTTAGTATGCTAATAGAAACCAAATTAAAATAAAGCTTCTACAAACTAAAAAAAATTCATAAACTTCAAGATAGACTAAGATGAGCTCTCAATTGAGAATATGAGCCATTAATGGGCTCTCTCAATGAGAAGCTCTATTGTTGAGTGGCTTTATCTAGATAGATAGGATGTATGCTCAAGCTTATGCTTCAAAAAGGGCTTCAAATGGAGTTGGAATTTGGGTGTGAGTGTATGGTTTTGATGTAAAATGGCATTATGAATTTACTTCATGGATTGTGTTAAAATGGCTTGGGAGAGGATTCTTTAAATAGGCAAAGGGCTTGAGGGATGAAGGGCTAGGATGCAAGGATGAGAAAAAGCTTATGGAGGGCTCAGATTTGAGAGGAGAGCACATGGATTGTGCTTCCTTATAGCCAATCAGGGAGTGACACATGTCACAAGGTGAGAGGATGGAGGAAAAGGGAAGGATGAGTCAACAAAGGAGGATCAAGGGATAAAATCTTCATAAAGACCCTCATAATGGCTTGTAAGAGCAATGAAAGGTCTTGAAAGAGTCATTCATGGCCTAGTGGGCTTCATAAAGTTTTATGGTTGGAATATTTTGAGGGAGATGAGAGGAATTTCGACTTGGGCTTGATTAGGAAGGTTTTAAGCTTGCTTAGGATTGTGCAAATGATTAGAGGATGGATTAGGATGGTTTAGGATTATCTTAGGGATAGGCAAGTGGATGGTATTTAATGAGGGTGGGTGAAGGAGGAGATATTCGTTAACTTTGGCTTGGATTAGTAAGTCTTAACCCATTTTTAGGGAATGTGACAAGGTTAGGAGGGGATTAGGATTAGGTTTAAAGCCATCTTCTAGAAGAGTCTAGGCTTTGGATGAGGATAAAGACTTTCTAGAATAGTCTAGAACTTCCTAGGATGAGGATGAAGACTTTCTAGAAGAGTCTAGAACTTCTTAGGATGAGGATAAATTAGATTTTTAGGAAATAAATAAAGTTTTATTTATTTCAAGGGTTTGGGTTGAGGAGATATTTATTAAAACTTTTTTAATAAACATGAGGATTAATATTTAATCTTAATTAAATATTTTGAGTTGGGATTAGGGGTAGGAAATTATGGGATTAGCCTTTAATCAAAATTAAAGAAGGATTAGAAGATTTTGGAAGAGGTTAGTGGTCTTAAGAAAATTGGCCAAGTTTTGGGTAAAAAATAATTTTTTTATTTATTTTGGGTTTTTTGGTCAATTTATTAATTAAATAATTAATAAATAAGGAAATAATGTTTAAATAAGATTTAAACATTTTTGGGAGGGATTCATTAATTAAATATTTTTAATGAAGATAAAGGGATTTAATGGCATAAAAATAAACTAATTAATTAAATAAATAAATAATTGATAAATGATGATGTCATCAGGAATTTTTTCAGAAAATAAAAATACTTTATTTTCTAAAGGATTTAGGTGTCTACAGGACCATATGCCAAGAAAATGGCTCTAGTCTATATGGTCTAAAGAAATCATGTATCCAGAGCCAATACTGTTGAGCTCTATGACAAAACTAAAAAAAGTATAGGAAAGACTCAAGTTGTCTACAAAATGGATATCGAGGATCATGCATACCTAGATGCTTGAGTCGAGGTCCTAGATGCAAGTCCTGGAAGAGGAAACACTAGGCAAAGTTTGCAGTCTTTAGCTCAATGATGGCTTTCCAAATAATATTAAACCTGTATTTCTAATTCTGTTGCATGGAGTGGAGGTACCAACACTAGTTGAGAGTCTCAACCATGGGTAAGTGCAGCACCAACCACAAGTATCCCATTTTAGGCTTGTAATTGAAAAGAGGAGTGCACATATACCTCTTCCAATCCTTCCACCAAGCTTTGATTGAGTGAATATCTATCTTGTGAAGCCAATGAGAGGGGAAAATAGAGACCAATAAATCAAAAGTATGTCGATCTAGATGAATCAAACAAAACTAAACCTACAAATCTTCCCAAGATCTCATGCTCATGGTGACTCTAGAAAATAAATCTTTGGGTCTCTTGATGAGTTTGAAAAAAATGCAGAGCACTAACACCTTGAATCTTGGAAGGAGGTACACCCTCAATAGAAAACAAGGGTGACCACCATAGATTATGATGATTCAGGGAGAGCCAATCTTTGAATTCATTGTCATCCCAACAAAGCCATGGCTTGACTACTTCCCAAGCTCTTCAGATTCTCTTGACCACTTAGGATCCTTGAATGTGCATAGGTTCAGTAATGATGAGAAGGGTCTAAAACCCTATCCCCTTCCATGTCAACCTGTGGGTAGGAAAACCAAAGGAGGTGCAATACCAGAGAAGAATTTTCCTGGCTTCATCCCCTAAGAGAGCTCTGAAGACCCACTTGACACACAAGGAAATGCCTTGTTTTTTAGTGCAGATAAGGCCCAAGGGTAAAGTACAAAGTTGTGTCACCTTTCAGGTTGACTTATCAGAATGATTGAAATTGAGTATTTCTATCTAAAAATCAATTTTGTTCAAACATATGATCTAGATAAATTCATTCTAGCTAAATTATATATGGTCTCACACTTTTCCAATTAGAAATGTCTATTAAATACATGTTTTATACTAGTTTGTATCCAATTACTAAAGAAATAAAATTATTTCAGAAATGTGGCACTTTAATAACTCTTACTATTTTTTAAGATATTTTTTTAATAACATATAAACACTATTTTATAGAGCTCAGAGCCAAGAATATTCCTATATAGAGTTTATAGTGTTTTAATTAGATATAGTATATTACAATTAAAAAATTCTACAAGCATGCATTTTAACATTCAAAAAGATGTCATTTTTTAGAAAGAAAAAAATATTAAATCATATAATTTTTTTTTAAAAAATTATATGACATTCTAGAGGAGAGAGGTTTCTTCAAGAATGTATAATTTTTCTCTCAGTTAAAATATATTTGTTTTGAAAAATGTGGTGGGAGATGAAAACTATCAATTTTAGGTGAGTTTGAATTTGAAGCATTATAAAAGAAAAAATATTGGTCTAAAGCTGACTTTATTTTTTATTGTTCTAACTATATATATTATTTATAATACAGTCAGAGATTAAATGTAAATAAATTTATTTCCATATAGTTTTGTGGTGGGAACTAGACTCCTGATTTTCGATGTTTTTCAACAACTAAAAAATTATCTATAAAAATTAGGAAAATATATCAATTCTTATTCCAAATAATTATTAAAAATTATAATCCTAAACTTCATTCATTTCTACACATTTACTTAGTTTACTTCATTTTCAAATTCAAAAGAAAAATACGAAATATATATCATTGAAGGTGAATTTTGTTAGCCTTTTCCTTTACAAAAGGGTGACACGGGTTTGTGCTTTTACCCTCAAATTGCCAGACTCTTTGGGAAAACAATAATACTCCTAGGAAACTCAGTGGAAACCATAGTGTTCCACAGTCGAGGCCTAGAGAAAATCTCTAAGAAGTTTTTTCAACTTCACATATGAGGCTCTAGAGGGGGCCTAGCGAGAAGAGTAAGAAACATGAATCACAACTAAAACTTTCAAGAAAATCTGGAACTTTCCATCAAGCGAGAGAGGCATAGTAAGCCAGTTGTCTAGTGTTTTAGCAATTCTCTCCGACAAGATATTCCAAAGATCAACTATCAAAGCATGGAAAGAAAAAGGGATACCCAAAAATTGAAAGATCTCTCTGTGCTAGATCCATCTCCACTAGAATTGAGCTAGCCACAATGGAGTGAGAAGGAAGGATTATCTATAGTAAAGTGTCTTATGCCATTGAATGGAAGAACCAGAAGCTAAGTGGAAGGTTTCCAAGCATCAAAATGCATTACAAACATGTTGGTTAATAGTTTGTCTCCCTTATCCTTTTGTTTTATACCTTTACTCGTAAACCACCCCATGGCTTATGGAGGACAAAGAAGTTAACAATAGAATGGGTTAGTGTAATAATCTATCAAAGACCCCTTAATTGAAAGGTACAACTCCCTTTTAAATTCAAGATTTGTAATGAATTTTTTTTTGGGATCTGGGACTATGCTCTTAACCAGAGAGAATAAGTTGAGCCAAATACAGATTGCTCAATACTTTAAACAACCTAGGCAAAGTGAAAAATGAGAGTAACTCACTTAATGGAATCTATTCTGACTTGAGTGCAAGAAATGGAAACATGCATGACTAATTACTACAATGAGAGGGTAGGAAGGATAGAAGAAGGGATTATTCCTAAATTACAAAGTTAATTGATATTTTGACAATACCCAAATTGTTTGTCTTTCAGCTACTCCATTAGTTAGTTTCTAGCCCTCTCATGCAATGAACTATACTACACACATAAACTGTGACATATAGTGGAATGAAAAAGGAACACTTGTGCTAAAGAAAGTAAAGCATACAATCTACTGAATGAAAGAAATAAAACCAAGTTCATTAGCATTCATTCAATTTTCAATAAAAGCAAGTTTGTTTCAATTACTACACATTGATTAAATGAACAGTAGAATTAAAATTGGACTCAAAGTCACACATAATAGTCCCAGCTATAGGGGTTCACCCAACAATAATTTTGTCTATCTTATTAGCCTTTCCAAAAGTCACATATATAAGCCTTCTCAAAATGGTCAATTACACTGGATGATTGTTTCACAGAATATCTCTAAACAAAATAAACTAAAAATAGAACAAGCTTGAATCATTTTCTGTTACATAGACTGACAAAACGTCATGAATGGTTACAAAAAGAAAGAAGAGAGAGAATGACAGATGTCTGGAAGAACATCAGAACATCATGCTTAGAATTAACTACTTTGGCTCTATAACATTTCATAGTGAGTTACTTTGTCCAGTTCCTCGACATTTGGAATGATGATATTGTCAACTCAAATAATCTAGTAGTCATGCAACTCAATCAATTCATCAATTCTAGCAACCCTTGACTGTAAATCCTCTAATTCTCTCCTTATGATTGAGTCTGCTGATGATATTTCTTGGATCTTTGACATTTGGAAGTTGAATGGATCAACAACTTCATCAACAAATGCCAAGAACTTTGACTTCATCCTCTCAACATCCAAAATCTTACCATTAGCAGAAACAAAGGACTCTATTTACAGTATCTTCAAATATTCAAATACTTTTTCAATAACCTTATGCGCTAGGTCATGCACATCTTTGAGGTCATTCACATACCTTGGAGATATTTCAAGAATAAATTCTAGAGATTGTTTCTAATGAAACAATGGCTCATTACCTATTTTACTGATCCCATGGGAGATGACAACATTGGTCTTCATATCGACCACTTCTTGCAATAGTGCCAATTGCTATGTTAGTTCATTTGTTGCATTTTACATGGTGTTCTAATGGCTAGAAGTTGCCTCCCTCAACTTGTGAGCATCAAATAGAATATTTCCCAAGTTTTCAATCAATGGGGGACCTTGAGCCTTCATTCGATCTATCCATGCTTGGCCAATCTTCCCAAATTGCCTCTCTTATTGCAACTTTAGGAGCAGATTCTTGTTCTCCTCTATATTTAGGTCAAATTGGCTGGTTGATGTGCTCCCAAGTGTAAGTTTGATATATTCCATCAACTCTCTATTTGAGGCCTTGAGGGTCCTCCTTTTTTGCTCTGAGCTCTTCAATCTTCTCATTGGTGGACTTCTATTTATTCACCATGGAAACATGAATAGGAATCCCAATATCCACCATTCTAATATGGAAATCATCTAAGGAAATCTTATGGAATTTTCCCTCTTTTTATGGCTCAGTGATTTTCACTAACATGTGGCCAGTGGATGGATCAATGGCCAATGTAGCAATAGATTTGTTCTTCTTCATTTTCTTGGAGGTTGGCTAAGAAGAGGTGGCTTATATGATCAAGTAATTCAATGGAGTTGCATCTTCATATTTTCTCTTCTTCCTATCAATGGTCTCCTCGAGCCATGACTTAGTGGACTAAACATTGATAACAGACTATAGGGTAGTAGGATCAAATAGCTTCCTCCATACTGGGGGAGTTTTGTTTCTCTAGGAAGTAGTAGGGAAGGAAATTACATTGTTCACTAAGAGGTCCAAGGTGTCCCCTTGCTAAGATGTGTCTTATTCTTCACCATCCATGGGGTCGGTGTCACCATCCAATTTGATGATTTGGACTAGGGAGGTAGGCTTTTCCACTAATTTCTCTTGTTCCTTCTCATTTTCTTTGTCCCCTTCCTTCTCCCCAAATTTCCTAGCATCCAAAAGAGAGCCACTTTTGCACATAGGAGTGATTAGCACATTCTTCTCTGGAGGCTAGATGCCACCTTTACCAATAGACTGTGATGGGCTTGTAGATGCTAAAGTAGCAGTAGCGGTGATGGCTATTGTAGTGGACTAGGTGGCTTCAAAAGATACTCCACTTGTTGAACTGGTGCTCCCAGTCCTCTTCTTCCTTGCTCGGGTCCACTCTACCCACTTATTTGTTCTTTTGATTATTCCATGCATGAGGACCTCCATGGTGTTTATGACAAGACCTATAGGTGGGGTAGACAAAATTGGTGTGTTGTTGATCTTCTCGTAGGATGTGGGGTGTATGTAGGCTCCATCATCTGCAAGGTCAGAAACATCAACATAATTGTTATATAACTTAATCTCATAAATTGTTAGTCATTACCAAATTTTCTCTTAGGTCTAGTATTCGTTGAGACACCTGGCCCAATAGTCCTTAATATCTAGAACATGCCTATAGGCATATCCCAACTTCAAGTCATCCATTACAAAATCGACTGGATCATATTGAGGCCTGAGAACTTCATAGTCAGCCAATTTTTTCTTGTTCTCAAAGCTCTTCACTAGATTCTGAGCATTGGATCTAGAAGCATGAGAATAGGGTCCAATCACTATGGGGAAGGAAATCTCTACTATTTTCTTTACATTATAAAACAAGGTGTTCACTTCAATAATTTGTCAATATAATTCAACTAGAACCACCTTGTCTTCTAGATACCTTGGAAGTCTCTTGGGAAAACCATCAAAGGCACCAATTCGCATGTATGAGAAGCAGATAAACTGAATTAATGAGCATCCAAACAGACTAATGGCCAAAATTGTCTCTAGTGAAAATCTCCTTTTAGGGCATCCTTGCAATCTTGCCATAGCCTCATTGTGAAGGCATCATTTACTACCACATACTCCTCAAAAATTCTTTGCAGCTATAGATGCAAGTAGAACTCATATACCTTTGTGCACTTGTCATAGTTATGGATCCTAGGGAGGCTAGGCCATAAGTGATTTGTAGCCAGGGCATAAATTAGATAGGAAGACATGTTAAAAAAACAAAAAAACTTTGGTCGAGTTCATCCATGAGGCAAGCTCATCACAGATATCTTGCACTAGGAAGAAATGGTGCTTGATGAACTCTAAGATCTCCTCTTTTCCTTTTTAGTTTGAGCAACAAGGCAAGGATATCTACTATCCCTCTCTTTAAATTTTTTCCAAATAAGGTCTTGGGAATTTTTCCCTTCTTCGAGTGAGGTGTTTGAAACCATGTTCTTTGTATGTCTTCCCATTTGAGGGTCTTCTTCTCATTGAACATAGATGCAAAAGAGTTGAAGTCAATATCACAATACTCCTCTCTTATGGGAATGTTGAACATGGACTGCATTAGCTCCTTGTTGATTGAGATAAGGATGGATTGATCTAGAAACAAAATTTGTTTCATGTCTAGGTTGTATCTCTCAATACATTTACTCACTAGCTCTAGTGCATGTACTACCATAAAAAAACCTAGCTTCCTCAACCAATTTTCTCTCTTTAATATTTTGATTGATGGGGTGAATAGGATGATAATTGAGTCTCCTATGGAGATCACCCAAATCGTAGAATTTAAGTGATGTATATGTTAACTCTTTCAATTCACTCTACAAACCTATTAACTTATCATAACCTGCAGCTCTAATTGCCATTTTCTATGATTGCACAGGATGCAGTTCTTAATAAATAATCATTTTTAAAATACTTGGGGAAACCAATTTCAAGAAATTTTGATGAAATAGGTATAGGAATCTGAACGTTGGCACCACACAAATGAAATTAAGTTTAGCCAATGATTGTAACAGTAGGATTTGCATTCAGTTCCATGATCAATGGCTATTTAAACTTTCCATTCACTTGCACATAAAACTTTATATTTTTGAAAACTTTATTACTTTACTTAGAGTACAGTGATATTACTAAAAATCACTTTAAAAAATAAGTTCTTAAGTTCTGTGGGAAGTGTCTTATTTCTCTTCAGAATCAAGAATGCAAAAATACTTGATAAAATTAACATATACAGCGGAGAGAGGGAAACTTATCTTTTTTGTAAACCCACTTTCCTTCCATTCAAAATTGTAGCATGGGGAGTGATCCTTTAATAGTTTGCACACTTCATTTTTGCACTTTCTGTCCTAAGCATTTAGCACTTACTTTTCATTGAGTCAAGGTCACATGTTCACCACTAACCTTTCTTAAAGTATCTTTTAAGCATCTTTGAAGAATATTCACACTTTAAAGTCACTTGTGTTTCCATTTTTAAAGCCTTTAGAGAAGTAGCCTTTTTTGTTACTTGGGGTTGGAAAACCCCTCTCTCAACAACATTTCTAGGAATAGAGTAAAGCAGACAACACTTATCCCTTTATCTCAATCTAATGGCTTTAAAGCGAGATCTTGAGCATGGCCCCACTAATTAAGGGCTCAAAATAGTTCTATTAACACCATGCCTCCACTGCTTGTATGTGAAGATTTGGATTTGACATAAATCACTATAGCATCAAAAGCAAAACAAAACACCTTTGCTTCCATTAGTGCATAGTGAAAAATCCCAAATACCTGCTTTTCTTTGTGAAAGTAGAATTTACCTTTGCAACCTAAATGACCTTCTTCCTAGCTTTGGTTTGTAGCTTTGTGGGTATTTTCATCATGAAATAACCATATACATGGATTTTTAATCATTATCTTGACTTCATCCTTTGAATACACACTTGATTAAGTTCATGAAAGAGGAAAACTAGTTCAATTGCTCAGAATTTATAGGAAAAGTGTGTTGAGGCAAGATAGCAGATAGTTAAACACAAAAAACCTACTTCTCATGGGGAAGACTCCTAAACATATCTCAACCATACCTAGATCACCTAGACCCCTTGTGGACCAAAACAATAGAAAATCTACATAGAATGTTGGGTAAAGGTAATACAAGGATACCTAGCAAATATAGAAAGTGAGGTACTCGAGAAAGATGAGAAGTAAGTAACCTAGTGGATATTTAGATATTATAAAAATGGACATAGACCCATCAACTACTAGTCACTTTGAACTTTTTAAGGGTAGAACTAAAAATTTTCAACAAGACATTAGCTTCATCCTCAATAAGAGTGAGAAAGGATTCATAAGCAAAATGTCCATTGAACAATTGAGATGGGGACTATAGAAGAGAGATGCCATAAAGCCAACTAGAAGAAATGGAATAAGCCAATAGATAGCCAAATCCTTCAACATCCAAGATATAAAGAGAAAGAAATAGAGGACATCTTGGTGAATGGATCTAAAAAGGCAAAGGCCTCAGATTGCCTACCATTGATGGTGATGCAAGCAAAAGCTTCACCAAAACGCATCTCCAAAGACTGAAGAAAAACTAGACCAAAGTTGATAGCATGAAGCATAGCTAGAACGAAAGACTAGTGTATGCAATTATAAGCTTTATCAAAATCAAATTTTAAGTAAAAGAGTTTGTTTCTTAGATCTGCAGGCCCATTCCATACCTTCCTAGAAAATAATGATGTTGTCTAGGATAAAATGAGATTTGTTGAAACTAGTCACCTCTGGACAAACAATCAAGGACAAAAGATGGTGGATTTTGAATGCCAAGGATTTAGCTATGATTTTATAGGAAACATTCAGCAAGATGATAGGCCACTAGTTACATATGTCCTCTAGATCTCCAGATTTAGCTATGAACTTAATGTTCCCCTTATTGATAATATTTCCTAGAGATTTGGAATGGTATGCTTCTAGGTACATCTTATGGAGATCAAGCCCAATAGAATCCCAAAAAAAAATTTAAAATTCGTAGGGGAACCCATCACACTCGGGAGTCTTGTCATCTTCCATAGAAAAGATAGCCTCCTTGAGGTTGCTAAGGGTAGGAAACTACTCACAAAAAGCATGTTTCTCATATGTAAGATGGTTTGGAGTAATAGTGATGCATTCTTTCAAGGCTTGCTCATGCTTTGGAGTAAAATCTTGAGTAGTGAAAAACCTTCTCATAGTGGCAAACAAAGGCTTGAAGCATGTTAGGAAGGTTTAAAAGAACTTGATGCCCATCCTTGATTTTTTATCCCCATAGAGATATGATGAGCTCTAAGATCTCAAAAAAAATCTTGGAAGCTTGGGCTTTAACTTGGAGCCAGTGGAGGTGGGCTTTGATTTGGGCTCCCCTGAGAACATAATTATAAGCAATTTTCTTTTGATGATGAAGATTGGCAAGCCAAAATTGTAGGTCTAAATCAAAAGGGTTCAAGGCCAAAGCATCTAAGGCTATGCACAAATCTTTTGTGGTTGCTTCATATGAATTCTTGTGATATAGAACAAGTTTCCTACCATAGATCTAGAGAAATATGGTCGTACGAGTGATGACATTATTCCACCATTATATCCACTTAAATTGAGTGTGGGGTTGAGGCTTGAAATCTCAAAAAAAAAAATATGAGCCATAGTTGGCTCATGACTTAGCAAAAATAGGATGAGAGAAAATTGAGTTTTAGAAGGATGCCTCTAAGCTGTTTTCTAGGTGATAGTAAAGAGAATGGGGAAATGATCTAACAAGGTCACATCCAGTAGAGGAATCAAAGTAAAGATCTTTCCTTAGAAAAAAAAGATTGTCCAAACATCATCACATGATTGAGCCTTTTAAAAATCATATTAGAGCCAGCTCTAAAATTAGACAAGGTTTTCCAAATCCCACTTGGCTGGTGGTGGTGAGCATTGGGATAAAAAAGGCCCAATTTATTTCACATGTAATATTAGGCTTCCTATTCTCTAGATGTCCATTGAAATGGTAGAATTCCTTCCTTGTCAAAAGCCAACTCAACCATATAAAAATCCCCATGAATAACCCAAGTGGTAGGTAGTAAAGAATCTTTCATCCAGTTCCAATGTTGGGAACATTCCACAACATCATTGGGAGCATAAAGATTAACAATCCCAAAGGAATGGTTTTCGAAGGACAAAAAATGCCATACAATCTTGTGCATGGGGTCAAAACCATGAGCAATAACAAAAGAAATTAAATGAGATGAGAGAAGATAAAGAATACCACATCTACCAACTCCATGCTACAAAGAATAAACAATGCTATATGGCCAAATAACATGGCAAGCAATACTTAACATAAAACCTAATATCTTAACTTCCTGGAGACAAAGAATATCCAAGATACCAATCCTGCATCTAGTATCTTGCACATAATATTTGCAAGAGAGGTTAGTGAGACCCCAAACATTCTATGAGAGAATATTCTTGGATATCATCCCCGTCCCCAAGAGAGGAGAAACTATTGTGCAAGAATGAATTGGTGGTGACTGTAGGGAGGAGACTCCTACAGAAATGAGTCTCCTCTTCTCCAAACCACCATTTGGGTCTTCTCCATGAACTTCAGGGCTATGCAAGTGACACAATAGTTGAGATTCATGAGGGACAACCATATAAATTTCATGTGGAGTGTAGACCCAAGTAGGTCAAGAAGGTTCACTATCAAATCCATCCCCTAGTAACTAGAGTTTGAAATGTGCGGTTGAACCACTAGAGTGACAGATGTAGTTGAGGTGGTAACAAGAACAATCTACAATGAAGATTGGGAAGAAGAATACCCTTGTTTCTTATGTAGCAAGGAAGTCTTACCCTTGTGTGGCATGGTTGTTCACTCATCCTTTTTGGTACTCTCAACAGGATTTGCTTGCGTCTCTTTAGTAGGGGATAGCTTGCGAAGCATGACCAAGGGGTAGTCCTTGATCTCGTGATAAGCCGACTAAAACTTGTAATAGGTGTTCAGTGGGTTCAGGTAGAGTAGCTTTTGAGAGAAGGTATGTGCACTGACCTAGATATCCATAGATTCTTTGAGGTTGTGGGAAAGATCTACCTCAACACAAACCCTCCTTTGGGGATGTGCATTAAAAATTTTCTCTGGCTCTACACCAACCACCCTTCCAAGGGTTTGTGCAATAACATGAATAAACTTCTAGCTAGGAATTGGGAGGCTCAAAAACTTGACCTGGACAAGAACTTTCATTTTTTTCATCATTTGACATTGAGAAGTCATGACACCACCATTGGAAAACTAGTAGTGAGGACCTAATTAACCATGGCCCATGGTTGAAACCACATTGGCTTGGAAGGGGTTATCAAAGTGGAACGAAAAGAAGTCCTTTCTAAGGCTCTAAATACCATCAAGTTAGACTCCATGAGGAGTGCAGTTCATGGCAAGCCATTCTTTGTGCATGTTTTCTGAAGGAGTGCAACCCACATTATCAAGGTATAATGCTCCAACCATTTGCATGTATCTTCAAACTCTTAAATATTAAGAAAAATATCAAGGGAGGAGGGCTTACCTCATGAAACATTTTTAGAATAAATGTTCTCGATCATTTGTTCAAAGGAGGCACCATGAGCATCCATCATAGTAACTCTAGCACCAGTAGAGCCTATTGGGATAAAGTTGATTAGAGCCATAATAAAAACTCCTATTGATCCAATATTTAATTTGGTATGATAGGTGCAAAACTAGAAGTGAATTTAGTAAAAATTTTGTACAACATGCAAAACCCTAGTAGAGGGATTTCACATCCTTCAATATTTCCTCTTATGATTTTCAGTAAAATTAATCATTCATTTTTTAGGAAGAATTCACTGATTGGATCACCAAGGATATTTATAAAATAAATTTAAAAACTCTTCTATTAGCCATCTTGACTTACATTTCTTTGGTGCTTAGGTTGGATTCCCACATACCTATCTAATATAGATCATATTCATATCCTCATAGTTATACTAGTGAGCATTGTATGATCT
Organism: Cupressus sempervirens; assembly: GCA_028749045.1. NCBI lineage: Eukaryota > Viridiplantae > Streptophyta > Pinopsida > Cupressales > Cupressaceae > Cupressus > Cupressus sempervirens. The sequence continues at coordinate 796,697,499 of CM053792.1, forward strand.
TTTGATGTCCCTAACAACACTTAATGATGAAATTAGAGTCTAAATGTTATGTTTCCCTTGCATGAAAACCATTTTTCATACTAACTTGCATTATAGGATCATTCTACCTTAGTCTCACACTCTGCATACAGAGAGAGCTCTCTCTTCATCTTTTATAAACACACTAGCTAACTACATTCATTTTTTCTGATCCTTCCTCTTGATCATCTCTTTCATTCTATGTTGATCATGTCCACTTTCTTTCCTCTTCTATACTTATTATCACAAGGGGTTAATCTTATTATTATACCTAACCTATCCAAGTATCACATTTCAAAACATGACTTTAAATTATTATATGAGAGCTAAACACATCTATGAGAGAGATACATCCATAAGCATACATGAGAACCATCACATGGAAACATAAATCCAAGTGTTGAAATATCCATACAAATCCATCACTTGAGCATGAAAAGAGACAAGCACACAATTAAATTCAAGTGAATCAAGTATCTTATAGACATATCAAAAAGAATTAGATTACATATACATATGGGATCTAAAAATTTGGATAAATGTCTCAAAATACATATATACATCAAAATGTGTCACAAGGACATCAACCTAGACCTGGCCCTAGACCTAAGATTGACTCCCTCCCTCATGAGTAAGTTGTGACTAAGGGGGAGTTGTTAGTATCCTCGATGGTGGTTGATCTGATACAAAGGCACTCACTAACCTATTGGAACTGTAACAATGTATACCCTATGATAATAAGCTTCTCTCACTCCCTATCTCTCTACCTTGTGATAAGAATCTACTAAATTATCCTATAAGGCTCTCTCTTGTATGTCATCCTTGGCCCTCACATCCATTGACTGCTAGTCTCTAACCATAATGGTTATCCTAAGCCCCTATACCTCTACCTCCAAGGCCTAGATCTATGCATCTCGAGGATCCTCTCCATCTCCCCTTGTAGGCTTCTCTCCCCTAAGCTCTTCCCTCTCCACCCTCCTACATCTAACCAGTCACTTATCCTCGGGCTTATCCTTATCTCCCTCCTCTTCCTCGACTTCCTCCCTTGTGTCCTAACACTGTGACCATGTTTTCTACCTGTAGCTCCCTAGGAGTTGTCCCAACCTCCATCAGCCTGACTCCTCTATCTTCGTCACCTCCACCATCTCCATCATCTCCTCCCTATTCTCCTACCTCAAGTAATGCATCTAGTATACTAAAATAGGAAAATAGGTGTCTCTACCTCTCAACAAGGTATGTTGACTTTGCTTCTACATCCCTAACATCAAGAAGATAGTTATAGGCCTCTCACTATTAAGTTGTAGTATCCCTTAGGGTATCTTGATAATCTAACATAGGAAGTCATCCCTGACTCTCCTCATCCCTGAATCATGCATATGTCATGGTCTTAGTAGGTACACCCTATTCACACCCAAATTGCCTCCATGCTCAGTTGATAATAAATCTCTCAAAAATCTCTAAGTGTCTGCCCATGAGCGATCTTCTATATAACATGTGCTCCAACTCCTAGGCATTAGATCACCTTACACACTAGTGATAGAGCCTCCACTTGAATGATGAAAGCTCATCAAATAGTCTCATGTAGTATGTCAGATCCCTACTATAAATTTAAGGGATAAAGTTGGTATATCTATAGATGAAAGGATGCTTATACTCTTGTGGTTGTACCCATGGTCACACCAATACTATATGCTCCCACACCGAAATCTAGACCAAAATTATGCCACATGTCGATGTCCTCCCATCTCAATATACAATCTCATTGAGCTCATGGTATATGCCAACAAGGATCACCGGTCCTCATGCCATCTTCTAAGGTCGCCCAATCAAATCTATAACTAATTGACCCCAACCCAAAAGGAAGCCCTTCTGGCCCCAATCTATGACCAAGGCCTAGGATACTAGAGAACATATATCATGTAAGCTATAGGATATTGATCCCTATACTCATCTATCAATTGCTCCCAATTGAGATGTCTATCTAAGATGGTGACATCCTCAAACAACTCATGTATTGCTAACCTCCCCTTTGTTGGGGTTTGGCCATAATACACCCATGAAACAAAAATTCTAATGTTTGTGCTCATCATAAGGAACTCAAAGCATAAACCTCAAGACATATCTATCATACTCACTGGATCATCATGGTATGGTACACAAAAAATGTGATACACATCTTCAAGAGTGATAGTGGCCACATTAGAAAGAAAATGAAAGGTGTTATGCTCACTATGTCACCTCTTTACCAAAGTTGTGAATAGGTCGTGGTTCACTTGGATATGTGGCATATGCAACAACCAACTAAAACCCACGGTCTCTAATACCTCTCTATCCTCATCATCAAGGTGATGTATAACTCACAACCCCACCACCTTAGGGGCTCTAATAAGCAATGCCAAAAAAATGAACTGCATAACCAAATCAAGAGGCAAAAGAGTGTTAGCATCAATCATGATGGATCAAGTAATGCTATAATAATATAAGCACATAAGAAAAAGAAATCCACCTGATCAAATTTTACCTTTAAACATGTGAAAATACTCATAAATAAACTGTGTGATACTTTCTATAATAGTCGTGTGATACTTTTGGCTGATGATGTATTGAATGTGATACTTTTTATAATAGGTGTTTGATACTTTGTTATCGTTCAATATTTTGCATAGTATTATAGGAATAATGGGTGTCCCCCATAAGATACAATCTCTTACACTCACGTAATACAATTTCCTTATCAGAAGTATCATGTGATAGTGTTTGTAATAGATGTGTAATATTTTTAAAGTATCGCATGATATTTCTCACCAAGCTTATAAAAAATGCATTAAAATGTGTTAAATTGTGCAATAAATGACTAGAAAATCTCAAATTTTTTATGACTTACCAAGGCACCGTACTATGGAGGCTAATTGTGCAATCGGTTGAGCTTGAATCAACATCAGTTGGTCAAAATCCTTACCTGAGCCATCACTATCTCTCTTAGATTACTCAAAGCTTTCAAAATCACAAATGACAAAATGAGTTGAAAATGACCCTTGGACCCCTTATATAGTCCTTTGACCCAATTTCAACCTATTTTCCAAACCCCTCAAAATTTGATGAAAATTACACCCCTAGCTAATTTCAACATCCTAGATCCATTTTTGGGGTTGAAATCAAAATCTAAGTTCATCTTGATGGTCAAAATTGCATTTTAAAATTCCATCTTCTTCTATGTAGTTAGTTGACCTTTTAAGATATAATCTTTGAATCTTCACTAGGGCATCATTGTTTCTTCATGTTTTCATCATTTCTATACTTCTTACCTACCTCAATTCATTTCATTTCACTGCTATATCATCCTTCTACGCGATTTGATTTATTTTTCATGCTTTATCCTTCTTGGTCAAAATGGGGAATTCTATCACTCCTTAGTGGTCACTCTTTGGTTTTAATCTATAATATGTCATCATGGACATTTCTTTATCCTAATTTGATCAATTCTTTCTCACTTATGCATCCCTTATACCTCAATGTGATTTCAATCTTAAGGGGGTAGGAATATTCTACCATTGCTTACTTTTTATGACTATCTATTTCTTAGGAAATATGCTTGACCTTTCCATTTTCTCTTGATCTATCTACTTCACCTAATGTTAATACTCTTCTCAAGTCCTTATATCATCTCTTTCTCCTAGTGTTCAGTACTATCGCTACCAGATTGTACATTCAGGACTTGCTATCTAACTCTACATTTTCATTCTTTGAAATTAGATCTCTCTATTTTTTGCTACCTACTTGGCTTCTTCATTCCTTGATGTAATGTGTTCCTAGATCAATCACACATTGGTCAAAGAGGGGAAAATGCAATCACCAAAAAATTTGTCACTTAGACTATTAGCCCCCTTCTCATTATTTGGGCTAAATTATTTAATCATTTGACTAGACCAAATCTTTAAAAATCAATTTATTTGATTATAACATATGGTTTGACTATAATATCCTAAGTCCATATTTGATTAAAATAACATGTCCCCTTTTAATTAAATAAAAGACCCCATTCTTCTAACCCACTCAAATGTGCACACATAAAGTCATTTTCCTACTTACAAATAAAAAGAAAAAGACTTTGTCTCATATGAAAAGTCAACTCATTTCTATTGGAGGAGACCAATGTGCACATGGATCATGCCAAAATTCAAACCCACCCTTGATCATTCATCTCTTAATCTTGATATCAACCATCTATACATATTTAAAAGGGAGAGTTTGCTCCTTCTCTAAGGATCCAAATTTTGAGTTATTGTTATATTGCAGGTTTACTTATAGGTTTACTTGGAGCATTTTGTGGAGAGCTTATATTCTCTCTTCATATTCTTGCATACTCATAGTAGTGTAGATTCATATGCGTTATCTTAGTTCTTCTTTTACAATATTGTAACTCACTTAGTTTAATTAGTATGGTTGTAACACTCTCATATTCTTAGTTTAGCTACATTATTGCATCTCATTCTAGTATAGTAGCATTTGTATTATATCTTTTGAGAGTTCTTTGACATTAGCACTCTTGATCTTATCTAAATAATTTCTCATTTCATTGTTTACTAGCAAGGGTTACACATCTCTAAGGCTTAGCTAAGAGCCACTTTCATACTTATGCACATTCATTTTCACTCCATGACTAGGGAGCTCTAAGATGCAATCTAAGCTTTCCAATCCATGGAATATCTTGGATAGAAGGGTTTAGAGGAGTGCACTTTCTTAGTGTACATTATGTCATGAATTATAGGTACACTCTATATGTCAAAGAAATTAGGTTTCAATTTCATTATACAAGGTTCAATCTATTAGGTTATCATTAAAAAGGGGATAAGTACATTTGTGCAGAACAATGTATGATGAATTCATTTTCCTCACATTTAAAAGAAGTCTTTCTACAAATCAACATGTAACTAGTATAGTTATAAAATATTTTAATGTATCTAATTCAAAAATGAATAATTAAAAAGGTGTAACTAATGATTAAATACATACATAATAACCTAAAGTACCTTACAACTAATTCCCCTATATTACACTTACCAACTAGCAACACTAATAAAATACTTTCTAAACATAATAATGGCCAAGTCATGGGAACATATGCATTGTAATGCCTACCCCTAGTTTACTTTTCTTGTTATGTTGTTGAACTCTTTTAGGCCAGTTTTATGATTATGTTTTATAATTGTGGTACTTGGTTACCCGATTAGATTTAGATGTTTTTTAGACTCAGCTATATATTTAATGAGCTACTTGGTACATGATTATTTCAAGTGTTTATGGTTATTCTTTCAATGATGGTACATGTAAGTTCATATAGGGATTTTAGTTATTTCATGATGATAGTTAGATGAATGATTGATATGCAATTTCTATGGATACTCACCCCATACTTGCATGTGTATGGTGTACATGTATGTTTTACTTTATGTTTGACATTTCTGGTGTGGTTGAGGAAAGGAGTCATAGTCACCTACTAGTTAGGATCTACACGATGCACCACTTCCCACCATTGCCTATTTAGTTTAGATTATATGTGTATGTACATGCTTAGATTTTATGCAGATTGCAGGTACCAGTTAAACATCCCTAAATTGCTAGGATGAGCATGCCCTATCACAGTATCTCAATGGTAAAAGAGGGGAAATAATTCTTGAGTCCAAATCCTAACCTTAAACCAATTGTCCTAGAAAGTAGGACAAGTATCCAAGTTATTTACCCTTCTGAATTCATCAAATGACATGAATTCGTGATTTTGACCCTTGAGTTTGATTTAGTATTATGTTCTTTATAATGGTTTTCTTATTTAGTTCTGACGGTCTGTTGTGATTTTCAGTTATAATTAAATCAAATTAAGAGAATATTAAATGATTTAATTTAATAAAGAAAAGGCAATATTTAATTATATTTAATTAATTGAGAAATTAATTAAATAAAAGAATTAAATTTAAAGATTTAATTAAAGTTCTAATTTTGACATAATTATATTTATTTAATTTCATAATAATTTATTTAGGAGTTTCATTTTTATAATAAAATTTAAATATTATTATCAGTTAAATTAACAAATATTTTAATAAAGACGTCTTGTGATTTAATAAAGAGAGAAGGAATTAATTTAATAAAGTTTGTTTTAATTAAAATGCAAAAGGTTGTACATGAAATTAAAATATAATAAAATAATTAAGAAAAGATTTTGCGTGATTGCAAAATCGAAGCCCTAATTGGAGAAAGCTCTTTATTAAGAAATTAGAGCTCATTTCTCCATATATAGGTTTGGAGGAGCCAATTTCTAAGAAGAGGGTTTTTGAAAGAAAAGGAATTTGCTTGTGACCTCCATGCATCTGTTTGTTTAGCATCAAATCGAGGTAGGATCTTGTGAGTTTTGCGCAGTAGTTTATTTCTTTAAAATACTTGTCTTCTTCGTGTGTGAATGGAATTGTTTTTAGAATTTAATTAGGTTTTGTTAATTTATTGTTCTTCATTTTGGAGATATTTGTAAATGAATTCAAGGTCAGAAACCCTTGTTTTGTAAGTTTAGAGATTCGTATTTTGATACGGGTAGGGTTTGGAAAAGAGATCAAATTTTGATATGCAAAATTTGATTAGTTGTTCATGTTTTCCCTATTAGATCTATTTCATAAATTTATAATAAAAAATGTTAATTAAAATTACCACAGTAAATAACTTTACTGTGATAATTTTTATCACATAATATAAATTGGAAAATTATGAAATTTCATTTTAATGGGGGTGATTTTGTTTATGTTTTTTTTATAAAACATATTCAAAAATAATAATATAAAAAATTAAGTAGAGGGGTTGTGAACTCCACCCCCACTCCCCCGGTTGTGATGGCAGGTCTCGTTGCAAAGGTAGCAAGCATTACCAAGGCAGTGGACGCTACTAGGGCAGCGGGCTGCCAAAGCAGATGGGTCATTTAAAGGCCTCCCCAAGTACAGGGTGAGCAATTTAAAATAGCATTTAATTTATTTTAATTTATTTTTATGTTTTAAATATATTAATAATATTATTAGTTAAAAATTTAATATTATTAATTTTATTATTATTACTTATTGTTAATGTAATTTTATTTAATAATTATTATATTATTTAGTATAATTATTATTAATATTAATAAATTATTATAAATATAAATATATTATTCTATTGATATTTTGATAATAATTATTATTAATTTAATAATAGTTAATAACATTTTAATAATAATAGATAATTATAAAGTTGTTGTAAATATATTGTTGTAAGATTGAATTGAATTAATAGGTTATGCAAATCTAAGACTTAAATAAATGGAAATGTGAACTTTTCTTGTAAATCAAGATTTTGTTATTTTTTTCAAAACCAAACACATCTATGAAACTACACTTGCTTTGATGTATGTTTTCCTTGTGTTGGATTTGTGGTTGACTTAGTTCATTGACCAATCAGGATGTTTACAAGAGGCTGGGGGGGTTTTGTTTTGTGATGATGTTATGTATATGATCTTTTATACCCAACCATGGTGATGTGTCATGAGTTTCTATGATAAGTTTTTTATCAATGCTTGTTAGTGATTTCCAATTGCTTGTATAGAACTGAGGTTATTAAACATGTGACTTTCTTGTAGTAACCTTTAAGTCTTCAATTACTTATATTTTGATGCTTTCTAGTTGTGTGTATAGAACTGACGTGATTATTGCAACTTTCTTGTTGTAACCTTTGAGTTTCGATCAATTATCTTTTGATGCTTTCTAGTTTCTTGTATAAGACTGAGATAATTATTGTGTTTTATCTTTTGGTGTTTTCTAGTTGCTAGGACTGAGGTGATACTATGATTTTTCTTTAGGTACTTTCTAGTTGCTCGCAAAGGACTAAGGTGAAAATTGTGATTTTATGAGTTGTAATTTTATTAGCCTAGGGTAGGTAATCTGTATGTATGTTGGGAAGTGGCTTGCAATGGAGGTTAGAGCCCTAAAGAGGCTACCTAGATAACCCATTGTAAGTTGTTTTAATAAGTGTTAACATTTCATTAAATGAGATTAAAATGAATTAATAAGAGTAATTGTTTTTCCTCACCCATGTCTTGAGTGTTAGTATAGGCTAGGATAGGAGTAGAGAGGATGCTTGGTTGTGACCTTGCTTCATTAGTATGGCTTTTTGTATAAAAGGATACTAGTGCCACATAGAAACACTAGGGGGTCGAAGTCCAGAGAGGTTTCCAAGGTAACCTTAGAGTTGGCTCATGTGATGACACTTGCCCACTTGCATAGTAGATTTCCTACATGTCATTGTTGCATTTGGGTTTAGATGTTACTTGTGTCTTGGTACCTTTGAGATAGATTGCTATCAAGATTTCTTTGACTGAGATGATGAGTATGACTTGTGGATTGATATCCGTTTGGGACTTGAGACTATCTTCTTAGCATGATGGGAGTGGGCCATTTAGGTTTCACAAGGTTGGGTGGTAGTGTTTCTTATACCATTGAGATCTAATAGTTGGATGTCTTTGCTAGATGTACTTGTGCAGTTGTTCCTTTCATTTTGATCTTGGGTTTGTGATGGAGGGTTATATTCTTTTATAATATATTTGATTATCAAAGATTGTATGAGATGATGTATTTTATTGATAATGTATATTTTTTGAGCTTTTCATGCCCTGTGACTTGTATAGTGGATGATTATGCATTTTGATTTTGCCAAATGACATCTTATATAATTGTATATTATTGGATTCGTACTTGTGTTCTATCTATGATGTGGATTGGTTGTGTTAGATTTAATATTAATAAGCTTATACATGTGATTCAACATCATGGAACCCTTAAAAGATGTAATATGTTTTGGATGGTTGTATGTATCTAGTTATTGCTTCCGCTATGTTATCTATTGATGTTATTATTTATCTTTTTTAAAAAAATATCTTTTGGGTTCCTTGACAATGCATTACACCCATATTTAAAAATATCAACTACATACCAATTAATCAATATCCATAAAACCCACTTACCTAAGTATTAAATCTGATCTCCTACACCTATTAATATATATAAACAACTACATAAAAATAATACAATCAACATAATTTCAAACTAATTAAATAACTAATCATCACAACACAATACTAACTACATTATTAAAACTAAAAATACCTATGGAATTCCTAATATACTAACTCTGAAATTACCCATTTACTTAACTACTAAAATTTGATTCCTTACATTTACTAACATACATTATCACTAATTAAATAAATAAAATCACCAACTAATAATTTCTAATTAAAATCCTAATTAATAACTTATAATATTAATTAATCAGTAACTAACCACTTAATCTTCCATACTAATCTACCCTACCTCCAACTAACCTAGTCTACAACCCTATATTCGTATATCATCACTTGGAAAGCAATTTTGCACTTGCAAGTTGTGTTTCGCCAAGCTATGAGCACTTTCCAATGGGGGGTATGATCCCATGTAGTGCACCTTTTTGGGATGGTATGCTACGGAGAAGTTAGTGGTGAAGGAAAATGAGAGGGGGGTTGGTTGGGGGTCCACCCAACCAATAGGTGTCTAGATGACATTAATATTGCCCAATAATAAATGCAAACATCACTACTTGTAGGTCAATGTGAGTCTTATAGGACAATACACATGAAGGGGAATGAGGAGAGCTGTGGAGTGTTGAGGAGAAGTTTGGGTAAAAACTTGGGACAACCAGCTTTAAACCAAACACTCTGAATTCAAGTTTGAAAAGTAAATTTAAATGCAAAGCCAATATGTTCCCAAGTCAGCATGGATATAATGTGTAGGGGAATTTATGAGGAGTGGGTGGAGGGTGTGGGCCCCAAGTGGGGTCACATCCTCTCCCATCTCATTTATCTTTTATTTTATTTTATTTTTATAATTGATAAATGCTTCCAAAGACTTTATGAGGGAGGTTTTAATATGGTCTTTTTATTTCATAATGAGTGTTTGATTATACAATAGTTAATTGTGCAAGTGCTCTATTTCAGGTATTGTTTTTATGACTATTGATGGATTTTGTATGGAAGAAATTTATTTAGAAAATACCCAAGTTTCTTTTTACTTTTTGAATGGGGTTTTAACTCTATTCATTACAATATATGTTAGTGCATTTAATTACTAATTTAGGTAGGTATATATCACCTAAGTGCTAAGTGTTATGTTCGTAATGTTTTATATGGACTAAATATAAACTAGAAGTTAATCCATTTAATCTATAGGATCTAATAGTATTGAAACTATGTAATGTATCAATGCACTTTATAACTCATTTAATTTGAACTTGATTCTACCATGAAAATCATGAAACTACTTAATGAAGCAAGCTTTCATTCTTTCACCATTATTACAAAATGCAAAGGAATAAAAATTTGCAATGATTCAAACAAACATTTCTTTTATTTCAGCTTGAGATCAAGGATAACAATAAAGGTAATTAAGCTAATAGGCTTACATGTGGGAGTGATTTTATAAGATTTTACTTGAAAATTGTTGGCCCCTTGATAAAGTTTTTCCAATAAAGAAAAATGGAAACTTGCCATTTTTTCTTTCAAGCTTTTCTAAATGTTTTGAGTTTTGTTGGAAACTTAAATTCTTGAGTTTTGTTGCAAATTTTTTTATTGTTTCCTTAAAATTAATGAACTATTATAAAATAAAAAATAGAAACCTATCTTTTTCTAACTTTATTCTAAAATAATAACTAAACACATATTTATATTAATACTTGTGGTGAGGAAAAACTATTGTTATTGTATTGACTTTATTAATTTATGAATGTCTACCAATTAAAATACTTTTTTATTATTCTTTATTGAATAAGCTAAATGTACTAAAACATTAAAATTTATAATTCAATATTTTTATATAATTTTAAAATCTCATTTATTTTTATTGGTTCAAACAAATACAACTTATAAGACCATTTTTTTATGTTATAGAAATTTTTAATTTTTTTTTTACTTTATATTTCTATTCAAAACTTTGTTTTAAAAAGAAACTTATAATTTTCTAATTTTTATCTTGTTGTTATATGAATAATTAAGATTTTTTTTTTAAATGTCCATCATAAGTTCTCTTTTGAATAGGAAGTTCTAACTAAGTTATTTTTTTAAAATATAAATTTCTATTTTTTTAATAGAAAGATCTAACTTTTTAGTGTATTTTTTAAATATAAATTTCTATTTTTTATGGGATTTATTTTGTAACTAGGAATTATTGTCTATTTACAAATTTAATTATTAGTATGACTTCTCTATGCAACTATTGTATTGCTTGGTCTAACTCCAAAATTAATTTGTAACATAGGATGACACATCTTTCGAAGTAGTTTTGCCTAAGGTTGTAATTTAATGACTTTGATTATTTTATTTCCATAAAAATAATATATTTCCATGTTCATTCAATCATATAGTTCTAAGTTTGGTTTAGTTAAAAAAAATAGCATCTGAAACTTGTTTCAAATTTAATGTTTTAAATCTTATTTTCTCAAATATTGATTGAATGTAAGATTTTTTTCTTGAAATTCATCCTTATTTTAGATTAGTAAATAATATTTTATATTGGTAAATTTCTTAAATTTCAAATTCTTATTTTAGATTTTATAAATTCCATTGATTTATATTCTAAAAATTTAATCTATGATGTGAGTTCTATGTTTTATGAAATTATTTTTTTATAATTTATTTAATAGAAGAATTAGCATTGTCATTTAATATATGATTATAATTCTTTACAATTGTTTACACCTAAGTGGCCTTCTCCAGCTCAAATATCTCTCCATGAATTTGATGTGATTGTATGGGATTAAAAGTAGAAAAGTATCATAATGCAAACGAAAAAACATCTTATACAAATCTTGTATAAAATATTTTATAACTTCCAATTTAATATAATTATTTTTAAGAATTGGCATTAATTGATTATTTATTATCAACCAAATGACTAATAATATTTTATTTGATATACTAATTTTTTTATTATTAAATGCTACATAAAAGAAATTTCTTTAATAAATAGTTTGCTTACTATGCATATATTAGCTCATTGTTAAGAACATAAATATTTAATGCTATCTAAGATTACATTTTTTTATACTATTTTCTTAAATTTAGTTATTAAAATAGTTCATGCTTGAACTTGAAATTTTTACTATATATGTTGTTTTAGAAGTTCAAGCATTGAAGTTGATGTTTTACCAAAAATAGAATAGAACATCTAAATGAAATTATGCAATAAAAGTTTATCTTTATCTATAAATTGATGTATAATATTTAATTTTCATACAATATTTTATTTATGTCTTTATTTTTATAGTGTTGGTGAAGTTATGGTACAATATTTTATTTATGTCTCTACTTTTATAGTGTAGTGTTGGTGAAGTTATCATTAATTTGTGTTGGTCATTGAAAATATGAATGGTAAAGAAGATCTTCATCATATCCAAAGAGATCATGAAGAATATGATTTTGAAGAAGATGAATATGAAGAATTTAATGTCCAAATTATATGGAGTATTTTTAAGCCAATAGGCTTATATATGGGAGATTTACTCCCAAACTTGCCAGAAAATAGTCTCAATTGAGAAAATTTATTTCTAACTATTTTGAACTCTTTGCAGTTCTTTTAATTTTTTTAATTTAAATTTATTTCTTTTAAAATTCCTTGTGTTCTTATTTATTACTATTCTTTAAATTAGCAGAAATCATTTCTAAATTAGCAAGTTACTACTTTTTAATATTTCTTTCCTCGAGAAATTTATAAATCTTATTTGTAAAACTTTGATTTGATTTCAAGCAGGCATGTGAGTATTTTCACGAAGAACTGGAGAAATTTTTTATTGAACATTTCAAAGCTTTGTACATGTCACTTTACCATTTTACCAACACTTATCATTATTCTCTTTGGCAAGAGTTTTCCAAAGATCAAATTAATAAAGGGAATGGTTACATGAAGATCACTTTTGAAGCTATAATAATAATCTTGTATTATGGTTATTTAACCTAAATTGTGTAGATTTACAAATATCATCTTTGTTGCATAATTCTTTTTTTTTTTCTTTCTTCTCTTCACTATTTTGATTTTTTCCTATTATGAACCTCTGATTGTCATCGTGATTTTCTGCCATTAATGTGTTTCCAATTTTTTCTTGCAATATATTATGTAGCTATATAGAGTTACATTCTAATCAAAGTTGACTTTATTTTTTTCCTATTATGAACCTCTGATTGTCATCGTGATTTTCTGCCATTAATGTGTTCCAATTTTTTCTTGCAATATATTATGTAGCTATATAGAGTTACATTATAATGAAAGTTGACTTTATTTTTAGTCTTGTTCTCTATTTGTGAGAGTGCAATGTTTTTAAATTCAATGAAAATTATAAAAATAGATATATGTACTTCATATTTCAAATTTAGACATAATGGTTGTTTTTTGAGATTTGGAATTTAAATTATAGGATTCAAAACTTGGATGTTGTGTAATCAACTGATCAAAATTATCACTTTTAGAATAATGAATCTCTTTTGAACTTAGGAGAAATTTATATTGTAATTGGTAGATATATTTATCATATCTTTTGAGTTTCTAGTAGCTGTGATTGTTAAAGTTATCCTCGCCCTTGACAACCATGTCCATAATCTATGTCCATTTTTTAATGTTATCTTAATTAAATTTTTGAATCAAAAGATATTATAGGTTTTCATCTTTGAATTAAATCTCTTTTTTAAGTTGTGCAAAACTTAATTGGATAATTTTTCAATTTCATTAATATAATATATACTTCAATCAAGCATAAATCTCTTTTTTAAGTTGTGCAAAACTTAATTGGATAATTTTTCAATTTCATTAATATAATATATACTTCAATCAAGCAAGTTTAGTGATCTAAAACATATAAAGTGTGCAATAGTATATTCTCAACAAATATATTAATATGCCATATTATTGTATTTCATTTCTATAATATAGTAATTATTATAATGAAGAGTTGGTTAAATCTTATTTTCATAGATTTTTTTCATTAAAAAATAAGTTAAGCTTTAATTTAAAACAAGTTAAAGCTCTCTCAACTTTGTATATCATTTGTATGTGGAAAATCAACAAAACAACATTTTAAAAATCTAATGATTGAACAAGAAGATTATTTTCTTCAAAATTATGATTGTATTTTATAAAATATTTTTTTTTTAAGGAAAAGAAATAATTGAAATTGCAAAAGTTTAAAAATAATTGGTAGAAAATCTAAAAATTGTAAAATAAATAAACTTTAATTTAATTTTAGAATTTGTAATGATTTATTTGTAAATATTAGGAAGATTGTTAGATTTAATTATTTTATAAAATTAAAATGATACACTGTCAATTTTAGTTAGTTAAATTATACTAAAACCTACATTACACAAAATATATGTTTAAGGTTTTTCAAAAATCTACTAATAATAAATCTTATATAGAATACAATAAAAAATAGAATCACCAAGTTTAATATTAAAAGCGATTTTGTAATATAAATTTTATTTGTTTCTTTTTATAAAAAATTATAAAATTAAATCTAAGATGAAAACTATATATTTTTCTTATATGATGATTTATTTCAACACAATAAATAAATCAAGATTTTCAACTTCATTTTTTAAAATTTATATTTGAAACAAAACTTTCCTAACAAAAAGTAAATCTTAGATCTTAAGATGTATATCTTCAAGATAATTTATAATATCAACTTTAAATTTTAAATAAATTATAATAGAAATTAAATAATTTAATACTTTAAATTTTAAAGAACTTATAAGAAAAGTTAAATAAATTCATAAATCATATTAAATTTTGGCATAGATTTTTTAATTAATTTTATTCTCTTTATAATTGATTGAAAGTATAGAGTCTGAAATTTATTTTGTCATTTTTAATTTGTTTTCTCTTATTTGGAAAAAATAAATTTAAATCTATTTATTGTTCCAATGATTGATTAATTATTTTTGTGACCTATTTCTAATTTCTTATTGAGTGAAGTTGTTTTATATGTTATCTTAAGAATTATTTTTATAAATTCTAACTCCTATACTTGCATTTAAATCGAGGTATATCATATAACTTTAAATTTTTGATCCTCACTGCTCATTGTACTCATAGTTTGTAAAACTAAAATTTAGTATCATTTATTATCTCAAGAGGAATTGCATAGTTTGTAAATTAAAATTTTGTGCCATTTATTATTTTAAGAGGACTTGTATAGTGGAAGTTAAATACAAGATGTTGTAATCATGTACATTGAAACTAAATAAAAAATTAAATGAACATATACATTGTAAGATCTTTCACAATCAAATTCAAAATGCATGTTATTGTTCATGTGACATTGCATTTTATAGGTGAAAACTAAATCTCCTATCTGCTTATTATAGCATGCACAAAACCATGCAACTACAAGTTATAGAAGTATTACATCAATTCATCACTGTAACTTTCCTCACATAATGAAACTATCATTTCCTATCAATTGACATGTATTTACAACTTTGGTCAATCCAATACATTGTAATGAGCCTACAATATTTTCTTTCACGTCAAGAATGCAAGAATGCAACAAGAAGGTGGACACAAGTGGAGAATTCTTCAATCCAAAGGTGACATAATGAGACATGGTAAAACATCAACTTTTTCCTTCAAAATGACACCAACAAGAGATCAAGTTTCCAAGCTTTCTCCAATATTTGAATCCACCAAAAAATTGTAAATATGTATGAATAGGAGAACCAATACCAACCAGGTCACATTCAAACTCCAAATACAAACACATGAACATCACAAGAAACACCCAGAAAAGGCTTTCAAATTGAGTTTCACCTATGACTCCATGACATAGGGTGAAGTTGGAACATCCATGAAGGACATGCCAATGACAAACTTATAAAAGCATGCCTTCACAAGGCCCAAAATCAAGCACATCTTCCATAATCATAGTCTCCTTATATCCCCCAAATATTTAATCAAAATATATTGGTAAAAAAAGGTCCATACACCATGCCTTTTTTCCTCTTCTCCATGAGAAGAGACTCTACACTTCCATGGAGTCACAACTAACCCCTTCACCCTACAAGGTCACTTCTTCCCTATCCAAGGGTCAATAATTCCTTCACACCCATAGTGGTGCAGGAGCACCTACTATAAACTCATAAAAAAGGTACCTAAGAGTCCTAAACATTCTACTTAGTTTGGAAGTTATAGTCAAGCACATAGACCTATTTGTAAGGGTTAGTTCTAAGATTCACATAATTATAAGCCTCTGGCTAACTAGGTTCAAAATAGTCCATGGGCCTAAAAATCATATGATCTTAGGATTTTTCATGTTTTTAGGATTTATATTTGTGTTGGATCATTAGCATAGTGCTAGGACCAAGTTTGGTCATTAGATTTACATAAGTTGCTCTTGAAGTATTCGTGCAACTTTTGAGCAACTTTCTTAAAAGTTGTCAAAAACTTGTAATCACACCTCCCAATGACTAAAATAGTCAAAATAGGTCATGTAACTATTGGGAGTTCCCTACATAAGCCCTCATAGGTAGATGGTAGGAGAAAAATGTAATTTTGGCATTTATCAATTAAAATAATTAGCATTTCTCTATAGATTTCATGTTTCAAGCCACTATACGGATAGGTACAGATGTAGGGGAATGTGCCAATGATTCCAAAAGTTTAATCCTTGAGTCTTCTCCCTGTTGCAGTTGGTCTCATGCTTTGATATGATCTAGTTTGGGAGATGTCCAATTTTAACTCATAGTGCCTAGAATTAAGGCTTAAAACTAGGGTTCTAATAGGGCTTGATTGTTTAGGCACATTCCACCATGGTAAATTGAAGCCCCTTGGTGAAATACAATTTTTTCCAATGTATTTTTATTTTTTTCAGGTTAGAAGTGTGGATATGCAGAGAAGTGGATTTTATTTTTATTTTTTCCAATCAGCAAGCTAGGACAATCATCCTAGATTCTGGTTAGGGATTCCTCAAAGCCTAAAACTTAGATTTTAGATTTTTTTTTTAATATATCCACACATTTCTCCATGCTTAGCTTGCATTTTGGCATAGGAGAAAGAGCACTTTTAGTGCATTTGGAGCCCTAATTAGGCCTATCGACCTAGTCTAATATTGCAATAGCAGCAAGTTCCATGCACTTCCATCATTTGGTGTTCAGGCATGTTTTGTAAAACCCAAAAGGGTATCAAAATCCCTAATCAAATCATCATCTCATTTGGGAACATTAAGACTTATGTTCAAAAGTCACTCTAGGAAGGGCTACAAGTCAAATCCATAGGGTGTGAAGCATTTTGGTGTTATGGGTTACTTTTGAATGAAAGAATCATTGAAACCATAGGAATAAGATCTTAATAGGCCATAGTAGTTATTGTAGGCCACCCTTGGTCTTAGCATCCACTTTATGGGGATTGATCCCTCTTTTGTTGAAGAGATCTCTTAGTGCAATTGTGTGTTTTGGTGCTTAGGATTTTGGTAAGCCTAGTGATTAGATTAACTTTCATAGTAGGGTTGTTATAACCTTCTATTAGCCCTTTTATTATACTTGTGATAAGTATTTAGCACTTGGACCCTTCACCTTGGGTGTTGAGGGATTAGAAACTTACCATTTCTCACTATTTGAATGCTTTCATTGTCCATTGCTACATCAAGTGGTATCAGAGCCATGTCTGATCCTAAGAATGAGGAGATCCCTACAAGGGTCACAAATAGTGAGCTAGCAAAGATGGTGAGAGAGAAAAAGGGTGAAAATAAGGCCTTGACTAAGAGGCTTCAAGAACTTGAGAAGAAGCTTGAGGACAAAAATAAAGAAGACAAGTATGAAGATGAAGAAGGAAGTGAAGAAGAGGAGGATGGCTCTAAACAACAAATCCCTACAGACCAAAGGCCTTTCATAGATGCCTTAAAATCCATGGGGAGGAGAACCATGGAGGAGAAGATAGATTTTCCAATCTTCAACGGCAAGATGAATGCAGATTTTGCCTTGGATTGGGTAGAGGCTTTGACAACATTCTTTGAATGTGAGGATATCCCTAGAAAACAAAGGGTGAAAGTGGCAAGATCCAAGTTGAAGGGGGCAGCCCTAACTTGGTGGAACTTCATCCAAATAGAGAGGGTGAAGAGTGGGAAGAACATGATAAATTTATGGAATACGATGATAGCCTTGATTAAAGAGATATATGTACTTGAGGATTATGTTGCAACTCCATAGGAGGAAGTAAAGTTTGAAATAAAAGGACATGGACATAGGCTCATACACTAAGGAGTTCCTAAAATTATGTATGAAGACCAATATGGTAGAAGATGAGGAAGAGGAATTAGCAAGGTACACGAATGGCTTAAAGGTACCCATTCAAGAGGAACCAAGCCTACACTGCCCTACCATAGTTAATAAGTGATATCAAATAGCACTCAAGGTAGAGGAAAAATGGAAGAGAAAACAAGACTTTGGAAAAGGGAAGAATAATGATAGTGAGAAGAATTTTAGAGGCAAGGGAAACTCTTGGAACAAGGGACAAAGTGGTGGCAATAGCAGCAAGACCCCTAACCAAGGAGACAAAGAAAATAGTGACTCTAATTCAAGAGGAAACTATAGAGGAAGAAGGCCTTTCAATAGAGGAAGGAAAAATTTAGGAAGAGGTAATGGACCATTGAAATGTTTCTATTGCAACCAAATGGGACACCATGCAAGAAGATGCCTTGAGAAGAGGAACAACAACAACCAAAATGAGAGGAGAGCAGTACTTGTCCAAGAAGATAAGCAAAAAGACAATGTTGATGGTAGAGACTTGGAACTAGAAGAAGGAGTATGCTTGATGATGACGTAGGTCTTCCTTCAAGTACCACAAATCCAAGAACCTCCACAAAGGAAGAATCTCTTTAGGACAAAGATCAAATGTCATGGAAAGGTATGCAATCTTCTTATAGATTCTAGTTCAACTAAAAATCTTATGTGTTGTAAAATGGTTCAAAAGTTAAACCTCCCTAAGAAGCCACACCCTTACCCCTATCATGTTTCATGGTTAACCAAAGGCCAACAAACTCTAGTCATAGAACAAGCTTGGATAGAGTTTTATATTGCTAACTTCAAGGACAAGGTCCTTTGCAATGTGGTTGAAATGGATGACTCACACATCCTTCTAGGTAGGCCCTAACAATTTGATGTTGATTTCGTACATCATTGTAGGAAGAACACCTACTTCATCACTAAAGATGAGAAGACCTTCACTATGAAGCCCCTACTAGATAACAAATCTTAAAAAGAACTCATTGTGATTATCATAGGAGAAAAAGAGATATTAAAAACTTTGAAAGAATATGATATTGAACCATTTGTTTTAATCTCGAAGCCCAAAGATAACATTGGGTATGATAAAAAAGAGCCCATATCAAATGAAGTGATAAAACTGCTACAAAAGTATAAGGATGTCACTGCTAATGACCTGCCCACTAGCCTCCCTCCCATTAGGGGCATTATTCATCAAATTGACCTCATACTAGGCTCATCCCTTCCTAATAAGGCACCATATAAAATGACACCATTACAACATGTAGAGATTGCAAAATAGGTCACTAAATTGTTGGAAAGAGGACTCATCCAAAAGAGCCTTAGTCCTTGTACTATACCTTTAGTCTTGGCCCCTAAAAAGGATGGTAAATGGAGGTTATGCACTGATCACAAGGCCTTGAACAAAGTCACAATAAGGTACAAATTACCCATGCTAAGGATTGAGGACCTATTGGATCAATTAGGAGGTGCTTGCTACTTCACCATGATAGACTTAAAGTCTAGTTACCATCAAATCAGAATCAAGCAAGGAGATGAATGGAAAATAGCATTCAAGACTGTTGAAGGTTTGTTTGAATGGTTAGTAATGCCTTTTGGTTTAAGCAATGCCCCTAACACTTTTATGAGGCTTATGAATGAGATATTCATTGATTTTATTATCCAAAATTTGTTGTTTTTTACCTTGATGACATACTAATATTAAATCATAGCAGGGAAGACCATCTTGATCATGTGGAATAGGTACTAAGAAGACTTCATCAACCAAAGTTGGAAATCAACTTGGATAAATGCATGTTTATGAGGAAGGAACTTGTGTTCCTAAGTTTTGTGATCTCAAAAGGTAGCCTCAAGATAGATCCTAAGAAGGTAGATGAAATCATTAATTGGCCTCCACCAAAGAATCAAGGTGATGTAAGAAGCTTCCATGGGCTTTCAACATTCTATAGGAAATTCATCAAAAATTCTAGTCATGTGTGTGCACCAATGCATGAAACAATCAAAGGTGGAAAGAAGACTAAGTTTTCATGGACAAAGGAAGTCAATGATGCACTCCAATACTTAAAGAACAAAGTCTCCCAATGCACTATTTTTGTCCTCCCTAATTTTAAAAAAGTCTTTACTATGGAAATAGATGCAAGCAATTTGGCTTAGGTGCAGTCCTAAGCCAAGAAGGCAAACCAGTTGCTTTCTTTTCAGAGACATTGAATGAGGCTAAGAGAAAGTACACCACATATGACCTAGAGCTCTATGTCATGGTCCAAGCCCTCAAGAAATGGAGGCACTATTTGATCCCAAAAGAATTTTTAGTCTACATAGATAGTCATGCATTAAGCTTCCTCAATTCATAAGAAAAACTTTCAGTCGAGCATCTCAAATGGGTAGAGCAATTGCAGGCCTATTCCTTCAACATTAAGCATAAAATTGGTGTAGCAAACAAATTTTTTGATGCTCTTAGTAGGAGGATTGGTAATATTGAAGAAGTTCAACTACAAAGTGTGGGAATTGAGTCCCTTAAGTACTTGTACCCAAATGACCCTGATTTTGTAGAAGTGTATCAGATTTGCACAAAAATGGAGGGCAGATACCACACTAATTTTTCTGAATATCTTATTCATAATGGGCTTCTATTTAAGGGAGAATAATTATGCATACTAAAGTGTTCAATGAGAGCAAATATAATTAGAGAAAAGCATTGTGGTGGCCTAGGAGGTCACCTTTTGATTGACAAGATAGTAGACATGGTGAAGAGAAGTTATTTTTGGCCCAAGTTGAACAATGAAGTTAAGAAATTTATTGAATGTTGTACTATTTTTTGACAAGATAAAGGGATGAAAAAAATCAAGGGCTCTACCAACCCTTACCAATCCCTTCAAGACCCTAGGAGGCCATATCAATGGATTTTGTCATAGGACTACCTAAAACGAAGCAAGGATGTGATAGTGTATTTGTCATAGTAGAAAGATGTAGCAAAATGGCCCACTTTGTGCCATGAAAGAGCACAAATGATGCATCTCATATAACCAATCGCTTCTTCAAAGAAGTAGTTAGAATTCATGGCTTGCCTCAGACAATTGTATTAGATAGAGATGTAAAATTCCAAGGGCACTTTTGGAGGACACTCTTCAAGAAGTTGGGTACAAATCTCACCTATAGCTCTTCCTATCACCCACAAATAGATGGGTAGACCAAGGTAGTGAGTAGGTCCCTAGGCAATATCCTAAGATGCCTAACCAAGCAATACTCACAAATTTGGGATACAATCCTGCCCCAAGCAGAGGTTGCCTTCAATGGCTCTATAAATAGGTCAACAGGTAAAACTCCACTCCAAGCTATATATGCTTTACACCCCAAGGGACCATTAAATCTAATGGAACTCCCCTCTAATTTCAAATCAATGCTCAAGGCCAAGAACTGGCAGAGCTCATTAAAAAGGTACAATAGCAAGTGAAGAAAACTTTGCAAAGGTCTAGTTTGAAGTACAAAGAAAATTTTGACAAGAGAAGGAGAGAGGTCCACTTTAAAGTGAAAGACAAGGTTTGGGCCTTCCTAAGAAAGAAGAGACTACCTAAGGGTAGATACTCCAAACTACAAATGAAGAAAGTAGGCCACTACTCCATACTTAAGAAAATAGGTGACAATGCCTATGAAATATCCCTTCCCCCAACTTTGTATATCTCCTCCATATTTAATGTGGTATACCTCACATCATATAAAGCTGCAATAGGTTCATCAAATCAGCAAGGTGAAGACACCAAAGATGAAGACTATGTTACCAATATTCCACAAAGAAAACCATTGTAGTTAGAAGAAATCTTGGACTCAAAGATACTAAGGTAGACCAAAACTAAGAAACACATGCAATACATAGTTAAATGGAAGGGCCTCCCCAACATAGATGTTACTTGGCTAACAGAAGACCAAATCAAAATCCATGGCACTTTAGTGGATTTGCTACCCTAAAGTAGGGACTTGAGTTCTAAAACTCAAGGGGAGTATGATGCAAGAGCACCTACTCTAAACTCATTAAAAAATGTACCTAAGAGTCCTAAACATTCTACTTAGTTTAGAAGTTTTAGTCAGGCACATAGACCTAGTTGTAAGACCTAGTTCCAAGATTGGCATAATTATAAGCCCCTGGCTAACTAGTGTCAAAATAGTCTATTGGCCTCAAAATCATAGGATCTTAGGATTTTTCATTTTCTTAAGATTTAGATCCATGTTGGATCATTAGCATAGTGCTAGGACCAAGTTTTCTCATTAGATTTGTAATTTTGCAAAAGTTGTCATGCAACTTTTGAGCAACTTTTTAAAAAGTTGTCAAAAACTTGTAATCACACTTCTTGATGGCTAAAATAGTTCAAATAGGTCATCTAACTATTGGGAGTTCCTACATAAGCCCACATAGGCAGGTTGTAGGAGGACAATGTAATTTTGGCATTTATCAATTAAAATAATCAGCATTTCTTTGTAGATTTCATGTTTCAAGCTATTGTACGAATAGGTACAGATGTGGGGGCATGTGCTAGATATTCGAAAAGTTGAAGCCTTGAGTCTTCTCCATTTTTCAGTTGGTCTCATGCTTTGATATCATCTAGTTTGGGAGATATACAATTTTTACTCGCAATACCTAGAATTAAAGCTTAAAACTAGGGTTCTAATAGGGCTTGATTGTTTAGGCACATTCCACCATGGGAAATTGAAGCCCCTTTGTGGAATACAATTTTTTCCAATGTATTTTTATATTTTTTAGGTTAGAAGTGTGGATATGTAGAGAAGTGGATTTGCCACCATGCCCTAGTTGTGCATCTCTATGTGTACACCAATCAGCAAACTAGGATAGCCATCCTAGATTTTGGTTGGGGATTCCTTAAAGCCTAAAAACTTGGATTTTAGGTTTTTTTATATATCCACACATGTCTCCATGCTTATCTTTCATTTTTTCATAAGATAAAGAGCACTTGTAGTGCATTTGGAGCCCTAATTAGGCATATCAGCCTGGTCTAATATTGCAATAGTAGCAACTTCCATGCACTTCCATCCTTTGGTGTTCAGGCATGTTTTGTAAAACCCAAAAGAGTATTAGAATCCCTAATCAAATCATCATATCATTTGGGAACATTAAGACTTTTGTTCAAAATTCACTCTAGGAAGGACTACAAGCCAAATCCATAAGGTGTGAAGCATTTTGGTGTTATGGGTTACTTTTGAATGAAAGAACCATTGAAACCATATGAATAAGACCTTAATAGGCTAGAGTAGTGATTGTAGGCCACCCCTGGTCTTAGTATCCACTTTATGGGGATTGATCCCTCTTTAGTTGGAGAGATCTCTTAGTGCAATTATGTGTTTTGGTGCTTAGGACCTTGGTAAGCCTAGTGATTAGGTTAACTTGCATAATAGGGTTGTTATAACCTTCTCTAAGACCTCTTACTATACCCATGATAGATATTTAGCACTTGGACCCTTCACCTTGGGTGTTGAGGGATTGGAAACTTACCATTTCTCACTATTTGAAGGCTTTTGTTGTCCACTGTTGCATCACATAAACAATCCCTTGATAAAATGCAAGAAAAAACAAGAAACAAGATTGAAATTGCCATTTTCCCAGCCCTTAGAAACACAATACAACAATAAATACAATGCAATAATGCAAGAACAAGAACTTCAAATACAAACTACTATTTGCAAGAATCAAGAACATCCATGGCAAAGAAATTGCCATACTTACTCAAATGTGCTATGAAATATAAGGTTGAGAAGATCCATATCCCTTGTTGCTCCAATTCCAAACCCTAACGTCTCTAAAGATAGAGAGTGAGTGGACACCCAATAAGTTCTCCAAGGGCCTCTAAAAAGGCATCCAAATCTTATCCACCTATAAGCAATAAATGCTTGAGTTAACCCTAAGTCCTTTGGCCATCATACATATCCCCTACAATTAATGCAACTTTTGGCAAGAATGTAGGTATGGGTAATGTCATAAGAGCAATCTAGTTTAGCAACTATTGGAAAATGGGAAGTTTAGAGGGTCCCTTAAGTTACTTGGGCCTTTTGGTGGTGCTAATTAGGTCCCTAACTCATACCCCTACCACTTGGGCACTTAAATCCCACTAAATTTGGCTCCTATGACCACTTTTTGGCCTCTAGAAGTGACTTGAAATTTGAATTCAAAATTTGTATTTGGTGGGACTTGATAAGATATCTCTAAACAAGGGAGATTAACTTAGGCTCTTAATTAGGTTTAGTTTTAAATTAAGGGACACATTGCCAACCCTAATTGGCATGTCATTAATAACAAAATGAATTAACCTAATACATATATTCAATGAATGATTATGAAATAGATTACACGATGAGGTTCAAATCTCCTCATTAGATACAACCTTTGTTCTACAATTTGCACATAGGGTTGTTTCTTGGTTCTCTGATTAATTCCATGGTTAATTTCCTGTAACACACTCAATTTTAATATCATTATATCAAGAAAATCACATATATATAACTTAACTTGCATAATCAAATTTATCCCAAAACATTATAAATCTTATTTCAGTAATATTTTCCCATTTCTACACATTGATTAAATATAACTAATTTGCATAATTGAAATACCATAATATATTCATCAATTCAAATTAAATTACCAAAATAAACCATCATAATGAATGCATTTATATAAAACACCATAAATCAACATAAGTAAAGCATACTAGAGTAATCATCACATGACATAAATAACATTGATCAATGTCCAATCCATCGAATAATGTCTCAAAATATCGAATCATAATGTATCAAAATAAATGTATATATCACCTAAGCTATTGATGGAGACACAAACAAAGACCAGAATGAATGCATAGGAAAAGGGAAAATATTATTATCAATGATAAAATGCCCTATGGGCTTACAATAGTATGATTCTAGAGAAAGAAATCCTCTGCACAATACCTTCTCTCTAACTCCACCAAGAACTACCTTTACAGTGCCAGAAATGTTCTTAAATAGGCCCCAAATGGTTTAGGGTTGGAATACATTCTAGAATATGCCCTTTGGCAGCCACCGCCAAAATAGAAGGTTCCAGAAATCACGTTAGAAGTCGGTGTAAGATTAGAAGAATCCATAAACGGTAGTCCAACTTTCGGGTGGCATAACTTTTGAACCGTAACTCTGATTGACAAATTGTTTACATTTCTAGAAAGCTCTCAAAGTACTCTACAATCCTATGGACCAGCTTTTCTTGTCCCCCATTTTTTGGCCCCGTATGAGGCCGTTTAGTGCCCCGAATCTGACTTTGAAGCATTCTTAGGAGGTCTCAAAAAAAATTAAAACTATAATAACTTTCTAACTATAAAGCCTTTTGACCTGATTCTTTTTTTGGAGCACTTTAAATTGCAATTATAATTATCCATCCATATTACACCCTCTAACTCATCATAATTTTGGCTCTATTACAAAATAACCCATTCTCTACATTTACATGTATCCCAAGGTGCTTAAAAACTCTAACCTAGAAAACTAATAGTGGAACTATGAGAGTTGGAACCTTTATTTGACCCTAATGGGTATCCAAAAATGAAAACACATTAAATAGAAACTATCTCTAAACATATTTTTGGGTGATACAGGATTGCCCCTACACCACTGGATGCACCTGCATCAAACACCTAGGGTAGATTGAAAAGTGACCCTATCATTTTATGGTAGAGGAAAACCCAAATGGGCAACCTCCACTGCTGATATTCAAGTTGAGTCTTCTATTGGTTGTCCTTTCCACTTCACCAAGTACTCTTCATACTGCCTATTTCTAGTACTCTCTCCCACATAACTATCCAGAATCTCTTCTATCTCCTCCTTCAGAGAAGTAGGAATTGGACATGGCTCCAACATCAACTCCTCATCTACACCATCATCATGATATTCTATTAAGTCTACAATGTTGAAGATAGGAGAAATGTGAATCCCATTTGGAAACTCCACCTCATATGCATTTCCCGAGTCATGTTTCTTCAAAAATTTGTAGGGGCCAAATTTCTTCATCTTCAGCTTGTTGTATGTACCTACTGGAAATCGTTCCTTTCATAAGTATACCATAAGTAGATCCCCTACTTGGAATTCCTTATGTCTCCTCCTTTGATCTATCTTTCATAGCTTTACACTGTTGATTCATCTTGGTAATATGTGCATGGACTTCCTCATGTAGGCTCTTGACATGTTTAGCAAATTCTTTTGCCTCAGCGCTTGTCCTCTCCCCTTGCTCCATTTACCTTAATTCTAGTGTAGTCCTTGGGCTACTGCCATACACAATTTGGAAGGGGAATATACCAATACTCCTATTTATAGAATTATTGTAAGTAAATTTCACTTGTGGTGGAATCAAATCCCATCCCTCGAGCTTATCTCCCACTAAACACCTCAGCAAATTGCCCAAACTTCTATTTACCAGTTCTATCTATTTGTGAGTATGTGGATGATGTAAAACTAAACTTCAATTCTATCCTCAACTTCTTCCATAAAGTCCTCCAGAAATACCCCACAAATTTAGTATCTCTATCGGAATAAATACTCTTTGGGAGGCCATGTAGTCTCACCACCTCTCTAAAAAACAAATTTTTAATATGTATAGCATCATGTGTCTTGTGGCATGGAATGAAATGTGCCATCTTGGAGAACCTATCAACCACCACAAATACTGAGTCATTACCCCTTTGTGTCCTTGGCAATCCAAGAAAAAAATCCATACTTATGTCCTCCCATGGCTTCAATGGAATAGGCAATGGCTAATAGAGTCCAATATTGTGACTAAATCCCTTCGCTGCTTGACATACTTGACAACTCTGCACAAACTTATTCACATCGTGTGACATTTGAGGCCAAAAATAATGTTCTCTAAGAATGGAAATGGTCTTATCTCGACCAAAGTGTCCTGCCATCCCCCCACTATGTTTTTCTATGATCAAGTTTTCCCTCATGGAACTCCTTGGAATGCACAATTAATTGCCCTTGAACAACATACCATCTTGAATCAAATAATCTAGTCAATTGGTTCTATCTATAGTAACAGGTTCTTTAGAAGCCTTCCATGCGTCAAAAAAATCAGGAACCTCAGGGTACAGATTATTGAGTTCATCAAACCCAACCACTTCAACTTGAATTATTATCAATAACAAATATCTCCTACTCAATGCATTTGCAACCCTATTAGACCTTCCACTTCTATGTTTCAACACAAATGTATAGCTATGCATAAACTCTACCCACTTCAAATGTCTCTGGTTCAATTTACCTTGGCTATTTAGGTATTGCAATGCCTAGTGATTAGCATACAAGACAAATTATTTTGGAAATAAATAATGCCTCCATTTCTTTAAGGCCTGAACATTTGCATATAATTCTTGATCATAAACATAATACTTCTTCTTTGCATCATTCAATTTTTCACTAAATATGCAATAGGCTTACCTTCTTGGCTCAATACAGCCCCAATAGCACTACCAGTAGCATCAAAATCTACTTGGAACACTTTACTAAAATCAGAAAGTGCCAAAACTGGTTGTTATTCACTTTCTTCTTCAACAATTCAAAACTCTTTGCAGCTACTATAGTCCACTTGAACTCTTCCCTATCCCCCCTTATTGTTTCAATCAAGGGTGCACATATGCCACTAAAATTCTTAATGAACTTCCTATAAAAACTAACCAGACCATGAAATGATCTCACCTTAGTAGTAGACCTTGGAGTAGGTCATTCCAAGCTGGCTTTTACCTTTTCTGGATCCATTTTGAGACCATCAAATGATACAATAAACCCCAAGTAGACTAACTCTTTTTTTACAGAGCTGCACTTCTTCAAATTAATCAACATTTTCTCTTCCCTCAACCTTTTAAGGACTCTACGAATGTGCAATAAATGTTCATCCAAAGTCTTGTTGAAAATTAAAATATCATCCAAATAGACAATAAAATTTTTTCCCAAGAATTTCTTTAGTACCTCATTCATAAGCCGCATGAAGGTGCTTAGCGCATTGGTCAGTCCAAAGGGCATGACTAACCACTGATATAGACCCTCCTTGGTCTTGAATGTAGTCTTCCACTCATCTCCTTCTCATATCCATATCTGGTGATAACCACTCTTGAGATCTATCTTTGTGAAGTACTAACCCCCACTCAAGCAGTCCATAAGATCGTCCATTCTTGGCAAAGGAAACTGATACTTGATGGTTATTCTATTTATAGCTTGGGAGTCTACGCACATTCTCCACTCTCCATCCTTCTTTGGTGCTAGTACTATAGGTACTACACATGGACTCAGGCTCTCTTGAATCAAACCCTTCCTCAATAGCTCTTGAACTTGTCTGTTTAGCTCCTCAATTTTAGTAGGAGTCATCCTATGAGCAGCCTTGTTAGGCAAACTAGCTCCAGGGATTAAATCTATTTGATGACTGATTTCCCTTACTGGTGGCAACCCTTCAGGAACATTATCAGAGATGACATCTCCATACTCACTTAATAGGCCTGAAACTTCAGGTGGAATATCACTACTACCTTCCTTATCTTTTCTAGGAATCAAAGTATAACACATATGCTGATGTTTCATACCATCCAAAAAATTTCTTCCATAAACTAAACATATCCTAGCACTACTGCATACCTTTTCACCTTCCTTTACCAAGGCCTTCAACTTGTGGTGAACTCCATCCTTTTTTAGAGAGTATGTATTCACATGACCATCATGTATAGCATATCTATCAAATTGCCATGGTCTTCCCAATAATAAATGACAGACATCCATTGGAATAAAGTCACAAAGAACTTCATCATGGTAACTCCCAATCGTGAACTTCACCAAACATTGTTCACTAACTAGGACCTTATGAT
This sequence comes from Cupressus sempervirens, assembly GCA_028749045.1. NCBI lineage: Eukaryota > Viridiplantae > Streptophyta > Pinopsida > Cupressales > Cupressaceae > Cupressus > Cupressus sempervirens. The sequence goes on from CM053792.1 coordinate 796,726,761, forward strand.
CATCCTTCACCAAAGCAATCTAATAGGGTTGGGGGTGTTTCTCCCTCTTGAGCTTTAGCTTAGAGACCATCTCCTTAGATACCAAGTTGTCTATGCTACCATCATCAACAATCACATCACAACACTTATTCTCACACTTGCACCTGTTATGAAACAAACTCCTCCTTTGTCTAGGTTTAGTCTCACCACTTAGTAAGACCCTTTCATTTATGAGAACCTCTCCTCTTTCTACATCCTCTAAATGTGATGATTGTGCATCCTCGTCCACATGAGCAACCCTTGCTTGACCATCAACTCTCCTATTTGTCCTTCCTTGGCATTGAGGGCATTCAAAGGCACAATGACCTTCTTCATTGCAATGAAAACAAGTACCTCAGAAGCCTCCTCTCCCTAATCCTTTTCCATGTCCTCTATCTCTTCCTCTCTGATCTCCAAAGTTTTAATCACGGGAATGATTGAAACCCTCATTTCTCTGGTTTTTGCTAGTACCCACATCTTCATTTTTATTTTGGGTCTCATTTCAGCCTCCAAATGACCTACTACCACCCCTTCCTCCTTGACCGCATCCTCTTTGTCTTCCTTCAAACTTTTTTTTTAACTTCTCTTCAACTCACAGGGCAAACTATTATGCCTGTTCAATGCTAGTCATTCTAACCAAACTTAACTCCTCCTAAATGCTAGGTTGTAACCCATTGAGGTAACGGGAAACCTTCTCCTTATTTGCTTCTGCATGCCCTGCCCTAATAAGAAGTCAATAAAATTCCTCCGTATATTCCTAGATAGATTTTCCAGCTTGCTTTAATCCTTGCATTTTCTTGAACAAATCAAGCTCATAATCAACATGAATGAACTGCTTCTTTAGTTTGTCCACCATGCGATCCCACCTTGTGATTTTCTCCTTTCCTTTTCTATTCCTTTCTAGTTGAATCTCTTGCCACCAAATTTTGGCATGGCCTTTCATTTTTGCCTTTGCAAACTTAACCCTATCTTGGTCCCTAATATCCTCATACTCAAAATACTCCTCTAGTTCATTGATCTAGTCGATCAACTCATCCGGGTTTAGATTTCTTGAAAAACATATCCACATCAATTTTAGGTCTTTTTCCAAGCCTAGAAATGGCCCTGAAAAGCCTCTCCTTTGCCTAATTTAGGACTTCTTCATCACCTTCCCCTTCCTGTATAATATTTTCTTCTTCATTTTCCTCCTCACTTTCGTCGCCTACAGCAACATTCATTCCTCTGCAGATCTCCTCCTACAATGCTTGAACTTGTCTCTGGAGGGCTCTAACCTTAGGAGTAACAACTTCAGCCCTTCCACCACATTCTCTTCATGGAGGCATTGTCTTGTCTCAAACCCATAACCACACAGTCCTAGTGCAAACTGCCTCACAGTCGGTGCTCTGTCTACACACTTAGGAAAACCTACTCTAATACCACTTGATGGAGACACAACCAAAGACTAGAATGAACACACAAGAAAAGGGAAAATATTATTAGCAATGATAAAATGCCCTATGGGTTTACAATAGTATGATTCTCGAGAAAGAAATCCTCCGCATAGTACCTTCTCTCTAACTCCACCAAGAACTACCTTTACAGTGCCAAAAATGTTCTTAAATAGGCCCCAAATGGTTTAGGGTTGGAATACATTCTAGAATATGCCATTTAGCATCCACTGCCAAAATAGAAGGTTCTAAAAATCACATTAGAAGTCGGTGTAAAATTAGAAGAATCCATAAACGGTAGTCCAACTTCTGGGAGGCATAACTTTTGAACCGTAACTCTAATTAATGAACCGTTTACATTTTTGGAAAAATCTCAAAGTGCTCTATAGCCCAATGGACAAGATTTTCTCATACCCCATTTTTTTGCCTCATACAAGGCCATTTAGTGCCTTGAATCTGACTTTGAAGCATTCTTAGGATGTCTCCAAAAAAATTAAAACTATAATAACTTTCTAACTGCAAAGCTTTTTGACCTGATTCTTTTTCTGGAGTGCTTTAAATTGCAAGTATAATCATCCTTCCAAATAAAACCCTCTAAATCATCATAATTTTGGCTCTATAACAAAATAACCCATTTTCTACATTTACACGTATCCCAAGGTACTTAAAAACTCTAACCCAAAAAACTAATAGTGGAACCATGAGAATTGGAACCTTTATTTGACCCTAATGGGTATCCAAAAATGAAAAAACATTAAATAGAAACTATCTCTAAGCATATTTTTGGGTGATATAGTATTGCCCTTACACCACTAGATGCTCTTGCATTAGCTATGATGGGTTAGGGTGAGGCCTTACAAATATCTTATTCAAAGGAAGGGAGATTTTAGTACTCAACCTAATTAGGAGTAAGGAGGTATCTCCAAAGAGAAGGAGAGTTCAAAGAAGAAAAGTATTATTGCGAAGGAAAATAATGTGCAAAAAGAACAAAACTCTAAGGAATTTTCAAAAGATACAAATCAGAACAAGAATATGAAAGATACTTGAATCCAAGAATTTTATGAAAAATGTAAAAATTAACATGAAACTATTAAGTATTTTGATGAAAGACGTCTCTATTATGCATAACAAAGTTTGTGAATAGCTACAAATATGACATGATATCAACAAATAATAGATAAAAGAAAATACAAGAAAGCTAGGAGTTCAAATACCAACATAAATGGATTCATTATTCAACACTATAGAAACAACCTCCAAAAATGAAGACCTCATTGAGGAGTATGGAGACATCTTATTTAATCATAACTCTAATAAAGAAGAAGAAAAATTCAATAGAAAAGATACAATAAATTGTAGTAATCAAGCAAATCAAACTGAGAATTTGAATCACAATATGGTCATAACGAACAATATTGATGAAAAAAATAGAATAGAAGAAAGCGATAAAAAATAAGATAATTTATCAAAATGAGTCTTCAATATGATAAACAAAGAAATTAAATTAGAAACAACACAACATGAGGACTCACAAAAGAAATGTAATTCTAAAGATAATGAAGGGTAGCTTTGGATTAGCAACTAATCTAGAAGGATTGGAAAATCCAATTTTAACCAACAGGTAGAAGAAGAAAAAAGGAAAAAATCAATTATAGAATTTAGAAGCATAGATGTTGCAATAGAAAAATAGGTTAAATTGATTGACTTGTTGCATGCAGAGAAGGGAAGTAACTTTGCACAACACAATGGGAGTCACAACTTAGAATGCTAGGGGTATTAATGCCCAAAACAAACAAAGAATTCTCAAGAGAAGTCTAATGTGTTGAAAACAATTGATCAATTGTATATTGTCTTTGATGTTACACAAAATGTCATATGTTTACCAGTTGGTGCCTTTCAAGCTTACTCAGGCAATGAAGATAGTTTTCAGAGTCTGTCGAGCATACTGGAGTAAACCAAGTTTAGAAGACAGTGTCTATTGAGTTCACTCGAGCATCAAAGAGAAGTTCACAAAAGTTTAGTGTTAACTGAGCTCACTCGATTAACAAAGGAAAGTTGTAATGGAACTAGTGTTAACTAAGCTCACTCGATTACCAAAGGAAGTTTATGAAATTGCAATGTTAACCAAGTTCACTTGGTTAACACAAGTAAATCATTTCAGAGTTAGTGACTACCGAGCTGGGTCAGCTAAGAAAGGATTTTTTTATTAAATTTAATGAATTTATTTGTTAAATCTATCTGACTTAAAGGATGAATATTGAATATTTGTAAGTATATTCGAGTTGACTTGACTATGTAAAAGATATAAGTATAAGGTCAAGTTGTGGGATTGAAGAAGAGAAGAATAAGATTGAAAAGATAAATAACGAAAGTGAAATTGAAGGATAGCAGAGTATCTTGAGTTGACCAAGTTGCAAAGTTTATCTGATTAAGTAGGATCAAGTATTCAAGCCAAAACAAAGATCTGAAATCAGCAATATAGTTGCATAAACAATTAGGTCATATCATTATTACTCTCTAATAATTGTAGCAGTGTATCAAATCTCTTAATAGAGTTAGCTTAACAGCTATTTTTCCAAATCCCCAAACAAGGTGGCATTTATAAATTGAAGTGTCTAAAGACCTCTAAAAACCCCCCTCCTAACAAGGTGATTAAATCCTTTAATAGGGTCACACCTAACGGTGTGTTTTATAACCTTTAGCAGGGTTGGCTCCTAACAGGGCTCACTTTAGAAGAGTGAAAAATAGTAACTAGTTTCAATTAGTGGTTTTTTCCAAATTGGGTTTCCACATTAAATCCTGGTGTCACTTGTGTTCATGATATTTCTTTTATGTGTATGCAACTAAGTTAATTAAGGTTAATCGCAGTTAATATCATAAGATTTGCATGTTCAGTATTTACCGAGTAATAGTTGATATTTCAATACTAGTCAAGTGATAGTAAATTGGTGTTGTTAACCAAGTGCTTGTGGGTTAATCAAATTACAACAGTAATACAATTTAAGTAGAAGTTATATTTTGGTTTGTATTGACATCCAAGGGATCTGGGATTTATTTTTGTATTAACTGATTCACCCCTCCCCAATCAATTACTCCTCTTATATTTCCAACATAAAGCTTATTGAGTCAGAAACAATAATAATCTAGGAAACAAAGTTTAACAAGAACTAATGTATTTGGAAATCAGATTGTGCAAAATCTATGAGAGCTTTAGGGATGTTAGTGGTGTAGGGGCACCTAGGTAGGCTCATGGAAGACCTAGGGCTCCTAGCTTATTTTTTCTTTTAGTGGTGCTAGCCATACCACTAGGTTAATAATAGGAAAAACCTAGTCCTAAGGTGAAGTATGTTAAGGTTAGGATGCCTTATGAGGCCTTAATTGCTCATAGTTGCATGATTAGGTCAAATAGGGCATTTTTGTGTCTTGGAGGGTAGGATGGCCAAATAAGTGTTTGAAGGTCCTTTTTACATGTTTTTTATCCATTTAAGGCTTTTGGTAAGGTTTTGTTCCCTTTGGAGCAAGTTTGAGGGTCAAAAACTAAAAGATGTAAAAGTTGTTCAAAAATTGTCAATGTTGTCATTGACAACAATGACAACTTTTTGTTGCATTCAAGAAATTTTTTATTTTGGGCTTAAAAACTATCTCAAATAGTTATGATAGGACTTGATATGTATATTTAAGGCCACCCTCAACCTTTTGAAAGGGTTGGAAGTTTGAGCAATTTTGGTGTGTATGGAGTAAACAAAAAGTTTATACTCACAATTCTTATTTTCTGAGCATTTTGGTGTTTTTATGGATTGAGATTGTATTGGTAGTATGTAGAAGTATTAGAAGGATTCATTTTAAGGTTCTTTGAATCATTACTTTATTGTATTATAAGTTTCTTGTTGCCCAAATAAATTATTTTGTTTTCTATCTACCTGTTGTTTTGAATCTAGTGATTGAGCAAAATGGAGTCATAACTCCTTTTCCCACTGAAGGATTTGTACGATCCCTTGGGATTAGAAATATGAATCCTTGTACATAATTTACAATGAATGAGGGGCCTCAGGATGCAACACGAGCATTTTTTTGGTGATTCCCTAGGTGAGCCAGTGATGCATGGCTAGGGATCACAATATGCAGTAGAGGTGTTTGGAGTGATTGAATGCTTGAAATGCTTCAATAAAAGTGTGGATTATGATAGGAGAATTTGTGTAAAATCTCCAACTATATGTTGAAGCATTGGTAAAGGTTCTAAGGATGGTGAAACTTCATTCTTTCCAAACTAGTTTAATTTCATGCAAAACCCTGATTTGTAGCTAGTAATGTAGGTTGTACTGCATAGATGTCTTGAGTTACTGAGACCTAAAGTTTCTCTTTGTTCTCTAAAAAGGGTATTTGAATCAATAATTAGGTTACCCCCTTATTAAGCAAATTTTCCAAGTTATTCCATTTTTTCATCATTAGGAGAGCTAATTGCTTGTAGCCCTATTTAGTAGTTTGGGAAGCAAATTTTATGTTTTTGTGAACTCAATTAGGGTTCCAATATCCAAAGTGATCTTGGATCTTGGAAGGGATTAAAATGGCCTTAAATAAGACCTAGTCTTGTTCATAGAGTGGTTATTGATCAAAATTAGGTATGAAGTTAGGGTAGTTTTCAAGGAAGCAAGAAGGGCTAACAAGCCTAGGAAGTGGTAAAGGAGTGATTGTGCTACCTAGTTGGTGTGCACTAGTTGAAAGGACTAGGACCTCATAGTCAAGATCTTAAGAAGAATAGGGTAGCTAAAACCCTATTAGGTCAGGAGAAAGACCTAAGGTGACTCTAGGAGAAACTAGGGTAGGAGCAAGACTAGTTGTCACATTAGAGTGGTATCAGAGCAAGTTAAAGACTTGGGGAGGAAGTGTATGTTTGCAACTACTGGAGATTCAATGGGTGAGTTAAATATGGTGACTAATGCAGAGCTAGCTAAAGAAGTTAATGAGAAAAATGAGAAGAATAGACTCCTTGAAGAAGCCTTAGTATAGGTGAAGATAAAGTTGGATGCAAATGTTGATGCAACTAAGAAAAAGGAAGAAGAGAGTAATGTGAGGGGTAAGGAGATAGCAAAAGAAGATGTTGTCCCTAAGCTAGACCCCATCTTAAATGAAGAGTCTTTCTTGAAAGCCATAAAAGCCCTTGGAGGGAAGACCTTGGAAGATGTGTCACTATTTAGTGGGAATATGGACATGAACTTGATAGATGGGATGGAGAACCATTTTGAATGTGAAGAGGTGTTAGAGGCACAAAATATTAAAGTAGCCAAGTCAAGAATCAGAGGATCAACATTGACTTGGTGGGAATATGTCCAATATGAGAGGATTAGGATGGACAAGAATCCTATAGCCAATTGGAATTCCATGATAACCAAACTAAGGGAGAATTTCCTACCAAAGGACTATGAAATTCAACTCCACAAGAGGAGACACGGACTGAAATAGAGGGATTTGGATGTGGCCTCTTATATAGAGGATTTTCATAGATTATGCCTTAGATACAAGAAGCAAGAAGAAGAGCCAATAAATGTGGCTAGATATTTGGGTGGTCTAAAATGGAACATCCGAGAGGAGCTAAGCTTATGGACGCCTACTATTGTTTAAAGGTGTCATCAACTAGCCCTAAATGTGGAATAGAAGACTAGAAATAAAGGGGAATCTAACTTCAAGGATAGAGTCAAGGGCAAAAATTAGAGGGGACAAGGAGGAGGATATCAAGGTAGTGGTAATGAGCAAAGGAACTAGGGTCAAACCAATCTCACTAAGCAAGCCACTGAAAGCACTCCTAGAGGAGGTTATAGTAGAGGAAGAGGTAACCAAGGAGGTTCTAGTAGGGGTAGAGGATCAAGCAGAAACAAATCATACTTTTCTAGTATGAAGTGTTACAACTATGGTCAACTAGGCCATCCAGCATATAGATGCCCTAAAAAGCCATCTTCTTCAAACCATGACAAAAGGGTGGCATATTCTCAAGAGGATAACTCTAGTGGCAAGGAGAATGAAGTAAATCACATAGAGTCAGAAAAAGGTGAGAACCTTATATTTAGAAAGGTATTGATCAAGCAACTAGCCCATGATGAACCTAAGCATTAGAGAGATTTATTTAGGATCATATTTAAGATTCTTGGGAAGGTCTACATGGTAGTGGTGGACTTAGGCTCTACTGGAAACATAATATTAGGGGAGGCAGTTGAAAAGATTAAACTAACTAAGATATCCCATGTGAATATGTACAAGGTGACTTGGTTCAACAAGGGTCAAAGTATACTAGTGAATGAATAGACTTGGGTTGATTTCTCCATAGCAGTGTACAAGGATAGGCAACTATGTGACATCTTACCCATGGATGCTTTCAATTTGTTGTTAGGTAGATAGAGAAGCAGTATATGATGGGAAGGCAAACTCCATATCATTCAAGAAAGGAGGTAGGACCTTTAAAATCCAATCTCTATTGGAAGGAGAGGAGTCACAGTCTAAGGTGCCTACTGTGTTACTATGCAATGGAAAAGAATTTGTTAATGATCTCAAAGTGATAAGAGACAAAGCTATGTAGTTTTTCTGAAGTCCAAGGGAGAAGATAAGACAGTCAAATACCCATTTCCTACAGAGGTACAAGCATTGCTTGAAAAGTAAAAAGCCACTGTGAGTGATGGAACTCCTACCACTTTACCTCCAAGAAGGGTGGTAAGCCATCAAATAGAATTTGTTCCTAGTGCATCCCTACCAAACAAGGCAGCATAAAAGCTTACTCTAAACCAAAATTTGGAAGTAGCAAGACAAGTGCAAGAAATTTTGAATCAAGGCTTGATCAAGAAAAGTATAAGCCCATGTGTAGTTGTTGTTGTACAAGCATCCAAGAAGATAGAAGCTATACATAGACTCAAGGGATATAAATGGAATCATAATCAAGTATAGGTTTCCCATACCTAGGATTGAGGATCTCATGGATTGTCTTGGAGGGGCAATGTAGTTCACAAAGTTGGATTTGAAGAGTCAATACCACCAAATCAAGATTAAGGAGGGAGATGAATGGAAGAAAACATTCAAGACAAAAGATGGGCTATATGAGTGGCTTGTGATGCCATTTGGTCTCTCTAATGCTCCTAGCACATTCATGAGGCTCATGAATGAAGTTCTTAAAGACTTCACTAGAAGGTTTGTGGTTGTATATCTAGATGATATATTCATCTTCAACAAGACAAGGGAAGAGCACATAAAACATGTAGAAGTAGTATTGTAGAGACTTCATGAGGAGAAGCTTGCTATAAACCTTGAAAAGTATGACTTCTTTAAACAAGAGCTTGTGTATTTGGGCTTTGTGGTGTCAAATGGGTCCTTGAAGATGGATAAAGAGAATGTTACTACTATCCTCAATTGGCCACCACCTACTACATCTACTCAAGTAAGCAGTTGTCATGGTCTAGCTTAGTTTTATAAGAATTTCATTAGGGTTTTTAGTGGCATATGTGCACCTTTTCTAGATACCATAAAGGGTGGGGTCAAGTCTAAGTTCAAGTGGACCTTAGAAGCAGAAAAATCCTTTGAGATGCTAAAGAAGCAAATAGCTACCCAACCTGTTTTGCAATTGCCTAGTTTTGAGAAACTTTTCACCATATAGTGCAATGCAAGAGGCCTAGCAATAGGGGGATTGTTGAGTCAAGAAGGTAGGTCAATATCCTTCTTTAGTGAAAAACTAAATGAAGCCAACAACAAAAAAAACTTCCTATGACCTAGAACTCTATGCCCTAGTTTAGTCTCTTAGGAAGTGGAGGCATTACCTTTTGCCCAAGGAATTTGTTTTGTTTATTGACAATCAAGCTCATAGCTACATCAATACTCAAGAGAAGTTGAGTAATAGGCACTTGAAGTGGATGGAGTATATACAAGCTTTCACTTTTACAATTAAGCACAAGAAAGGGAAGATGAACAAAGTGGTAGATACATTAAGTAGGAGATTGTTAATTGTCCAAGAGGTTCAGTTGCATAGAATTAGGATATAGAGCTTCAAAAGTCTCTATAAGGAGGATGAAGACTTTGTAGAGGCCTATAAGGTATGTTTTGATTTTGAGAACCATTTCCATAGCAAGCTCTCTGAATTTACCTTACAAAATGGATTATTATTTAAGGCCAGACAGTTATGTATACCAAGGGGATCACTAAGGGAGAACATAATTTAGGAAAAGCATAATGCAAGCTTAAGTGGACACTTTGGTGTGAGAAAAACTCTAGAACTAGTTCAAAGGTTCTACTATTGGCCTATACTAGTCAAAGATGTGACTAGGTATGTTGAGCAATGCATGGTATGTATGAAAGCTAAAGGCAGAATGAGTAATGCAGGTCTTTATCAGCCCTTACTAGTCCCAAATAGGCCACGAGAATGTGTGAGCATGGACTTCATAGTAGGTCTTCCCAAGAAAAAATAGGGTTATGAAAATATTTATGTAATTTTTGACGGGTTCAATAAGATGGGACACTTCATTCCATGCAAGACTACCATTGATGCTAGATCCATATTACACACCTATTATTTAAGGAGATTTTGAGGTTCACAAACTTCCATTAAGCATGATTTTAGATAGAGATGTGAAGTTCATGATTCACTTTTGGAAGACTTGGTACAAACCTTTCATTTGGTTCAACATACCATCCTCAAATTGATGGTCAGACTGAGGTTGTTAACAGGGTGCTAGATAATCTCTTCATGTGCCTAACTAATGAGTATGGGTAAACATGGGATGTGATGATTCCCAAAGTAGAGTATTCTTACAATGACAGTAAGAATAGGACCACTAGAAGAAGCCCATTTGAAGTTGTATATGAAATGCATCTAAGGGGTGTATGCAAATTGAGGGATCTTGGAGGAATGGAACATAGAAGTGGACATTCTGAAGATTTTTCCCAAACCATGAAAGAAATCTAGGAGCACATCAAGAAAACTATCCAAGATCATACACAAAAAATAAAAGCCAAAGTAGATGAAAGAAGGAAAGATATTTAGTTTTCCATTGGAGATTATGTCATGGTGCATTTGAACAAGTCTAGGTTTCAGAAGGGTGTGCCAACTAAGCTACAAATCAAGAGAGTGGATCCTTGCAAAATTATAGCCAAATATGGAGCTGATGCTTATAAAATTGATTTTCCATTAGATTTAGGCATCTCTCATGTTTTCAATGTGAAATATTTGGTTGAATTAAAAGGCACACTACCTTAGATAAGTCAAGGGATTAGTGCTAATCTGGAGCCTATGGCGATACCTTCATTAAGCAAATTGCAAGCCAAACAAGTGTTGGACCCAAAAGTTAAGAAGGTCACCAGCAAGGTATACATGGAGCACCTCATTAGGTGGAAAGACAAGCTAGCTTTAGAAGTAACTTGTGTTGTTGAGGCAAACTTCAACAAGGTAGTCATTCCCCAAGACCTATTGTTCACAGTAGTCACATAGTTTTCTTTTATGGGGGAGTATGGTGTAGGGGCACCTAGGTAGGCTCATGGAAGACCTAGGGTTCCTAGGTTATTTTGGATTTTAGTGGTGTTATCTAAACCACTAGGTTAATAATAGGGCTAACCTAGTCCTAAGGTGAAGTATGTTAAGGTTAGGATGCCTTATGAGGTCTTAATTGCTCATAATTGCATGAATAGGTCAAATAGGGCATTTTTGTGTCTTGGAGGGTAGGATGGCCAAATAAGCGTTTGAAGGTCCTTTCTACATTTTTTGTATCCATTTAAGGATTTTTTTAAGGTTTTGTACCCTTTGGAGCAAGTTTGAGGGTCAAACACTAAAAGATGTAAATATTGCTCAAAATTTGTCAATGTTATCATTGACAACTTTTTGTTGCATCAAGAAAATTTTTAGTTGGGGCTTGGTAACTATCTAAAATAGTGATGATAGGACTTGGGATGTGTATTTAAGGTCATCCTCAACCATTTGAAAGGGTTTTAATTTTGAGCAATTTTGGTGTGTATGAGCATTTTTGTGGTGATGCCCTAGATAAGCCAGTGATGCATGGCTAGGGGTTGACAATATGCAATGCAAAGGTGTTTGGAATGATTGAAATCTTGAAATGATTCAATAAAAGTGTGGATTATGATAGAATAATGTGTATAGAGGCCCCAACTATAGGTTGAAGCATTGGTGAAGGTTCTAAGGAGGGTGAAACTTTATTCTTGCCAAACTAGTTCAATTTCGTGCAAAACCCTGATTTGTAGGCACTCATGTAGGTTGTACTGCACAGATGTCTTGAGATATTAAGACCTCAAAATCTCTTAGTTCTCTAAAAAGGGTGTTTGAATTAATAATTGGGTTACCCCCTTGTTAACTACTTTTCCAAGTTATTCTATTTTTTCGTCATTAGGAGGTCTAATTGCTTGTAGCCCTATTTGGCAGTTTGGGAAGCAAATTTTGTGTTTTTGTGAACTCAATTAGGGTTCCAATTTCCAAAGTGGTCTTGGATCTTGTAAGGGATTCAAATGACCTTCAAGAAGACCTATTCTTGTTCATAGAGTGGTTGTAGATCAAAAAGAGGTATGAAGTTAGGGTAGTTTTCAAGGAAGCCAAGTGGTGAAGGAGCGATTGTTCTACCTAGTTGGTGTGAACTAGTTGAAAGGACTAGGACCTCATAGTCAAGTTCCTAAGAAGAATAGGGTAGCTAGCAACCCTTTTAGGTTAGGAGAAAGACCTAAGAAGACCCTAGGAGAAACTAGAGTAGGAGCAAGCCTAGTTGTTACATCAATTAGCCATTTTATAGGATCCAAGGAAAATTAACTTTGAGTCCATAACAACTAATACAAATTAGATGAGTGGTAAAGTAAAAAGAAAAAAAAGTAAATTATCCTTCTTTATGTTTAATGATTATGAACCTATAACTAATATTAGTAAACTAAAGTGTGGAATCAAATAGGTAGTTTCATATCTACTAACAACTTAGGGACTTATATAATAGGTGGAGAGTTTAATACAATCTTGGATAATAGTAAAAAATATGGTGGTATCCATATCATAGCACAATCACAATAGGATTTTAGCTACTGGGTTACAACTAACAATCTAATAGACATCAAAATTGATAATGGAAACTTTATGTGGACAAATAAAAGAGTTAACTTTAACAAAATAGTTGAGAGATTGGATAGGTTATTTTTTAGAGGCAATTTATCTAGCTTTGACTATACATTAAGGACTGAAATTTCAAAAGTATCAAGATCAAACTATTTGTTGGTAGTGGGCCAGCATCCCTCAGAGGGTTCATGACATGGCTTAACCACCTCCAGTGGTTCTATAAGACTATTGGTTGTATCTGGCATTAATAGGTTGATCTTTTGGCGCAACGAAAACCCTGGCATTTCTAACAAATGGTATCAAAGTTTGGTCACAGGTTTGAATCCCACAAGCCACGATGAGTGACATTGGGAGGGGGATTGTTGGCAGTGGCCCAACATCCCTTGCAAGTTTTGCAACATCGCTTAACCACCTTCTATGTTTCTATAAGACTATTGGTTGTATTGGGCATTAACAGGTTGATCTTTTGTGCAATGACAACCTGGCCTTTCTAACACCATTTCCTTGTCAAATTAGAAATCATTGAGCCTTCCAAACCTTCTAGAAACACCTTTAGGTTTGAAAACATGTGGCTTCAACATAAAGACTTCATAGATATAGTTAAGAAATATTGGAATGGGTATAATTTAAAAGGATCAAAAGTGTTCTATATTATTTCAAAACTTAAAGCCATTAAAAGAAGACTTTTAAAAAGGAATAAGGAACATTTTGATAATAAATTTGATGAACATATTAAGATATAAGATGAATTGGAGGAACTAAATTATGAAGTGATACAAATAGGCATCAAGAATGAAAGTTGTACTTTAAAGAAAGAGAATTATTAGCTAAGAAGAGGATATTTTAGCAATACAAGAAATTGTCTAGAAACATAACTCTAGAGAAACATAGTTATCAAAGGGAGATACAAACAAACAAAAAATCCACAATAGTACAAAGATTAGGAGATCTATAAAAAAATTAAAAATCAAGAATAATCAAGGAGAATTAATAGAAAATCCTATTGAAATTATAAGGGAAATAACTAACTATTATTATAACATGTATAATGAATACAATAAGTCAAATTTAATGGCACAACAAGCAATAGTGGCATCCATACCAAAAATCATAATAGAAGAAGATAACAAATGGATTAATAGAAAATTTACTTTAGAGAAGTTAAAGTTCATTATTATTCCAAGTGCACCTTGATAAAGATTTTGGACCTGATGGTTTTAATACTAATTTTTTTCAAACATGTTGGGATGAGGAAATAAAAGCTACTAGGTATTCAAACATAATTTTGTCAAAAATAAATAATACATCCATAGTACTAATACGTAAAAAATAAAATTACTTAGAAATGAGAGACTTTAGACCAATAACATTATGTAATAAAATCTACAAAATTCTATCCATGGCCCTAGCAAATAGACTTAAACAAACTTCTACCCAAAGTAATATCTAAATAACAAGCATGATTTATACCTAATAGATCAATTCTTGAAGGATAATTATTTCTCAAAAAATTATCCACATAATATAATCAAATAAAGAATTGTGTATGTTGATTAAACTTGATATTCATAAATATTATGATAAAGTAAACTAGATATTCTTGTGTAAATTCTTAGAAGCTATTGGGACTTGAAATTGAAGAATTGCTTTTGAGTACCATTCTAAAAATTGTGTCTAATCAAGCCCCTATAAGAGCTTTTCATGCATATGTACCTCATTGTCCTTTCAAATTCTATGATGTATTTTGTGTGTTTAACACCTTTCATTTAGTACATACATGCATCCTATGATGATAATTTGTCATTCTGAGTTATTTAGTGAAGTGTTATTTTGAGCATTGCTCAAATCTACATTTTTGCCCAAGTGCCAAACAACGACAAGAAGCCTAGTTTGCAATTGAATTCTTGCACTTGGTAATGTTTCACAACTGACCACTTTGGGAATGTCTATTATGCATATTTTAAAACCTATGTTTCATATTTCAAGTCATTTTGATATGTTTTGACTAGGTTTTGAATCCCTCAAAGTTGGTTGTTTACTGTTGTCATGTTGATGGACATTGCTTAGAATTTTGGGTAGCCCTGTTTGATCAGTTATAACTTTGACCTAGTTGACCAAAATGAAAATATTATTTTTGCATTAAATTCTAGGGGTTAGAGACATGCTATGTTATAGATTTGAGCCTATGATGAATCTGTTTGATCAATTTTCAAAAGTGATTCCAAATGCAATTTTTGAAATTTCACTGGTAACTAAATGTACAGAATGATTGGAAGCCCTGTTCAGGATGTTGTAACTCTAAAATCATGATATATTGAGCCAAATATATTGCACCATTGTATTATACTCTAAAAATACTTCAAGTATGCTAGTTTCTAAGTCTTAATGAACTTATCTACACACTTTCCCAAGTCCATTCTGTTGGCAGAAATCATTATTCTACTAGTGTAACCAGTTCTGCAATTCCAAGTACCCAACTTCAAGCGCTTTCCAAATCTTCTCTATCATTCATAATGAGCCCAAATCATATAATTATACTCTCCATGTGACAATGAACCAATGCCCTAGATTTGGTGTCCCCAAGTTGTCATATGACATGTTTTCAAAACCAAAATTGAATGCATTTTATTGCTTTTTGACATGGTTGTTGGCAAGATAGTTTGAAGTGACAACTTTAACGGCTAATATATTTTGACCTAGTCATCTTCTTTTTGGATTTGAGAACTCCCTCTATCAGTATGAGCTCTTCCTTTTTACTAAATTATGTTTGCAACAGTTATTACCAAGTTCATTCAGAACATGCTTCCTCCTTCAACGTACTTCATCTTTTAGAGAACTTCTTCCTCTCTACTTTGTTACTTTATTCTGGTTCCAAAGATTTCCCAAAGATATTACAGTAAATTTCTCCCTCTTTGACAACACATGTCAAAGACAATAACTCTATAAATTCCAATGTACCTTAAGTACTGATTCATCTACAACATGCCCTTGCCAATTTTGCTTACCAATAGATCTTCAATCACATCACCATAATTCACACATTCTCTTGCACTCACTTGCACACTATTTTTCACACAATAAAATCACAACTTGACCTTATACTTATACCTTTCACTTTTTCAAGTTGGCTCAAATACAACTTACAATAATCAATATTCATCACCTTAGTCAACTAGAATCAATAGATAAGAAAATTGGAAAATCCTTTGCTAGCTGACCCTGCTCGGTAGAAACTAAATCTGAAGTAATTTCCTTTGTTAGCCAACAAAATCTTGATTAACATTGCAATCTTACAAAAATTCTTTGGCAACAAGGTGAGCTCGATTAATACTGGTTCCATCCAACTTTTCTTTGTTAGCCGAATGAGCTTGGTTAACACTCTCTTTCTGCAACTTTTCCTTTGATGCCTGAGTGAATTCAATAGACACTGCCTTCTAAACTAGGTAAACACAGGAACACTCAGTAGACACTGAGAACTATCTTCACTGCCCAAGTGAGCTCAGCATATACTGACTAATAATTATTATGACATTTGTGTAACATCAAAGACAACACACAATTAATCAATTGTATCCAAGAATCTCCCTCTTTGGCATTGATGGCAACACAATATGTCATAGCACAATGAAATTTTGGATTTGAGAACTCCTTTTTTCAGTATGAACTCTTCCTTTTTATTGAATTCTATTTGCAACAGCTATTACCAAGTTCATTTAGAACATGCTTCCTCTTTCAACATACTTCATCTTTTAAAGAACTTCTTCCTCTCTAGTTTCTAACTTCATTTTGGTTCCAAAGATTTCTCAAAGATATGATAGTAAACTTCTCCCTCTTTTAAAAGACATGCCAAAGGCAATAACTCTATAAATTCCAATGCACCTTAAGTATTGATTCATCTACAATATGCCCTTGCCAATTCTACACCAATTGATTGATCTTCAGTAGGTTCTAGTTGATGCATTCACTAAACTTCATTTAGTGAATTTTAGATAGGAGAATTACCCTTAGCTTACCTCTTAGATACAAAAATGCATCCTTAGGTAATGGCTTGGTGAATATGTCTATAATTTGTTCCTTTGTACTCACATAGTCCAATCTGACTTCTTTATCTTGCACCAATTCTCTTAAGAAATGATATTTTATAGCAATATGCTTTGTTTTGGAATGCATTATTGGATTCTTTGATATGTTGATTGCACTAGTGTTATCACAATATATGACAACTAGATCTTTGATTTCTACCTTCATTCCTTCCAATAGTTGTTTGAACCAAACAATGTTAGAACAATTTACTACTGTTGCCACATATTCTACCTCTGTCATGGATTGAGAAGTACAATTCTGCTTCTTGCTTGTCAAAGATACTAGTCTTTTACCAAGAAAGAATGCTCCACCACTTGTGCTTTTTATATCATGAAGACTTCTTGCCCAATCAACATCAATAAATACTTTTAAGTCCAAATTGCCTCTAAGTTTGTACCATAAACCATAGTCTTCATTACCTTTCAGATACCTCGTGATTCTCTTGATTGCCATCATGTGATTTTCTTTGGGATTTTTTGAGAATCTTACCATTATTCCAACTACTAGATCAATATCAGGCCTTGTGTGAACTACATACTGTAATTTTCCAATCATTGATTTGTAAGTAGTCTTATCCACTTCTTTGGAATCATCATTTTTGGAAAGCTTATGTCCAATATAGATAGGTGTTCCAATTGATTTTGAATCTTCCATTCCAAATTTCTTTAGTATCTCGTTGATATTAATAGATTGAGTGATGTAGATACCATTCTTGTTCTATTGTATTTGCAATCCAACAAAGAATTTTATTTCACCAAACATGGATATGTCAAATTCTTTGCTCATTTTGTCTAAGAATGCTTTGCATATATCATCATTTCCTGTAAATAAAGTATTATCAACAAATATTTATGCTAACACAATCTTCTTATTTGGTCCTTCCTTGATATACAGACTACTATTATCATTAGTCCTTTGAAAACCAATCTGTACCAAGTAATTATGAAGTATTTCATACCAAGCTCTGGGAGCTTGCTTGAGACCATATAAAGCTTTGTGTAGTTTGCAAACCATGTCTCCTTTGCTAGGATCTAGAAAACCTTCTGGTTGTTCAATATAAACTTCCTCATCAAGGATTCCATTCAAGAATTCAGATTTAACATCCATTTGATATACCTTAAATCCTCTATGTGTTGCATATGCTAGTAAGGTTCTAACACCTTCAAGTCTTTCTATAGGAGCAAAAGTTTCACCATAGTCAATACCTTCTTCTTGAGAGTAGCCTTTGCATACTAGTCTTTCTTTGTTTCTTGATACTTTTCCATCTTCATTCAACTTATTTCTAAATACTCATTTTGTACCAATTACATTTTTTTTCCTTGGGTCTAGGAACAAGAGTCCAAGTTTTGTTCTTCTCTATCTGTTCTATCTCTTCATTCATTGATTCAATCCAACTTGCATTTTCTAGAACATCTTTAACACTTCTAGGTTCAAATTCAGCAAGTAAACATGTACCTTTTAATTTTCTTCTTATCATTGTTCCATCAAATTTATCTCCAATGATCTGATCAGGTGCATGATGTCTTCTGATATATCTTGCTAATACAGGCTCCTTGGCCTTTGAATGAGTTCCATCATCTTCTTTTTGGATTTTAGTTTCAAGCTCAGGTCCTTTTGTCTATGACTTAGGTCCATTAGCCTCGGTTTGAACTAGCTTGATAGCCTCTGATTGTGACTCGAGTCTTTGCAGCTTGGGTTGCATTGGTTCCATCCAACTTTTCTTCATTAGTAGAATGAGCTCAATTAACACTCTCTTTCTATAACTTTCCCTTCGATGCTCGAGTGAACTTGGTAGACACTACCTTCTGAACTAGACAAACACAGGAACACTCAGTAGACATTGAGAATTGTCTTCACTACTCGAGTGAGCTTGGCATATACTAACTAATAATGATTATGACATTTGTGTCCAACAAATTTTTAGGGTGAAAATATGTATACCAAGGAAAACAAATGGAAAATGTTAGGGCCTAGCTATTTGATTTTATCAATTTTAAAGGCTAGCTCCAGAGACTCTTGGCACAAAAATGACACTTGTCAAAAAAGGTGAAAACTAAATTTTAATGTTGAATCGGTGGTCCAAAGTGAATCCAATCAGTTCAAAGAGCTTTAACTAATGGATTTTAGGGGTCAAGTGCTTCAGTTTAAAAATAATTTAGTCAAGCCCACTTTGGAACCCAATTAATGTTATCAAACTGATGATACATGGTGTGAAGAATGAAGAGTCTCAAATCAACTATGATGGCTATGGTCATTGAATTTTCATGCACATATGACCATTCGAAATCAAGTGTCTATGTATGGGATTATGTGTGTAATGAATGAAATGGGTTTGATTGGCAAGAATGAAACATGGTAGGTATGTTTGAGCATTGAGTTGACCCAAATTTTTACTTATTAGGAAGCATTATTTCTTTTCAATTGAGACACTTCCATTTTCCAAATGAAAAAAGAAGAATGCTAAGAGTCGTGATATTTTATATTGTAATTTATAAGGAAGTTTCATTTTGAAGGATATTGTGGTCATGATAGGACACCACTAAAATTGAGATTGAAGGATCAATTGGAAGTGATATTGATATTTTGCAAGAGGACATTGGATGCATAAGGTAGCATGAGTAAAATGAAGAAATTAATGGACTATTATACAATCTTTCCATTTTTATTTGTCCATATTTTCTCCATGTGCATAGAATATGTTTCTTTCCTAATACATTCTCACTCATACTCGTTGTCCTAGTTTGTGTCAAATGAGAGCTTTGGGACATAGAAAGGGCTTCCACCATTACTAGTGGAAATGCACTTGTAGACATCATCCAGTAGGATCAACACCTACATAGAAAGTGGTGGGAGTATATACACATTATGAATGGACTAATCTGATACTCCTTTATGTAACTAACGACTTCTTAGTTTGACTTGCAAAAAGAAAAGTGAATGGTGTTAACTATTTCGAATTGCACATGCTACAATGGACTTCTTCATTTCAATATGCTAGATGTGCCATATTTGTTGGTCAGTGTATAGGTCATGCATGACTATTTCATTGGTTTGTTTCATGGCTAATATAAGGAATGGCTTAATCAAAACCTCTATCATTTCTACAACCTTAAGCACACATTCTACATCAGTACCTTGCAAATGGGCACCACCAGATTTTTTTAGTCTAGAGTAATGATCTCCATGGTGATAAGAGTGTTGTTGCACATTTAGGCAAAACTCAAGGATTGGAAGCAAATAGAAGTGTGTTTTCATTTAGAGAGATATTGTACTTGATGGACAAACAAATGCGATGGGAATACAAGTTGATTTTAAAGAGATATGTTTCAATTTGATTTTCATTATATACAAAGGGGAGAATCTGCAATCTATTCTAACTGGCTATGACAAAGTTTTCCCTATCGTTCTATGAAGTCCATATGCCTCTATATAGGAGTTGTGCTTGGAACTCTCTCCCTCTCTCTCACTCTACTCACCATTAAAGATAGTTAGGTCATAGAATCTGTGGAAGGCATTATCAAAAATGTAGAAACTAATTTTTTTCAAGTGTACCAGAAGATGCATAGAGAGACCTTTTTCGATTTAAGCAGAAGGCAAATCTTTTCAGGGAAAATTGAGGCATGAAAGCATGATTGGGGTACATTAACCATAATCTAGTCCCGTGTTCAGGGTATGCATAGTGAGGTTATTCAAAATGATTAATCCCACATTCACTAGGTGAGAGAAACATAATATATGGGAAAGCTCATTCATTATGTATCTAAAAGGAAGCACCTTTTGAGACATAAGGAGACCATGTGTGTGGGGGCCCGAGGTTGCCAGCTCAATGACATTGACTAAATTTTGACCATTAACACATGCATAGAGATTATGTCAGCAATGACATAGATGAGGTGAACCAATGAGGACATGCTATGTGACACAAATTCCAAGGTGGCACTAGTGATGTGGCAAAAAAATAAAGGTGGGCTTGGAGATCACAGTTAGTCTCCCAATCTCTAGAGTTAGCTTCTAGTTAGTGATAAAGGTGGAGATGGAGAGATTGTAATTAGTCTCCCAGTCTCCATGGTTAAGTAAAAGTTAGTCTTAAAGGTGGAGATGGAGAGAACATAGTTAGTCTCTTGGTCTACATGGTTAAGTAACAATTAGTGTTGAAGGTGGAGATAGGGAGATCATTGTCAGTCTCCCAATCTCCATAGTCAAGTGCAAGTTAGTGTTAAAAGTAGAGAAGGGGAGATTGTTGTCAGTCTCTTGGTCTCCATAGTTTAGTAATAGTTAATGCTAAAGATTGTGAAGGCATGAAATGGTGACATGTGGCACCGGGCCTCACATGTAGATGAGGTGGTGATTTCGACGAACTAGAGTGTGACAAGTGGTACTTGGGTGGCATAGGTACCCAATGGGATGCTGATGTGTTAGGTGACTATGTAGAGAGGGCCAATTAGAGAGTGCTACATGTCAAGTGAGTGGTTAAATAGGTTTGACCCAAATGGAAAAGTGAGGAAAATTTTCAAAGTTCCACAAATTAATATTTTATCCATTTTTAGAAATAAACGTGCAGGGATTTTAAATAAGACTTGGTTTTATTTATAAAGTTTAAACTTTAGCATAAAGTTAATTTTTTGCAAATTCAAAGGCCTATAAATCAATTTTACAACCTAGAGTTTCAGATGGATGCCTAGAGCATGTCCTTGAGGCCAATATAGGCTTATCATATACCATCGAAAAGTTCTCAACATCTACTTTCTAGATTTTTTATTAGTTTTTGCATAGGCATTAGTGGGAAGCAATTATGATCAGATTTGTTTGAGGTACTCAAATTTCAACTGCATTCTCATATGAGCAGTTCAGTTTCAGTTTGTGGCTAAGTGGTTAGATGGACATGCACAAAACTTGGGGAGGTTCATTTTAGCAGTATTATTTTGCCTCCAAGTTAGTTTGGTAGGGGTTTTGGAAAATTTTGACATCATATCTAATAGTTTATCATAAAGGGGCTTTTCTCATCATTCAAGGAGATATTTTTAGAGTTGGTTGTGCACAATGATGGGATTTGATTCAGTTTTTGGTTCTAGAGAGAAGAAAGAGGCTTTGTAACAAAAATAGAGGGAGATTCAAGTGGACAAGTTTCATTTCTAGATCAAGTCAAATATTCCTTCCATCTTCTATATCTTTCTTTCTTCTCTCATTGTACAAGGTTGGTTCCCAAAGTTTTGAGCAAGTTCTCAACTGGGTTTCCACCATTCTTTTAGCATATCTCTCTTGTATGAACAACAAATAATGAAGTTATAATATACAGCTTTGGTTTATTGAGTTTTTTATGAGTCTTTCCATACATCTTGGATGTAGTTTTTTCAAAAGAATGAATATAGAGAGCACCAAATTACTTAGTTTCATTATAATTCTTGTCTCCCATCTATGTTGTTTGTAATCTTTTGGGTTTATGAGAAAAGAACATAGATCCAATTACAGTTCATTTTGAGTTGTATGTCTTGATGTGTTTTTCCTTTTATTCAAATATTGATGTAAATGCTTGATATGTCATGGTAGGATTACAGATTTCATGGAAGGATTTGATGAGTACGAGGTTTAGTTTGAATGTTGATGTCTGATTCACAAAGTGAGAAGATATATCATTAGCACCTGATGTATGTTATGATTTGTGGGATACCCAGTGAATAGGACATTGATAAGTCATAGGATCTTCTCATTTCTTATTGTTGCATATTTGGATTTTGTTGATATCAGTCAATTAATCAAAGTCCACTTCCCTTTCATGTTGTAGAGCTAAGAAGGATAGCCCACACTTAAATTGTCAATCTCACACATCATGTTATTAGTTGTTTCATTTGTTTTTAATTTGCATAAGTATAGAAGATTTGGGGTCTTATCTATTTTGTCCAAATTTAGATGTATGCTTTGGCAACTGGTACCATATAAATGAATCTAAAGGTCTACCTGCCTAGGTTTTGCAGAGCCTGAAGTGAAGGAGTTTAGCCTTATGGTTGGCCTAGGTTCTAGAAAAATTGTGTCCATAATAGGAGATAGCTACCCTTAGATGCAGTCTTGTCTTGGCTACCTAGTAGTTGAAATCTCTATTAAATTAGGAGCCAACATAAGCCTTTAGTTTTTCAAAAAATGGATAAATCTCATCTTTATCTTTATTTCAATCCTTATATTTCTATTATAGTGAATGGAAATCTAGAAGACTTTTTCAATTCATCAAGTGGGATTAGGCAAGGATATCTAACATCTCCATTCCTTTTTGCAATCATAACCAAATATCTTGGCAAGACTATCTAAATAGATCATCTAGAAGTAGAATTGAATGAATTAAAATTACTAATAAATCCCCCAATGTCACTCATGAACAATTTGTGGAAGATAACATCCTACCTGGAAATAGCACTAAGGAAGAAGAAACATAATTCAATATTATTCTTAATAAATATATAAAAACTTTAGGCCCAAAAGTAAATGCAAACAAGTCAAACATCTTTTTCTTGAATACCAAACCATATATAGAAAGAAAAATTTGTATAATATTAGGTTTCAAGAGTGGTAATTTTACTTTCCAGTACTTAGGCATCCCATTACATAAAGGAACAAAATATAACAAGTTCCAAGATCAAATAATGACCAAAATTCATCATAAAATGGATGGTTGGAAAAGTAAATGGATATCAAATGTTAGGAGATTTACCATGATTAAATGAATATTTTCAACAATATCTATATACTATATGTTAATTCTCCCTCTAACAAACAATGTTAAACAAATCAAACTTCTTGTAGCAAGTAGTATTAGATAACAAAAAGGTGATAACAAAAAAATGACACTTATTAAGTGGGAAAATATTTGTGAACCTTTAGAAGTAGAGGGGTTGATATTAAGAACCTATTATGGAAATATTTAGCCTTAGGGAAAAAAATAGCATGGACAATGTTCCAAGAACCTGAAAGAAAATGGGCTTCAATTTTGCTCAATAATTGTGTATTGAATATTGAACGTATTAATGTCTCTAGGGAAAACAACATCCTAATGGGTCAAGAATTTGGAATTTTATGAAATATTGTATATCCATCAGTAATGAAAAATTGACATGGTATATAGGAATGGGGAGGAAACACTCTTTTGGGAGGAATCTTGGGCTATATATGAAACCCTTGACTCTTAAGGTCTTCAACCCATCATTAAATCTACTCTAGTACAAATTAGGAGCAACAAATTAAGTAAGTATATAATAAAATATGAGTCAATTCCTCAATTCATTCCACGGGTTGGAGACAAAAAAGTTTATAAGATATACCTCTTCAAGACAATCATAAACCCATATTAATGAAAATCTTGTCAAATAGATATTTCACTATTAAAAATAGGGTATATAGGGTTGTGTGGGGATGGTCAAATGATGGAAACTATAAGGTCAAAGAAGGTTACAATCATATAACTAAGTCTCAACATTGGCAATTATCAAGTTCCCTTCTTGAATTATGTTGGCATAGGTATTATTTGCCCATGGATGGTACTTTTTAAGGGGTAGGAATTCAAAATAGAATTCTCACAACTGAATAGTTTAAGAATTAGGATATGAAGGTCTATCTAGGTGTGTCTTGTTGTTATTACTGCTATCATTCCTTCTTACATTTCTGTCATTATTCCTTTTGAAATTTGGATTCCTATTGATATTCCTCATGTCCATTCTGTAAAATCTTTCTATATGACCAAATTCATGGTATAATTGATATATTGGTGGACTGCTTCTTTGATTAGGTCTATATTGATTAATTGGCGCTCTATAATTTTTGGCAATGTGTCCAAAGTTGTCACACTTGTAACACACAATGTGATTCCTCGCTCCATTTATTCCTTCATTTGATCTCCTTTCATTAGATGTGCTTTCATTGAATCTTCTTCTTTCATTACCTACATGATTAATATCTCTAAACATTCTACTATTGTTATTATTACTATCAAATTTAGGTTTCTTACAATCAATTACTTTATGACCAAAACCATGACAATTATAACAATAAAAATTAGTAATAGGTTTGAATGACTTACTTGTATAGTTTCTATTCATATGACCAACTTCATTACACATAAATTATCTACCTTTAAATTCATACCTTACTTCCTTAGGTGATTCAACTTACTCAGTTGCCTCTGGTTCATCAATTTTATTAGGTTGACTTTCTTGCTCAACTTCTTTTGGTGCATCTTTCGATTGACTTGATTCAATCTTTTTTTGCTCATCTACCTTATGTTTAGGATGTTCAATTGGATCTGGTTCCTTTCTTATTTCAGATTTCTTTGTTGACTATTCTTCGATAAAATATCCAAGACTAGTCTTATTATAGGAAGGTTACTGAAAATGGAGTTGCTCATCAATTTTCTCACTACTATAATATAACTTCTCTAATTGTTTCTTAGTCTAGGTTAATTCTCCTTTCACAATGGTATTTTACTTTTCAAGTTTTGCATGTTCCAACTTGATGGATTCAAGTTCAGGTGTCACTTTTGTAAGATGGGATCTTAGGTTTATATTCTCATATTTTAGATTTGACTCAACTTTGCTATCATATTTATTTAAACTTAGCTTCAAATAAATGATTTTCAACTCATGTTTCAAAATCTCATTTTCTTTCTTCAATTTTGATACTTCATCATTATATTTTGTCTGATCTTTAGGTTCCTTTCTAGATTTGAGATGGTCAATCTTGTCTTTCAATTTCCCAATGTAGTCTTTTGCATCTTCATATATTTATTTCAGATTATCTCTTTCTTCAATAAGAATATCAATCTTCTCAAGAGCTTCTTCAAGGTTCTTCTGTAATTGTTCCATATCCATAGGGACCTTACTCAAGTTGTTAAGCCTCTTCCAAGTAACTCTACTCTTATACCAATTGTTAGAAATAGGGAATATTGAAGGGGGGGGGGGAGTGAATCAATATTCTACAAACTTTAGCCCAAAATTGGATATTATCAATTGCCTTATAACTTGTATAAGAAAGTAAACTAACAATGTTGAACAACAAACATAACCATGCAATACGATAACTCATAACGCCATATTTTTTAAACTAGGGAAACCCTAGGTAGCCAAGAGAAAACCCTGGTGAGGATTGTACCCACAAACTGATCAACTAATCAAAAGTACTTGGT
Organism: Cupressus sempervirens; assembly: GCA_028749045.1. Classification (NCBI taxonomy): domain Eukaryota; kingdom Viridiplantae; phylum Streptophyta; class Pinopsida; order Cupressales; family Cupressaceae; genus Cupressus; species Cupressus sempervirens. Next base: position 796,752,523 of record CM053792.1, read on the forward strand.
TAAAGATATTGACCTTGTTAGGAGCTTATTACATCTATATATTGTCTCAGTCCTTGTTAGAGGACTTAAAACTTGTTAGAAGCCTCAACCCTATTAGGAGTTGCTTCAACCCTATTAGGAGTTCATACAAATACATATAAAAAATATGTACAAGCTAAGCTCACTACCCAAACATGTAACTTACAATGCAATTCCTTGATACAAAAAGATAGTTACAAAAACCTTTTGCTTCTTGTTGATATCTTCAATATCTAATATGTCCATGCTACTCATTAAAAAATTTGCAATCCGATGGTCATTCATCAGGAGTCACATCACATAAACTTTAGATAGTCTTCACATGAAGCACATAATACTTCACTTATATCATACAACTTGCACACAACTTCACATATTGCAATCTTTCCTTTATACCCTACAATTTACAAATTTTTGTCATGTAGGCCTTCAAGCTTTCACACACTTGCAAAAATACAAAACTAACTCTTACTCACTTAGGGTTAACATCTAGGATGTCGTCCCTAATTAGTTATGTAATCATTTTGTAAACAAAATAATTCCTTAACTCATAACTATCCATTTATTGTTATGCTTTGTTCTATCTGTATATTGTTGCAACTGCCAAATCTATCATATCTTATTCTATACTGATCGTACTAACTTGTGCACTTACATACATCATCCTAACATTTTGTACTATCCATAGCTAATTGCACATGTGCCAATAATGCTTCTATCACCCATACACATCAAAATTGTCTTTGTTTTGTCAAATAAACTATCTTGTACTTACATAATTTTCAAGTCTATCTGTAGAATCTTTATTTGTTCATAATGCCTTCTTTATACAAGGTCTATGTTTCCATAGATGAAAACTCTAACTCTTTTACAACTTATCCTACTTAGCCAAATTGTCATCCGCACTTTGTCTACATGCTTTGATACCACTTGATGAGGGCACAACCCAAGACAAAATGAACACAATAGGAAAAAGAGAATTTTATTATCATAAATGATATGCTATTAAATTTAGTACATCAAAATTAGACTCAACTACATGCTCTACGGGCTTACAATATTATCAAATTCTTGAGAAAAACCCTTCTCATAGTACCTTCTCCCAAACACCACAAAAATTGCCTTTACGATGCAAGAAATGACCTAAGTAACCCAATTTAGGTTTAGGGTTAGTAATACATTTTATAAAATGCCATTTGGAATCCACTTCCAAAGTAGAAGGTTCTAGAAGACACGTTAGAAGTCGGTGCAAAATTAGAAGAATCCAGATATGGTAGTCCAACTTTTGGGAGGCATAACTTTTGATTCGGGACTCCGATTGACAAGTCGTTTACATTTTTGGAAATGTCTTTAAGCACTCTATAGCCTTTTGGAAGAGATTACCTTGTCCCCCCATTTCTAGGCATGTACAAGGCCATTAAGACCCTCAGACCTAACTTTGGAGCATTCTTAGGAGGTCTCCAGGCAACTTAAAACTATCATAGGTTTCAAACCTTAAAGTCTTTTGACCAGATTTTTTTTTGGAGTGCTTGAAATTACAAGTAAAATCATCCCTCCAACTTACACCCTCCACCTAATTATAAATATGGCTCAATTACAAAATAACCCATTTTATGCATTGACACATACCTTGAGGTGCTAAAAAAGACATCCATAAATCTAATAGTGGAACTATGAGAGTTGGAATCTCTATCTAGCCCAAATGGGTATCCAGAAATACAAAAACATTAAGCAAAAACTAATACTAAGCATATTTTTGGGTGATACAGGATTGCCCTTACACCACTAGAAGCCCTTGCATCATAAATCCTATTTCATTAGTCAATTGTCAATAAACTTAAACCTTGTCTCACATGCATTTAAATAAAAATAATAATTAAACTTAATAATCTTACTGCTAAAATAGAAAAAATCAACTACGATAATGATCCTAGAGCATATGCCTAGAGGGAAACAAAAAAATAGAAAAATGATTAACGGTAAAAGAAAAAAACATTAGCGCCTAAAAAATAACATTGTTGTTAAATTCAGATAATCCCTTCATCACCTCAACCAGATATGAATCTTTTCTTGTACTTAAAGGTTTAAATAATAGAATAAACTTAATATGAAATTTAGAAATTCTAGCATCATTAGTAAAAGAGGAAATCGAAGCAAGATAATAATCACTACTTCATGTGAGTTGAAAAATAAATAATTAAAATTAGAAACAAGATAACATCAATACATATGTTGAACTAAACCATTAAGCTCAAACGTACATAACTATAATGACAAAAATAAAGAAGAAAGACAATATTTCTCTAGGAATGAGTTAGGTCTTTCCCTTTTTTTTACCTAGCTCCACTATAGTTTGGTTATTGATATGTAATATAATTTAATAGTCATAACTTTAACAAAATACACGACATAAAGCACACAATTAATGATCATTAAAGTGTTATATTCTTGACTAACTGCATGGACATTAAAAGGATACTATTCTATTCTAAACACAAAAAATAGAACTAATGGTCATTTAGTACCAAATTTTAAAAATAGAACTAAAAAGCTTACACTCATGACATATGTTGAAAATAGAACAATAGTCAATAGTCAAAATACCAAGTAGAACATTATTTTTTACTTGTACTAGGTGCCATAGTAGGAAAACTATAGCATCATTTCTGAAATTAAAAAGACGCTATCTTAATGACTAGTACTTAAAATCAATATATCGAGTGAAGATCAACACACTTAATGTTGTTGAAGCTTTGAAAGTCACTAGATTTATGAGTCACTTCTAAATTGTTATCCAACCTCACTTTGCGAAGATAAAGAGTAACCATCTTTGTGTTGAAGTGTATTGATGTGAGGTCTTCATCTATAGCATGGAATTTCACCCTTGCTAAATGTAAGTCGGCCATAGAGGGAACCTTAATCTCATCCCTCATAGGGGGAATGTCCATATTTGAAGCTCCCCCTTCTCCTTCTCCCTCTACCTTCTTTTCTCCTTCCCCATCTTTCTCATCTTTGACATATTCGAAGATAAGAGTTAATGGCCCCTTCAAAGTGCTTAGAATTGACAGTTTTCCCATAGTAGAATGAATCCACATGGGAAGCTTCAACACAAACTCTATAATCCTCCTTTGGAATGCACACTGAAGCAATACCATCAGACGTGAACTTGGAGAGAGCCCCCCATGCTAAATTCAAATTCTTTTTAACAAAGGTTGCATCTGGCAATGCTTCCTTTTTAGTCTCATAGCCCTAAGTATTGCCATGGTCTATAGCAGCTGCAAGGACAATGACATAATAGAGGACCTCCAACACATGACCCCTTTCTTTTATAAACAACCTTGAATTCTTTGGCATCATGAATGTGAATAGTGAAAATACTTCACATGCAACAACTACCAAGTTGTAGATATTTTCTTCTACCTTTTCCTCATAGCTTAACTACACCTCCAACATCTTTTGCATGATGAATAATGAAACTTGATTCTCAAACATCATCATATCTCTCATAATGATATCATAGTTGGCGCAAGAAACTCTCATCAACATTACTATCATTGCAATACAAACACATATGCAAAATGGAAATATCATTATTATTGAACTTGGACCAAAAGATGACCCACGTCTTAGTGCCTTAAGCAAAAATAAACAAGAAGCTGATAAATAATTGCAGAAACTCAACCACAACATTAAACCTTATCTTATTTGCCTCATATTAACAAATGAAAAATAGATTTTCCAAAATTGAAACAAGACTATGCTTTCATCCCATCTTTCTTCCTATTGTTTATGAATGACCATGTTGTACTGATGCATAGGTCATGGTATCTTTCCAAAATCATTTATCATCAGAGTATCTTTTGACTTCCCATGCAGAAGCTACTTATAAAATAGGCTTTCCTCTCTTCATCCTTTTTACTAGCCACCTCAATTGCCTTCACAAGTTCTTATTTTCACATAGTTAAGAAGGGCTTCTTTATTTAGAAAATTTCTATCAATTTTATCATCTTAGTGTAGTAATTTTGAGGCGATTCGTTTTGATTTTTATTCACCTCTTGGATTTCATAGGCTTGAATCCTTTTGTTGGAAAACCAATTTTGGGCACCAAAGTTCGTCCTCTACGTGGTATTCTTCAACCAACGATTTGATGACGAGTTCTATAGTTATTTGTCCAAGCAACTGAAGCTTGTGGTTGTGCACCTCTTGGATGTTTAAAAGGTTGGTGAAAGTTGGCTATCAATTTAATAGAAAATATCCACAAGCCCTTTGTCGTTCATTTTAAGACCTGTAAATGAACAAAATCAATTTTGTTCTTGAATTCTTCATTACAAAGTTGATACCTAGATATCTTGAAGAGGACATGAAAATTAGAATGTATTGAAAAATGTAGAAGGGAAAATGAGCTTTTATGGAAGTGCCACCAATAGTTCGAGAAGAATGCATGTGCAACATGTGGAGGCTATCATAAAACAAGTGGATAATCTTCAAAGCATTTAGAAACATGTAGCAGAATGCCACTTGCAACACACATTAGATTGTAAAAGATATTTTGCTGTAATAAAATGTCAATTGTCACATTCATTGTATTTTCCATAACATTAAGATGAAAAATGTAAAAGAGTACCCAAATAAATGTTAGGAACCAATAAGAAGAAATAAATTTAGAATTCTAACTGACACTAGTGTAATTTGGAAATTGGTTCAAAAGTATTATTTTTTAACAATAATTTTGCACATTGCACAATTTCCAAAGACTAAACAAATGCTCAATAAGCTATTGAAAACTTTAGTCTCCTGCCTTACAACAGGGACTAACAAATTTAAGTATATTATGATAATTAAAAAGCAAATATTAATAGAACTTCTACTCATTTCTTAATATTTTCCAATCTTAAACTCCCCTCAACAAAACTTCGTAGCTAGTGAATTCATCCCTGCAAAATTCATCTAAAACAACCAACCTCAAAAGAAAAAAAAAAGGAAAAAAAAAAACCCCAATTCAATAATCCATGTTAAAACTACCCGTTTCGCAATCATTGATTCAAATTAAGGATTACGTTCATCGTCCGACGTGGAGATTACGTGGACACACGCGCGCCTCAGCCGCCCGTTGGCGGTTCTTTCCACATACTTCATCTCGGCGATGCACAGGCATTCCATTCCTCTCAATTTCACATCTCTGCCCAACCTAAAAGTTGAGACTAACATGAAGCCAATAACTCTAACCCTTCCGCTGCATCCCTGCCATTTTCACCAACATCCATCTTGTGCACTTTCTCTCAATCTCCATCAGAACGTCAATTCTCGCCAAAAATTAGCTCGCACTTGCCGTGTAAAATGCTTCAGAAACGAAAATATGGAGGATATAGATGCATTTTCGAAGTATTCGGGCTATTTATTCGAAGCAGGCAGCTCAGAGGCAGAGTTTTTAAATGAATACGATGCCTCCAAAATTGGTTCTATTTATCGTCGGCGTCCGGTTCTTCTCGTCCGACGGCTATTGCAGATAGGATCCAGCTTTGGGCGTTGGTTCTTCCTGCGCTATATTGATAATGTGCTCGGGCGTTCGGATTTCATGTTTAAGGTATTTTTTGTAACTTTACATTGGCAATTGGAGTCGTTCTGGTTCCATGTTTAAATGTTCTGGGAGTTAGCTAAGTAAGCATATTGAGTTATGGCCACGGATTCTTGTTTAGCGTAAATATATCAGAATTTTGGTTGATTTCTCTTATATTTTGTATCCCTCTGCGATGAATTCTTAGCTTTCCACCATTTGAAACTAAATATGGTTAGCAGAGGATAATTACCTTTTGTAGTTTGCTTACGTTTGATTTAATTTATTTTAGTGTTAACGATCAATTGAAAGGATTCTCTCATGACTGAGTAAAGAACCTTGTCCATTCCGTTGATTATATACATTTGTTGGATAACTTATACCCGAAACAGTCAAGGGAATTTAGTTCCCCTGAAGAAATCTAGTTACTCTTGGTTTTTATTGTAATGGAAAAGCAAATACACGAGTTGCATATCTCTGGCATAGGGCTTATTGATTACGTTCTTAGATCACAACACAGAACAAACTAAGATACACAAAATTACAAAAGGTAAGTTAATTTGCACTTTATACACCTTCATAGGATGATCCATATAAAATAACTGAAAAATAGAAAAGACCTTCATTGGATGATCCCTATGAAAAAACAGAAAATTAGAAAATAATTTGTTTCAAATTGATTTCAACCCAAAGTATCACAAATTTAAGCTAGCAACACACTTGGATAAACCTTTTTTAAATAGCAATGATTGTACTCAGAATTTTTTAAGATGATGCTAATTCACTTAAAACATTTTAAGGCTTAATATAATTTTGTCTTTTGAGACCACTTGATTTATGTCAAATTTAGATATTTGAAGAGGATAAGAAACATGCATTACTAACTCTGCTGAGATCAATATATGCTCACAACCATTCCATTAAGATGCTTATTTGCTTCAAACAGATAAAACTTTGATTATGTATATACTTGAAAGCTGCAGAAAGAACAGTGTCAAAATTCTGTATTTGATCAGAGTCATTTCAAAATGTTTGAATTTGAAACAGGTGGAGAAAATGTTTAATTGGTTTTTGTGAGGCTTGGTTAGAATGACTTCCCTTTCCTAGGCACCGCTTTTCCTTAAAACTAAAGAAAGGCTGTGTTCTTTCCCTTGACCGCCACCTGGCATGTGTTTTTCTATCTGAGGTCTATTATGGTTGATCCAGTCACAATGTCATGTCCCCTCTTTCGCGCTAGTTCTTTTGGCGCCTGGTTGATCTATCTCCACATGTGGATAGATTAATGGCATTTCCAGAAAGGATGCCTGCCAGTCACAAGGGAAGATTTGTCTGAAGTTTGTCATTTAATGTATTAAAGTACTTTAATAAAGTTACTTTATGTTTTATTAAGACATTCACTTTACAAAGTGACTTAAGTGACTAGAAGACGAAATTGGTGTTTTATCCCACATCTCTTATTTCCACACACTTTCCTCACTTCGAGGTTATAAAAAAGAGGCTCAGTCTTCGGAAAAGGACAACTAATATTTGATAATATAAATCCTGAATGGTTACTTGTGACTGGATTTTCCAAAGGACAAAATCCCTAAGGCAATAGAGTGGTGGGATGTAGCCCCTAGCTACTCTTGAAATCGACCTTGAAAAAGGGAGATAATTCTGGATAGACAAGTCTGTTTTCTACTAGCTGGCTGAGAAGTTTTGAACTTACCATCAGACTTGTGAAAGGAAGAACAAGTGCAGGCCATAGCATCTAGTCTACAGAAGGGGAGAAGACACCACAGTTTAAAGACAGGACTGTTGCAAATCGTATACCTCCAGTGGTTAGTCGAATACAGGAAGAAGAGACACCAGCTCCACAAATCTAGTATTGGTTGGCATTACTATATGGGACAGGTATGGTGCGGGTGAGTTACTGAAGATTACGTTGAACATTTACTAGTTGCGGCTGAAGTTCGGGTCACTTCAAATACTGGAATACGTATTTACCAGCGGCAATCAATTACCATCTGTGGCATATCAAACCAAATGCTTGGGTGACGTGTCTGCTTGAACTCACATATATGTGGCTTCTATTGCAACCTTCTTCCACGGCCCATAGCTCAGTTTAGTGGCAGCATACCAGGTTTCTGTTGAACTATACTGCATTTTGTATATGTTACGTTGCTTCGAGATTTCTATATGTTATATGTTTTAATCATTAATGGAAAGCCTGATGCAAAAAGTAGTGGATAAGTGAGAATCTGGTGTGTTTTTTAAGTTAAAATTTGAATTTAAATTTAGTCATGTATTCTGTTAAGCTTTGTGGTATCATAACTTACATCTGGACTATATGCCAACTATTTGACAAAATTCTGGTTAGACCAAGCCCTTCATTTCTCATATAAAACAGCATAGTTTATTACACACAAGTACGTCTAAATCTTCGGTTCAAACAATCTGAGGTCCTTTTTGACTTCTTGCAATTCATCTTATCGCCAATTCTGCATACACCCAAAACCTTTCCATCCTCTGTATTGTAGCTAAAATGAAACTATGTGGCGAGTTTGGAGTCTTAGCTTGGTTGTTGTGCATATCTTTATGGAACAAAATTAAAAACAATGCCACTAATGGGTCAAATTTTGTTTTTAAAACAATTTCTTCCTGACTGTTGCATGATCTAATGAGGTTCACCTCTGACAAAGCCATGCTCACCTTGGATGCATATACATTCAACACTTGAAGGTCCTTCTTAATTACCTCCAATATCTGCAAAATCATAATGTCCCCTTCCAAAATTTTCCCTAGAATTTTCTCTAGAATCACAATTGCAACAAGTTAGGGTCAGAGTAATGACTTTCACAAGAAAAATATCTCCTTAAACAATATGGTCCTGGATTTAGGTCCTGCAACCATAACCAAGGGAACATATATATACCTCTAACTATCAGAGTTAGATGATACCACAGTATTTGCACAATATTCATATCACTATTCAAACAAATTAGGGTTTTGAGGAAGAAACGTGAATGGTCCGTCTGAAGCCATTTTACATCAAGCCCAAGAGCGGGTACTCCCCTCTTGGCATTGGTGGCAGGTAACACGACATCCACTCGGAGTGGCCTACCTAGTGGGGTGCTTGTATTTGCTTTCTCTATCATGCCTCATTCCCCTAAGGTCAATAGCCAACATTGTAGAGTCGGAGAGTAGATCATAATGGGGACCTCTTGATTGTTCTATCTAACCCAGGAATGAATATTTACCCTCTTTGTAACAACCTGCCTTGTTCTGTTATTTTTAATGTCTACTTCTTCCTGTAATTTTGTCAAACAATTGTCTTGCAACTAATTTTCTTATAGTTTTCAGCTTGATTTTGATCAATGGTTTCTCAAGATTTTTTGTGTTTCATATGAGATGCAAATAGGAGGCAACATAGAACCATATGCAACTAATAACAATGACCATTCATTTGTTTCTTGTTTCAGATTATCAGGGAACTACAACTACCATAACAATCATATCTTCTCATTAAACTCAATGCATTATATCAACTAAAAAGTTCAATGATGGTCCATACCCATTGCAGTTACAACAGTGATAATAGTTCTGAAATTGCTACAGTAACTTGCAGCTACAATGATCTGGACTGCGACAGTAACTCGCTGCTACAGTGATTCAGGCTGCTACAGTAACTCGTTGCTACAGTGATTCCGACTACTACAGTAACTCATTGCTACAGTGATTCCAATTGCTACAGTAACTCGCTGCTACAGTACCGCGCGATAGGAACTTGCTGTTACCATGTTGAATCTCAGGACCATATCTTTCAATGGCGTCAAGATTTCCAGCTTGAAGGGATTTCGTCCTTCAAACTGTTGAGATATAATCTCCAGAATATTACCCAATTTTTTTTGATATTTCCAAGCATACCAAAAAAAGCTCTTCCATTTCTTTTATAGTGTTCTCACAAGAGCTCAATCCTTTGTTTTCTCAATGTGGGATAAAACATCACTTCCTTTATGTAACTTATGTCTCCAATGTGTTATAAAATAAAGGGGACTCTTTTAATTTGAATATTTCCCACAAACTATAGTCTATGCATTAATAAAGTTAAATATTTAAATTTAACTTTATAAAATAGCTTTATCAATGCATAACAAATCTTATCAATGATAAACAAATCTTCTTGACTATTTTAAACAATTACCATTGACATAATGCTGCCACTGGATGTCCGACCATGTCCAAGATGACTTACTATAAATAGTAAGCATGCCCAAAGTTGCCTCAAAATCCATCAGAAAGACCTGCAACTGAAACTATCTAGGCCAAATGGCCTCTAAGTCTTTTTAATGTCCTGGTTAGCCTATGGGACCGTGGGGAAATAGGCTAATGACAACATCATGCTATGAATGCTAAAAATGGGACATTACACTCTTGGCCCTAGTGGTAGGCAACATGGACATCCAATCAGGTGGCCTACTTAGATGGCAACCTCATAATTTCCCTCTTCCTTATACTTCCTTCCATACATGATGGGGGTTTACAAACATTTATTGCAGACATATGCATATTATATCTAATCATGTATATTTGATGCTGGGAATAACAGTCTTGAATTGATCGGATGGCTGCTGGCATTCTATGCTTGATTTGGGAGTACTCTTCTTGCTTTGAAGGCTGTTCTCCCTTCTATTCCAAGATGCATTTTCCTGGTTATTTATACCTTTTCCTATCTTGAAGAGGTACATCTCTTCCAAAGGAGCATTTGCTTGCATTGGTTGTTACTTGTCTTCAGACCCTGACTCTTAGCCAATCACACTTTTTGGAATTGATCTTTTTCCTTTCCAATCTCTTATGAACCTTGTTATTCCTTCATTCTTTTGCTACATGATAGACTGTGGCTGATCTCTGTTATAGACTATAATAAATGCATATTAATGATGACTGCTGAGTCACTGACATAACAAATGTATCGCTGCCTTGACTATAACAAATGTATAGTAATAATGATCACTACTGTTCTTTGTTTGCTGTTGTTACTAATAACTATAAAATCCAATCTTATAGATTCGCTGCTGTCTTTAATATCTGCCTTAATTAATTACTGATTATTATTATTATAGCTGCTTATTAGTCACTCCTTGTTATCATTATGTTGCCTTTGACTTAGTTGCTTCTACTTTTTAATAAATCGTTGTTTAATATGAAAAGCCTTCCTTGCTCGCCCATCATATTATTTCTTAAGAGAATCATGCAGTCTTATGTCTAAGCTGATTTTCTTGAAACAATGATATTTGTATTGTGGTGTGAGCATTACAGAAATTTCTTATTCGACTGCCATAATGATTAGCTTTACCACCTTGATCTCACCATCAGATGATATGGTTATATGTTTATGCAGCCTAGACAGATGAACTAAGATTAGAATATCACATAGCAACATATAAGCAACAAAACTGCCCTAAAATTGAATTTCAGTTAAAACATGCCAGATAATCTTCATTGTTCAAACTTCAAGATCAAAATAAAAATAATAATATCAAGGTCAACAGTTAATTTAACTTTTAAACTTTTATCATCAAATGGATTTTCTAGATCATCAATAATATCATTCATTATTGACATTAGATGATGTAGGAACAATAAATGAACCACAAGCAATGCCATTCATTATTGACATTAGATGATGTAGGAACAATAGATGACCCACAAGCAATGCCACTTGCACTAAAAGTATGCCGACTTTTTAACTTCTCAAATGCAATTCATCAGGAAGTGGAAGCATCAAAGTCGGTATGCTCTAGCTCTATATCCCACATCTCCATGCCCTCTTGCTGTCACGCTGTTTTAGTGAAAGGAGATGCAAGCTGGAATGCACTTTTAATTAAGCTCTGTGCTCTTTTGAGTGCAATCCATTGATTGTGCTTTACTAATTTATTGAGTGGATATGTGCTGCAATTCCTCGTAGATGTAGATGAACTAGCACCATGAAGACGAAATAAACATTTAAAGTTACATATTATAGAATCATAAAAAATAAAAAACCAAAAGTGAAATTGAAAGTTGAAAAGCTTAAAGACTAAAAAAAATATTGAACTTTTGATAAAAAATTGATTGTGAGTGGTTGCATGTGTTGGAAGACTTGACCATGGACGTACGACCAATTATGAGCATCCGTTGGGAATCTATCATGAAGAGCCTCAATACTTTGACCATTTGAGTGCACAAAGTCAATGAATGCGACTTAGTGTCACAGAAGAGCCTACAAAATGCCGCCTTTTACCTTTAAGCCACTTCAAAATCTCTATATGGGGGAATCCTTCCTAACATTTAAAGAATATCAATGCCATAATATTTTTTGAGTTAATGCAAAGGCAAGAAGATGTAATGTAGTGGTCATTTGTTCCATTTATGATGTTTTCATCTTCTCAATTATTGAGTTGATGCCATCATATATCTTTGGGATGCAAGGCTTGTCCACGTCAATGTAGAAAAACACGCTAAAAAGGGCTTGGTGAAACTGAGATGCTCGTAATGATTAACAATCCCATGATGAGTCAATTAATATCACGTAGTTAATTGTTGACACCCTTTCAATGCTATTTTGACTCTATATAGATCAATTTTGGCCAATCGCCATCCTTGAAAGTGTCTGCTACAACCCCTATTTGTGCATTAACCATCCCCTTCCCATCTTTGCTTCCTTTGCACATTTCCATTCCTTTACTAGAAAGGCCCATAAAATGAAGTTTGACCCAAGAATATGAGCTATTGAATGGTTTACTAGATTCACATACATTGCAATACCAGAGATATGAGCCATCTCCTAAAACTTGTGATATTTTTGTGGTATGTCTTCGTAATGGAAATCCTACATCAATTTTGAATTTGTCGGCTCCTTGCCCAACCACTGAACTTTGACTACTATTGGCAACCATTCTTGCACAACACAATCTAATTTTTTGCTATTATAAGAAATTAAATAAAATTAAATTAGAAAAAATCTAAAATCTAATATACAAGTGCAAAAAAAAGATAAAAAATATTAAAATAGATAGCTAAACTTGGTTTGTTTATTTTTTTAAAAGAAAAAAAACTTGAAAAATTTCTTCCCAAACTTGAAAAAATTCATTAAAATCTCAAGAAAATTCATTAAAGAAAACAAGAATGGGTTCAAATGCTTACCTTAGATGCTTAGATCTCATTTGTGGAAGCTGTCCGGCAGCCCATGAACAATCTTCTTCAAAAATAATCACCTTGCCTTCAAAATGCCGAAATGGAGACCAAATGAGAAAAGAGCCTAGCTGCAAACAAATTGAGATGAAAAAACAATGAGTAGCCTGTGTTAGGGCTGTTTTAGGGTTTAGGGCAAAAATGTGATAAAAAAATGTTATAAAGAAAATGCTAAAAGGTGCTTTAAGTTTTTTTTTTTGGGAAAATTACATCAAACTAAATATTTTCAGGAACAGATGCCTCCAGATGTGCACATAAGTGTGGTGGATACTGGCAGGAAGCACATCCTGGGCCTGTGGCTTTCTTGTGGATGCGTTGTAAGCACCCACCATGCCTCCACCTCCGCTCTGCCTCCCAAGACACCCGCCTCCGCATCCGGACCTCCAAGAACATCGGTAACTTAACTAATTTTTAATGGTGACCTACAAGAAATCCTTTAATATGAAATATATACATATCCATTGTAGAACAGTGAATCTTTTGCGCACATTATCTTACAACTATCTACAAAAATAAGGACAACACCATGCACTACATAATAGGGACCAATAGATTTTTGTGTTAATGTTAAGTTACTTTCATAACTTATGATTTAATTTTTTCTAGTGTAACTAAATGCATTTTTGAGTTGCTTTACCTATTTTGGTCATTTTTCAGACATTAACAATTATTACAAATCCCAGCCATCAAACCTGGCTGCTTTCAAAAGTTGTCTCCTTTTCTTCCTATCATTTTGTGTGATTATTTACCACAGGTTCTTCATTGATAGTAATTTGCATTGGTCAGATTTTATTATTTGCAGACATTAATATATTTTGTATACCTTTCTTTTTCACATGCTTTGGATATCTCTGGTTTAATTTGTATTGAGTGGACTTGATAACTTGCAGACATTAATATGATTTCATTTGTAGATCTTAGGTGTTTACACTTAGTTATCTGTCATATGATTATTCACATTCAGATTTCTACATTGTACCTAAGAGAATATAGATTTTATAACTGATGACATGTTCAATTTGCAGGAACGGGCAGCTGAACTTCGATCTTTATTAGTACGACTTGGGCCTGTATGTGTGCACAGTTTCTGTCTCAGATATGCATTAGAACACTTATACATGCAATGTATTATGGGTTTTACATTCATTGAATTTCTTACTAAAAACCTGGCATAATAGATGTGTGTTAGGGATTGGAATGAGAGTCTTCTTTGATTTTCATGTCAAAATTTTATACAAAGATTCAGGTTCAGGATATGTAAAGGTGGAAGAGCATGAAAAGTTTTCAAGCGAGTTCCTTAGTGGACTGAGTTTGCTTAAGATTGACATCCTTGAGGGTCAGTGAACATCGATTTTTTGTTTCACAAAGGTTTAATGATAATATGTTTACTGTGTGTAATTGCCAAGGAATATGGGTTCCCCGCGTTTTCAGCATTAGGAATGTTTTACATCCTTAAGCCTGAAAGGAATGCTAATGGTAAGCTGAAGCCTAAATATGGTTTAAGTCATATGTATTGTGTTAACATCTACAGTTCTGAGTTTTGATAATATAGATAAACATCAGGGAAGTGAACTGGAGTAAATTACAACTCTTGTCCTTTTTGTAAAGGACAGTGAAAACTTGAAATAGATGTAAAAATGTACTTGGATCCAATTTTCTTCTTGCAAATGACTTGAGAACATTTTCCCATACCATCAAAGGGATTTGTTAGAGTTAAAATTTGGGGCATGTTTCCAACATCAATGCTTGTATGGCAGAATTAGATTGTTACACTTTAAATATGTTGGTGGCCTCCTTATTACGAAAGTATTTGGTAAAATACTTGCTTCTTATTAACCGAGACCAAGAGGTCTATGTATACAAAAGAATAAAGCAATGTTTCCTCAAGAAATGATCATAAAGAATAGAAATATTCTATTCTAGCTAAAAGAAAGCTAAAGAAAGCTAATAGATAACTACAACCAACTAAATATTAGAAACATTCTAATATTTACAATAGATTACAAACAGATAACCATTCACTATTAATAGAAGCTTATCTATAATCGTAATACCCTCCCTTAATGGTTAATCTATCCACAACACCAAGTTGTCCTTTGAATTTGACAAACTTATTAGGACCAAGAGGCTTGGTGAGAATGCCTGCAGTCTGATTTGTGGTAGGAACATACTGCAAGTCTATTGTCCCGTCTTCAACTAGTTGTTGTATGTAGTGACAGTGAACATCCACATGCTTGGTTTGTTCATAGAAGACTGGATTACGTGCTAACTTGATTACGCCTTTGTTATCAACAAACAAAGTGGTCGGTCCTGCTGGTGACATTTGCATATCCTCAAGCATTCAAGGATGCCAAACAGCTTCACAACCTGCCTTGACCATGCCTCTGTATTCGGCCTCTGTATAGGAAAGAGAAACTTTCTACTGTTTCTCTTTCCTATACAGAGCCTACCCAATTTGAATCCGTGAACCCATGGAGTCTAGGATTAGAACTTTGAGAGTTAAGATGTCCATAATTTGAAGTGCCTTTCACATAACAAAGCACACACTTTGTTGCCATCCAATGATCAACCTTGGGAGTTGTCATAAATCGTGAGATATAGCTAATTGTGAAGCTAATATTAGGCCTAGCTGTAGAGAGGTAGATGAGGCTGCCTACTAATTGCCTGTATGTAGTATCATCAACTGGAGGAGAATTAGACTTGGCTGATAATTTGAGACCTTTCTCCATGGGCATAGATGTAGGTTTGCAATCCTGCGTACAGAAATTGTCAAACAAAGCTTTGACATATTTGGATTGAGAGATGAATATACG
The DNA here is from genome assembly GCA_028749045.1 of Cupressus sempervirens. Lineage (NCBI taxonomy): Eukaryota > Viridiplantae > Streptophyta > Pinopsida > Cupressales > Cupressaceae > Cupressus > Cupressus sempervirens. Next base: position 796,768,120 of record CM053792.1, read on the forward strand.
AAAAGACTGTTGCCAAACCTCAACACTTAGGCAGTAATGCATGAGCCCAAGATCTGTCATATCAAAAGATTGACATAAATTTTGTTTGAGTCACTGAATCAAAGATGTCAAATTGCTAGTGATGATCAAATCATCCACATAAATAACTAGAAGGATGATGTTACTGTTAGTAGTCTTGATGTACAAATTTGAGTCTAAAGAACTCCTCTAGAAGCCTTGATCACTAAGGTGTGTATCAATTTTCACGTACCATGCTCGAGGGGCTTGCTTCAAGCCATAAAGAGCTTTCACTAATTTGAGAACTTGATGTTCTTTATTGACAACCTTGACACCAAGAGTTTGTGTCATGTAAACCTCTTCGTGGAGATCACCATTTAGGAAAGCACTCTTGACGTCCATTTGATGGACCTTCCAACCAAACTGTGCTACCATGGCTAGGACTAATCTGATTGTGCTCATCTTTGCAGTAGGAGCAAAGGTCTCCTCATAATGAATGCCCTGCCATTGAGAAAAACCCTTTGCAACTAAACAAGCTTTGTACTTATCCAAAGTACTATCAGATTTGTATTTGATTTTGTAAACCCATTTGTAGCCAGTGGGTTTCTTCTCTGGTGGAAGATCAAAAAGGACTTAGGTGTTATTCTTCAACAGGCTTTGATGTTCAGATGTCATGGCCTGTTCCCACTCTGGAATTCTTTTAGCCTCAGAATATGTTTGAGGTTCAAACACATTGTGAATGTTGGACATGAGAGAAAAATTAACAGACACTGTAGGTTTGCTCTTTTTTCGAGCAATTCTTCCATCAATGAGCTCATCATCACAAAGATCAGTGTCTTAGCCTACCACTTAGGCCGGAGAGGAGAATGACCAACATTAGTATCAGGAGATGGTTGGTGATTAGATTCTTCATCAGAAGAATCTAGATCAAACTCAGGTGAAGCATTTATGAATCGAGGTGATCCTGTAGGAGAAGTTGGAGGTGTTTTTACAGGGATCATTGGTGTAGATGGAGCTATAGGAGCTATTGGAGCCCTCCCATCAGGTGGACATAATGGAAGCCTAACTCCCAAATCATGAGCCTTCATACACTGGTCTGTTGGATTAGGAACAGGAGAAATAAGCATGAATGGTCCTCGCTGCTCATCAAAGACTACATTACGACTATACATGAGATGAGATGTCTCAGTGTCACTCAATCGATAGGCTTTGTGAAGACTACTATATCCAGCAAGCATGAGTTTCTAACTCTTGGCATCCAACTTGGTGTGTGATGCATTAGGGATCCAAACAAAAGCAAGGGAACTAAATACCTTTAGGTGACTGATTCTGGGCTTGTGACTTGACCAGGCCTCTTCCGGAGTCTTACCTTTGACCGCTACAGTGGGTGACCGGTTTAGAAGATGAATTGTAGTGTTAATTGCTTCTGCCCAAAACTTCTTCGGAGCATGTCTGTGTTCGAGTGTGGATTGAGCCATCTCGGTGATTATTCTATTTCGACATTCAACTACACTATTCTGTTGTGGTGTGTGGGGTGTGGTTAACTAGCATTTGATGCCATTAGTATCCAAGAAGCTAGAGAATTCATTAGTACAAAATTCCCCCCCATTGTTTGATCTAAAGGTAATAATAGATTTCCCAGACTCTTTTTCAACTAAAGGTTCTTAAACTTCTGAAATACAAGAAATGTATCTAATTTATTTTTAAGAAAATACACCTACATTTTTCTATGGAAATCATCAACAAACAATAGAAAATACCTGGACCAAGAACAAGAGTGGCCATAGGGCCGTAGATATCGGCATGAACAAGTTGAAGTACCTGAGAAGCTCACCATGAATCGCTACTGGTGAAAGGTGTGCAATGTTAATTCCCAACCTGGCATGCATCACAAACTCCAAGCTGTTGATTCTGAATCTCTGACAAACTGAGGACAAGCTCTTCCCAAGCAAGTTGAGAGAGATAATGTAGATTTAAGTGCCCATACAGATGATGCCAAAGTTTGCTAACAAAAGACTACTGAGAAGCCACAGCTAAGTCTTGAGAATCACTAGAATCATTAAGTCAGAAAAAACCATGATCCTCAAGACCTACCTGCAACAAGTGACTAAGTTGCCCTATTAGTGATGGTATACTGATGTGAACTAAAGGTGACATCCAAGTGTGAAGAATGTTGTAGTAACTGACTGATTGAGAGTAGATTTAGTTCCATCCCTGGAACATAGTACAGATCGAGGAAAATGAGATTTCTCCTAGCAGACTGAATTTGAATGTTGCCTTTACTGACAACAGTGTACTCTTCTCTGCCACCAAAAATAACAGAATTTGAGTAAGGTCGGTAGTCAGTAAACCAGTCTCTATGGTGGGTGAAATGCTAAGAGACACTTGAATCAATGTCTTATGCAGATGACTTCACATGCTTTGTAGGTCTTCTAGCCATGAAGGCATAAAAGGCAAATTTCGTCTACTCAGTGTGCTTAGCATTGTTTGCTTTGGGTTGTGAACCTGATTGCTTAGATTGGGTAGTTAAGCGTTTTCAACATTCAACCTTCATGTGACCAAACTTGTGGCAATACTTGCATTGAATGTGCTTCTTTCGAGAGCCTTTTGAAGCTCGAGTAGAGGACTTTTGTTGACAAGATTGCTGAGACTTGCTTTTATCTTTCTAAAAGGATTAGCAACAAAGACTTGCTTTGTGGAGATGGAGTTGGAACTGCTACTAAACAATTGTTTCCACCGATCTTGTTGAAGCAGAAGTATGTAGAGATCAGTGAACTTCACATCAACACTAGTAGAAGTGACGTTGAGAGTCTTGATAAAATGCTCATTGGACTTGGGCAAACTTTTGAGGGTTATGACCACAATATCCTCTTCCTCTGTCTTGCGACCAATGGCAAGCAACTGATCAACTAAATCCTATTCAGGTGAGTCTGGAGCGATGTTCACTCATCCATGATAAGAGAAAACAAAGCATTCTTAAAGGAAAAAGCTTTGCTTTTGTCAGAATTCTCATGAAGTTTTTTTCAAATGCTCCCATATCTCAGCAGCTGTTTGGTTGGATGCAATCTAAGGGAGCTGATCATCACCGACGGATAATATGAGAAGCATTATTGCCTCTTGGTTATTGAGATCCCATGTATCCTGATCAGTACTAGTTGCAGTCAGACGCTTTGTAACACCTAGAACAATTTGATCTGTATTCTGATATTCAAAGATTGCTAGTATTGGCTGCTTCCATGTGCTATAATTATGATCATTGAATTTTGAATTGCCCTTGAACAAAATAATAGTCAACGATGTCATAGCATGTAATAACTCTCAACAGGTGATAGCTTAATTGAACATCAATTTTTCTTCACAAGATTAATGGTTTGACATTTTGTCAAACACGTTGCATGAAATCTCTATCTTACTGTCTTTTATCTTTAGACGACTTATGCTCGCTTGTAATGGTTCAAATTTAGTTTAGACACATGCAAATGGTTATTAGATGTCCAAAGAAAGAAGCTGAAGTACGAGTCCAATCTTTTTTGACCATTCAAATACATACATATGATTTCAACGTTTGAAATATGGATCTCCAGCCAATAGACATTTTTACAAACACTTGGCATGCAATCTAATGACTGAAATACATAACTACAACTCTCATGAAATTTGCAATTAAATGAAGAACCTGTAGGTGATTGCTGTAGATATCAAATTGCAGCAGATTTGTATGAGGAACAATGTACAATAGTATGCTCTTTCCAACTTAAGGAAGATCATAGTTAGCATGTAATAGACGCTGCCCCAACAAAGAAAATATCAACTCCAAAGGAAAACACAAGTCTGCGACATATAATTTTTATCTTCAAACCCTTTCGAATCAGACCAATTCACTTACAAAAATTAGCTTCTCTTGCGCAAGTAATGTAGTTGAGAAGACAAATCAAATTGCTATACTTCAACAGCAATTTGCACTACCAATTTCAGACAATCTTCCACTATACTTGAGCAGTGGATAACAAATCCTTAGAACAAACCCTTATACTTCAGCAATGGCACAAACTTCAAAACCTCAGAAAGCCACAAAGGAAACAAAAGCAAATAAATATTCAAGCATGCTTTTCCCAATGAAATGAGCTCATATTTATCATGCGTTTGTCAACAAATTTTTTCAAAAGAACTCGACTTTTGAAATTGTGAAAGTTTCCCAAAAGAACTCAACTCTTAAAACTTTCCAACTTAACTCTTTTGGCAACATTTAATACTTCGCATAGGCATAATATTAATGAAATAAATGGCCTCTTCTAATGATGACTCAACCCTCAACTTAAGTGATATTATAAAGTTAAAATATAACTTTATAACGTTAAATTATAACTTTATAATAAGTCATTTAATGATTTAATTATAATTTGGCCACTAAAAATATTATAACTCCCAAAATAGTCTTCATTTAAATATGTCGTCTGAAATAGGAGTCACACCTATTATTTCTCCATGTGACCAAATGCACTTCCAAAAAATAGAAAGGATCCATCTCAATCACCACCCAACTTACCACAAATAGTAAGTATAGAAAACTAAGCCCAAATGAAGTCTGATTTGAGCCAAACGAAGACCAACTTGTAACTTATTGAATTGTGGAGAAGATAAGGCCCTCCAAACCCAAGCCACTGCCTCAAAAGACCCTTTATCCACAATAATTAGCCTATGAGGATCACAATAATAGGCTAAACTCTCAATCTATGGTACTGGCAAAAATGGGGACATTACATAGCATGCTTTTCAATGAAAATGCATGAAAATTTGTGAAGGCACATTCTTCAAGGCAGAATAACGGAAGACCCAAAAAATTTGAAGGGGTACCTAAAAGAGAGCTTTAAAACCTAGAAAGAATGTTGTCGGTTTCTAGATCCGCTGGCTCAAAAATTGAGGCACCCAGGAAAAACAAAAAATTAGGGTTTTGAACAAAAAACAGCCTGCTGCAAAAAAACCCACCAAAAAAATAGATGATAGTTGCAGAAAAATGGCTGTAAGAAGTAGATATCACAGAAAACAATTTCGAAAAATATTGCTTTGATAATTTCAAACAAGAAATTATAATTTTTTTCAAAAAGATTCAAAGAATTGGCTCTGATACCATATTATGGAAGTAATTGGTAAAATACTTGCTTGTTATTAATAGAGATTGAGAGGTCTATATATACAAAAGAATAAAGCGATGTTTCCTTAGGGAATGATTGTAAAGAATAGAAATATTCAATCCTAGGTAAAAGAAACGTAATAGATAACTAGAACTAACTAAATATTGGAAACATTCTAATATTTACAATAGATTACAAACAGATAACCATTAACTAATAATAGAAGCTTATCTATTATCGTAATACTCCTAAACTTTATCACAATTTCTTCTGTATTTCAAGACTTGCAAATTATTTCCTTTCCGTGACAAATTTGCTATAGTTAGAATTGAGGGTATGTTCAAAACACTGATGTGTGTTAAAGTATAGCTTCGGTTGGATCTGATATCAGTGTATGAAGCATACTCACACATACATATATATATGTACATACATACACATACATATATGCTTGTGTTTGTCTTCCTTCATATACTAACATCACAAACTATTTAGCACTTGGGGATTATGTCCAGATTGGACTGCATATATATACTGATAAGCTGTGATTATTTTCCGTTGCATCAAACATTGATTCATGACAGTAATGTCATCGAATGACATCCTCTGTAATACGTATTACCAAGGTTTTAGTTGCCATGATCGCCCAGATTATTATCGGGCATGATTTATATACGAGCGCCAATTATTGTTATCGGGCCTGCATATTCATAGCCCAGATTAAGTGTTGGGTGTCAACAAATTTGTATTAATTATGTGTTGTTATGAATAATGACATGTCCTGTAGAGATATGTCTCTACAGTGACATGTCTATTCAACCTTGTATATAAATTGATTCAAATGCAATATAAACCATATCAATTGCAATGCAATATCATTATTTATTGCATCTGCAATCATCAGCGATTACCTTCTCCATATCTACAGCCATCACAACAGAAGATAGTCAGTATTATTACACAGTTGAATAACAGAGAAATACAAACATTGCATAAACATTCCTGCAGTCATATAATCACACATCTGAAGATTTCATTAATACCCTGTTATAGTAAACATCTGATAAACTGAATTATATATAAAGGGTATCTCAGATCCTAAGTTCCTTAACAATGCGTATATTGTCAGAGTTAGAATGCTGTGCTCTAGATGTGTTAATTGTACTTCTTAAATTTATCACAATTGCTTCCATATTTCAGGATTTGAAAATTCCTTCCTTCCAGCTCTCTGGATAGAATTAGAATTTTAGTTTTTATAAAGGCAATATGAAATAAATAAATAAATAATGTAAGGCTTCATGGAAATACTAGTTCCCATAGATATACCAGTTTAGACTTTCAGTTGTTGAGTTTCTCTTCTCAAGATGGACTGGTCTTTGTGTTGCACGACTGCAAGCCAACAGTTGGAGAGGTATGGTTTAGTGTATAGATGCAACAATTGAAGCACTAAGGGAAATGATGAAATCTTTTCCTAGTTTCACCAAGGAAATGCAAGAGACACATCCATCACAATCAGTAAAACTCAATCATAATAGGGATGTTCGATTGTCATCGTACTCTTCTTTTTGGGAGTTTGAATCACCAATTGTAGATCTGACTAACTTACATTATTTTCCTTTGTTGGATAACATTGGATTGGCTCAGGGATTCAACACCCAAATATCCAGACTAAATGACTTTTTCTAATGACAGAATAAAAGAACACCAACCCAAAACTTTTTGATTAAAAAAAGTGAATAGCTTTAGTTTGAAGCCACAAACCATGAGTCATACTCTTTCTATTCATTATACTGGTGGAGACATTTATGAGCCATTCCTAAATATTAGTGAACTTAGATGTGTTTGGTTTTAGAGGTAGCGACTTGTATAGGAGTCATATTCCTTTCCCAAATGGGGGGAGTCTTGTGAACCAATAGGTCACATACTGCTATGTTTGTCTAGGATTGTATTGAGTTCAATGATATAATTAGATTGCTTGTATTGTAATTCTCTTCAAGAAGTGGTTCTAGGTGAGATGACCTGCAAATGTAGATGGATGCTTACTTTCAATTTTAGAAGATTATCAGTGCACTTGGTCACATAGGGACCCATACATGAATATCTTCTCTTCTAGGGAAAACGATCATATGACATTGTTTACCAAACTTTTTAGGAATGATTCTCTGTTCTTCTACAGGATAATTTCTAAATTTAATCTTCCAAAAATGTTTCTCAAGTGTTGAAGAAATTCCTCGCAAGATGTCCCTCTTACATCTTTCATCATTTTCTGAAAGGTAGATGCAATCACATCACTCTTGCTATGTAAGACACATCATCTTTTCCAAGGGAATCATTTGATTAGTTTGCTAGCATTCTGTTTTCCTTTGTCTTCAATCTTTGCATTGGATGCACCTTCTATATTGTCCAAGGTGGTCTCTTCTATCTGGTCTTCTCTCTACTCCTCCGTTTGCAAAAGAAGGGTTGATATCTTCTCAAAGTCCTGATTTTGGGTCTCTTTATTAGATACAATTTGAATAGTAAATGTATGATGATTTATCTATTCATCTTATACATGACATAGTCTTGAGAAAGATGTTTGATTACCACTTGTACCTCCTAGTTAATGTCCGTGTCTCACACACACACACACACACACACACGCACACACGCACACACACACATGAATAGATAACATGATGTGATGGCTAAGAGTTACAATTGAAGTTATCACACCAATGGAAATGGAATTGTTTCCATCCATGAAACCGCATCTTCTATTTGTTGCACCATGTTCAACTATTTGTTGGTAATTTCCTGATGTGCTAGTTGATGTCTTAGCAAGTGCAAACCTCAAGGATGCCACTTAGACTATCACATTGACTCTGGTTTTTGATGATTGTAGTGTGACACCTAGAACAATGTGGCAATGAGTGTGAGTTATCAAGTGTAGGCTTGGAGGTGTGTTGGACCTGGCTAAAGCCGTGGAATTTCGACAATTGTATAAGTGTTCAACTTTGTTATGAGTGTTGTATGCCACTATTTGAGTACATGTGATGTTGGAGATGATTTGTATAGTATCCCAACACAATCTCCACAAATAAAATAATAACTTGCAAGGAAACTTTGTATACAACATATATGGGCAAGATTGATTCTCTATTCAAATTTGAAAATTGAATGCAAATGGCTGCACTTTAGTGTTAAAAATAAGGGCACCTATCTATTGTTATATTTCCACATTAGGAAGTGCAGTAGATGATGCCAATATTGGATTGAAGGGCCATCCTCAAGGATGAATATCCTCCTTTGAAATATCTTGATGATGCGATCTTTTTGTAATGCAAATCCTTTTATGTTCATGCTACGAGCTTTTAATTGAAATTGTAGACCCCTTTCCAAGATCGAACCCTCAATACTCTGATCGACTAGGACTCGGATCAATTTGCTACTTTTCTGATGTAATATTTTGATCTTCTCCCATGAATTATTGACCTGCTGCTAGGTGCCACAATAACTGCAATCTCAGTGACTATGGATTGAGCGAAGGGTCAGTTGTGAAAGCCTGACCTTGTGTAATATTTTCCATATGGGATAGATTTGAGACCTTGCGCAAAGGTAGTAAATCACGGTGGCTATTAGTGAATAGCAGCACTGTGATTTTGCTGCAGTCACAATATTTAATGGGTTAGTCGCTCTCTTTGAACTGATTTATACCTTAGGAAAATTGAGATCTTCTCAATCCTTCTTAGCTGTCTAGGAACCTGGGAGAGATGTTACCAGTGAACTAAGCCAAGGTATCACATCAATGAATGGTGTGACTGGGCTGAGCTTATGCTGATATCACAACACTCAATGAATCAAACCTTTCATGACTTGACAAAGACATTGATAAACAACTATGCTCCACGGGGACGCGTTTCCTGCCTCTGTACCCTAGTACCCGTACCGGGTACGAAACGGGGACGCGGGTACGGATTTTGGCCGTACCCTGCGACGTCCCTTTTTTGAAGAATTCAGAAACGTCCCCGAAACGGCCAATTTTTTTGGGCAAGAAACTTGGGGACGGCCAGCAGTATCGGGGACAGTTTTGCCGTCCCCTATCCGTCCCCGAAACTGCTGGCCGTCCCCTTTTTTCCAGTCAATCTGGTAAAGGCAAACCATCCCCAAAAAAACATTTTTTCCTAATTTTTGTTGTTCGTGTGGCCCCTAGTCATCTTAAAGACATAATAACAATATGCAACCCATATTTGGTCTATTAAAACACTAACTCTTCTACTCATTTTTCGATTTAACATACTTGCTAAGAGGAAGGAAAAAAACATAAGAGCAGTAGCAGCAATGAGCAAAGATTGTGTTTAGTGAGGCAAGACTGCGTTCGGTATTTACTATTTACCAACTATTTTAGTTGGACTTCTCTTTATTTCATTCTGATTTCAGCATGATACTTGAAGCCTTTAGGCATTTTAATTTTTGCTATATATGTATGTGATATTGTTATAATGGAAGCACTTAGTATTTGCCATTTGATAATATTCCATGTATTTATCTTCTAAAATGTCTATGGTGAATGGTTTATCAATGTTATGATATACATATTTGAATTTTGTCTCTATAGTAAAAAAAATCCCCTATGTTTTTAATCGCCGTCCCCTGATGTCCCGTCCCCTAAATTTTGGCTTCGACCCGTACCCGTACCGGAAACACGTCCCCGTCCCCTAAAACGTCCCCGTCCCGGAAACTCCGTGGAACATAGATAAACAATGACTCGCTTCTCAATTTTTGTTCTCTTGATATGCTACTCAGATTAAATTGGATACAATTTTTATTTCCTCATGGAGACTTGATGAAATTGGAAATGTTTAGTAGACTAGAGTGATATTGCACCACCAAAACTGCAAGTGGTCTTAAACTTTAAACCTGAAATGAAATAAAAGACCAAAACATCTATGCCCTCTTGCTGCCCCAAGAGGTCTTTTATAGTATTGCAAATCAGAACCTTTTGGGAGGGAAATAAATAAATGTGGCCCAAACATGATAATTAAATAAATTAACTATTGATTAATAGTTAATTTCCTTGCTTTAATTAACAGCCTACGGAAATCAAAAAGTTTATTAATGAATCTCTCATTGGCCTCTGTTATTTAGGAGGGGACATGATAGTCTCCCCATAGTTTGAAGACTCAAACTTGGAGAGCATTCGACAAACCCAAAATTTTCAACTCGGTATAAGCTCGACAAATACTTGCAAAAAATCTAAAAATAAAAAATTCTCAAACATTTCTTTTATTAAAATTCAATTATAAAAAGTATTTAATTAAAAATTAACATCTTGAAAGAGTGAAAGATCCCTGATGGATCTCTTCCGTTGATCTGCTGTAATTTTATATTTTTAAATTTGTTTTCCCTATTTATTAAAATTTTCTTGCAGAGCTAGACAGAAGTTGCAGAAGGGTTTGATTGTTTTATATTTTTGATGATTTTTCAATAAGTAATAACAGAAGTACAATAACATGAACCAGTTCTGAGAATGTATTCCAAATACATTTAAAGCAAAGTCGCTTCCAGCAAATTTTTATGAATATACGCCTAATATGTAACCAGATGAAGATTTACAATAATATCCAGATGATAACAACTAAGAATAAAGCCAACCTGAAGGCATGAAGGTGAAATATGAGCCCAGAAGGAAGCTATGGCGAGAATCCAGCTCTCAAATGCTGTACATGGAAAAGTAGATGGCTGCTAGGCGTGGCCGTATAGTTGCAAAGTGCCCACACGTGGGTAAAATACCCAAACCCCAGCTAAAACTTTGACTTAGTACTGCGTTCCCCAGAAGAAACAATGCACAATCTCCAAGATGCTTCTGACTGCAAGAATCCAGACCATTGTTTTGGGGGCTACATCCCAAATAGGCAAAGCAAGTGGGTTTGGCATCCCAAATGCTAAAAGCTCAATCAGAGCCCAAAACACAAATCCAAGATGTAATATGTCAATAATGCCTTCGAACTTTGTCTTTACCTCCTTATAACCCACCAAACTTAGCTCAAACCCTGAAAGTGTCCCCATGTGGCGTTGGGTTATAAAATAATAAATTTCTCATTTTTAAAGTGGTCAAGTATCTAGAAAATGACCTTTTTCCCAATAGAAAGAAATCCGTTCACCGAAATGCTCTGAGTCAAAAGAGAAATATTTAGAAAAGTTCAAGACCTTTCCAAAGAGCTATTACACCAAAGGATATTCCCCCAGATGAGGCCAAAAAACCCCTTATTACTCCAAAATGGCTATAACTTAGCCTTATTTAAATTATTAAAATGCTAACTTAGGAGAATATTTAAATATATTAAAATATTTTCCAAATAGTGAACTAATAGCCAAAACACCTCTACAAGGTTAAACTGAACTTGTCACCTCCTGTGATTGATGCCAGATAATCTAAAATAACTGATAGTCTCATCCCTCAAAATTACGGATACTCCTAAAAAATAGGAACGTCTTCAAATCTCCTGAAACTAAAAATATAGAACGATCTCGTAGAGACTCAAGACTATAACCCATCTCCACCTCCTAAAATGTAGGAACTCCTCCTACAATTAAGGAACTGCTTTCAATTGAAACTCTAGATCCGAACACTATATACCCTGACTGAGTCTCTAAACACCACTGCCAGCCTACGAGACTCCCTGATAGGCTAACTCTATCGTCTCTGATGACCACTCTAGAAAGGGGACATGACAATTCTCCCTTCCTGGAGATTGCTTGTCCACAAGCAATGAACAAACTCTTGTTGCGCCACTCTGATATACACTCTTGGGTGTGTGAAATGAAGCAACACATCAAGAATCGCCCAATCAAATGCACTACATAGGATAATACCAGGATCCCACACTGGATGAGAGTGTTCCCACAACCAAGATGGTAACATACTGGAATCCTTGTGAGACAAGGCGTCAAACAAAACAACACCCGGATTCCAAAACCATTTGAACCAACACCCACCCATCAGGTATAAACAGGGATAATTGGAAACCTCTATCATGTCATATCCCTCTGCAACCACTGTAATACCACCACGAAAGTAATAATCATCCAAAGCATCATGTCTGCTAATACCCACATCATCCTGTAACCATGATCTCGGATGAAGTCTCTGTGACATAGATGTGATAGCCCATGTTAGAAATTGCTTGACATAATGGTGGATCATTTGTTGGTCCCACCAACCAATGCTCCCAAACTGTTGAGTCAGGTGCCTACAGTCAATAACTCTATCCTTTGAAGATGGGAGTGCACTATTGCAACACGGATAGTATAAGTCATGCTTCAATATCCCCATAGCCTTTTGAAGAGCATGTAAATCTGCCATGGAAAATCCTTCACTATCCTGCTCATCAGTCATAAGAGCACTCCAACTGAGTGTAGAAAACATCTCTTGAGTGACATCAAAGTGCTCAACCACTATGTCTACCCTCCTCTCATCAACCCTGCGTTGTCTAATCAAGCGATGAGGAGTCTGAAAATGATAGTTCTCAGGCATGTGTACTATCTCTGAATTTACCCTATTGTAGAATACTGTGGCAGAGTCATGTACATCGCTGTAAGGAGTATCCAGTATGCATTCACTAATGCATGTATCCTCCTTTATAGTACTGCAAATTTGTACCTCTGAGTCCACCTCCTCTGTCAATGATGAAACTGCTGTCACCACACTATGCTCATTCTCATCAGCTCCCCATGTGTCTGCACATACAACCAAATCACAATCTTGGGATTCAATGTCACTATGAGTACACACTACTTTGATTTCTAGGGTATGGTCTAAGAAATCAAACTCATCATGACATGAAGTCTCATCACCCAATGCCTTTGAAATACCTATGTCCGGATTACTCTCTTGTGCAAACTCACCAAAATAATCCTGACCCTCTATATTACTTGTTGTTCCATCCAAATAAATGCTGGCCTCTTCTTCCATTGGAAGAAATAAAGTTCTAATGGATGATTCCCTTTGTTTCCTTGCATCATCTATCTGATTATGACATTCTTTGAATTTTTGGAGACATTGTTTTGCTTGAGCAGCACGTATCTTTGCTTTCATAGCTCTATCTAACCAATATTTATTCAACCTTTGACAATGTTTTATATCATCTACCCCAAAGTACACAAAATCAGGCTTATGATGACTTGTGCCATTCCCATCATCACGTCCCATACTTGCACCATGTGTACCCTCAAATATAGAATACAAATCATTGTTCTCTTCTTCACCAAAGGATGCCACATCTTGAGGTAATGAAGTTGTGTCACTGTTGTTATGAACTTCAGAATTATTATGATGTGTTCTAGTTATATTTTTGACCCCTTTAAGTGTATTATCATAGAAAGCCTCATGGCCACCACTTGCATACGAGCCTTCATGACTATTCCCAAGTGAAAGTGTTACCATATTACAAGGAGGGTGTAAGCTATCGCTGCCCCAAATCAGAGTTGTGGGAGCCTCCTCCATGCTTCCATTCCAATCATCAGACAACAACCCATCTTGATTCTTCACATGTTTAGATAGAAGTGGCTCAAAGAAGTCTTCAACTTGGCTTCTATGAGATTCAAAATCAGACTGCTTGCATACTAGACTTGTCATCCCATTCTTAAGTTGAATACTATCATCAACATCATTACCTCCATTTGAAATAAATGCTGCCTCATGATTTGAACTGGTGTTGCAAATTTCAGAATAGGCCTCACACCTTGGTGTCACATTTCCAAAATCTTTAATGGTTTGTCCCCTGATTGTAATCACTTCGAATTTGTGACCAATGGCTTCTTTATTATCATTTAATATTTCTTTCTCTTTTTGTTGCTGAAAGGAGCTTGTAGATACCCAGTTATCATCTACTTTAGGTACACCCATAAATTCTGTAAAAGAAAGGAGGTTGCGTATCTCCTTAGGAAGAGAACAATATTGATGGTAGCTGCTCATAACTACAACATTGAATGTCTTGGCAAGAGGCATCTTACTTTTGCTTGTTAACGAAGATGAAACCTTAGAGCACCCATTTTTATTTCTAGCCATGGTATTGCCCTATAATTGGATTGATTTCTTTTCCAACAGGCTGGTAGGTTCTAGGTTCTAATACCATTGAAAGATCCCTGATGGATCTCTTCCATTGATCTGCTGTAATTTTATATTTTTAAATTTGTTTTTCCTGTTTATTAAAATTTTCTTGCAAAGCTAGACAAAAGTTGTAGATGGGTTTGATTGTTTTATATTTTTGATGATTTTTCAATAAGTAATAACAGAAGTACAATAACATGAACCAGTACTAAGAATGTATTCCAAATACATTTAAAGCAAAGTCGCTTCAAGCAGATTTTTTTGAATATACGCCTAATATGTAACTAGATGAAGATTTACAATAATATCTAGATGATTACAACCAAGAATAAAGCCAACTTGAAGGCGTGAAGGTGAAATATGAGTTCAGAAGGAAACTACCGCTAGAATCTAGCTCTCAAATGCTGTACGTGGAAAAGTAGATAGCTGCCAAGCGCGGTCGTACAACTACAAAGTGCCCACACGTGGGTAAAATACCCAAACCCTAGCTAAAACTCTGACTTAGTATTGCATTCCCCAGAAGAAACAATGCACAATCTCCAAGATGCTTTTGACTGCAAGAATCTAGACCACTGTTTTGGGGGCTACGTCCCAAATAGGCAAAGCAAGTGGGTTTGGCATCCCAAATGTTGAAAGCTCAATCAGAGCCCAAAACACAAATCCAAGATGTAATATGTCAATAATGCCTTCGAACTTTGTCTTTACCTCCTTATAACCCACCAAACTTAGCTCGAACCCTAAAAGTGTCCCCATGTGGCGTTGGGTTATAAAATAATATATTTCTCATTTTTAAAGTGGTCAAGTATCCAGAAAATGACCTTTTTCCCAATAGAAAGAAATCCGTTCACCGAAATGCTTTGAGTCAAAAGAGAAATATTTAGAAAAGTTCAAGACCTTTCCAACGAGCTATTACACCGAGGGATATTCACCCAGATGAGGCCAAAAACCGTATTACTCCAAAATGGCTATAACTTAGCCTTATTTAAATTATTCAAATGCTAACTTAGGAGAATATTTAAATATATTAAAATATTTCTCAAATAGCAAACTAATAGCCAAAACACCTCTACAAGGTGAAATTGAACTCGTCACCTCTTGTGACTGATGCCAGATAATCTGAAATAACTGACAATCTCATCCCTCAAAATTAGGGATACTCCTAAAAAAAGGAACGTCTCCGAATCTCCTGAAACTAAAACCAAAGAATGATCTTGTAGAGACTCAAGACTATAACTCATCTCCACCTCCTAAAATGTAGGAAACTCCTACAATTAAGGAACAGCTCTCAACAACCCTCCTACTGTCTGAAACTCTAGATCCGAACACTGTATACCCTGACTGAGTCTTTCAACACCACTGCTAGCCTACGAGACTACCTGATAGGCTAACTCTATCGTCTCTGATGTCCACTCTAGAAAGGGGACATGAAAAAGAGAAATTGCATGGTTTTATGGCAAAAACATGTGAAATATGCATTTTAACCAGCATATTACTTGCATTGTCATTTTTACCCATTTTGTTTTATGCCTATAAAAAACAAGAATCAAACTTGTGAAAACTCACCCAACAAAAAAATAGACTACTCAACAACTTAGAAAGTACTCATAGAGTTTGCAAACTATGGTATCCCCTTCCTAGATTTGCTTTCTTACAAGTAATTATAGATTAGAATGCTCTAGATTTGCTCATTCTCCCATCTAGCGTCTTTGTTTGGTAAATCCTTTTACACAATGAGATATTCTTTGATAGTTTGGCTCCTTAGCTTCCTCTCCTTGCTGTACACAATCTCCCCAAGAACCAACACTAACCCACCTTCATCATTGAGAGGTAGAAGCTCCATTGAAGCGGCGATTCATTGCCTAAGTGCTCTATTGAGGCAAGAGACATGAAACACATTATCTATCCTGTTGCTCTCTGGAAGCTCCAACTTGTATACCACTTTACCTATTTTCCTAATCATCATATATGGATCATAGACTTGAGTCTTTGATTTTGCTGCATTGCTTTTCTTTATGGAAGACTTTCCTTAAGCTTGTTGGCAAAGGTAGATGAAGGCTCCTGTCTCAAAATTGCGGTCAATCCTGTGGCTACCCACATAGATCTTAAGGGACCTAAGGATGTCTTGACATTCTTCTCTCCAATCCTAAGCCCTGGGTGCTTTGGTATCCTTGAAGGCCATGTTCACAAATGAAGTAGCCTCACATTCATATAGCGTCTTGTAGGGTGACATCCCAATAGATATGTGATAAGTGGTATTATTGAAATACTCACCTAGGTGGATCCATTTGATCCATATCATTTGCTGCTCTACCACATAATTCTATAGCTAGCCCCTCAACGCACTCATTCACAATTTGTTTGTAATAACTTGTACAATAGGAGTATAAGATGATATGTTATAAATTATCTTATGCTTTTATTAACTTTAAATACAAAACCCTTGAACTATGTCACAAGATTCGAATTTGAATTTGAGTTCGTTGGTCATAAAATTCAGATGAAATTCGGCGAGGGTAAAAATGCTGAAACTGTTTGACATTAAAAACTTATCTAAGTTTATTTATTTTTAAATATACGTAATATATCCACAAAATTGTCAAAATAGTTTGACATTGCTAAATAATTATACTAAATAACTCTATTATATCAAAATAAAATAATATTATTATAAACAACTAGGTTGCTAGTTCAGATGCGGGTTCAACATTCAGGTTTGAAATTCGACCAATTTTTTTTTGGCTTGGGTTCCGGTTCATTTTAGGCTTGTTCGTATAAGATTCTTTTTGTTAAAAAATATACATATGTAAAAATATGCAACAGCAAATAAGTCCATAAACCACAATGTTGAGTCTACTCCAAACAATCTTAAAAATGAAAAGAAAATAGAAAACTATTTATTGATGAATCTAATCCAATATTACAAATACTTTATCTAAATTATAAGATTTCATTTTATTTTAATTTAATTCCTTAATTAAAAACTAACATTTAATATTATTATATATTCTTATTAGTCTGCAATTATTAAGATTTCATGGTTGAAGTTTAATATAATATATATTTTATTTGTATAATAAATTAATAAATCTAAATTTAAAAATTAAACTTTCTAATTTTTAATTTATGAATATTTTAAAGATTGTAGTGAATACATTTTTATAGGTTTTAAATGTACTATATTAGTAGAGGTCTTTTAATTATTGGAACATATATGTGAGGTTGTGCTTGTACTATGAATACTCCAGATGATAGCATTTGTGTTGGAAATGATTGAAAAGATCATGAGGAAAATTGTTGGAATGATCATATGGAACTGGTAAAGAATGTTCTCAATCATTGTTTTGTCATTGATGTCAAACTTGCTACTTGCAGGAATGACAATTGCTTTAGTGATCCAAATACTATCAAGTGGTTGATTGACAAGGAGGCAATCAATAAGATGTAACTAGAACACCTAGAGAAAGGTTGAAGTTATAATGTTGGAATGAAGTAGAAGGATCAGCTAAGTCATTGATGAAATAGTGTATTGATAACATACTCTAAGACATAGAGAATGGGCACACTGAAACATATCAAAGATGTAAGGTTTTAGCTAAGACATTTGTAAAGCATAACCAAAAATTCATTAGAGAGAGGGAGCCGAGCAAGCTAGTAGGTGCCGAACAAATTCCTAGTTGAAGCCAAGCAAGTTCAACTTCAGATGCCGAGTGAACTTCAGATGCCGAGCAGATACAAGTGCCGAGCAGAAACAGATGTCGAGCATCAGAAAACCAATAGTGCCGAGTAACACAGAGATGCCGAACATCAATAAATCAATAATGCCAAGCTGCTGCATTATTTTGAAAATCGAAGATTCGCCAGATCTAAGCCGACAAGGTTGTTATCTAGAAATCTGTGAATTAAATGGAAGATAAGAATGATGAGCTGGTGGCACAGAACACCATGTAGAACGTTTTTGGAGATTACAACTGGAGTCTAGACAAAGTTTCTAGATAAGAGCAAGATATAGGGTAGATACATTGTATCCTACCTTATCCATTTGAAACCCTAAAATTAGAGAGGGAGAATTGAGCGGAAAAGGCAAATCAAATTTCTATTTAAAGAGTCATAAGGTCATGAAGCAAAAAGAGGAGAGAAGGTGGTCGAGCAGAAAACCATGAAGTGCTAAAGAAGGTGCTAAGGAGAAGAAAGCACAAAAACTCTGTTTGGATAGACGACCACAAGGATGATTGCATTGGTATGATGAGTAAGAAGACTCAAGGAGATGAAGCTTGAGTGACAAGTTGTAAGAACTGAAGTGATTAAAAGCCAAGCAAAAGGACTGAACTGAAGAGTGATCTGAAATCTGCAAAGTATGTTGTAAGTTGTATTAGATCAACAATTCATTATTGTTACTCTCTAGCAATTGTAACAGATAGTTTAAATCTTATGGACTTAGGTTGGTTTAATAGCCATGAGGTAAATCCTTTAATAGGATGACATTCCAAGTGAATGTTCTAAAGTCCTTTGATCAGGCCCATTCCTAATAGTTTGGTGAAATCCTCTAACAAGGTCACATTTAACAGTGTTGCAAGCCTTTAACAGGGAAGGCTTTTAACAGGGCATCACTTTAGAAGAGTGAAAATCAAGTAGCATGTTATTGGTGGTTTTTCCCAAATTGGGTTTCCACGTAAATCATTGTGTCATGTTAATCTTGCATGTTTTATTGCTGCATGTTGATTTGCTGTAACTTGCTAAAATGGTTGATTTAAGTTTGGATGGATGAAAAGTGTATGGATTTATTATAAGTTGTGAAAAAGTATTATTAGGGCATTTGGACCTTGAATAACTGATTCACCCCCCCCTCAGTTATTCTAAAGAATTCTAACAATTGGTATTAGAGCCAAATTGTTGATTCAGTTTAAAGAGACTATAAACAGGAAAGATCAAAATGCCTAATAGAGAAGTCCCCAAGCTCAACAAAGACAACTTTGTTGCATGGCAAAGTTTGATGAAGCTACATCTTGGATCCATAGGAGATTATGCCCAAAATTCAGTTGTTACTGAACATGTTGATCCAACTGGTACTCTTACTGCAGAAGATATGAAAAATAAACAGGAACACAATCAGACAATGCTGGAGATTGCTTCTGCACTCAACTATGCTGAATTTGATGATATCAAAGGATTTGACACTGCATTCAAAATGTGGAAAGCCCTATCAGACATCTATGGAAGAGATCAGAATGTCCAAAGAGCAAAAAGAGAAAGCCTCAGAAGAAAGTTTGATGATATGAAAATGGAGGAAAATGAGAATGCTGCTCAGTATGGCACAAGAATAAAGGAAGTGGTAAGTGCAATAAGATGTTTGAGTGGTCAATTGGATGAAGATACTGTTAATAGTAAGTTCTTAAGAACCTTGCTCCCTATCTATGCTATTAGAGTATCTGCAATACAAGAACTAAGATGTGTACCAGGAAACAATCTAAGTTTTGAAGGTATAGTGGGTAGACTCACTGCATTTGAGTTATCTAACTTTGACAACTACAGACTTGAGAATGTTGAATTTTCTTTCAAGGCCAAGCTATCATTGAAAGATGCTGAACAGGTAAAATCAAGAAGGGGAAGAAAGATGAAATATGTATCCAGTGACAGTAGCACTGATTAGGAAGATGTGAAACAACTGGAAGCTTTGCTAGCTAGAAGATTTCACAGAGGAAAAGGAAAATTCAAAGGTAAGATGTCTATCATTTGTTTCAATTGTAATGAAGTAGGACATATTGCTGCCAGATGTATACAGAAAAAGGATTACAAGGATGGCAACAAATACAAATATGGAAGAGAAGATAATAAGAGAGATTACAAAGACAAAGGCAAGAAGTGTTATATTGTTGAAGAAAATTCTGATGATAATGATGATGAAGTTGTTTATGTAGCCATGAAGGACCAATCTGATGAAGAAGAGCCTACAACACTGGTAACAAGTATGAACAAAATGACGGATGGATCATAGACAGTGGATGCTCACATCACATGACAAGAGACAAAAGTAAGTTTGTTAACTTTACTCAGTATGATGGAAATAGTGTTAGATTTGGTAATGATGCTCCATGTCAAATAAAAGGAAAAGGTTCCATTAAGCTTACAGAACAAATTTCATGTGATAATGCATACTATGTTGAAGGATTAAACTACAATTTGCTAAGTGTCTCACAGTTAGGCAATATAGGATGCAAAGTAGAATTTGGAAACAAAACTGCAAAAATCTATGATGCTGATGGTAAACTGATAGGAAAAGGAGATCAAACAAGAAGTAATCTGTTTTACCTTGATATGGATGATGTTTCTTGTTTTGTTGCAAAATTTGATGATGAATGGTTATGGCACAAAAGGCTATGTCATGTCAACTTTGACAATCTGGTCAATATCAGTAAAATGAAGAAAGTCAGAGGTTTACCAAAATTGAAGAAGCCTGATAATATCATGTGCAAACAATGTCAGTTAGGAAAGATGACAAAGTCAAGTTTCAAAAGCAAAAACTATACATCTAAAGAAGTATTTGAGTTAGTTCATACTGACTTATGTGGTCCAATGGAAGTACAAAGCTATAGAGGAGATAAGTACATAATGTTGTTTGTTGATGACTATTCCAGGATGATGACTGTTATGTTCTTAAGACAAAAATCTGATGCCTTTCAAATGTTTAAGTGGTATGTGGCTAGAGTTGAAAAGGAAATAGGAAAGAGCTTGAAATGCTTGACATCAGACAGAGGTGGTGAATTCACATCAAAAGAATTCGAGATATTTTGTAATCACAAAGGAATCAAAAGACAAACGTCAGCTCCCAGAACTCCCCCACAGAATGGAATTGCTGAAAGAAGAAATAGATCTGTGATTGACTGTGCCAGAATATTAATGATGGAAAAGATTGTTGCTCTAAAATACTGGAGAGAAGTTGTAAGTGTAGTTGTTCATACACTAAACCAAGTACAAGTCAAGAAAGGTACAAATACAACACCTTTTGAATTATGGTATGGTCACTCACCCAATGTAAAACATTTCAAAGTGTTTGGTTGCAAATGCTTTATCCTTAAAGATGCTAGAAATGGAAAATTTGATGCAAAAAGTGATGAAGGCATATTCCTTGGTTACTCCACTAGAAGTAAAGCATATAAGTGTTTGAATACTAACACTAACAAAATTGTGGAAAGTGCAAATGTAAACTTTGATGAGCATACAAAAGTCCAAGCTGAAGAACCAAAGAGAATGAATGAATACAGAACCTTTGTGTATTCTCATGAAGGAATGACTGTTGACGAGGATGCTGTCAATCAAATTGAAACTCAACAACAAATTTCAGTTTCAGCCGAGTCACAACCAGTGAATGCCGAGTTGCATTCAGAAGCCGAGTTGTAGAATGAAGGAAATGCACAATCTGATTCGGAAGACAGTACACATGAAATAGATGAAGAACAACCTAACAACTCAGTACATAGTGACCCTGAATCCGAAAGATCAAACATGGAAACAAGGACAGAACCAAGATTATCCAAATATGTAAAAAGACATCACCCTGCTGAACAGATAATTGGTGACAAAGATGCAAGACCAATGACAAGGAACAGACTGAGACATGAATCATGTCTGATTAGCAAATCTGAACCTAAAACAGTATATGGTGCATTACAAGATGATGACTGGTATAAAGCTATGGAAGAAGAGATTGATCAAATAAAGAAGAACAAAACTTGGAGTTTAGTTCCCAGACCAGTTGACAAAAATATGATTGGCACCAAGTGGGTATTCAGAAACAAGCTCGATGAGAATGGTGAGATTACTAGAAACAAAGCTAGACTAGTATGCAAGGGTTATGCTCAAGAAGAAGGACTAGACTATGGGGAAACATTCGCTCCTGTTGCTAGAATGGAAGGAGTAAGAACTTTACTTGCATATGCTGCATATAAAGATTTCAAAGTTTATCAGATGGATGTAAAGTTTGCTTTTCTAAATGGTATACTAGAAGAAGAAGTCTACATTGAACAACCAGAGGGATTTGTTGATGAGAACAACAGGGATATGGTTTGTAAATTACATAAAGCGCTCTATGGTCTGAAACAAGCACCTAGAGCATGGTATGAGAGACTTCACAAGTATCTAGTGCAAATAGGATTTGAAAGAATAGATGATAACAACAACATGTACATTAAAGCAGAAGAAGGTAAGGATATTATTGTATCTGAAATCTTTGTGGATGACATAGTGTTTGGAGGAAAGGAAGTGCTTTGCAAAGGCTTTGCTGACAAAATGAAACATGAGTTTGAAATGTCTATGTTTGGAGAGATCAAATTTTTTGTTGGATTGCAAGTACATCAACTAAAACATGGTATATTTGTGACACAATCAAAGTATATCAAAGAAATACTCAAAACGTTTGGATTAGAGGAGTCCAAACCAGTCAGCACACCAATGGCGACAGGAAATAAGCTATCCAAAAATGATGAATCAACTGAAGTCAATCAAACAATGTACAGATCCATGATTGGAAAACTACAATATGTTGTACATAGCAGACCAGACATAGCATTAGCAGTTGGAATAGTGGCTAGATTCTCTGCTAATCCCAAAGAAAATCATCTCATAGCAGTAAAAAGAATAATGAGATATCTTTAAGGAACTGATAACGTTGGTCTATACTACAAAAAGAATAGAAAGTTTGAACTCAATGCATATACAAATGCAGATTGGGGAGGCAACATTGATGACAGAAAAAACACAAGTGGAGGTGCATTATTTTTAGGTAAAAGGCTAGTTACTTGGACTAGCAAGAAACAAACATGCACATCCCAGTCCACTGCAGAATTAGAGTATGTGGCAGCAATAGTCAATTGTACAAACATTGTGTGGCTCACACATCTATTGAGAGGAATGAAAGAAGAGGTAACAAAACCTGTGATATTGTATTGTGATAATACAAGTGCTATAAACATATCCAAAAATCCAATAATGCATGCAAAAACCAAGCATATTGCAATCAAGTATCATTATGTCAGAGAATTGGTAGAAGACAAACAAGTGAAGTTGGAATACATTCACACAAAGAAACAAACTGCAGATATCTTCACTAAACCATTGCCCAAGGATACTTATGAATATCTTAGAGGCAAGTTGGGGGTAATACCCCTAACTCGAGCAGTTTAAAGTAACAAGGATGCTGCCCTGCATCAACAAGAACAAATCATTGAAATATCAGAAGAATGATGCAGAGGATGACAGTAGGAACATAAACTCCACATCAGTCACAAGCATGGTGACAGAGGGAGAAGACATCAAGAAGCCAAAGCTTATATTTTGCATAATGAAGATGCTACATCTTTGGCATTTATGTCAAAGAGGGAGAAATATGCAGAAACTTGATCAATACAAAGCAAGAGGGAGATATATATGAAAGAGGGAGATATATGAGATCAGTAGTAAAGATGCATCAGCCAAGAAAAGCAGCAGACAACATATACAATCTTGGTGGTAACTAAGTTGATCAATTGATCAGTTTGGTTTTGCCATCAATGCCAAAGAGGGAGATTGTTGGAAATGATTGAAAAGATCATGAGGAAAATTGTTGGAATGATCATATGGAACTGGTAAAGAATGTTCTCAATCATTGTTTTGTCATTGATTTCAAACTTGCTACTTGCAGGAATGACAGTTGCTTTAGTGATCCAAATACTATCAAGTGGTTGATCGGCAAGGAGGAGGCAATCAATAAGATGTAACTAGAACACCTAGAGAAAGGTTGAAGTTATGATGTTGGAATGAAGTAGAAGGATCAGCTAAGTCATTGATGAAATACTGTATTGATGACATACTCTAAGACATAGAGAATGGGCACACTGAAACATATTAAAGATGTAAGGTTTTAGCTAAGACATCTGTAAAGCATAACCAAAACTTTAGCTAAGACATTTGTAAAGCTAAGACATCTGTAAGCCAAACAGATTCCTAGTTGAAGCCGAGCAAGTTCAACTTCAGATGCCGAGCAGATACAAGTGCCGAGCAGAAACAGATGCCGAGCATCAGAAAACCAATAGTGCCGAGTAACACAGAGATGCCGAACATCAGTAAATCAATAATGCTGAGTTGCTGCATTATTTTGAAAATCGAAGATTCGCCAGATCTAAGCTGACAAGGTTGTTATCTAGAAATTTTTGAATTAAATGGAAGATAAGAATGATGAGCTGGTGGCACAGAACACCATGTAGAACGTTTTTGGAGATTACAACTGGAGTCTAGACGAAGTTTCTAGATAAGAGCAAAATATAGGGTAGATATATTGTATCCTACATAATCCATTTGAAACCCTAAAATTAGAGAGGGAGAATTGAGCGGAAAAGGCAAATCAGATTTCTATTTAAAGAGTCATAAGGACATGAAGCAAAAAGAGGAGAGAAGGTGGTCGAGCATAAAAGCATGAAGTGCTGAAGAAGGTGCTAAGGAGAAGAAAGCACAGAAACTCTGTTTGGATAGACTACCACAAGGATGATTACATTGGTATGATGAGTAAGAAGACTCAAGGAGACAAAGCTTGAGATGACAAGTTTTAAGAATTGAAGTGATTAAAAGCCAAGCAAAAGGACTGAACTGAAGAGTGATCTGAAATCTGCAAAGTATGTTGTAAGTTATATCAGATCAACAATCCATTATTGTTACTCTTTAGCAATTGTAACAGATAGTTTAAATCCTATGGACTTAGGTTGGTTTAATAGCCATGAGTTAAATCCTTTAACAGGATGACATTCCAAGTGAATGTTCTAAAGTCCTTTGATTAGGCCCATTCCTAACAGTTTGGTGAAATCCTTTAACAAGGTCACATTTAACAGTGTGTTGTAAGCCTTTAACAGGGCATCACTTTAGAAGAGTGAAAATCAAGTAGCATGTTACTGGTGGTTTTTCCCAAATTGGGTTTCCACGTAAATCATTGTGTCATGTGTTAATCTTGCATGTTTTATTGCTGCATGTTGATTTGTTGTAACTTGCTAAGATGGTTGATTTAAGTTTGGATGGATGAAAAGTGTATGGATTCATTATAAGTTGTGAAAAAGTATTATTAGGGCATTTGGACCTTGAATAACTGATTCACCCCCCCCTCTTAGTTATTCTAAATAATTCTAACAATTTGTTCAGTGAGTCTGTGCGTGTGCGTGAATGCCTCAAGACTCTATTTGTCCTATGAAAATATTCTTCTATATGGCGACTTCAATCTGAAGATAGCTGATCAGCCGTGTATTGATGACAAGAGGAATTCCAAAGTCAGCTCTTTGAATGGCTCTCTCACCTTCTTGTTGCTTGGCCCCCGAATGGCTCTCTGGCCTTCCTGTTACTACAAAGGTGGACGTATGCAGTTTTCAGATGATGCTAATGGAAATTATATCAGGTTGAAATCCGAAGATGTCTATTTCCAAGCAATCAAGGACACCATGAATGGCCTCCAAGCAATGTGTTGGATACAGAACAATAGCGATAAATAGCCCTGCAATACCAAACAATAGTGATAATTAAATAACAAAGTGCAATTACAAAATAACTTTGTGCGATAACAATCATTTGCTCCTCAATAAAAATAAGTCATTCTCTAGTCATGGCTTCCCAATCGTGTTTGGTTTATTTTAAATTTTCCACAGTTGCCAAAATTCGACCCAAAATTGACCAGGGTTCTTAGCAGAAAATTTTGACTGGATGATACAGTTTGATGTCGACTTTGGAACGAATTCGAACTGAATTCGAATGACTCATAATTCGACTAGAGAATTCAGGGTCTGGGGAATGAGTATGACAACTTAGATAAATAACAATATTAAATAAAATTTGGGTGAAGTTCGAAAATGGTAAAAATTCGCTAAAATTCAAACTGCATTGATGAAATTCGGTGAATCCTATGACTTAGCCCTTGAATCATTCTTGAGATTTTTATACTTTTGCCACCTCGCATTCTTGCTGTTTTGACTTCAATACATAAATAAGATGTGTCCAAAGAGTGAGGGTAGTCATTATGTCTTGACCAAGTGGTTGAATTGGTTTGGAAACATGAGGAGCAAATTTAGGAGTTGGTTGAAGGTCGAATTTGACTTTGCCAAGGCAGTTAAGGGGTCTTCATTGATAGTTGGAGCTTTTGGGGGGCAGTTTCTGATGACTCGTAAGGTAGTTAATGGCTTAGTGGGGTCTAATGAGTGGTTAGACTTAATTTTTGAAGGTTCTACACCCTCTTTTTAATGCCATTTTTTCTGCATCCGATCCAGGTGGTTGAAACTTCAGATATTATACTTAGTGAGTTTGGAGCTCATCTTTCTTCAATTCTAATTATGTAGAGGAAGCTTTTGTGACATTTTTGTCCTTAGTGTTTCATCTTGGAGACTGAATATATTATGTTGGAATCTTTTGGAGGGAAATATTATTGAGTTTTAGCCTTTTTTTTCTTTCTAAATCTTTATGTAAATTTGTGATTGATAGAGATAATTTGTGAATTCATCATTCCGTTTTGTCTTGTCTCAGCTCTTACGAACTTGGAGGAGTGTATGTTCATTTGTAGGTCATAATTTGTGTCTTTCATAGCTTGAGATTGTTAATATCATCCTTTCCTTAACTATCTGTTCAAAGCTTCAAAGACCTTATTATGAAATATTTATGCAAGCCTATATAGAATAGGAGTGTTTAACGGTAAAAAAGTCCCCTTTCAAATTGTTATTAGTTATATGTTCCATTTTTTACATCTTTGGCGAGTCACTGTTACATCGCAAATTTTGCCCTAATTTTTAATTTGATCATAATTGTTGGTTTAACGAATTATTTCTTTTCCTGATCATGTGAAATGATTTAGTATTTATAAACGTTGTAACAACTGTTAACAAATTATTTCTCTTCTTGATCATGTGAAACGAGTTAGTTATCTACATACGTTGTACCAATTGTTAACGAATTATTTCTTTTCATGATCATATGAAATGAGTTAGTTATTATAGACATTGATGAAATAACTAGTAACCTATAACTATTATTAGATGATTAGCAGTTGTTTGATTTGAATTATCGATCAATATATTTTTGAATTAATGTTTTGGCGAGAATGTTTGCTTGGGTGATTACAAGAGAAGACTAAAGAGAGGGGAAGCATTGCGAAATGGGATCATCGGAATGGGATGGTCGTTTGGTTCAGTCATCAGGTTCGGCAGGTATGACCTAAGACTCCCTTGAAAAGGATATGAAGACTTGTCCACAGGTTGCATTATGGGACCGCATGAGCTATTAGGAAAACAATATAATAAAAACATAAAATAATCAAAATTAAAATATAATTCATACCTTTAGAGATTTAATATTAAATCTTCTTATTTTATCATTATGATAAACACTTAAATACAAACACATAAATATAAAAATGAAATGGCACCAATAAATTATAATAATATAATCTAATGATGTCACCTCATCAATATACTTACGTGAACGTATATAATAGCATATTATAATAATAAAATAAAGCTTATAAACCTTCAACTTCTCCTTATTTCTTTTCCCTCCTTATTTCTCCTCTTTTCAAATCGAATTAATGTCTGAATTTGATGGGTCATCTTGGAAACCGATGGAAGTTGAAGACTCTTGGCTAAGTCTTTTAAAGAGTTGAGAGCCAATCAAACTAATCATTCCTTTCTCGTCTGTCACGTCTCTCCATTAAGCTGTGAGACCATTCCCAGCCAAGCTAAATAAGTTCAGTTGCTCAGATTGTAAACACCATTTAATCCTTATTTCCGTCAAGAGGTCAAGCTAGCATTGAAAGGAGTTGTGCTATAGGAACATCCGCTAAGGACAGGAGGAGCCACATCCCAACTGATATCTGGCCAAAATGCAGGTCATGTTTAAAATGCTTGCATTTCATATTTTATAAACCATCGTCCTTGAATACTGAACTGAATGTAGTCGACTTTTTACAATGTTAAGAGTATGAAAGAAATCGATCATTGTCTTCCTTACTGAAGTAAAACCATTCATATATATCATTAGGACTGTGAAGGGAACATTTTGTTAGATTAGGTGAAAAACTAATCTCCCAAGAACACTTGCATGCATAACCCTGTCACATGGAAAAAGCAAAGAACAGAAGCAAGAAAAAATTATGGAGGCCAAAAAGCCAGAGACATCTTATGGACATGCAAAGAGCAATCTCTATTATGATCTAATAAGTGAATGAAAAAATACAAAGAGGTGAATCCTTATAAAAGGAATCACGAAACCCTAACTAGGTTTGTGCATTATAATTAATAAGAAATATTAATTATATGCACCTAAAAGCAAGCTTAAGAACTAGAGTAATAAACCACTTAATTAACTAAATCAAGATGATCTAATTAATAAGTGAAACAAAATAATTACTCTAACACCCCCCCTTAAGCGAAGCTCGGGAGGAAGCTAACCTAGCAAAGCTATGAAAGCAGGAAAATGGGTCCCAACAACAAGGCTTGATCAGGCACCCAATACAAGGAAATGAACTAGATGAAGGAAACAAAGCCTCCAATCTAGGAAATGTCCCAAAGAAAGGAACAAGAAAGAGCATGAAAGAGCAATGAAGCATCTCTGAAGCATGAAGTTGCAAACAATGTCAGAAGAAACTGCTGGAACCCCCACTGAAATAGTGCATGACCAGGTAGAGAAGACAAAGTCTGAAGAGCTGATCAATCGAAGAGGTGACCTCCAAAAGTAGGAATGAATGAGTGTCTATATAGTAGATGAACCATCTCACCGAAATGCATAGGTACCTAGCCACTGCATCCGCCTAGTACATAGGAACAAAAATTGAATACGTAGATCACTCAACCGAACCAAGGAAGCAATAGAGCCAACAGGTGAACCCCCCATAATGCTGAACAGGGAGAGGGGTGATAGGAACACCGAAATGCAATGCCAGAAACATCTGCAAGAAGAAGAATTAGGAACACCAACAGTGCAAAAGAAGTACAAGCACAGGATAAAGGGCGGTGTCACCGACACACAGCATGGGCTAATGTCGTGGAAGAAACATTCACTTGACAAAGGTGGATGAGCACAAAATGGTAAAACATCATGACCCCCCATGGCACTTTATAACTGAGTGCGAGTTCAAACAAACACAAGGTGTACAAGATCCCAGATATGCAAAAGCAGGCACTTTATCCTAGTGCGTTTACAGAAAAAAGAATGCAATAGAAGAGAAGCATACAATGCTCAGAAGACAGAAAGAAGAGTGAGCCAAAAGAACAGAAGAAGAGATCCCAGGACCTGTAGAATCCAAGTAATCCGCCAGAGTGCGAAAGTGCAAAACTCGGAGAAGAAAGAACCTGGAGCAGAATCTGGATAAAAGACCTCTGCAACTGAATAACTCACATAACCAACTTTCCAACGATATCTGGCGAGCCCAAAAAAGAGTCCGAATGAGCGAGATATGGCTCCCAGAAGGCAAAAAAAGCATTTGGCTTTGATTGCAAAAACAGGCAACCAAACTGCATCAAAACCCAAAAAAAAGGTACTAGCATCTCCGTCTCGGAACTAGCTTTTTGGCGCATTTTTTGGATCGAAAAAATACGTCCGTATGCTCAAGTTATGGAAGAAAAACCGACAGGGCTTCTGAAAATGCATGAAAAATTATTTTTTTGAATAAAAAAAATAATAAAAAAATAAAAAACAAAAAATGCGCCACCCAAGGAGCCGCTGGCAGCGGTGGTGGGCGGGAGGCGCCGCTGCGGCGGAGTCGCTATCGGACCGCTTAGCGGTAACCTAGCGGTTAACTAACCGCGGGCGGATTAAAAAGGCGCTATGTTTTTTTTTTGCGATTTTTTTGATTTTTCGCCTCGAATTGCGTGCAGAGGCCGTACGGCCCTGTATGACAATTTTTTTGCCTCTAGGACCAACATTGTCCAAAATGGACAAGTTTTATATGGATTTTGGGGTTTTTGGGCGCTCTGAGCGCAACGGTGATGTCCGTTTGAGCCCAAAGTGACCAGAAACAAAGGTCCCCCTTAAATCCACATAAAAAGCTTCTGAAACCCTTGAAAAACTCCTGCTTCTGAAACACTTCAACAAAACACAAACAACGAGCAGCAAGATGGCTTTGATACCATGTTAGATTAGGTGAAAAACTAATCTCCCAAGAACACTTGCATGCATAACCCTATCACATGGAAAAAACAAAGAATAGAAGCAAGAAAAAATTATGGAGGCCAAAAAGCCAGAAACATCTTATGGACATGCAAAGAGCAATCTCTATTATGATCCAATAAGTG
The DNA here is from genome assembly GCA_028749045.1 of Cupressus sempervirens. NCBI lineage: Eukaryota > Viridiplantae > Streptophyta > Pinopsida > Cupressales > Cupressaceae > Cupressus > Cupressus sempervirens. The sequence goes on from CM053792.1 coordinate 796,798,617, forward strand.
AATGAAAAAATAGAAAGAGGTGAATCCTTATAAAAGGAATCACGAAACCCTAACTAGGTTTGCGCATTATAATTAATAAAAAATATTAATTATATGCACCTAAAAGCAAACTTAAGAACTAGAGTAATAAACCACTTAATTAACTAAATCAAGATGATCTAATTAATAAGTGAAACAAAATGATTACTCTTAACACATTTCACGTAATTCAATTTCATAAGCTTATCTTCATTAGGTAATAAACCAAATGCACCAACATATAATCCATCCTGCCGATGGTCTTCTGGAAATCCTTGAATTTATTGAAATCTCTGTATATTGTAACATCTTATGAAATCAAATTGTAACTGTACAGAGTGTTGAAACAGTTTTCAATAAACATGCTGTCATAATGATCAGAATACTCATGGATTCATAAACACCGAGGAATTCACTAGCAAGAAGCCATGAAATGGTGAAGAGGTGTATTAATATCATCAGAATGCTAAATCTCATAAACACTGAGGAATTCACCGGCAAGAAGCCATGAAATAGTGAAGAGGTGTATCAATAATAGGAGAATGATTATAATCTTCCAGACAGCTAGGATTCACCCGACATAGAGGCCATAGAATGGTGGAGAGGTGGAATTTAACCTGCTGGAAACTATAATGTAATTAGATTGGAATAATGAATAATAGCTCATGCTGGTAATGGAATTTGACGTCAAGTCGAGTGGTGGTGATTGGAGTCACGAACCCAACTAAAATCCTTGGCCAAGGTAGTTATGGGCATATGTGCCAATCTTGAGATCATTTGTTTGTCCATAGATGTCAGTTATATAGGTATAACTGATGGGGCATTCAAACCACCAGGTAGCTCGGATGGCTAGACTAAAGAACATCCCAAGCCCGAGCTGGAGGTAGGAGGACCGTTCTATTAAGTTAGGATATGTGGGGATAAGTATGGTCTGAGGTTGGGAGGTAAAGCCTATGTCAATGCTTCTCTCACCAATGCCGAGGCTTGAACTTCAAGATAAAGGGATTCTTCCGTTATTTCTGTATGTTTCTTTTGCACTTTTTCCTTTAATCCTTTAAAGAATAAATAGATAGTTTAGTTTTCTAATAGCATAATTTGAATGAATATGTTAGTTGTTATAGAAGTTAGTCGTTACTTTGTTTTCAGCTGAATATGTTATCAGTTAGAAATGGTTAAAATGTTAGCAATGTATTTATTTATTTCTTTTGATCTCGTTAAATCAGCTAAGCACGAAATACAAATAGAATAGAAACAGTTACTTTTAACATAGTTATATTTTAGTTAATGGAAGTCATTGTCATGTGAAATGGAATCAGTTACTTATTAAATCAGATTATTTGATTTAATTTGGCTATGAAAATTTCGTTTGTTACAGTCACCCGATAGTTAGTTTTCAGTTTCAAATTTGTGAGTTTTCTGCATTACTCTTTTTCTAAGTTACCGGTTCGAGTTTGGGTTTGAAGAATCGGTTTAGTTTTCAGTTTCAAATTTGTGAGTTTTCTGCGTTACTCTTTTTCTAAGTTACCGGTTCAAGTTTGGGTTTGAAGAATTGGTTTGGTGGTATAACAAAATCTTAAAATGGAGTGTGGGTTCATTTTGGTTTGTTAGTACAATATCAATTAAATTTTATATATATATATATATATATATATATATATATATATATATATATATATATATATATATATATATATATATATAGATATATATATATATATATATGCAGCCTAGAAAAATGAAATTAGTTTAGAATGCTACTTAGTATCATGAAAACAACAAAAACACTATAAACTTGTAATCTTAGCATCATTTCTATTATGAACACCAAAGTATTAAAATAATATCGAGCTTAAGTATCATTGTTTAGACTTTCAACAATTAGAACTTTACACAAAGTTTCAATCATCTAATGGATTATCTAAATCTTCATCTTCTTCTTCTTCATCAAAGGCATTAGTTGGTTCACAAACATTGTCAATGTTATTGGGATCAACTGCACTAATAACATTACTGCTTTCCAAGTTGTCCAATGCTTATTACTTTTTCATAGTACAAAGAGCTTGTTTATTTGTAATTAACATCCTACTTGAAAAATGTTATATAAGTAGCTTGCAACTCGCTTCACCTATTGAAGATTTTATTTAATGTTTGAAAACTATACAGAGCTTCCAATTATTCAGATAGGGGTCACTATCAACAATTGGATATAAAAATTTCGCTATACAAAGCTTCCTATTATACAGAGCTTCCTATTTAGTGACATGTCATTTTTCAGTGGATTTGCCTATCACAGACTCTTGTAGGTAGATGGTTTTGGTGAGAGAGTCATTCTGATGATTATTTGGGGATTGGATGGTCTTATTTGCTCTTGGAGAGATGGTATTTATTACATTTTTATTATTACGTTATGTTATAATTTTGAGTTGAATTGCACTTTTTATTTTATAAAGTTACTTTTTATATAAAAGTGCATTATAAAGGGATTTCATAAGAATATTTTATGGATACTTCTAGAAGTTCTAGTGGCTTCTTAGAGAAGTGAATAAATAGAGTGTTTGGCCTCTCATTTGGATATCCCATAACTTGAGTTTACACTACCTTTCTCTTTGAGCATTTGTGGCACCATCTTGGTTTGCAGATTATCATTTCTTCTTTAGGAACGGAGTCTCCTAAGGATTTTGCATAATTGAGGAGGTGAAATATCCTTTGAAGGGTTGCACATTTGGAGTTGATACTACAGTCACTTCAGCTAGAGCATCATTCGGCCTAAGGCCATTTTCAACATTTCAGCATTTCGGGAGGCATTTTTAGTAGGGCCGAAATTATAGAAGGCCATTTTTAGCAGGTCCAAAATTATAGGAAGCCATTTTTAGCAAATCCGAAATTTTAGGAGGCTTCTTTTAGCAGACCCGAAATAATAGGAGGGCATTTTCTGAGGACTATTCATTTTCAGTCATGCATTGATTGCAGGACATCTTTAGAAGGCTTAATTGTGGTGGAGGAAAGATTTATAGTTGCTGGTTCGTTTTTGCTACAAGTCTGATCCAATTTTCAGAATTTCAGGATAGGGCTTTGGAACCACATTTTTGTTCATATCTTCCTCATTACTCAGCATATCATTCTGGGTATTTTTGCATCGGATTTTTATTGGTGAAGAGATAAAGATAGGTGCATTTTGAAGTTCCAAAATGCCATGATTTATTTTTAAGGAATTTTTCAAAACTCCTAGACATTTTCAAAAATTTGCAAGGAAGTACATTTTCAGATTTGGGGTGACTTTGGCTTGGATGTTGGCATCTTCAGCATTGGTAAAAATTATTACAGCCATCTACAATCAAGTTCTTCACTTCTCATTTGACATTTGGCATATTTTTTGAGAAATGTATATTTTAAGCTGAGTACAAAATATAGCTTCAGCACTATACTATTTTACATTATACTTGTCTTTGTTTGCCATTTGGCATTATTGGAATCAAAGTAAGGCTAGGATTGTGCAAGTGAAAGAGTATTGTAATTTTTAGACTATCTATATTGCCAACCTAGGGTTTGATGATCATATTATTGGCTGAAATATGTATGGTATTGTTGCAATTTGTTGATATATGAATGGCATATGGTTTTGAGCAATTTTCTATATTCAGCATTTACTTTCAGTAGTAGTCTTCAGTTGCATGCCAAGTGTTTGACAAAATTTCTCAGTTTAGCATTAGAGGTTTATAGTGACCTATTGGTAGGGGTCATTACACCTAGATTCAAGAACTTGCTAAAAAGGGGACACTACAGAGGAATCTATCACCTCTACCACTGACAATGTTTTTGGAATCTCGTGCAATCTATAAATCTCTCACAAGAATAACTCTTCAATGTGTGTTGCCTTACACTCAGCTGAGATGGTGAAGAAGTGTGCATACTTGGTCAATCGGTCAACCACCACGAAGATGTAATCCTTCTCGTATGCCTAGAAAGTCTTGTGATGAAATCGATTGAGATACTTTTCTCACATCTATTGTGGGATATGCAAGTGCTATAGCATTTCATTGGAAATGGTGCACTCTAAGACAAAATGCAAAGCATCATCTTTGAGGCCCTTTCAGGAGACCCTCTCTCAGATCTGTCTATATGTCTTGAAGTACCGAGGATGTCCAGTCAATGGTGACTTATTTAGCCTTCAAAATATTCTCCTTTAACTTCGACTCAAGGACCAATATCCTATCCATAGTGTACCTATCATTTTGAATTTGACCATCCATCAACACCCAAGCAAATGTGTTATGGGAATACCCAACAAACAAGTGAGTCTTCCAGTTTGTTGAAACTTTAAACAAGGAACATATGGCGAGTTTCTTGGACAAGACATCAATTACCATTCTTCTTCCCCTTCATGTACACAATATCAAAGTCATATGCTTGTATCTTGCTCACCCATTTTTGCTGTGTCTCATTCGAGCTCATTTTCTCTAAGAAGCACCTCAATCTATTATGATTGGTCTTACCAACAAAGCCCTCACTAACCAAATATTGTTTGAATTTTTCCATGGTGTGATTATCAAGAGCATCTCCTTACCACATATATAGAGTACTATCTCTTAGCATCCTTGAGGTTCCTACTCTCATAGGTAATGGAGTGATGATTTGCATCAAGGCTACTCTTATGCTCTCTCTTGTTGTGTCACATTGTAATAACTTTATAACTAAAATTATGGTGGTTTTATATCTTGTCAAACACTTTGCATCATAGTAACATGGGGATATGTCCAACCCCTTTTTCTCCTATGTCTCAGGGACTTGGGGACTCTGTCCCCCCGTCCCTAGCGACACCACCAAATTCCACCACCTCCGCCAAGGATGGGAGACATCTTGGTGTTGACTATTTGTTGATTCGACTATTTATGTCAATGTTCAATGTTCTAATTTAATGCAATGTTCAAGTATTTATTCTTTTACATCTTTATACCTTATATTGCAATAGATCTTTTCATAACTAGCATTTTAAGCACCATATGTATAGTATATACAATACCCCTCCTGTCCCTTGCCACTGTCCCCCCGCTGTTTCCAAATTAACGCTCCTCTGTCCCCTTGTCCTAAAAAGTTGTCCTCTTGTTCTGACGTCCCCCCATCCCCCAAGAGGGTGTAACTATGCTTTGCATGCAAGTTTTGATACCACTGTAAGAACCCCAACTAGTACCAACTCTGAGAACTTAATTTTGACCTTTGACATTTCGTCAAATGGTTGGCACGAAGTCGTTAAATTCTGATTTATGAAAGTATGTGTTGCTTTGTTTTGTATTTGAATAGTTTTGCAATTCCAAACATATACCAATGCATGAAATTCAAATTACAATAGCAAATTACAATGCAACAATTTCCTTACTAATCTTATTTCAATAATTTCTACAAAATAATTATAATGACAGTTGATATGCAGCTACATTTATTTAATTGTAAAACTGTGGAACTTGGAGTTGATTTGTATGCAATCATAGACTTCCAAAATGGTATTGCAGCCCTCGAAGATGATTATATAATGCTACCACAACATTTAAACCCCAAATGGAGACACTCTTTATTGAAAACATGCCTCACATACACAAACGCTGCACCTTGAATATAAATTGCAGCCTCTAGGGGATTGCCCTTTCTAACTGCTAACCTGTGACTATCCTCACTATGAATGCTGGACTCCAAGGATGCAGATCAAACTCCAACCTCTGAGGTTATGTGATTAGAGTTGCAAAATAACTTCAAATTGGGCCCTATAATTGCTTGCACTGTAATATGGTGTTGTCCCTCAATTTCTAACAGCAACAAATTTCAATTCCAAACTCAACCTTTCATATAGTTGCTATTTGCATTAAATTAACACTCCCTGACTTGCAAAAATTATCTGAAATGAAACTTTGAATATTCTTCACAATTCGATAACCAAATTAAACACATTCATAATCTCTAGCACAATTCACTGGCAGGATTCAACCAATTTAAAGTGTAAAATACTTAGAAGAATTCCCAATTCTTCCAGCTTCCAATTGCTCAAACCCCAGGCACAAGTCAATCACCAATTTCACCAAATCAAATTGCACAGCAGTCATTCCACCTCTCCCTTTGAAGGTATATGTAAATCCCAAATACAAATTGAGCCTGAAGCTTCAAGCTTACTGTCCATATAACTTATCACATCGGCTTTTGTTGCAAGTTTGAAATATAATACTTTATTATATTTCTGTTCATTAAATGCACAACAAAATAATATAAAGTCAATATTGATAATTACTAATATCTCTCTTTAAATTGACACTTCACATTATTCTTCATATGCACTTTATAATTCAACTTTATAATCATTAAATAACCATTTTATAATAAAGTCAAATAACATTTAATGATGTGCACCATAGTTGGTAAATTGCGGAGTAATTTGCGATTTGCCAAAAATCGCCAAGTATTTCTGCTAGAAAATTGCGGTTTCAAAAACTCGCCGATTAATAGCAAAGTTGTTGGCAAGTTTTAAGCAACAACTCGCCTGCACGCACAAGCCAGGGATATTGGCTAAAAATTACATTTTTTCTTCACTAGTTTTCATGAGAATGCAATTTTGTACCCACTATGCATTTTTTATATATCTAAACTCTGCTTGTTTCTTTTGTGTTCTCTTTAATTAACTCATTACATGCATCTTCTCATTGAATTTTGCAAAATATGTATTTTTAATTAAATTTAACCAATTTTTTAGGTTCTTGAGTATTTTTTAAAAACTGGCCGATTTTTTCTTGAATAAACTTTTTGGGGCTTTGCGAGTTGTTGTCAAGTGAGAGTTTTCCAACTATGATGTTCACTTTAATGTGTCAATTGGCCCCCACTTAAATGAAAAATATATTTTATAACTGCTGCCTAAATTTTCACTTCTGGTTAAAATTCAGGTAGAGCCATAGTTATGCCAATCACACGTGTATTTTTGTGTTTTGCCACGTAGAAGAGTTTTGATAACATATAAACCAGAGAGCTGAAACATTACATTTTTCAAGAAGAAAGAGCATCACATAAAACTGATTCTTACATGCTTTTTCTGAAATTGTATTTCTTCATTGATAAAGAACAAATTCAAATTTTGAATTTGAAAACATGAACACGTGTAAAAAAAGAAAAGGGCATAAAGAGTCATAGGGGTGAGACATTGCTTGAATGATTGGTGATGTTGCTGCTTGCTTTGACCATGCATGCTTTGGGTGCTTTGCTGCTCCTGTTTTCTCACGTTCCAGCACCAAGTCTTGCAATCACAAGAAAAGATGGAGTCAGATCCAATGAATCTAAGCAATGCCTAGCCTATCTCATCATTATACACACACATGCATCCATATTGCCAAACCCAAGCCCTGATCTGTTTTCTAACTAGCTAGATTCATGTGCAGCGACATGTGCTCTGATTAGCGAGTGGACATAAATGAGGCTCCCACAAGAGTTTGAGCCCGGTTCGCTAATAAGAGATAAAGTGATCAGCAATCAAAGTGAAGCGCATGCAAGTACCATAGATAATCAACATGTAAACAAAATGTAAATATGTGAATAGCAAGGGGATATCATGCCTGCTACAAATCACGAAGGTGTGCATGACAGTGATAAAGACAAGGATATATAGTTTGTGGTCTTCAAATACAGTAGGCAACATCTCAAAGAACATCAAAGTGAAAGCCTTTAAGTCAGTATCTCTTTTTCAAGCAAAGGAAGAAGCATCCTTATAGTCAGATTGAGTAGAATGCCATGCCATCAAATCAGTGATCATTTATGGTATCACTACTATCAGCATTAAACACGAGAGCAGATTTTGGTGTTAACAAAGGATGAATCAAATGATGAATAGGACAGAATATGCATGTCGACAACAACACAAGAGCAGACATATCTTCTCCAAATAGCAATCAAATGCAGTATTTTAGTATGCGAGAGTACCCAGCAATAAAAAGCACAGAACCGTATTTTTGGCAACCATTCATGAGGAGATTTTATAATAGAGCTAGAAGGGTTGAATATTTTCAAGGTTTGAACAAACTCTAGTATCAAAAGGCAAATTTGTGCTTTCAGATTGAAATTACAGCAATCATTTTCAGGATACCCAAAATAAAATATAACTATTGTAGAGCATATGAAAATGTCAAATAGCAGTCTACAGGTGCTAGAAAATATCCATTTACATCGAGAGAAATAAATATTCAGATCTATCTACCATGGGCTGTCGTTGTATGTCCCAGATTTTTGAAGAGGAGGTGAAGTATGTACAAAAATGACAGTAAAGTTTCTAGATTTGTGCAAGAAATAAACAGAGAATGCTTCACTATTTTTCAACGTTGTTTATGGACTCAAAGTCCAGACTTCTTTCAAATTCAAGCAGCATAGAAAAGCTATAGCCTGTAGAGGTTTTGCCATATAAATTTTACCAGAGATAGTGAGATCTCAATAAATTAAAGGGCAAAGCTCCAAGTTTGAGCATATACAGTTCCACTGGAAAAGAGAGATATCCATGATGCAAGATAAAGGTAATAAAATGCAGCGTATGCATCCTCTTTTTCGGTCAACAACAATAAAAGAAATGGAGAAATTGCTGCAAAAGAGCGGCTACCCGTAGAAAGAAACCTTAAAAAAAAAGGTGCCAACTGTACTCCAAAACGCAAGCACAACCATAGAGATAAGGTGTTGGAGGCTTTGAAGGAGATGCCATAATGAACGGCTAAATGCAGAGGAAGAGATCTGTCATTCGTGCCCAGAAAAATGCAGAAATAGAGTTGCTGATTGAGCCCAAGAAAGTGCCCAAAAACTCTAGGGTCGAGCCACAAATGGTGTCAAAATCACCATTTTCCTCCCAGCAAACGGTGGTCAGCATGAAAGGAAAAATTCAGAAGAAAAATGCTACTGTTTGAGCCAACAGAAGCGCCCAGAAACAACCCCAAATCTTCCAGATGCCGTCAATAGCAAGATCAAATCTTCATTCTCCCATGGCGGCTAGGGCTTGGTCATTTTTTCAGCAGAGCGTTTTTTCTAAAATACAAGGGCAAAATGAATATCTTTGGGGTTGCTTTTAGTGTAGTTGCTGTAATAACCCCAATAGGTTATAACTTCTTCAAACACCAAAAAATTTTATACTTCAGTTGTTTGACATTTCGTCAAACACTTTGCAAGCAAGCTGTGATACCACTGTAATAACCCCAATAGGTTATAACTTTTTCAAACACTAAAAATCTTTATACTTCAGCTGTTTGACATTTCGTCAAACACTTTGCAAGCAAGCTCTGATACCACTGTAATAACCCACCTCAAATCTGCCCTAAAAAAAAACGCTGATGAAAGCTCAAGGAATTTTATCAAACAATTCACATGCAAGGGACGTATGACTGATATAGTATTTCAGCTGGCTTTAAATGACTCTTTTTCAATTTGCATCAATGAAAAACTTGTGTTAGAAGACTCCAAATGGACTACACAATGGCCTAACATGAGTGTGCTACTAATTTTGACAATATTTAGTGCATATATATGATCTAAGCATGAGAAATGTACACCTACAGCCAACTGGCATTTTTACAAACAGTTGGTGTGCAAACTAACTAGCTAATAAATAATGATATTAAATTGCTTAAATGACACCAGCAACTATTATCTTCTTAATTTGCAATGAAATTTCTAATACAATGCTCATGAAATATGGCCAAGACTTTTGGCATTTACTTGGATTACAAAATGATAATGCTGGTATAATGCACACTTATAGTTGAAACTTATAACACCCTAAAAAACAATACTAATAAAAGAACCTGGTTGTAGATGGCTGTAATAATCGGAAAAAAGCAGTTATTACAGATGGCTGTAATAACTTACCCTAAAAAGCAGTCCGAAAAAAGTGGAACCGAAAATGCAGGCCGAAAAAGCAGTTCGAAAAAGCGGAACCGAAAAAGCAGGCCAAAAAAAGCAGTCCGAAAAAGTAGTTCGAAAAAAGCAAATCAGAAGGGGCAGCATTGAAGAAGATTATTACAGCCATCTACAACCAGGTTCCTTTATTAGTATTGTTTTTTAGGGTGTTACAAGTTTCAGCTGTAAGTGTGCATTATACCAGCATTATCATTTTGTAATACATGTAAATGCCAAAAGTCTTGGCCATATTTCATGAGCATTGTATTAGAAATTTCATTGCAAATTAAGAAGATAATAGTTGCTGGTGTCATTTAAGCAATTTAATATCATTATTTATTAGCTAGTTAGTTTGCACACCAACTGTTTGTAAAAATGCCAGTTGGCTGTAGGTGTACATTTCTCATGCTTAGATCATATATATGCACTAAATATTGTCAAAATTAGTAGCACACTCATGTTAGGCCATTGTGTAGTCCATTTGGAGTCTTCTAGCACAAGTTTTTCATTGATGCAAATTGAAAAAGAGTCATTTAAAGCCAGCTGAAATACTATATTAGTCATACATCCCTTGCATGTGAATTTTTTGATGAAATTCCTTGAGCTTTCATCAGTGTTTTTTTTGACGGCAGATTTGAGGTGGGTTATTACAGTGGTATCAGAGCTTGCTTGCAAAGTGTTTGACGAAATGTCAAACAACTGAAGTATAAAGATTTTTGGTGTTTGAAGAAGTTATAACCTATTGGAGTTATTACAGTTGCGCCTTAGAACCTTCATGAAGTTTGTGGAAATTATTTTATATTTCCATGCCTTTTATTTTCACATCCCATGGATATCCCTTACAATGCCAAATGTGTTCCAATTTTGCCAAACTTTCAAAATTTTAAAATACCTCACTTAGACTATAGGAGGTAAAATAGATGTAGTTTATTTTTACATCATATATATTTTATTTGTAATATTTGTAGATTATTATTTACTTATTTATTTATTTTGATCAGTAAACAACCATTAAAGTAAATACAACAGAGTGACTCCATTCAAACGGGCACTGGTAGGAAAGAACGAAGAAGAAAACCTCCAGTCTTGCCCGGGACCTTAGTCTTTTTTATTACAGAATTAAAAGGGGCATACCCTAGTAGTCAAATGTAAGATTTTTAAAATCAGTATAGGGGAAGGATGCGAATCCTCTTCTAATAAAACTATACTTCTTCTTTCACTAATATCGGTTAAAACATTACAAGAAATGAATAGAAAATCCAGAGCTTTAATGCTTCCATGACTGCCTCTTCTTATCTGTTTTGATTGAATAGCTATCCCCTTATAATCTTGTTGCTCAGAAGTACAGCTTGTAGCAGAGGTTAGAACTGTTAGTTAAACTGAAAAAAAACGAGATCCGGGAAGGAGGAGAACGAATGCAAAGGTAATCTAGATAGGCCAAAATGGTAGGGAAAAAACCAATAAAGGCACACCTTAATTAAATTATCTAGCACCATCGATAATGAACATAACTGAAGGTATTTACCATAATGCTATCACCTATCAGCGCAATTATAACTAAAACACTAGAAATAACTATCAGAACACCATTAAAAACACAAAGCGAATACTAACATTACTTAGAGAATAAAACCAAAATACTCATCAAATAGAAGGATTGCTTTTAATTATGGTTGCCTCATCGAAATGCTCTATTAAGAAATCCTGATTCCTTCCTCTGAAGCTCTGGAAGTTTAGAGCATATCCCATGAACAAGAAATACGTCTAGAGAGATTGAGATCCGGAACAGAGGTCCCAACAAATAAAGTTGCTAAAGATTTAGAATTGAGAAATAGATGTCATAAAGCAATGGGTTTCAAAATGATCAAGGAACATAGCAGAATTAACAAAACTTCTTCTAACTACAATACCCAAATTAGGAAATGTCGAATACAAATTAGTGGTTTACTAATAATGAACTCGCCTTTGTGATTAAGTCTTTAACCCAGCTGGATTAATCTTTCAAATAGCTGAAAATTGGTTTACCAACTCAAATTTCCTAGGTAGGAAATTGCTTAGGAAGCACCAAACAAAACTACCATTAAAGCTAAGAGAGAGCCCAAATTAGATTGCCAAATGTAGATACAATTAAGAGCTATCGATACAAAAACCAAAACATGCCACACAAAGAAAGCAAAGGACAAATCAAACTCAACACTAAAATATACTTTATATTACTTGGTATCGAGTAAATACAGTGATTAACCTTAAATACTAACCTACTGGTCAGCCTTTGAGATAGCTACCAGTAGAAGCATACTGCCACTCGTCTTAAACTTAATACATTAAACTGATAAAAACATAACATACTATTCGTACTTTACTATCTCAGGAAGGTACATTACATAATATCCTAGCTGGCTTTGGTATGTCGTCGGTAAAATTGTGTATCAGCCGACGGGTCCCTTCGAGAAGCTTCTTTTTATGTAGCCGACGGGCCCTTCAGTAATTGTCATGTAGCCGACGGATTGTGTATCAGCCGACGGGTCCCCTCGGGAAGGTTCTTTTTTATGTAGCCGACGGGCCCTTCGGTAATTGTCATGTAGCCGACGAACCCCTTCGGGAAGGTTCTTCAGAAAGTATATATACACCTTTCGGGATCATTGTAATCATCATCATAAGCATAATGTAATCTCTTTGCATCTAATAAAAGGAGTACTGCTGTTCTTGTCCATTGTCTGTGTGCATTGATGTATTTAATCCATGCGGTAAACATGGTATACATCGTTAATCAAACTTTAGAGCAAAGCCTACCAACCAAGAGAAGAATCATAGGGAGCCAGCCAAAAATGCGAACTAGGTCACAAGGCCACGGGCAAAATAGGGGAAAATCTCCACCAAACAATAGGAGAACCAAAAACAAGAAACCCTTACAAAGCATTTATTTCCAAAAGACCATAATTACTTTAGAGATGTCATTGGGGTTTTCACACCGGAAGTGCGGCGGAAATTCAAACGAGTTCTTTTCCTTGCTGGACTTTTTTGAACAAACCTAGATAATTTTGGAGCCATACCTTGCCATTGTCCGCCACAATCCCTCCCCATCTAAGGAGAAATTGAATGCTTGACTCCATCTTTGGCCACGCCTGATTAAAAGCTGCAAGGTCACGAATGACCAACGAAGGTCACCTAGGAACTATGGCCAAATCGAAGCTCCTTGGGGATGATCCATGTACATTTTAGGGAGGGGGACTCTGAGTTTTTCATCTAAGCTCATAATGGCCCCTTCCAAGTCCACGAACCAGACAGGTTCAAATATATTCCGGCAAAGTCTAACCATATCCCATTTGTCAGTTTTGGCTCTTGCCAAACACTCAATAAAAGTCCCTATGATATTGCTATTTGTTCTCCATGTGAAATCATATTTGAAAAATCTTTCTCCTAGGGCATGACTCACCGCAATTCTCGTCATGTCATCAACTAGTTTGAGCATGCGATTCCATCGTTTTGGCTTCACATTGCTACAAAAAGCCAGTGTCCACACTTCCGAAACATGGAAAACATAGATGAAGGTGTCCATTGCAAAGAGATTGACGACAGATGAAAGAGATGATATAGGAAACAAATTAAAAGAAATGAAGAACAAGTGAAGGATCTAGAAAAGCCGAGAAGAAGCCTACATCAGCTAAGGCCATCTACTTGACGCCATTAATAAGCATTCATGACACTGTAATTGAAAAACGAGGGCGAGCTAACGAGGAATTATGAGTTGAGGGCCGCTGATGATAAAACGAAAGAAAGAAGAAAGGCCTACAAATAATGATTAATCCTATACATACTCGGCAATAAGGAGAACAAAATAGAAAGTTCTAAAATATACTAATCTAAGGCCAACCTAAAAGGAGTACCAAGCATGCCTATAGACTAGTCTTAAAACTGCATATAAAGTAGGGGCTAAGATAATTTAAAACTGCTTAATAAGCAAGGGCTAAGATAATATAAAACAAGAGAACGGTAAGGATAGGGGAAAACAACACATATGCAAAGATAATAGCAAAAGGATACTTAAGGAAGAATCCAGGGACCATGATTAACTAAAGGTTGGACTAAAAAAGGTCTAAGGATAATTGATTGCTAGAAAGGTTTAAAATGGAACTTTATTAACTTATTGACTTAATGTTAGGTGGTGGAATGATTGATGGCTCTTTATAAGACTACCAATCTTTGATGACCAGAGAAGTGTTACCATCAACCCCCTCATTTGCCAATTGGTCTACCTTATTATTACCTTCCTGAAAAATGTGACAAATCTGAATATCTACAAACCTATCTAGAATATTGAGAACTTCTTCTAACTTTGAGTTTAAGACCTAGTTGGGTGTTGCTCTTTTCCTTATTGCATTTAATACAATTTGAGAATCTCTTTCAATGATAATTTTAGATAGTCCTAATTTTAGGCAGAGTTTAAGCCCTTCTTGCAAGGCTTCAAGCACAGCTAAGTTATTAGTGGTTGGGTTAGTAGATTTAGCCCTTTTAGTAATCCAATCTCCAGACTCGTTGGTAATGATACAACCAATGCCTGCTAGACCTAGATTGCCTCTGGACGCTTCATCGAAGTTTAACTTAGCCCATCCCCTTGGAAGGGGTGTCCATCTACAATTTTTCCTTGCCTCTTTGTTCTTTTTGTAGATGAGCGGAGGATTAATAAGGTTGGTCCACTTCTTTCTGATGAAACCATCCCAGCTTGAAAATGATCCTTCTTCTTTTTGGGACTTCTGGAGGTGGAAATATAACGTCTCGACTATACTTCTATTTTTTTAACGATCTTTTTTGGCTGCATTTCTTGGTCCCTGAAGAGTCTTCTATTTCTTTCTTTCCACACCTCCCACATGAGGATAGAAGGGCAAATATTCCAAATTCTACTGTAGATAGCTTTACAAATATTAGTGGGCCAGCTTTTAAGAAAATCAACTAGAGAATTTGGCATAGGGGCTTGCCAGCCCAACATGTGTCTGAGCCAATTCCAACAATGTTGGGAGAAAGGACAGCTGTATAAGATGTGATCTGCATCTTCACTATTTAGTTTGCATAACACACATCTAGAGGGGCCTTCAAAACCCAGTTTGCAGAATCTGTTGTCTGTGAGGATCTTGTTTTGAAATGCCAACCATAAAAAGAACCCAGCCTTTGGTAGACATGAAGGATTCCAGTAGAGTTTGAGTGGGAGTTCCACTTCATCCCATCTTTGGGAGGAAATGAGAGCTTTATATCCATTTTTAACACTATACTTGCCATCCTTTGGTGCTGCCCAAATAAGATTATCGTTCCTTTCTAATTGCTTGATTTTCCTACTCTTGATAATCTTTTCATATACCTTTCTTGTAGTGGGTTCCACATCTATGTCATCCAAAGATTTCCACACCCAACTAGTACTTCCGTTCTGAGTTTTCTTGGTTTTATAATCACTGACCTTGCTTCCCCATAATTTGACTAATTTCTCTTTGAGATCTACATGAATCTCTAAGCTATCTATTGGGCGATGCCCATCCCATGAGTCTTTCCAGAAAAGGGCTTCATCACCCTTACCAATGTCCCAAGTAAGATATTTACTAATGAGGGCTCGACATCTAACAATAAAATTCCAACTCTTTGAACCTTTTGGAAGAGTCTTCATCCTAAAAATGGAAAAGGGATCAGTAGCATTAAGATACTTGTTATACATGATTTTAGCCCATTTTTTATTTCTTTCAACAAAGAGGTGCCATATCAGTTTGGCCCCCAATGCTTCGTTTTGCCAAAATAAGTTTTTAATGCCTAATCCTCTAGAGTCCTTTGGTTTACAAATGTTTTCCCATCTTATGAGGGCAAGTTTTTGAGAATCCTCACATCATTCCAAAGGAAACTTCTAAGTATTGCCTCAAGCTTCTTATTGATATGCTTAGATAGAGGAAGGCAGGGAAGCGGATAAATAGGGATAGCAGACAGGACTGATTTAATCTTGGTGATTTTGCCAACTTTTGAGAGCCATTTATATCTCCAATCGCCTATCGTGGCCTCTAATCTATCCAAAATATTCTGCCATACCTTATTGGATTTGCTGGCTCTTTCTAATTCAATACCAAGGTATTTGCAAGGACATTCACCCCTATTGTACCCCATTATATGATAGATTTGCTTTTCTATTTCTGGTTTAGTATTAATAAAAAAGATTTCAGATTTTGCTGTGTTTACTTTTTGATCTGATGCTGCCATGTATAGTTGGATGATAGACCTGATATTCAACGCCTCTTTTGTTGTACTATCACTAGGCATAATAGTGTCATTTGCAAATTGTTGATGAGTAATGTTGGGAATATTTTTTGTTACAGTTATACTCTTAATTTCCCCTTTGTTGTAGGCCTCAAAAACTGCTCTCCCAAAGGCTCCAGCCATAATGATATATAGAAATAGGGATAAGGGGTCTCCCTGTCTAATACCTCTTGAAGTTTCGAAGAAGCCTTCGGGGGTACCATTGACAAGAATTGAGATTTTTGTGGTTGAGATACATTGATATATTAGGTTAATCCATTGGCATGAAAAGCCAAAAGCTTCTAAGGATTTGCATAAGAACTTCCAATCCACCATGTCATATGCTTTTTGGATATCTAATTTCATTAACATGCTTGCCTTTTTGTTCTTATATGCTGAATGGATTGTTTCTTGGATAATATTATTAAGTATTTTTTATTACTTTAATAATATTACCAATGTAATCGATATTTATAATAATGAATTACAAACATTACAAATAGAACTTTTAATATTCTTAGTACTTCAATATATTTAATACGTAACAAATAAATTATTATTTTAATATATGTTAATTAGATCAATAATATTATTAAGTGGTTTAAACCATCACTTAATAAACATTATGATATAGTTAATATATACTAAAATAATTACTTACGAGTTATGTAATAAATAAAGATTAAGTAAGAAGAATATTGAATATTTTATAGTTCATTTCTTCAGTGAGGTTTCTTTTGATATTTATGAACTATAAATATTTTAATGTATGTGATATAAAATTAAAATATTAACTTTACCTTTTAGAAGTCAAATTGGATATTTTTTAGAGTTGATTGCACTTGTCCAAGGCCAAGGTGATGGGATGAAAAGTTAGATAGAGTTATTGCATTTTGGAGACTTTTAAGTGTTTATTTTGGAGATAAGATTACATTTATGAGAAGCCTTTATGATGATATTATCAGGGCATGCCTTTTGAAGCCACTTGTACACTTTTGAAGACTTTTTAGGGGCTCAAATCTGGCCTTGAAGGCTGAATTTGACCAAGGAGTTATGGCTCTCCTAAATGCAGTTGAATCTGAAAATGCATATATATGAGCTCAAAGCTTATTTGTAGGGAGTTTTGGTTTTAACAGATTGGGGGACTCGTGATTTTTTAAAATCCTTCTCCTCATTCTTGCTTATTTCTTGTAACTTAGTTTATGATAGTAAGAAAGATACCATTTTTATCAATTGTTTCTACCCTCTTGTGTTTGCAGAACTGTGTATCAATGTGATTGATGAACTTGTTAGTGAAAATAATGATTTTCCTTTAGATTTGTCTCACCATGTCATACCTTTTCTATTATAGGTGCAATGTGCAGGTTATAGATCGTGTCAAGCAGGTGTTAGGCTCTTTATCGTGAATTTTTGGTTCCTTTATAGAGCAATTGGGCACTTAGACCCTTCTATAAATTAAAAATGTGCATGCCTAGAAAAGACAAGTTGTGTGAGTTTTAGATTTGTTATTCTGGTGTTCAGGTGTTTCAGTTTTCTGAGTATCATAAGTAATTTTCGGGGTATCACCTTAGTCTTAAAGTTTTAATTAGGTAGAAATTTGCAATCTTGGTGCTTTGGTCCTCGGATCTTACTTTCCTACACTCTTTAATAGAGTGGTTTGTACTAGAATTCCTTGAGTCCTGGTCGTGACATGTGATTTATCTTATTCACAAGTCTGGGCTTGCTTTCGATCTAAGTAACTACAGGACCATCATGATTGGGCATACTTTTTCCAAACTCTATCGCACTGCTCTGAACACTATGCTATCTAGAGAGCTTGAGAGGAAAGGTTGTAGGGCAAGAGGCTAGGTTGGTTTTCGGGCGAACTACCACACTATGGATCATGTCTTCACATTGCAGGCTATTATTGAGGAGGCTAGGCACTGGTCTGAGAATGTCTACTACTACTTCGTGGACTTCCGTAAGGCTTTTGACTCCGTTCTTAGGAAGGCCTTATTCCAAAAATTTAGCGAGATTGGGATCTCAGATATGATGGTGACGGTTATTATGAGACTGTATGAAAAGGTGATTAGTTGGTTCAGGACTCCAGAGGGCTTTTTTGTTCCGATTCAGAGCACTATTGGGGTGAAATAGGGTTGCCCCCTTTCCCCAACCCTTTTCGGGTTATATGTCGATGAGCTTTAGGATTTCCTTGCGAACTCCTCACAACCTAGTGATGGGTGCTATTTACATCAAGTTTTGATCTCCATTCTCCTTTTTGTTGATGATGTTGTTCTTTTGGTCTCTTCCCTTGACAATTTACAACAACTCCTTGATGGTTTGGCTTCGTTTTGTGAACAGCGTCAGCTTGTGGTCGACCTGACCAAGACTCGAGTTATGATCTTGAACTGCTTAAAGACATCTCACCTAAATTTCTTCTTTCAGGGACAGGAGATTGAGATTACTTCCTCTTACATGTATCTCGGGGTGAAGTTTTTTGGACCCCACTTCACCTTGAGATTGGCTATTCAGTCCAGAGTTAGTAAGGGCATGAGTTCTCTGGCCATGCTGGAGAGACAATGCTTCAGACACCATTTTTAGGACATTTCATCTAAGCTGTCCCATTTAGACTCCTTGGTTCGACCAACTATTCTCTATGGCTCATTGTTTTGGGGGCCTTCTCTTCTTGCTTCTAATTGGACCTCTAGTGAGCGTGTTCAGATGTTGCTTTTAGGACGTATCATTAGATGTCACAGACTCACCCCTCAGAACATTGTTTTGGCTGAGTTTGGAGCTCATCCTTTCAAACTCGTGGCCATTTTTGATTTGATCTGGTTTCTCCATTAGCTTCATGGCTTTTCGGATTCGGTTGTCAACTGACACAGATATTCTCATTTGGCATTCTGTTCTTCTATGATGGTTATGAGATCTGACGCTGGTACTAGATCTCGCAGTTGGTACGCCTAGGCCACCTCTATGCTGAGCTCGATCGGGATTGAGATTGATTGTCTCCCTCCTTACTAGTTCTCACTTGATGCTCCTACTCGCCTCCTCCCCTCATGACAGGAGTTGAATGAGCATGTCACATAGGATATCTATAAACAATACATTATTACTACTTGGAGTAATCCTCCTAGCGGATTACGTTCGAAGATGGCCTTTTATACTGAGCATTTTCTTGAAATTTAGAATGGTATTATTGTCCGCCTTGCTTATCTTTATCGGTGCTGGAGTCACGCTTTGAGATCCTCTTTGGGCTCCTTCAGAGTTGGCTTCCACCATCTTTGGGCCCAGACTGATCACCACATTGATAGAGAGAACTATATTTGTCAACCATGTACTTTGGTGGAGGTGGAGATTGACTCACTTTATATTTCACTGCCCTATCTACTATGAGATTAGAGGGAGATTTTTCTGACTTTTTAGAGATTGTTTTTCTCTTTCAACATTCTTTAGTTACACCAATCAGAGATGTCTTGCACTTTATCTATGGGAGGCCACATAGCTCCATGATCATACTCTGCAGTCACTCATACCCAAGGGCCATACTTTAGATCAGCTCATCACCACCTTTTTCTCCCCTCCGTCTCCACCACGGGGAGCGAAAAGGCCATATGATACCACTCACTCTAGATCAGTTCGACACTACACCAGCCTTTCCAGACAGTGACACTCATCCTGTGATTCTTGGCGTGGCTCTAAGTCTTTGGATCGTTCGTGGTTATACCCTTCTGTGATTGCTTTCTTTGTACCAAGGAAGGATCCTTAGTCCTTACCTTGGTTTTTCTAGCTTTTTGTCTTGTATAGCTTTTCTTCTAAGTCACCGTTTGGTGCTTCTACTTTGGTCGGCTCTTTTGTTTGTACGCTCAGTCCCATAAACCCATGTGGTTTTTTTGTTGGACATTAATACTATTATCTTATCTTATCTATCTCTTTCCCTCCCAAGTTTCAAGTTATGTCTGAAGAGCAAATAGGTGAAGCATTATCAGGAGCCGACCTAAAACTTGGATATTCACTCCTATTTCTGGTACACCCTCTACCCAGGAGTGTTTCCATGTTTCTCAAAGTGATTGGGTTTTTCGAATTCAGTCAAGGGTGCAACTTTTAAAGATAAAAATAACTTTAACAATTAATTATTAATCAAGGATTTTTTATTAGTAATTAATAGCTTGGGCTTGAGCCAATATCTCATTCCAATTCGTCAACTGATGCACTCTGCAAATACCAAGTCCAGGTGCAGTGCTAAAAATTGCAGCCTTAGCATAATTGATTTACTATAAGTAATGTCCCCCAAAATGAGCCTACCGACGAAAGAGATATCATGATGCATACCATCACTCGGGTTGCCCCTACCAAATTTAACAACTCCTCAACAATGACTTACTATAAACTATAAACAATAAATCTCTGAATAATTGCTCTAGTCAACGATACTAAATCTTAATATTGCTACCAAGTTGTACAGGTGCTCTGCTAAAGATAGAAACTTTGACTTCTTGAAATAGACACTTGCTGTAAATAGTAAGTGTTCCGCTCTGACACAAACAAAGAGAAATCTTGAATATCCTTGACCACTAGAGCAAACTAGAGCCTCTGAGAAGCTCCATTAGCCTATGGGGTTCAAGGAATAGGTTAATCCTCCAAAAGTTGATGCTCATAAAAATGGGGACATTACTGTCATGTCCCAAATTTTAATGTAATAATTAAATTTAATTAATTAATTAATTAGTCCCATAATCTAAAATCATATAATAAAAGGACCTTTAGTTAATTATTTTAATTAATAAATATGGGTCCAAATTAATAAAATAATAAAATAAATGATAATGTCGGTCTATTGTAAATCTCTAGACGCTTATTGGAGGCCTTTATAAGGAGATGGCTGGGCATTGTAAATCATCATAGATTCGTTTTTATTTCTCTTTGTATTTCCAGAGGTTGAAGTTTGAGGAAGTTGTCTATAGTTTCAGAGGTGGAAGACACTCCCTACTCTACCTATTGCAATTTCGGTGGTTTAGTGCCACCTTATTCTACTGTTGGACGTATTGCTCAGATATATCAGTGTCCGCTAGATCTACTAATGGTCGTCATTTGGTGACTACTCGTATTTGCTCGTATCTTGTCCGATGCAAATGTAATATATAACCAAGTACTATTATTATTTGGAGATTAATTTATTTGTGTTGGTGATGTTTTGATGACTATCTTTGGAGTTCTATTGTGTGTGAGGATCTACTAAATTGTGTTGTGGCGAATATATGGAATAATTATCTCTGGCATCTATTCATCTCATTTCTAGCATCACTCGTGTTTGGCACTCATAGGTGATATTCATTAATTGATGAATATCCTAGAACATCATACCATAACCATGCGTATGCTTGGCCAATTTTACGTATGTAGCAATCACTCTTCTCCATCTTCGTATGCTGTACGACCCACCACTCGCACATCGAGCAACTCATTGTACACTTTATCCCATCGTATAGTGTCTATCCTTCCATTGTACGCAGTTGACAAGTACCACCCCATATGGTCAAACACGATGGGAACATTACAATTACACCTATTTGAGTAAAAATGTCTAAGTGAAATCTGGTAAGGCCATTATTGGACAAGTGCTTGCAGTCTCCCTCAACTTGTCAAATGCCTAGTAGACTTCGTCTATCTAAAGGCTTTCTTCTTGACAAGTGAGGTTGGTCAAAGGAGATCTTAGCTATGAGAAATCCTTTACAAATCTCCTCTAGTAGATGTAGACCCTCACAACTTTGTGAGCATCCTTATTTGTGGCTAGTTGAGGATTGCTTGGATCTTCTTCTAGTGCACTTGCATTCCTTGTGCACTGATGGTATGCCCCAAGTATAAAATATCTGCCATGCCAAACTCACATGCGGAGGCCTTTGCTACAAGGATTGTGCTTTCACTATCATCAACACCTCATCCAAATGTCTTAGATGGCCCTCCTATATCTTGTTGTATATGAGTATGCCACCAAAGAACACCAACAAGAACTTCCATAGCTATATGTTGAAGACATGGTTCATGCATGACTGGAATGTGATTGAAGCATTGATCAACCCAAAGGGCATGACCAAGAACTAGTAGTGCCCATAATGGTAGTTGAAGGCTATCTTGTGAACATTTTGTTCCTACACCCATTTTTGGTGGTAAGAGCTTTTGGAAAGTAGTATGATGCACAATTATAGGGTGGCACTTTTAAAATGACTAAACATTGCCATTCACTTTGTGCATTTATGGAATATTGATTTTAGTTTATGTGTACTTGGTTTTATGCTTTTAACCCAATTTTTTTAAAAGGACTTCTTTTTAGGATTTCCATACTAGAAAACCTATAAAGAGGCCTTCGCTACAAGGATTTTGCCTTCATTATTATCAACACCTCATCCAAATGTCTCAGATGGTCCTCCCATGTTTTTCTGTATATGAGTATGCCATCAAAGAACAACAACATGAACTTCATTAACTACATGTTGAAGATGTGGTTCATGCATGACTAGAGTGTGACAAGAGCATTGATCAACCCAAAGGGCATGACCAAGAACTTGTAGTGCCCATGATGGTAGCTGAAGGCTGTCTTGTGAACATTTTGTTCCTACACCTAAATTTGGTGGTAAGAGCTTTTGGAAAGTAGTATGATGTACAGTTATAGGGTGGCACTTTTAAAATGACTAAACATTTCCATTCACTTCATGAATTTATGGAACATTGATTTTAGTTTATGTGTACTTGTTTTTATACTTCTTAAGACAAAAATTCAAAAAGTACATTTTTAAGGATTTCCATACTAGAAAATCTAAAATGGTTATGCTTAATATAAGCAGATAAGATGAAAACTATATGCTTAATTAGAAGATGCTTGTTTTCTTTGTCAACATTGTGCTTTATGTGTATGTCATGATTTGCAGTTGAATTTTAAATCTAAAATATTTAAATCATCTTGTAAAATATATCAAACATTAATCGTTAGAAGAATTAGGAAGAAGGATGTTAGCTATGCCAACATTTTACAAACCTTTTAATATTCGTATGCAATATGATATTTCAATGGAGTAATTATTTAATCAAATTGACTGTTTCTTTTGACCTTCTTATGTGTATGTATGTTGTAGGCATTTGTTAAAGTTGCTCAAGCTATCTCCTCACGTCCGGTAAGTGAAAATAATAATCCCTAATTTGGATGTGAATGGTGATTTATCATCTATTTTAAGGCTAGGAATTGTTTGTGCCTTTTGTTTTTCAATTTTATATCTAGATATTGTGTAATATTCGTGAAGTAATTTGTAAACTAAATTTTTGCAAAATTCATATGTTTAGTACCCAAGCATTTTGTCAGATAGTTTGTATGCTGTTGATATGATTATGTTTTTTGAAATTTGTTTGATTGGATATGATACATTACAGTACTTCACAATGTCTAAATTTTTTAATGGATTCATTCGCACACAAGTTATTGCTTAATATAAGCAACAAATAATCTTTTTGTGATTGTTTGAATTGCTGGTACAAATATTCAAGTCAGATAATTATGGGAAATTTATAAACAACTTTCTAAATTGCTGTTTCAAAATGAGGCACACAGAAATTGCAAACAGCAATTAAGTTTTTTAATATTATAACCAAACTGCTGACCTGGAGGATCATTCAGCATTCTTTTTACATATCATATGACAGCCTTCAACTAATGGCACAGCGGCTTAGACCCTTAAGAAGGTCACATGAGCATGGGAAAAGGGTCTAAAGCCTTCCTAAAGTCCAGTCAACCCCTTCCAGCTTCTATAACTATGGTACGGCTCCTTGGAAAGGCATGACGGTGTTTAGACTCCAACATTTTCTTGAAGGAACACATTGGACAAACTTTGTCTGAACTCACTTGCTAGAAATACTGATATCACTTTCTAGAAATACTGATATACTTTGAAGCTGTAACAGTGCAAACACCACAATAAAAAATGTATTATTTGCTAGCACATCTTAATAAAATTGTACCTAAAAACTGAAGCTAGCAACTGTATATAGAACCTTCAAATCTCTGCTTGAGCTTAGTTGTGAATCTGGTGTGAATTCAACATATATTTGATTGGGGAGGAATCTTTCATCCTCAAAACAAATTACCATTAGGATTTTCATCCTAGGGTTTGTAGTTGAACTTGCAGGTTAGACTTTGTAAGAGATAAAAATGTCAAAGATATGCAAATGAGCTTCTTCATTTCCTATTTATAACTTTGTTTGGTACTGTTAAGAGTTTTAGGTGACTCTACAACACCCCCAGGATCAAATGAAAGACCAAAGATAACTTCCAAATGAGATTGACAAGACAATTGCTTAAAGATGCAAGAATGATATTATTGATAATGAACAGCAGTTAATTATATGGACATGATTGATTAAGTCTAATGGATTGATTGAAAAGTACATAATAGGCCTCCTTATATAGGAATGTGATAAGAGACAATGATAAGGAGAATATAACCTATCACCTACACAAGGTGTAATCATATGTCTACCAAAGGTGGATCATACTCCATTATACAATTGTTAGTGAATAGATTGACCTTTTTAACAATTATCAGATTTACTCTATGCCCAACTTTATAACAGGAACAATGACCATTCGCAACAGTTGAGAAAGTGTGGTTTTATCTACCTTTCTCTCTGAATTTTTATAAGGTACAGCTCCCTTGTCAGTTTTACAATGAATTCAATATTACTTTTACACTTTTTCCCGAAAGTGCCTACGGATCTCTCAATTGCTCTTGGGCAATGAGGTAGGAAACAATACTAACTTCGAATAAATGATTGAAAATAAACCATCACACATACAAAATCCACTTCAAAGAATGAATCTTCATCACAAAATATAACATGAATTAAGAAACTAAACTAATGCACTTACAAGAAGAGAACAGTGACCAAGATTTCTGAATTGCCAAACCACATTCACAAAGTAATGATAATCCGACGCTTTGAACACCAAGTTTCAAAGTTCAAACCTGAAATTCTTCATATATGTATATAACGCTTCCATGCACAAAGTCTTAGAAAGAAAAACTTCCATATACTATCTCAGATCATTGTTTTTAAATTTATCTAGTCTATAACATCTACTATTATCTATATTAGCTACTTCCTATTACTTGCTTAAAAAAAGAACCGTCAAATGCCCCAGCATTTATAGTTTTTCAAACCCGAAAGAGCCTCCACCAAAATCCAGCTCTTTCGGTTACAAAAAGAAACCGTTATAAAACGAAAGAGTAGTTAAACAACAAAAAGAAAGAAACGCTGGAAGGTGAACCGTTCAGTTTCTAGCATCTCCGTCAGTTTTGTCTTCCTCTCCTACAGTCTGGCGCACGAGCTTCCAACTCCGGAACGTGGCCATGAATTCTTGCGTTGCAAGCGAATGAGGATTCTTTAAGCTCATCAATCGGGCCCTGCACGCGTCTTTTTGCCACCTGTATTCTTTCATTTTGAGGCTCTGACATGGCATCAGATTTTTGTTCAGGCGCAACATGGACTCGATATTCGCTAATGCAGAGAAGTCTTCAGCTTTAGGTAGTTCACTATCTCTGATTTGTTCAACCGCTTCATTGAAATTCTTTGTTAACACCTCAGCATCCATATTCCCTTCATCGAATTGCAAGACACTTGTTGGATTCACAATCTTCATATCTTTTATGAGCTCTTCATGCATTTCTGTGATCCGGTTTTCAATGCCTTGTATTTCTTTGATTGTTTCTTTGTAGATAGCCTCTTTCTAGTGCATATTGTTCTTCAGGACAAATAGCATGCAAGGGTCTACATTCTTCATAGAATTTTCGTTCAGGAATTTGGGAACTCCAAAACGTTCTACTTCTGTTATTTGGAAAACCACTACTTGGCAGCGCGCTAGCTCTGTCTCCCATCTTGGGACCAAGGTTTGGATTTCTCCTAGCAGTGTTTCACCCTCTGTGTAGATGCTAGTAAATTCAGAAATAAACTTATTGCCTTCCTCAATTATACCATTTGCTCAGCTTCCCATGGCGTCAGTTAGCAACTTGCCTTTCTGCACTTGCTTGATTAGTTGTTGACTCTCAGCCGAACTGGGATCAGACGGCTGTGAAACCTGTACAATTGGCGAAGCTCCAAGATTGATCAGAGAGTCAATGTATGCAGCCATGGTAGTTATCATCCCCTTCAATTCTTTCTTTTCCTTACTATCCTTTTCGGACTACGTGAGCATGTGGTCAGCAGAGAACTTAAAGAAATTATTACCAGTGCTCCTATTGAGGGTACCCAATTCAATTGAAGTGACCTTGAATCCTTCTTCGTCGACATCTCCAGATTCTTTCTTTTGCTTATAGGTGGCCAGTTCCACAGTGATTTTCCCTGTCATGGGATCCTTAGTTAGATAAGCATCTGTCTTTGTTTTCTTTGCCTTTGAACCTCTGGCTGCATATTTTGTGACTATATCCTTCACCGGCGTAGACACCGGTTGCAGACTCCTTTTCTTACTGATTGAACTTGACAGCCATGGAGGAATGGTAGGACTCACAGGTATCATCTGAGCGTCCCTGATCGGAGTAAGAAATTTAGGTTGGTCTGTCTTAGGAGCTTCGATAAACTGAACGCCACCATCTCCTCCATCAGGTGAATGTAGCCCATCACCTAAATCTTGTCCTTGGGATGCCATCTCTTGCTTCTGGGCTTTGAACCGTTTCAAGGCTTTTGACTTGGATTGGGACCTTGTCCTAGGAGCCGTAGTTTGTAAATGGGGAGGAGACTTTTCCTTTGTATCCAGAATAGATGCGCTACCTGCAATAGGAGAAAATGAAATGTCAGAATGAAGTGGTTCAAGGGAAGAAGTCGCCTCAACAGGAGGTTCATTGACGATTCTTCGAGCCCTTTTCTATAGCCAATCATCTGTGTAGGTAAGTATGAACCTAGCCCTTTGATTGATGTCATCTTCTTCCTCCTTGTACCAATCAACTGCTAAGGACTCTGTTTCATCTGATTCTTTCCAACCAGGTTCAACCATGTTTGAACCATCATCCTCTACTTCTCTTATATTGAATTTCAGTTTGAAAGAATTAATCTGCTGCAAGGTCAGCCTTGAATGATCCCTTTTTAGAACTTCTTCCTCATTCTTGCAGTCTTTCCAAAGATCTTCTAAATATGGTGTGGCTGGAGGATGAACTTCAAGGCCGAGAATTTGGGCTGCATACCCCTTACTGTCGAAATTTCTCCTGCTATGATAGAAACCAAGGTTGAACCTAATTAGATTGCTTCCAATGATGGAAGCGTTATCCATACTACTACAAACGAATTAACCCAATTTGACAGGGAAGGCGATTTCCCAATTCTTTTGTGGTAGGTTGTCTTTGATAACATGAAAAGCTGTTTGCATAACTCAGCTAACACAAAGCAATCTAGGGCATACCGGGTTAACTTCACAGGTTCATCATCGAATCCATCGACCCTCAAATATGTGAACCTAGGAAATTGGATAAAGAAGCTCCCATATTGTTGAACCAATCTCTATGCCTCAGGGGAGAGCCTCGACATCTTTTCCCTTTCCAAAGACAAACAAACGTTGTCTAGGAGTACATCATGCACTTTGCGAAAATCCTCTAAAACCTTATCCTTTTACAAATGAGGACAATATTGAAACATAGTCATCTCTTCATTCCATATCCCATGAGGCAGGGGAGTGAGATCACATGTACAGGCAATGCAATAGGTTAGATACGAGGCCATGTAGAAATCCTCGCGGGACTCTTTAGCGTGCTTAAGTTGGGATCTCAAAGAAGTCACAATAATATCCGCCCAATCCATCCATTGATCACCTTTTAAAATGATCTCAACGTATCTGAACATCCACTCCTCAAATAAGAACACATCTGTTGAACCTTTCACATGGTGTAATAATACAAGTAGATCATGTATGTGGGGTTTCATGTGATCTTTGGTAATGACCTTTGGGAGTCTAGACCCGCGTCCATAATTAATCTCAGTCCATTTTCTGGCCATGGTATTTCGGAACTTACTAGGGGCTGCCCTGTGAGAATGAAGCAAAGGTATTTGCTGTTAACCGCAAAATAGAGGAAGTGGTTTCTCTTGAAATGGAAAGGATAGTTGTGCCATCTTTGCTCACAATACTCTTACTTTTGATGTCATAGTGATCTATACATAGTTGCAAGAGCTCGAGACTTACAAAGGCGGGGGGAAATGCAGCAGCTTCTATCAATCCACTAGTTAACACCTCCATGCATCCATTAGTCTCATTGGCACGCTTTAGGAATATGGCTTGTAAATTTTCTACTTTTACTCCTTGCAAATTTGTATCACAGATAATTGGTCTTTCACATTCAGGACTAGAAACATTACCGAGGAAGTGTAAAACTGACTGCATTGTTAATCAAACATGCAAAGCCTTGAGTAGATAAACTCTTGACAACAATATAGATTGCAGAATAGAACAAAGATTGTTAAGTTCTCACTTTTTTCTGCTGAAAAACCACTACTTTTCCCTATTCTCCTTAACAGCTTCTTTACAAATCCAGTTCTTCGCATG
Organism: Cupressus sempervirens; assembly: GCA_028749045.1. NCBI lineage: Eukaryota > Viridiplantae > Streptophyta > Pinopsida > Cupressales > Cupressaceae > Cupressus > Cupressus sempervirens. The sequence goes on from CM053792.1 coordinate 796,827,346, forward strand.
ATGATTTTAAAGGGAACCGGTTGGCTTTTATAAAAAAGGAAGCATTTGCGTACGAAAGTATAGGATAATAATTAGGCCTTAACGACATACCACTTTGATCAACTTCATACGTTCGAAGGCCATTCTGCACTAGCTTTCCATTTAATGATTTCCCTTTTGGCGGCCGCTTTATTTATGATTTGCCCAATCATTTTCTCAAACTGAAGATTTACCCCACTTGCAATAATGATGATTTTCACTCCTCGGAAAAAGAAATGGCCTTCAAATCGTGATTTTCTGACAATGCCATAAATAGATGACGATATGCCGTACTTCCAAGCTAGAAACGTCGATTATGTTTGCCTTGAACTGCTTCGAACTACTTCGAACTGAGGTTCGAAGTATTTCAGGAGAAAGCATCGCTGCATGAGAAACATTACCTGCCAAAGAAAGATATTAGAGCAAAACCTTATGTTGAACTACTTTGAACCACTTCAAACCAAGGTTTGAAGTGGTTCAAAGTGGTTCAAATGAAGAAAAGAATTACTGCGGATTTTCAGGACTTCGACTGATCACTTTGGGGACGATGAATTCTTGGACAGCAAGGGAAAAGACTTCAATCGACGAAAAGCAGAAGAGAAAAGAAAGTTTTAAAACAAAAGGCGACTCTATCTATGACTAACAGCAATGAAGTATGTGCAATGATGAGGATGATAATGTGATATGTGCACCAAAGGTGGACTGAGATAACAACTATCACCATCTAGAGTGGGATTCTCCTACACCATGTGCACAAATGAGGTGCAAACTCCTAGGTTTCTCAATGAAAAACTACTATGCAATGCATTATCCTAAGTAAGGTTAAGTAAAGTGTAATTAGTAAATATTTAATCGCCAACAGATACTTTCAAGAAGTTATAATTTAAAATTCATCTTTGTTAAACTAATCACCTTTTGGCCCAAAAGATTGACTTTATTTTATCATCATCACTAGAATCAATCTGAATTGCTTGAGTTCCAATTTCTTTAAACCTGAGTATTCTACTAGTGGTCTTTCTTCCTTTGATTGTAAGCTTTGGTAGACATTGGGTGGGACGCTTAATTGCTGAAGATGAAGTCCCATCTTTTCCTTTAATCCTTATCTCTAACATCATACCAATTGTGCTAGTAGAATCAAAATATTTCCCAGGTTTGATCTTGATACACTTGAGACTTCTCCTTTTAACCAAATGTTGGTGTTAGCAAGGATAGGCTGAAAACGATCCCAGATAGAGATGTTTTCCTTACTTGACCATGTAGGAGGAAGAATAGGCAATTTCTCTTTCCGATGCTGAATATAGTCAGGATCCAAAATTTGATCGTCATTTTTAACTCCATTAGGGATTGATGCAAGGTTGAAGTCTACTATTTGCTTTAATGTCAACCGACTATAGTCCTAGCGTCAGATGTCTACCTTAGTATGCACATCAATCTAGAAATCTTGTAGGCAATATACATGTGTGAATTGCTTTCTCATCTTATCATTCAACTCTCTCCAGTTGAAACAACTCCTTGCCACAAACTTCTTTAGAGTGATTCTTTGAAGCTCAAATTTCATGTTCTTGGCTTTAGGCATGTTGGGTGGATATTTTGCAACTGATAGTTTTGGGTAAAAATCCAGTCACAAAATAGGATGACCAGCCACAACGTGTGAGACAGAGTCTCTCCTACCTTAAAGGGAATGCTCCCCCTTCTCACTATTCCTTGGATCAACTCAAGGTAAGCAAGAAGTTGAGAGATTTTATAAAATGGGTGTTACCAATATCCTTTCTTCTTATCTTTCAAGAAAGAATCCACTTACTCGTGGAGCACGTAATGGGCAGGGTGAATCTCTAACTACATTTCTATGAAGAGCTGGAAACAGTGATACTGATAAACCTTCACTAACTCAAAGGCTATCTGAAAATGTATCGGTTTGGCTCTAAGTCCGATCTTACTTCTATATGAAAAAATTTACTATTAGGGCAGAAAGACCCTTAAAAGTAAAAATAACTTAACTATTTTGCGAATTAAGAAAGGAGTATAAGCTACAGACAAAGCTTCTAGTAGTACACTTCCACAATTGCTCCTGGTCAAAGCTCTAGCTCCAGTTGCTTCTTAACTCTTTTATATTCAATTCACAAGATACAATTACCAATAACACAAGATAACATGAATCAAAGATAACTTAGATGAATTATAGACAAAGCTTATAATTCACACAAGTAACAATCTCAATCAAAGTTAAGTCTCAAATGCTCCTTTGTATTCACTTTCTCAGAAAATAGTGCTTACACAAACAAAGTTCTGCTGGCACAATTTCTCTAGAGCTCTCTTGCATAAAGATAATGGTGATTTTACAATGAGGGGGCACTCCTTTATATAGGCACAGGAGTTGAGAAAAAGGTGGAGGAAAAAGTAGGAGCAACTCAACCAACTTTGACCTAGTCTAACTACAAGAGAAAATATAGGGTTACATGCAACTGCACATGCAGCTCGCATTACATCCTTTTACATACATGTAACTCGCATTACATGTAATTACACTTTTTCATGTAATGCATCCTCTTAAACCTACAAACATGAAATAAAAACCAAAACAACAATCTTAAAGATTGTTTTGCAGTGCCTTGAATTTGATGATGATATTACACATTGTGGGAAGATCAACAATTGCCATGGTTTTGGATATGGCTTCGATCCCCACTGCATTTGCATATGTTGATTGCACAACTTTGGAATTTTCTGCTATAGAATCTAGCAAGTGTTTTGTCAAGAATTTATATAAAACAAACTTGTTCATTGTGTGCGAACCAAAGTCTTCAGAATCTACATCAGCATTGATCTTGATTTTATATTTCGAGCTTACCCTTCAATTGCAACGAGATTACCAGATTCATTAATAACACGACATCCCATTTATTCCAAATCACAAGTAATACTTGTTTCAACTGCTTGACAATCTCCAAGTGCTGCCTACAACTTTGTGGTCAGCTTCCTCAACGTTTCTTCTTTGTAACCGATAGGTCCTTGAAATCTGAAGAACATTTCACATGACGAAATAATGTCACATGAGACCAAGGCATCTAGGTCAAATCTTTCCATTTCATCCTAATCATTGATGATTTCCTTCAAATTATTTGCTTCTCAAGTCAAAGAAGAAATCAAGTTTCTCTCCATTCCATTCATTTCTTTGACTCACTTAAGAACTACATATGTCTCCGTGATGGCTCGAACTCCTTTAGAGATGATCTCTCCTATTCAAGACTTAGTGGCTTCAATCATCTTTCTCTCATTGGATGTTTGATACATAACAACACTATGAGAAGATTGTTGCCAAATAAACTCATTCAAGCGAGAACCCCCCTATTTTAATTGTTTTTCCTTCTCCCATAGCTCATGATTACTTTTTGACACATTAGCCAACGCATTTTGAGCATCTTGTAAACAATTTAGATGCGATTGCTTCTCGATTTCAATTTTAGTGAACTTGTAATCAGAACGAGTAAGTTCTTCCATAGGTTTGTCCACCAAGGGCTCAACAACTTCAAAAAACTTGGTCTTATCTAAATCAACCAAAATCCTTGAAACAATCTTATCTTTCAAAGATTTGGATTTGGTCTTCTTTATAGGGAGATTACTTGGTGGTATGACCACTTTTCTTCTCTTTGTTGTGATTCTACTCAACCATGCAGGCAAATTGAAACTTTCATTCGTAGAAGCAGGTATAGTGGAGACTATTGGCATTGATCCAGATGGTATTTTTGTTGTAATAGAGCAAGATTCAGTCTGCACCGCTGAAGGCATAGGAACATGTTGAGAAGATCCTATCATAAAAAGCTTAAAACTTGTCAAAGATGTATCAAGTTGGGAAACTTTATCACTTGTGAGAGTTGGAAAATCCTCAAACACATTTGCCAAATGCACATATGGTTCATTTGTAGGAATGAGAGGAGCAGCAGAAGAAATAGGAAGGGCCATTGATTTAACTTCCGAGAGTGGAATAGGAGTGAAAATTGTGGAGAATGAATCCATATCGTCATCTACCTCATCCAGAAAAGGTGCTTCATGTATAGACGGTGCACGAGTTTGTGTAGGCTTTGGGGGAGATATGATCATGACTTCCCCTTCTTCATCTATATCTTCCTTATCTGATTTTGTCTCTAGTTCCTCTCTTGATTCTTCCTTTGACTCTTGAATTGGTTCAGAGATCTGTGAAGACTTAGAACCTTTTCTACCCTTAAATTTGAATTTGAGGGAACCCTTAGCATTAGAAGATGAGGCACCATCTTTCCTTGTAATCTCTAGCTTTGATGGAGATATAATCATGACTTCCTCTTCTTCATTTGTATCTTCCTTATCCAATTTTGTCTCCAATTCCTCTCTTGATTCTTCCTCTGACTCTTGCACTAGTTTAGAGATCTAAGAAGACTTTGAACCTTTTCCACCCTTCAATATGAATTTGAGGGAACCCTTAGCATTAGAAGATGAGGCACCATCTTTCCTTGTAATCTCTAGCTGTGACTTCTTGCCAGGAGGGCCAAAGCTTCCACAATCCAATCCCATCTTAAGATTAACTCTTTTAAGGCCTTTATTTTTCAGCCATTTGTTAGTGTTGACCAAGATGGATTGAAATCTGTCCATGATAGATATACCTTCCTTCTATTGCCATTGAATAGGAAAAGGGCACTTCTTATCAAATGCGGTTTGATGAAACTCCAAATCAAGAATGTTGCCATCATCTTCAATTTGGAAATCTGAAGGGATCTCCAACATGTTGAGATCGATTATTTGCTGTACGGTTAATCTACAGTAGTCCATCTTCATGATGCCAAGCTCTGTTCTCATGTCAATAAATATGCACGATGCGATGAACATGCGTGGAAACTCTTTTCATTTGAGAACTCATCTCTCGGTAATCAAAGTCAAATCTGGGCTTCGACTTCTTCAAGGTGATCAACTGCAACTTTGCTTCCATGTTCTTTCCTTTGGGCACAAAATTGATTGAATAGTTTGCAATTACCAAGGGTGTAGCTGAGGTAATATCGAAACCAGGCCTATGCATAGCATGCTGATCACTCTGCACATCCATGAGCTATCTAGCTAGCTCCATCAAGATGATTTGATTTGTAGCATACCTAGGTAAGGTATACAACTCGCCTTTGAAATATCCAACTCTTAAGTATGTGAAAGTTGGAAATTGATTGAAAATGCAACGATATTGATTCACCTTTTCCCATTCCGCATCAGATACTCTCTTGATAGATAACTGTCTATCAAATAAGCACCGGAAATGCCCAAAGAAGGCATCTTGAACTCTTCTGTAATGAAATTTACTATTTGCCAAAGTGATTTAGTCATAGTAATCCCAAACAGTAACCTGAATACGATCTCCCTTGGTTGAGAGGCCAAAGAAAGATCCCATGGCAGCAACAATGTAAACAAGGTAAGAGTTCATGTAGAAGGGCACTGAAGTTCCCATGTTGCCTATCTGTTGGCAAAGTGTAGTGCTGATGAGCTCTCCCCAAAAGATATGTTATTTGTTTTCCATGATTTGAAAGATGAACTTGTACAACTATGGCCCAAAATCAGTAGAATCTTTGAGACCGCAAATTCTACTGAGAAGGATGATGAGATCCTTATATTCTTATTTGAAGTTAGACCAATGAACGGTCTTTGACCATCTGGAGAAGTTGTTCCTTTTATTGTCTAACCAGTATAGGTTGACAAACTTTTGATAATCACCCTTTTGCCCATTCTAGCATGCCAAAGATGATTCCTTGGTTAAATTTGCACACTCTGCTTTATGCGGTACTTTAAAGATCTGCTCAATAACTTTTGGATCAAGGCTAATGATAACAACCTTGCCGTGAGCATCCTTGATAGTCTTTGTTTTGGAGTAAAACGCTTTGCACATCCAAGAACAAAATCAGGTTCCATGGCTGCCATAGGAAATGTAGACACCAAGTGAATGTTACTTCTTTTGATGCGCTTCATCTCATGACCAACAGGATTTTCAACTCTTTGCAGAAAATCAGCCATGTCCACATGACCAATCATCGTGTCCGTTACATTGTCAAGAACAGATGCAACTGACAATGGAGTTGCATGAGCCAACTCTTTATTGTATTGATATTTCATCTTTCTTTTGGATTTTGATGATGAGGGCATCTCTTGCGTTTGCGCTGCAACACAAAAATCCCAAAACATAAACACATCCTAAGCAGGAATTGCCATACAAGTTGATTTGCGATCAGCAACAAAGGTTCGGAAACGGATTGGAGACTTTGTAGATGCGATGAAATGATCTCAAAAAGAAATCATATGCATATGCAGTGATTGAAGATGAAATGAACGGAATGCGGAATGAAGTGTTATGAAGGTGAAAAATGAAAAATGGAATGAAATGAAAATGTGTGAAGGTGGAACACATGGGAATGCGTGCGAATGAAGGTTGCTGATTTTCAAACGTGACTTAGGGTCTCAAGGTGTTATTGCACAAAAAATGAATACATGTAAATGCAACATGTTACGGGAGATGAAAGGTGAGATGAGATGTGAATGCGGATGGAGAATGCACTTTACATGCAAATGTGAATGGCGGATGTAGAAACATGTATTTGCTCATGAAGGTGTAGATACATATGGAAAGATGGAAATGAAAAATGGAAGAGGAATAATGAGCTTTATAATCATGCTTGGTGAAAAGGTGAAGTCAAAATATATGGAAGATGAAAATGACATCTTTTTGACTTCTCAAAAAATGACTTTTAATCAAAATAAGACCTTTTGGATGATATTACACGTAAGGCATTTCGTGTAATCGTGTCGTGTGAATGGATGCAAAATGTGAGATGAGTGAAAAATGGAAGCGGAAAATGGGATTTACATGCATGTGTAGATGGTGAGTGAGATGGAAAACATGTAATTGCATTTCTCGGATGAGATATGAAGTGTTGTGACATGGAAGATGGAAGTGAAACATGATGATACTTTTGCATGAAGTGAAACAACAAGTTCTTGAGAAAGAACTTTTGACTTCTCCAAAGTGGATTGGCAAGCAAACACAAAGCACGAAAACTCAAAAGAAAAACATACCTTTGGAGAGTGACTCAAACATGTCAAGATGCAATGCACTTCAACACACAAATTGGAAAACATGTAATCGCATTTGTCGGATGATATATGAAGTGTTGTGACATGGAAGATGGAAGTGAAATGTGATGATGCTTTCGCATGAAGTGAAACAAGAAGTTCTTGGGAAAGAACTTGTGACTTCTCTAAACTGGAGAAAACTGGCAAGCAAGCACAAAGCACAAAAACTCAAAAGAGAAACATACCTTTGGAGAGTGACTCAAACATGTCAAGATGCAATGCACTTCAACACAAATTGAAAATTGGAAATTGGGGAAAAACGAAAAACAAGAAAATGAACAATTTTGTCATAACCCATTATGACATATAACTAATCTAAATATAAACATCATTTTTGTTAGCAATTGTGCCCCATTAAATTGTTATAATGTTGACCATTTACATTAAAACAATATAAGATATTATTAGTAAATTATAAAATAAGAAAATATTGTAAATGATCATATTTAATAAATTATTAATGATAAATGGAATAATATAATAATAAATGATTATATTGATAATCATATTTAATATAGAGTATTCTTATCTAAAATTAATAACCTCATATATAAAATATAATCATAAGTCGAAGGGTCACGACCCTCGACCAAAAAGGGCATATAAATCAGACATGCGAACAGGAGAAGATATCTATAATGTTGGAAATGAAACAATTTGAATACAAGGGAACCGGTGGATATTAAAGCAAGCAAAGCTAATAAATACATTGGGCTTTTACAAAGAAAGAAAACTAAAAACTAATTTGCCAACCGTGTGGATCCCACATACAGTCAACATACCTTTGCATAGTACAAGTGAATGTGCATAGACTTGGGAAAGATATAATCCCTTCCACGTATGTCCATGAAGAACGAAGATAAGACAACACCAATTGGAACGATTCATCATTTTTGGAAGAGGAAACGTGACCAGCACAACAACATAGGCTATTGACAGATCCCTGATCATTGATGTGGCCAAGGGTGGCCCACACCCAACAGAGATTGTTGGACTCTCATAAACATAATATGGTATAAGCGGCTCCACTTGGAATAGCATCAAACCCAATAATGACCAATAAGGTATGGTCATTAAATTAATGGAACATTCTTTATATATAAATTAATGGATCTTTATATATATGATCAATAATTTATTAATTTTTTTTTTTCTTTACAAATTGTATAATGAAATAAAAATATGATGATCCAAGCACGCCTTGGTGGAGGACATTCATTATGAATGTCAGCATATGATCCAAACATAGTTTGGTGGATGACATTTGTTATGAATGTCATATGATCCAAGTGCACTTGGTGGAGAACGATCCAAGTATAACTTGATGGAGGGCATTCCTTACGAATGTCATAGTATGATCCAAGTGTAAACTTGGTGGAGGGCATTCCTTACGAATGTCATAGTATGATCCAATTGTGAACTTGGTGGAGGGCGTTCATTGTGAATGTCATAGAAAGAGCCAAGTGTAAACTTGGTGGAGGGGCATTCATTATGAATGTCATAACTTGATCCAAGATAATCTTGGTGGAGAATGTTATGTTAAATATATAAATTCCCCAACTAATTGAAATAGACTCTTAAGGGTTATTATTATATGGACATACTTCAAAGTGGATAAAATATTTTGATTTGTTTTTACCAAATATTTTGTCCATCATTACTTGTCCCATACTAACCCTAATATTGGGGACATTACAAATTTCTTCATTTTTGAAGGAAACATGCAGTTTCCTTGGCATTGCTTTCAATAAATGCCAATCATCAAGCAATAATGTGCATAAAATCAGCAAGATAAGCAGAAATTAAATAGCAAGAAAGAATAAGTCCACTTACATGAAGATTAAGTGCCAAAATTGAAGGAAAAAGATGCTCTAATGTTGGAAATGTCTTAAAAAATGTTTGAATCTTTCAAACTCTTGCAAATTTGAATGGGAGAAGGCAGCAAACAAGGAGAATTTGTTAAAAGATGCCAAAACATGCCCTAATAATACTCCAAGATCCAACGTTTTGCATATGCATGCTCATGGGATGTTTTCGTTGAAAAACATGTTTCACCAAGGAGCATGATCAAATCAATTTGGAGTTTAAAGGTCAAAATGTGTATCGTAGTGCAATGCAATCACCATAAACACCAAATCGAGTCATCCTTGTGCAAAAATGTTGATAAAAAAAGGATTTATTTGGAGTTATCTCCAAAAACGTGCCCTATGATAGAGCTTCCAAAAACGATTTTCAGCATAATAAATTCATTCTTCATGTAAGAAAACTCATTGCCAAGCAAAAACACCTTCAATGGAGAAGATCTCATGCAAATCCACCAAGTAAATCTCTCACAATGAGAAAAATCGGGTTCTTGGAGAGCAAATGCATGCATTCTTTCAAAATCGGACCTTTTGGAGGGCACAACACATTTTAAAACACGCCTTTAGTTAAAATCACACCTTTTGGGGTGACAAACACATTTAAAAAACTTGCAACAAGAAAAATCACTTTTGGAGTGAATGACATGTTTTAAAATATGCAAGTGATCAAAATCACACCTTTTGGAGGGCAATGCATATTTTAAGTTGTATCTCACATTTTGGATGCAATGACACAAAAACTTACCTTTTGATGTAATGACATAAAAAAGGTCCACTTTTGATAGCCTTTTGATGTAATGACATTAAAAAGGTCCACTTATGTTTTCAAGTTAAACTTTATATGTAGTGACATGTAAAATGTCCACTTTTGATAGATTTTACATGTAATTGCATATAAAAGGTCCACTTTTGATAACTTAAAGTCATTTAATCAAACTTAATTTCATAAAAATGTTACTTAATGGGACATAAACAATATTTATATATCATATTTTAAAAATACAATACATAAATATCATTTAAAAAGTAACATTTAAATGAGCATTTGATTTAAAAATAAAAAATAAAATTGAAACTATATAGTTTATATAGTGACTTGAAGTGAAACATCAAAAAGTAACTCAACTTAAAATTAGAACATAAAGTGCACTATAGTTACTTTAAGTGAAAATTTAAATGATAAAGTAACTTAAAAACATAACATAAAGTGAATTTAAGTTATATATTTCAAAAAGTGAATTTCAAAATGAAAATATAACATGATATTTTTAATTCGTGCTGTTGCACCAAAAAGGTCCTCTTTTGAGGCACTAAAATGACCATAACTCTTGATTGACAACTCTAATTACGCTCTAGGTTAGACCAAAACAAAGGGGAAACCGAAAGCCACAACATGAGCAAGCCCAAAGGACTAAAAACCAATAAACGCAAACTCAAAAGCAAAGTAAAGGATGATGAAGGCTTCAAAAATCAAGCAAAGGCTCGACAAAAAGCAAAACGAAAAAGAATTAACGAAAGCTTTCAGTAAAACAACTTGATATACAAATTGAAGTTGATTGATCGATCAACATTAAACGATTGAATATCAAATTCAAACTTAGAGAGATGCAAAACTAGCTTGAAAAAGTTTTATATTGTTACTTGCATTTTCTGGTGACAAAATGCAGAACAACAAGGCACAATGTCTATAGAATACCCACTAATCTTCAGTGGAGTTCTTGAAGAAATTCCCACTCCTGACCTATGCAAGTTAGATTGACAGGCTTGTACCTCCATGAGTTTCCTGGCTTACTCCATGAGTACAATCTTGTCTATGGTGTCTCTGGGTAGAGTATACAACTCTCCTTTAAAGCATATAACTCGCACATATGTAAAGTTAGGAAACAGCAGGAACATGCAACCGTACTCATTGACTTTATTCCATGCCTAATAAAAAACATAGTTCTTTGGGAGTTCTTTGTCAAACAAATAGACGTAGTACCCAAAGAAGGCATCTTGTACTTTATGGTAGTGTATCTAACTTTTTTTGAGAGGCAATTGATTAGAATATTCTCAAACACGCACCAATGATCTGTCAGCTTTGGTTGATAAAACGGAAAAGGAACCCAGGGCAGCAGCAATATATACCATGTAAGCATTCATGTCGATTACTTTGCTGTCCTTCATAGTCACCAACTGTTCGTAGATTGAATCATTTATCAATTTTGCCCAATATACATTCTTTTTTCCTCTTATGGTGAGATGAATATATTTGCACATCCAAGGTTCGAAAACATTTGAATCCTTGAGCCCAACTAGGTGGCTAAGCAATGTGATAAGATCATTAATCTCCTCCTTGAAATCAGAATGACACACACCCATTGGCCATCTAACAAGATTAGACCTCGTAGTCACCAACTAGTTAACATTTACATACCTGCAACATTTAGCCATGTCATTGTTCCATCTTTCCAATGCCTTCTGTTTGGTAATGTTGGTTACCACTGGAGTATGAGAAACATGAAAGCTGCAATCAATAGTCTCTAGATCAAGACTAATGATGGTATTGCCATCTTGATCTTTGATAGTTCTAGAAGCCGCATGAAAATGTATGCGCATGCAAGGATGAACTTGGGTTCATGATTCGCCAAGGTAAAGGTAGATAACAATTGTATATGACTTCTCTTGATCCAAGTCATATTTTCAGTGGCTTCAACGTGAACCCTTATGAGGAAATATTTAGTGTTCATATGTGCTATATCAGTATCACGAACCTCTTCAGTATAAGAAGTTACTTCAAATGGCGGGGTGGAGTTGTGGTACTGATAGTCTGATACTTCATCTTCTTCTTGTCTTTGCCTTTTGCTGGTGCAATATCTTTTGACATCATAGAATGTTTTGCTTGTGCAATTGTTACATGAAAGTTCCATAGTATAAGAACTTCATCATATGAGGGGTCTATATGAAGCTTTTATTGTGTAAAACCACGTATTTGGACAAGGTATTAATAGGCAATATGTACGGGATGATTGAGGAGAGTGAATGAGCAAATGGGTTCAACTTAGAATGGCCCAAAAACAACTAAGAAAACCAAAAATTGTTTTTTCAATGTGCAGAACATGTGCAAATTGTTGATTTATTAGGATTGCTGCAAATGTATTAATATTGCCTCTTCAATAAATGTTTTCCAAGGGCAACTATCTCTCTCTTATACTACGAATGAGACATGGAGAGACATGTCCCTTCATGGTGTTAAGGTTGTAGCTTTTGTCGGATTGATTTTAACTTGAGATACCTCGTTGATGGTAAATATCCTATATATATAATATATATTATACATTGTATATTATTATATAATAATATAATAATACATATTATATATTATTATAAAATAATATATTACATACATGGTTAACATAGTAATATTGCATATATGCTTAAGATGAGTTACATTAATCATTATTTATATTACTCTTATATTAATATGTTAACTAGTGATGTTTAACTATAGAGACATGTCTCCTCTCATATTTATGAGTCCTCAAATCTGCATTTTGAAGATCATCAATCACAATGGCTATGATTCTACATTTGCAGAAATAATCCTAGAAATTAACATGGTATCGGAGTAGTGTTGCGATTGGGACATTAGATCAGGAATCTAGTCTCAAAACAGATTTGAGAAGTTTCAGTATTCACCAATAACATCTTATGACTAGAGAAGCAAATATTAGTGTAATGACCTTGCTCAAATCTGATCCCAAAATGCTGATAAAGGTTCAAGAAAAAAACTTTGCATACAAGGGTCATATGACTGATATAAAATTTCAGTTTTCTTTTATGGCACTTTCCTTCACTTAGCATCAATAAGAATGCTTGCAAGAAGACTCTTAATTGATTAAACAATGACCTAACATGAATGTGCAACTTCTATTGACAATATTCAATGCATATATGTTATTGAAACTACTTGCAATATGCAGCTACAGCAATTAGTAATTTTGACAAACACTTGAGATGCAAAATTATAACATTATTTATGCCAAAAAGAGAACCTACAGCCAATTGACATTTTTACAAACAGTTGGTATGCAAACTAACTAGCTGATAATAAAAGATATTGAATTGCTCAAATGACACCAGCAACTATTATCTCCTTAATTGCAATGAAATTTCTAATACAATGCTCATGAAATATAGCCAAGACTCTTGGCATTTACATGGATTACAAAATATGATAATGTTGCTTTAATGCACACCTACAACTGTAACTTATAACACCTAAAATGCAATGCTAACATGAATGATAAACAAAGGAACCTGGTCGTAGATGGCTGTAATAATTTTCACCAATCCTGCCTTTCCGCTTTGCTATTTCGGATCTGCTTTTTCACTTTGCTTTTTTCGGATTGCTTTTTCGGATCTACTTTTTCGGACTGCTTTTTCGGATCTATTTTTTTGGACTGCTTTCAAAATCTCAAACCCTCAGGTAGTCTGAGTATACAAATTATGTTCAACTTGAAATGGCTGAATACCACTTCCACTCCTCCAACTAGGGTTGATATCTCACAACCGAAATTGGCACCTTAGAGTCTTCAAACCCTCAGGCAAACTTGCAAGCACTAAAGCTTTCGGCACAATAGATGATTATACAACTCGAGATATCTCAAATACCCCCCCAAAGGCTCCTTATAAAGAATTCATAAGTAACTTCAAGAAACTTCTAGAATAATCTATTACTTTATTCTTTTAAGTGACTTTTTGATATTTTATTACTTTAGTCACCTTAATAATAAATTAATTAAATATAAGGTTACTTTTTAATATTTTATTTTTAATAACCTTATAAGTAATTAATCTAATATATTTTTTCCCCCTTTATTTCTTCCCTTTTTAGCCTCCGAGGAAAATTAAAGGCTAAAAAAAATAAGTAGCTAGTGGCTGTCAAAAAGGGGACATTACAGTCCTTTCCCGAAATTGCTTGTCCTCAAGCAATTGCAAACTCGGGTGCTGTAAAATCTGCTCATTCTCCCATGTGGCATCCTCTGCAGGCAGATCCTTCCATCTCACCAAGTACTCCTTAATCACTCTGTTTCGCAATTTCCTCTCTCTGACATCAATGATCTCTTCAGGCACCAAGACCAAATGCCCCTACTCATCCAGTGGTGGAAGGTCTGTGGAAGAGATAACCTGCTGACCTAATGCCTTCTTGAGGCATGAAACATGAAATACATTATATCTTGTTGCTCGGAGGCAGCTCTAACTCATATGCTACCTCCCCAATCCTCTTGGTAACCCTGTATGGATCGTAGAACCTTGGTCTCAGTTTCTCTACTCCACTCTTCTTAAGAGAGGACTGTCTATAAGGCTGCAGTCGTAAATATACCATATCACCAATCTCAAAACTACGCTCAACCCTGTGTTTATCTGCATAAGTCTTTTTCTGATTCTGTGCCATCACCAAATTATCCTTGAGTGTCTTCAATATATCTTGGCTTTCTTGAATCCAATCTTTTGCTTTAGGTGCCCTACTCTCATCAAAAGCCATCTCCACGAATGAAGGTGCATCATACCCATACAAGGTTCTGAAAGGACTCATTCCAATGGACATATGGTGTATGCTATTGTAGCAATACTCTCCTAAATGCAACCACCTGATCCAAGCTCGCTGTTGTCCTACCACAAAATTACGCAAGTACCCCTCAACCCACTTATTAACAATTTCTGTTTGCCCATCAGTTTGAGGGTGATAACTGGTACTGGGTGTCAACTCAGTGCCTGCCAGTCTAAATAGCTCTTGCCAAAAAGCACTCATAAACTTGCTATCCCTGTCGCTGACTATGTTCTTAGGTAGCCCATGCAATCTAAGATCTCCCTGAAAAATAGCTCAGCCACTTGTGAAGCCCTGTACTCTCTCGGAATAGCAAAGTAATGTGCGTATTTTGTTAACCGGTCTACCACAACAAAGATGCTGTCTCTTCCCTGTACCTTAGGTAGGCCTGTGATGAAGTCCATTGAAAACCTCTCTAATTTGTCTATATGTTTTGAAGTAGCCTTGATGACCTGCTAGGGGTGTATCATGGCAAGCTTGTAGTATCTTCTCCTTCAATTTTGATTCTGGTACCAGGTAGATCCTATCCTTGTAGTAAATCACATCATCAACAATCCTATACCTATCATCCTGAATCAGTCCATCCATCAACTCTCAAGCAAATGTATTCTTGGAGTACTCCACCAGTAAGATGGATTTCCAATCTATCGAAATCTCAGAAAGTGAGCAAGCTGAAGGCCTCTTGGAGAGGGCATCTGCAACAATGTTCTTCTTCCCCTTAACATACTCTATATCGAAATCATATGCCTGTATCCTGCTAACCCACTTCTGCCGTCTCTTGTTCAAGTTCTTCTGCTCTAACAAGTATTTGAGACTGTTATGATCTGTCCTTACCACAAATTTACCCCCAACTAGATACTGTCTGAACTTCGCCAAGGCATGCATAATGGCAAGCATTTCCTTATCATAGATGGAGTATAGTCTCTCAGCTCCCATCAACTTACGGCTCTCAAAGGTGATAGGGTGTCGATTCTGCATCAATACTGCATCAATACCTTCCCCTGAAGCATCACACTCTAGAATGAAAGGCTGCGTGAAATCAGGAAGTGCCAACACTGGACAACTGCTCATCACCTCCTTGAGCTTATCAAAAGCTCACTGCGCCTCTGTTGTCCAACAAAATGCACCCTTCTTGGTCAAATCTGTCAAGGGTGCCCCCAATTGTGATAACCTCTTAACAAAATGCCTATAGTAACTGCACAGTCCGAAGAAGCCTCGTAGCTCTGTAAGTGATTGTGGTGTGGGCCAATCAAGAATAGCCTGTATTTTCTCTTGGTGCACTTGGACACCCTCTGCACTGATCACATGTCCAAAATAAAGAATCTCTCTAAGGCTGAACTCGCATTTCGAAGCCTTAGCATACAAGGACTGCTCCTCCATGATGGTAAGGATCTCATCAAACTACTGCAAGTGTTATTCCCAAGTTTTACTGTATATGAGCAAATCATCAAAGAATACCAAGAGGAACTTACGCAACTGTTTGTTGAAGATATGATTCATACAAGACTGGAATGTGGCAATTGCGTTAGTTAATCCAAGTGGCATCACCAAGAACTCATAGTGCCCATAGTGGCATCGGAAAGCAGTCTTGTGCACATCTTGTTCCCTCACTCTAATCTGATGGTAACCTGATCGAAGATCAATCTTTGAAAAATATACTGCCCCATGTAACTCATCTAATAACTCATCAATCCTAGGTATCGGGTACCTGTTCTTGATTGTTTTCTTATTGAGGGTTCAGTAATCTATACACATTCTCATGGTCCCATCTTTCTTCTTCACCAAGACCAAGACCATCCTTAGGAGTGATCACACACTCTGCTGCCCAAACTATATCATCATGCCTGAAAATACTCTCCATACGTCTAGCTGAAACAATCTTAGGTGCTTTAGATGTCATACCTCTAAGCACCACTCTACGCCCATCAACATCTTTGAACTTGAGTTCCATGGTTTGGAAGTTTTGTGAGTACTTCCCTAATGACTGCAACCATTGGACCCCAAGTATGGCATGGATATCACCCAGGTCAACCACATAGAAATCATCTGTAACTGTGTGGTTGCCAATCATAATAGACAACTGTGGAATCCACTGAGTACAAGCTATCTTACGCCCATTAGCCACCATCACAATGAATCCCTCAAAATCCTCTAGAGGAATTTGTCGCTTGTTCACCAATGATGCATCAATTAAGTTATGAGTAGCTCCACTATCAATCAATACTGCTATCCGATGACCTTGTAGGACCCCACAAACTTTGAAAGAGCTGAACTTAGGAGCACTGGAGATAGAAGCAACGATCTCATTATGATTTTCTCGATCTAAACCGTTATTATCTTCTCTTTGAGGTTCCTGTTCCTCAGAACTACTCTCATCATCTGATATCACCTCAATTAAGTGAGCCTTGCCTTTCCCTAAGCAACAATGTCCACTAGTCCATTTCTCCTTGCAATGATAGCAAATCCCCTTAAGCCTACACTCCTGTCTATAAGCTTCATCAAAGTTCACCTTATTCTTCTTCTTCTAGAATGGCTTCTTCTCTCTTTCCTTATGGGATGTGAAAGGCTTGGTAGGAGCCCTGATGCTAGATGTAGAATATTCCATGTCTCTAGTCTTCATGATAACATCCTGGATTGCTTTTTCGGATTGCTTTTTCGGACTGTTTCTTCGGATTGCTTTTTCGGACTGCTTTTTCGGATCTACTTTTTCAGACTGCTTTTTCAGATCTATTTTTTTGGAGTGCTTTCAAAATCTCAAACCCTCAAGTAGTTTGAGTATACAAATTATGCTCAACTTGAAATGGCTGAATACCACTTCCACTCCTCCAACTAGGGTTGATATCTCACTACCGAAATTGGCACCTTAGAGTCTTCAAACCCTCAGGCAAACCTGCAAGCACTAAAGCTCTCGGCACAATAGATGATTATGCAACTCAAGATGTCTCAAATGCCCCCCCAAAGGCTCCTTATAAAGAATTCATAAATAACTTCAAGAAACTTCTAGAATAATCTATTACTTTATTCTTTTAAGTGACTTTTTGATATTTTATTACTTTAGTCACTTTAATATTAAATTAATTAAATATAAGGTTACTTTTTAATATTTTATTTTTAATAACCTTATAAGTAATTAATCTAATATATTTTTTTCCCCTTTATTTCTTCCCTTTTTAGCCTCCGGGGAAAATTAAAGGCTAAAAAAAAACAAATAGTTGGTGCCTGTCAAAAAGGGGACATTACAATTAGTGATCACAGGTCCATTGTGTGCATCTACAACTAATATCACAAACTTGTAAATTGAAGATCATAGCAAGCATAGTGGCAATACATAAGCAGTTTACATCTTAGGTTGTAAGCCTTCTTTTGAATTGCAGCTATCCTTGGCATTCACAGTTTGCATTAGATTATTGATCATCTCTTAATGAGGGTGCTATTGAAAACTGCAAAGGTGATTATAATATATTCAGAAAGATCATGTGTAGTGGGTGTATAAATACTTATGTTCCCCTAAGTTTCCGGTACGGGGACGGCGGGATGGGTTTCCGAGACGGCAAATTTTTTTGGCGATTTTGGGGACGGGGACGGCTATATATATATAGGAAAATTTTAAAATATAGTATATACATTGAAATTTGTAAATAGACATGTCATTCATATGAAACTATGCACAAGGCATGTCATTTAAACATTATAGAACCATAACATACAACATTTGAATGCCATCTATGAAATAATATCCGATTTTAGTATTTTACTATTTAGTATTTTAGTATCCAATTCTCAAAATGCATATCAATACAATATCAGAGAACACTGAACAATGAACATTAAGTTATTAACCATTGTCAATATCATAAGACTCATAATGATAAGCATGATAAATCATAAATCTGAAAATCAAAATCAAAATATGCCCAAAGCTATAGGCTGCCATAAAGTAATAAGTATCATATAATCAATGTATCATAATCATGTTCATGTTCAACATAAAAAGAAAAACATAGAAAATGAAGCAGACTGCTGCTCCTATTCTACCTCTACTAATCCATGGCATCAAAATCAGAATCCTCCTCATTGTCATCCTCCACAGGAAGCGTAGTCTCATCTAATGGAACCCCAACCAGTCCTGGTGCTATGTCATCCTCATCTATCTGGGCCACATCCTCAGACTCAACATCCCATCACAAAGCTGGTGTCTGCCTATACTCTGGAGTCTGGCGATCGGCAAGTCAAAGAGTATGATGCACTGTCACTAGCTTCTCCGTTCTTTTAGAGGTAAGTCTATTCCTCTTGATAGAGTGGATATATGAATATGTGGACCAGTTCCTCTCTGCAGCTGAAGAACTAGCAACCTGTGAAAGGAGGCGACCGACAAGTATCTTTAACTCAGGTGTATCTCTCCCATGCCAAGTCCACCATCCAATAGGATCCCTCTGTGCCAAAACAACTCAATCCAACCTTGCTTGTGGCTTACCCAAGTTTGGGCCACAAAGGTTGGTGAAGTCAAGGAACTGTGCACGAAGAGTAGAGGCATCTTGAGCTGAATACATCTTATCAATTGCTTTTGTGAAGCCATCCAAAACCTCAAGATCATCACATGTGAGGCCCCTTCCACCCAACTGTGCATACCATTTGGGATTTAGAGCAAATGCTGCCATATGAAACGGGGTATTCATTATGTTCCACCTCCGCGTCACAATAGGCCTAATATGCTCCTCATAAAAGCCCAATGTAGGATCCTTTGTCGCAACAATTCTCTTCATCTTACCCAACATGCTGTCAATAGTCTCATTGATCTCTCGTAAACTAGGAGCATCAGTATCAGCATATCTAATGACATCAACAATGGGTGCTATGACAGAGCAAATGTATTTGTAAGATCAAAATGCCAAAAGAAAAAAAAATCAGAATTAGAATTTTAAGAATTTTAAGATTATTAGTAGGAAAATCAGCAAGCAAAAGACTAATAGTAAATTTAAAAACCAACAACTTACTTCATTGTGGACCACCAACTCTCATCAAGGATCCTTTGCCTCACCACTTTTCCTTCAGTGGACTTCGAATGAGACCATCGTCCCCACTCTGGATTCACCACCATCAATTGAAGGGCCTCATACACCTCAATCATCCTCTCCATCAAGATGAAATATGTTAAATACCTATAGCAACAATTTAAAATTTAAAATTTAAACTTAAACATCAATGATTAAAATTTAAAACAAAAAGCATCACATGTAAGTAAACTTATAAATAATTTTTTTAAATAACTTAAAGTTAAAACAAACTAAAACTAAACTATAATTATAATTGACATACCTTGTCTCGGCTAGTTTGAGGAACTCCTTCTTAGAGAAGGACTTGAATAGAGCAAGTGAAGTGTGGTGGTTGCAAATAAACATTTGCACTTCTCTAGCTTCTAGCACCGCTTGCTCCACCCATTCAATCTTCCCTATGTCCTTCAATGCATTGTTCAAGGAATGAACACACCAAGGGGTCCAAAATATGTGCCTATAAGCACCCTCTATCATCAAATCTGCTGATTTGCACACAGGTGCAGAATCTGTGATAACCTATACAACATTAGAGGGCCCAATCTCCTCTATGGCATCTCGCAAAATGGTGAACTGAAAATCTGCATCCTTCTTCTTTCCTAAGCAATCTATGCCTCTCAAAAAATAAGAGCCAGCAGGGGATGTGACAATGATATTGATGAGTGGTCGATGTCTAACATCGGTCCACCCATCCATCACAATAGAGCAACCTGTCCTAACCCAAGTGCGTCTCATATCCTCAAATAATAAAGCAACCTTTGAGTACTCTTCATCTAGGATAGTGGTTCGTAGCTTATGCTCACCGGGGGGCACAAATGAGGAATTCATGCTCATAATATCTTTCACCATTTGTTTATAATAAGTGGAACGGGCTGCATTATATGGGATACCATTAGCAACAAAGAATCTGCCAATGGATGCCTCACACTTCTCCTTTGCTTGTGCATTAAACATACTTTCCACCGAGCCCTTCTCACTACTACTTATCTTTCTCTTCCCTCTAGACCCACTAGGACTGCCACTAGTACCAATGGCGGATGAAATATGCTTAGATGATTGTGAGGGAATGGATGGTGATGTCACTATCAAATTTTGCCCCTCCATTTCAGCCTCTAAGTGCAATCTTTGACATTCTAATTTTTGTTCATCGGTTAGGTTAGGACAAGCTTTGACTCCTTGGCATGTAACACCTAAAAAATGTGACTTCACTCTTGTATAGCTGCCCCTAAAATCATCAAGACAAACATGACAATCCCACACCCTAGTTCCTTCCGAATTCTTTTTATCTTTTGGCCTAGGTGTGACATATTGGAGAAGAGGTTTTTTCCTATTGAAAGGACCTTTTGCAAAATTCTTCATAATGTCGGAAGGGCATTTAAACAAATCAGCTTTAAGATTGGGTTTTTGCCTAGTGTCACTACTAACAACATCAACCTCTGCATTTTCTTCTTTACTACTACTACTTGTACTCCCATTGCTGCTCATTGTGTTTAAATATGCAATTGAATAGATATATGAGCTGAAACAATGAAAAAATAAAAAAAAATCAGACTTTGCAAGCTACAAATTTATTAAAATAATGATAG
This sequence comes from Cupressus sempervirens, assembly GCA_028749045.1. Taxonomy (NCBI): domain Eukaryota; kingdom Viridiplantae; phylum Streptophyta; class Pinopsida; order Cupressales; family Cupressaceae; genus Cupressus; species Cupressus sempervirens. The sequence continues at coordinate 796,848,587 of CM053792.1, forward strand.
AAGAAAGCACAAAGAGTTTTATACTTACTTGGTGGACAAAATAGAAGATCAAACTCTTGGTCAAGCTCTTGGAAGCAAAACTATTACCTCCTCTACTTGCAAAATGAAAACTTCAGCCGACTGCAACATAAAATGAAAACCAAAGAATGGTTAAAACAATTTAAATGTGTTGAGTTATATACATTTTAGGGTTTTTGGAGGAGTGGGGCCCACTAGCCGACCAAAAAAGACACAACAAATGTTTTTTTTTATAATGTTTTGAGCTTGCAAAAAAGGGGGACGGCCGGCCGTACCTGGTACGGTCGGGGGACGGCTAGACGTCCCCTTTCTGTACCGGGGACAGCCTTTTGTCCCCCCCACATCCCCAAGTTTCGGGGACGTCCCCTGCAAAAAAAGGGAATTTGGGGACGGCTGGGGGACGTCCCATACCCGTCCCCCCGTCCTCGGGACGTCCCTGTCCCCGAAACGGAGGGGTTTTAGGCCGGGTACACGTCCCCGGGGAACATAGATAAATACATTCAGGATTTGATATAAATGATGCTATTCCACGACGAAAAATGCATCTTGTCTTTGATTTGGTTTGACACAATTGATAATGCAGCAATTTCATCATCTGTGGAGTTTGCATTCATCAAAACAATTCAACATGCATCTAAAAGGATTAACAACTGCGCCCCCCAATCACTTTGTATGGAAAGTGGTTCTTGAAATGCATAGATCCTTTGCAAGATTTTAATTCATAATTTTGTTAAATATTTCATTAGCATCCAGTTGCGTATGTGGGCACAATATGGGCATATCTGATGTGGTGTAGGTCGCTCAGAACCAATAAGTAGGAGATCGTGAACCACATCCTTGCAAGAATGTTTGAACATTCCAATAGATGGACAAGGAACAACTCTCTGAATCACATGATTTCTTTACGATGATTTGGAAGAAACACGATGTCTTCCATATGTTTCATATTCTGATTGTATTTGAAATATATGGTGATTAAAATTTTATGAACATGTAATAATATATAGAATCAACATACAGTTTAAAAAAATCAAGCAATCGATTGAGTCCTATTTACCGTACTGGTAAAGAAATCAACGCATACAGACAATGGAACAGAATAGTAGAATTATATTCGCATATGCCAGACATACATTATGCTTGATAAGATTAATGATAGAAGATCTATGATTTACAATGATCCCAGACGGGATATAAATACTATCCGCTGAACCTTCCTAAAGGAGTCCGTCGGCCACAATCATTATGTCCGCTACAAACTATTTACCCGTCGGCTACAAAATACAAAACACCAATGACAGTCAATCCGTCGGCTACAAAAACATCGCCGGGACCATCCAGTCGGCTGACACCATCCCCCTGAAAAAGAACAGTCGTCTCCTGACGACTAACAAAATGAGGAGACAACTTACAGACAACAGAAGAAATACTAGAGAGAAGGGGGCGTCCCAGAAGTGTGCTGCTGGCGACGTAACTCATACACCTGCTCTGTCCTGATGCAGAGATTTGTCTGAATCTGAGAATTAACCTCGACGACCTCCTTTAGAAGAAGTGCCGCATCCATAGCCTGCCTCCTAGCTAACTGCATCTCGTGCTCAGCCACATCCTTATCTCGGACAGCCGCTTCTGTACCTTGCCTAGCCACGTCCCTCTCCTGCACCGCTGCTGCCATATCTGCCAGTAGTGCCGTCCGCTCTACGGCCCATGCTGCTTGCTGTTCGGCCAAGTCGGCGGCGAGCTTCTTTCTAGCCTCACTCTCAGCTGCCAATGATCTCTCTGTTGCAACCCTGTCCGCCTCTGCACGCCGACGACCATAGTAAACATCCTTGTACAATCCCACAATCTCATGTGCCAGCTTCATCAGAGGGGTGCCACTGGGTCCCAACTCCGGCTCAGTAGCCCAATCTGCCAACATCTCAGCTATCTCCACCGCCGGCCAACCCCTGTCTACAAAGCAAGTCTGAAATCGTCGAGGACAGATCCAACGGATATATGCTCTGATCAAATGCCACTCCCTCTGTCGAGTTAGGGCCTGAATTGCCACATCGTGTCCCTTCTTCAACGTAGACTTCATAGTCCTGAGGTAATCCCGACACCTGTCCTCAGTCGACCCGTAATCCTCCTTGGCGAAGTCCTCCAATGACCATTCTGCATCACTCTTCTCCTCATCAGCGGGAGCCATGCCCACATCCGGTGCCGCCTCCTCTGCTGTTGGCGCAACCATGGCATGTGGCATTCCCTCCTCCTGAAGCTGAGGCTCCGGTACTGCTGGTGATGTTCCTGAACGCCTAGGAGACTGAATGGACGGACCTCGCTTGGCAGGAGTGAGTTGGAACTGCTGCCTCAGAAACACACTAGCTCTATCCATCACCTCCGATTGGTCTGACTGCGTGAGGTCCATGTTCTCCTCCAGTACTGGCTGAGTTGACTCGGCCTATGCTAAAAAAGATGACGAAACAGTGACAACTGCATCACAATCAATGATATCCAACCGAACCTGTGGCTCAGGCTTCGGCGGTGGCAACTGTGCTCTCTGTGAGAGTGCGACGGTGACATCTGCTGGTACAACTGGAATCACCTCCGCTATAGCCGTCGGCAATATCTCGGCGACTGTCCGCGGGACAACATCTGTCGTTGTCTGTGGGACCATCTTCGTCATTGTCCATGGGACATCGGCCTCCACTGGAGGAGTCATGAGGATCGGGGCATGGCGCTAGCCAAATGGTGGAATAACTGTTGGGAAGGTAGTCCAGTGCACCGAAGTTGACAGTTGAGGAGGGGTAAAGAATGTGGGCCCACTACCCACTGCCTCACCGCCAACTTCTGCCGAAGTGCTCTCCTCTTCTTCCATGGACTCAGACCCGTCACTCACCGAAGTGCCCTCCCGTCCGCTATTTGTCCCTTCGAAAGCATCCAGTCCGTGGAGTACTTTCTTGTGGCCTGCTGCTGATCCTCCTATATCCAAGTGTCGCCAATAGAATATGGGAGGCTCCCCATCTGCCAACTTGCCCCTTGGAGGAGCCTCAAAATCATCCAGTGGAATCTGGCTAGCTGTAGCCTCTAGAAACAGCCCGATGGCATGGTGCGGCATAAAAAATGTTCGCTGTTGCAGGGTCATAAATTCCTCTATCTTGTCAGCCAGGACTGAGGCCCAATCATATACCACTCCCTGTATGATACCATTCATAAACACAACCTGCGGCAATGCTATATCTGAAGCTCGAGTGGCATCTGTCAACTTGCTCTTGATGATGTCCATGATACACCGCCAGTGACCCTCCCGAATAAAGTCCCTGCGAAGCCCTCTGCACTTTGTCCCCTAAATCGCTGCCTCCCTCTCCACAGGTGTAAGATCCCGACACACTAGATCTATCCAATGCTCCTTCCTTTCCTGTGAGAGTTTATTGATCTTGATCTCCACTTTCTTACCATCGGGGCTAGGGATGCCGAAAACTCTAGTGAGATCTCTAGGTTTAAAGGACACCGTCATCTGCTGCTTCTTGTAGAAGAATGTACTTGTTCTGCTTCGGGTGCTATATGTCTTTATCATGGTGCGCAATACTGATTCGAACAACCGGATGGAGAAGATGGGAAGCTGGATGGCCCAATGAACCTGTGCCCGCATCAAAATCTGTTTAATCTAGTTTGCCTTTGGGGTCTCCTGCCACCACCTCCGGCATTCGCTCCCACTAAGACCCTCGAACTGGATGGTGAGATAAGTGAGTTCCTCCTTGGTCTTCTGCTTCTTGCTACTAGAATTCAAGGGGCCTGCAACTCGAATCTCCGATGCCAAAACTCTTGAATTTTTTTCCATATTTGTTGCCAACTGACTCTTCCACGGCTTCCGCTTGCCCGCTGACTCCATGCAAAAATGGCTTATTCCTCCTTATATATATATCCTCCGTCTGTTACAAAAAATCTCACCCCGCGGAAGAGGCCGAGAATATGCTGTACAAACACACCTATCCCGCGGAAAGATACCGGAGGACAAATCTTAATCAACAGTCCTTCCAATGAAACAATACAGAAACAACCCAACTTTGCAGTCTCCAGCTTGTCACTGCACACAGAATCGATTCTCCCCAGGCCTCCGTTCGAATGACTCAGGGAGGTAATAGAAAAAACTTTATCTGATATCGGCTACTGGCTTGATCTGCACGGAATAATGTCCGCCAATCCCTAACAGCAAACACTTGAAACTGCCTTTGCAGTCTTCATAAATTAAGTTTTAAGCTCGGCTTTGTCACTTTATTTCTCCACCATTTGATTGGTCGCCCAGAAGTATTATAGTAGGCTTTGCTGTAACGTGTCTTCAAAAACTTTTCGAATTGGTTGGACCAGATGCAAGCTTTATTTCTCACTCGTGATTGCCCATTCTGCTACCGAGCTTGATTTCCCCCCCCTGGCAGGTAAATTTCATAACATGATGACCCTCCTGTTGCTGATTGTCGTGCCCATTAATTGCAGTAGCAATGCCGGTGTTGAATCCGATGGTGCACAACAAGGACGAGCTCTGCGGCAGGTGACTCTGAAGTGCGCGAGATTGTTCTGTTTTCTGCCCGCGGAACTCTCTTCTTAATGTGCGAGAATGTCATCCTCCAATTGCAACTCGCGGAAGAGTCTTGCAACAAAGTTAGTTTGTAACACGGGCGACGGCTTTGACAATCCCGCAGAAGCTGCCGCGGATAGGAGAGGCCGGAGAAAGAAGTTGACCACCGGATGACCTCCCGCGGAGAAGTGCCTGTGGGAAGTCTCCTGCGGACCTGTGCCCGCGGGGTATCTCCGCGGAGAGTCTCCCGCGGGGTTTTTTTTTTTTTTTTTTCAAATTAAATTATAGAGGTACCTCTATTTGGCGTCGCCGCCTCACAGTCCTTTAATGACAATGACGGAGGATTCATGTGAGTACTGGGCGACGACGACATCCTTCTTGCGCGATATATTTTCAATTTAGATTCGTTAACTGACTGACGCACCTCCTGTCCGTACAACGTCGATAGTTTGATTGCTCCATTGTCGCCAACCTCCCGGATCTGGTATGGTCCAACCCATCGCACCTTGAAATTTCTCGGCTTGATTTCATTGCGACCATCATACTTCAATACTAACTGTCCTAGTTGGAATTTGCTACGTTTCAGGTGCTTATCATGCCAGACCTTGTGTCTATTCTGTGCCACTTCCGTCGCCCACTGTGCCAGCAATTGCTTCTCCTCTAGCTTATTCAGATTGCTTAACTGCTCTTGTAAGCTTCCGTCGTCATCCAACTTGTTTTCCAATGCTATTCGGAGACTTGGGATCATGAATTCCGCTGGGACTACCGCTTTCTGTCCAAACATTAACTGGAATGGTGTGTGCCCTGTCGTCACCTTGTATGCCGTGCGGTAAGCCCACAAGGCGGCGGGTAAGTTTTCCTCCCAATCAGCACCTTCAACCGCGCAGGATTTGTAGATGATGGATACTAGGATTTTATTGGTAGCCTCAGCCTGTCCATTTGCTCGTGGATAATACGGACTTGACAATGAATGATAAATCTTGAACTGGGTGGTGAGCAAGCGGATGACATGATTAACAAAATGACCCCCCCTATCACTTGTTAATTGTAACGGGATTCCATACCTGGTAATGATCTGTTCATAAATAAATTTTGTAGTGCTGACGGCCGAGTTATCTGGTAATGCACGTGCATCCACCCACTTGGTCAGGTACTCTGTTGCAACAATGATGTACCGGCACCGTCGAGTCTTGCTCACCCTCAGTGGTCCAATGAAATCTAATCCCCATCGCTCAAAAAGTTCCTGCGCATGTGAGGGGTGAAGTGGCATGAAATCTCTCTTCAGCGGCTTCCTGGCCCGTTGGCAAGTGTCACATTTGATGACCCATTCCCGTGCGTCATTGTACAGTGTCGGCCACCAGAGACCTGCGAGCAATATCTTCGGTGCAGTGGTGTTGGGCCCCATGTGTCCTGCCGCAGGACCCTCATGTGCTTCTTTTAACACCTGCAGTATCTCCTCTTCCAGCACACATCGCTGAAGAATATGATCCGGCCCCATTTTGTAGAGCAATCCATTGATCAATTGAAACATGCGACTCCTGATTATCAACTTGCGCCTATCACTTGGTGACATCCCAGTGGGAAACTGTCCTGTTGACAGGTATTCGCCAATACTCCTGTACCATTCCGGCAGTACCCCAATCTGAAACAGCTGCGCATCAGGGAAGTCGTCATTCACACCCTTCGCTGGTTCCCTTGTTTTGATTCGTGACAGGTGGTCGGCACTGACATGTCTCTTTCCTGGCCGGACAATGATTTTGAAAGTAAATTCCTGCAACAAGAGTAGCCATCTACTGATCCTCCCTTGGATGACAGATTTATTAATCATGTACAATAGGGCCTAGTGATCAACATAGAACACAAACGGTGTAGCAAGCAAATAATGATGGAATTTTTGCACAGCATAGACCTTTCCCAATGCTTCTCTTTCAGTCGTGCTAGAGTTCTGCTCGGCCTTTGATAACAACCGGCTGGCAAAGTATATTGGGTGATCCAGTCCGTGATTACCAGTCTATGCCAGGGTGGCGCCAATCGCATAGTTGGAGGCATCCACATGAACATGAAACTCTTTATTCCAGTCCGGATATGCCAAGATGGGTGCCGTAGCTAGTCGTATCTTTAGCCCTTCAAATGCCTTGTCCTACTCTTTATCCCATCTAAATGGTTCTTCCTTGCAGGTTAACTTATCCAACGGGTGGGACACCTTGGCAAATTTTTTAATAAATCTCCTATAATAACCTATATGCCCGAGAAAAGATTTAACCTCCGCCACATTAGTAGATGGTTGCATTTCAAGAATGACTCTCACCTTGTCGAGATCCGTCTTTAACCCTTCCTTACAGACAATGTATTCGAGCAGTCTTCTGTGCGAAACCATGAATCTGCACTTCTTGGGATTCAACGCTAGCCGGGCTTTGCGACATCTCTCCATGCATTCACCAAGTGCTGCCAGGTGTCCGTCCTTCGTGCTAAATATTGACCAATCATCCAGGAAGGCTTTGAAGTTTCCCATAGACATCCTGTCGAAGATATGCAATATAATCCATTGGAATGTGGCCGACGCATTACACAACCCAAATGGCATCTGGTTGTATGTGTAGACCCCATCTTTGACGACAAACGTTGTCTTCAACTTGTCCTCCTCCGCTATAGAAATCTGATTGTATCCGGAGAACTCGTCCATAAAGGAGTAAATTTCATGTCCCGTGACCTCCTCCAGAATGCTATCTGTGAATGGAATCGAAAAAGGATCCTTGATTGTCACTGCATTCAGGCATTTGAAATCGACGCATATCCGGATCTGAGTAGTATCCTTCTTCAATGAGATGACTATCGGTGACACCCATTCGCTGGTCTGCACCTTGAAGATAATGCCAACTTCCAACATTCGGTTGATTTCCTCCGTAACCTGTGCCACATAGTTCTTGTTCATCCTGTAGGGTTTCTTTCGTACAGGTACGGCTCCTCCTATCAGCGGTATGCGGTGCACACATAATTCCGGCAGTACTCCCTTGAGGTCCTTGTATGTCCATGCAAACACATCCTTGTACTCCAGAAATATCTTAAATGCCGCGGCCTTGAGTATTGGATCCTAGTTATCTCCGACTAGTATGTTCTTCGGCTCTGTCTCGTCCCCCAAATTCATTGTTTGTTGCGTAGCTTCATTATACTTGATTGTCTCCCCTTCACTGAATGCATGGGCGGGTGTAACATCCAACGGTGCCTTCCCCTCCTTTACTTCAATAAACTCCTTCGGATATTCGTTCTCAATCGACTGAACATTGTAGCTGTGAAATAATTCATACTCCTCCATTTGCCAGTGGTAGAGATCGTTGACGGAATCCAAGTCGTCATCCATTGATCCTCCGTCCAATCAGAGGACGCCCTCTTGATCCGGTTCCATCCGTTGTCTGCCTTCATCCTCCTCTCCCTCAGAATCTGATGACAGGGCCTCTTCCCCTACCATTTGGGTATGCAGATCAATGACGAATCAGCGGCCTTTACTTTCCAGTGATAAGGTGTTCTTCTTCCAGTCGTGTCGGGCTCTTGCTTCGATAAGCCACCCGCGGCCCCGGATGGCGTCATACCCTTTCCTCTTCAACGAAATCACCACGAAATCCATCAGGAATGACTGAGTGCCAATGGTTATCGGCTGTGCCATGAGAATACCCAGCGGTTTAATGCCATGTTGATCGGCTGTCAGCAGCTGAAATCTCGAAGACCATAATGTTGGCTGTCCAAGTTTCCTCCAGGTTTCTTCCGGCAATATGTTTACGCCGTACCCTCCGTCAACTATTGTGTCTGTGAGAAAATGTCCAAGGATCCCCATCTCGACGACTGCAGGGTGCCGTCCGAATGTCAGCACCAGTAACATCTGATCTTCTCCTCCTACAACAATTTCCTTTTCCTTCCCTCGACTTGGTTCTCCCGGTGACTTTTCCTTCCCTTGACTTGATTCTCCTGCAATATTTGAAAGAGCAGATCGAAGTTGAGGAATGGTTTGAAGCAAATCATTTACCTTTACTTGCACCTCCGTTTGCAAAATTTGCCATACTATGTTTTGTTCTGCGGAATTCCTCGCTGAAGTGCCGGGGGTGTTGCTGCTTGGGATACTTTTCCAACCTCCGCCCGTGCTTCTGCAAATTTCCTCTTTTCTTTGGCAGGGTCCAGGTATTCTTTTGCTTGTTGCCGCGTAATTGCTAGAACTTCTTCCTCATCTGCTCCGACAGTGATCAAGTTCACTCCGGATTTTGGACACTTTGAGTTGTCATGATCGCCGGGTCCGCACCATTGGCACAATAGTTGAGGTGTATTCGCTGTTGGACATTCCTGTGCAAAAAGCCCCCACAAGTTACATGCGCGGCACTGAATAATCGGCCGTCCATTTGCATCATACTGGATCTGGCTTCTGCTCGTATTGTTATTGTTATTGTTCTGTCCACGCCGATTATTCCTATATCCTCCGGATGTAGCACCGGCGGTATTCATGTTTCTGCTACTACCCGACGGGGAAGCCTCCTGCGTAAGAAGTACCTGTGGGGATACTCTGGTCTTCATGTTAAAGGGGCACTCCTTTGTCGAATGGCCCATGATCTGACAAATGTCGCAGAATTGGTTCTTTGGACATGATCCTTTAGTATGACCATCGGTCTTATAGTCCGTGCACCACAACTCACTGCCTTTTGGCTCCTTCTGCATGTTTTTAAATTCCTTCATCATGCGGATCATATCCTTTTGTAGGGTGCAGACCTTCTTGCTACTGCCCTCATCGTCACTGCTATCTTCACTGGAAGGCTCGTCGTCATCAGAATCAGAGGAACTAGTCTTCTTCTTCTTCTTTGTCTTGTGCTCACTTTCGAGATTCAATGCTCTGTTATAGGCTTCCATGTATGACGACGGCGGCACAATTTTCATTTTCTTCCGCAGGTTAGGGCGTAGACCTTCCACGAACCACCTTTTCTGAAGTCCATCCGCGGGCTTATTCTCCATTTTGTTTATCAGATCTTTTAATTTCCTGGCATAAACGCGAACAGTTTCGTTCTTTCCTTGCTTGGTATTGAAGATCTCTGCTACAATTTCATTATCGTCCCGCAACAGTTGAAATTCGGCCAGAATTCTTTTTTAATGTTATTCCAACTGTCCAGCTTCTGCGGATCTGTACTAATAGACCAGTCAATTGCCACGCCCCGTAGGGTTGCCGAAAATTGTTTCATCCAGTTGTCTTCATCAGTTATCCCATTTGCCCTCCAGATCGTTTCACATGTTTTATAGTGCCGGATGGGATCGATCGTACCATCGCCATCAAACTTCGGCAATTTCTCTTTTGGTAACGCCATCACGATTGGTGTCTGTAAACAAGCGTTGCTCGGTCCTGCAACACTGGCGGACTGCACTCCCACATCGGTGGACTGCACTCCCACACCGGCGAACTGCACTTCGGCGGACTGGTCTCCCACACCAGTGGACTGCACTTCTACACCGGCGGATTGGTGTCCCACACCGACGGACTCAACCGCTGTGAACCTTGGTGAAGAAGGGTTTTCTGAAGTCGTCCCCTCTAGAAGTATATCTTGGACGAAGAGTTCACTCCACGCTCTTGCTTCGTCGGCACTTCGAGCCGTGCGAGTCGATACTCTTCCGTCTAGATTCTCTTCCCTCGGCGAACAAAAATTCAAAAAGTCCTCCCGTGCTTCTTCCACCAATTCCACCTGTTGTCGAGTCTCCTCCAACAATGCCTCCGCACTCTTGTTTCCGTCAGCAATCCTTTGGAATCTCCGTTGGCGGTCTGCCTGTTGTGCCAAAATTAAATATTCTTGTGCAGTACGGATTCCATCTTTTCCCTTGACCTTATTCCGATCCTTGTTAAGCTGATTTGGCATTAATCTTCATTCCTCCCACCTTCTAGATTCATACAACGGCGCCAAATGTTTACCGTACTGGTAAAGAAATCAACGCATACAGACAATGGAATAGAATAGCAGAATTATATTCGCATATGCCAGACATACATTATGCTTGATAAGATTAATGATAGAAGATCAATGATTTACAATGATCCCAGACGGGATATAAATACTATCCGCCGAACCTTCTCGAAGGAGTCCATCGGCCACAATCATTATGTCCGCTAAAAACTATTTACCCGTTGGCTACAAAATACAAAACACCGACGACAGTCAATCCGTTGGCTACAAAAACACTGCCGGGACCATCCAGTCGGCTGACAAGTCCTTTATAGTCATGTATGAGAAAATATTGTAGAGGTATGCAGAAGTAAACTGAATAGGAAGAAAATGACGTGGGGGACACTTAAAATCTCGCAGGCCATGAAGGATATAATTATAGATCGTGATAAGTAAAGAGAATGAGAGATTAATGTAATGGTGTGAATTCATTCACCCATCTAAAATGAAGTGCAATCTCTTAATTCACCTGTCATTCACAGAGAACTCACGTAGACAATAGTTTGAGAAAGCGATCGAGTAGTAAAGACTCTTCTTCAAAGTGCAAGTGATCCCAATGTTGGACACATAAGCATCAAACCCATGCATTAAGGTTAATAAATAAGATCATATAACATATCGTGTCAAGAAGACTCGAGTACAACTGTGAATGAATATTTCAAGTGTTATATGGTAAACAAATCCACATATTACAAGACCGTAGAAAGAGATCATTGGGAGTAAAACATTAATAAGGATGAAAATAGCCAATTGGAGCATCGCAAATGTTGAAACTGTGTCCCACCAAGCACTAAGTTCGTAAGAATTTTGAGGTATGAACATCACACTATTACTAAGGAAGGTAAGAATGCACAACTCATTGAAGAGAGGTAATATTATATTTTATGAAGGAAGAATCTTTATAAGGAAATGTTGAATATTTTGTGAATGTTTTATTAAGTAAGTTTATTTGTAAGGAAGGCTTAAGAATATTGTATTTGAGGAAGATAGTTTATAAGGAAGTAATAAATATTATATTCAAGAAATGGATGTTTATTAAGGAAGATATGAAGGATTAATTTATAGGAAATGATGTGTAAATACAAATGCGGTGGGATCCAAGATCAAATATATATGAAAAGGTATGCAGAATATTCAGCTGTAAATTATATATTGTGAAGGGTCACATCACTCGTAGAAGTTATAAGGTATGAGAAAGTGTATTTAAATTATGTTTGTTATTCCAGTTTCATAATTAGGTTATTCATTTTATAAAGAGATGAAGGATTAGATTATTATTACAAGTTGTTATATTATAATAAACTAATTCTTAATATTAATTTATAATATTGTTATGAAATATCATTATAACAATGTGCAAATACGTATTGATAAATATTTATTCTTCAAAGTGATTATAAATTGTTCTCTTATAAGGAATCTAAAGTAATAATTTACTATTATTAGTAAATGACGAATAAGTTTATAAGAACCATTGTGTCGATTATGTAGTAAATAGGGAGTGTGTACTAGGGGAGGATTAAATCGCCCATGTTGGGGTAAGAGAGCTCCACATAGGTCGTGTCCAATCTCTAGAAATTGTAATTCTACCATCCGTTCTGTAAGCTGATATATGTGGAAAATGGATGTTATTTAGAATTTCTAATAGAATTTAGTGATGATATTTGTAACTTGGTTCAGATAGAATTAATTAAATATATTTTCGACTTCTAGTGAACCTCATATCCTTTGCAGGATCATAATAAGCTGACCTAATAGAAGGGGCCATTAAAAGTAATAAATAATTATTTGTCGATTACAATATTAATGTCTAAAGGCATGAAAGATTTAATAAAAAAATATTGATGTACAGTTTATTATTCATCCTTGAATATTTTATTTAACTAATCAATGTAGTCTCTCTAATTTGTAAATACTATAAGAGCTATTTGCGTTGATCTTTTCCTTTGAGAATGTTCTTGTAGGAAAAGAAGGATTGATATCAAGCTAAGAGGGAGTAAACCATGTTGTGATGGATTCACCAATGATATTAATTTGGAATACACAGAGTGCAAGATGTGCATAATATAGGTTTAATCAAAAGATCAAACAAATACCTTTACATAAACAAAGGAAATCCGAGTTATTGTTGTGAGGAGGTTAATAAAGCTTTTAAGAATTCGTTTGAACCATCCACGAGTCTCTCTTCGATGAATGAAACTTGACGTATGAGTTGTAGATTCATTCATGTGGCACGATCATACTTAATCAAGATATTGGCGTATTATGGACAAGGTTGATAAAATGGAAGGACATGTTTGCTTCTACTGTTAAAGTAAATGAATGTTTGGACCTTCAATGGACGAAAAGATCAAGTTGAAACTTAGAAAGGAGTTGTCATATTTGATACAAAATTGTTCAACAATATAGGAAGGAGTGGAAATTTTACATTGTGGGGGGAATAATAGTCAATATTTCACTCCCACTTGAATCATCTTTAGAAAGGAAATTTTACATCATCTAATATCTATGGACCCTCATGTGCAGATAAGTATACTCATCTTTTACATTTATCTACTCATTGTATCTCTCTCTTAGCTGTAATTCTATACATACTATAAGAGTTATTTTCTTTGATTTTTTCCTTTGTATCTAAAGATGATCTTGCAGGAAAAGAAGAATGGTACATTAGGCATATTGTACAGACTCAATCTCATGATAGTAGCTCTATAGAAGTTGCGATCTAGAATTTATTGATCTGGCTCCTTAAAAGTGAGGCTCAAGAAGCGAATATCTTTGATGATTGAGATTATGAGTATCCTTTCATATGAAGAGGGAGTTCAATAATTCATCAGAGACAACCTTATACAAGTAGCTCAGAAGATTGATACTTAGATGAAGTCTAACATACTTGTGTATGACTACATGATTGTGATAGGGCCTACTCATGCGTACATCATGAGGAAGTAATAGCTTGTCACCTAAAGGTTGAAAGATTAATATTAGATTTAGAGGGAGTTCGATAGGCATCCTTGGGTGAAGAAAGTCTCCAAGGGAGTAACTACTGGAATTGACTTCCAAGATCATTGTTCAAAAGGAAAACTTTGAAGTGCAATCCTTTGTGAATGATTTCTTCTCTATGAGGAGATGTTCTAAGTGAAACTCCTTGTAATGCATTCTTCTTTGTGAGAGAAAATTAAGGTGAAAACCTTTGTACCACCCTTTGACTGGGTTCATGGTGATTACAATTTCACTATGATATGTAATGAAAGGTGACAATCTTTCATTGACATATATAAATAGAAGGTAACCATTATAAGGTGACGATCTTATAAATGGTAGACCTGTTATCATGATAGACATCATTAAATTGTTGTCGCAGAGTTCTGGGAATCATGATAATGAACAAACAGAAGGTAGCCATTGTAAGGTGGCGATCTTATAAATGGTAGACCTGTTATCATGGTTCTTTGGGCTGGATTTTGTTGGACACCATGATAACCAACTTGTTCTTTTGGCCAGATTTTTTCGGACACCATGATAACCAACTTGTTATGGTACTTTGGGCCAGATCTTACCGGACACCATGACATAGTTACTACTATAGACCACACTTAAGGTGGTGTTTTAAAGTTATGGAAATTGCTTCAATTGTGTGTTGTGAAAGGTAAGAAATTTAGCCTCATAGTGAATTGAATATCATACTAAGATGATATCTCTTCATATTTCATAATGTGTTCTATAAATCCTCCCTAGCTAAGAGGGAGTGTTAAGGTTGTAGCTTATGTCGGATTGATTTTAACTTGAGATACCTTGTTGATAGTAAATATCGTATATACATAATATATATTATATATGTAATATAATATATATTATTATATAATAATATAATAATACATATTATATATTATTATAGAATAATATATTACATACATGGTTAACATATTAATATTACATATATGCTTAAGATGAGTTACATTTATGGTTATTTATATTATTGTTATATTAATATGTTAACTAGTGATACCCTAGAGACATCTCTCTTCATGAGACGTGTTTCCTCTCATATTTATGAGTCCTCAAATCTGCATTTGGAAGATCATCAATCACAATGGCTATGATTCTACATTTACAGAAATAATCCTAGAAAATTAACACATGGGAATGTCTATTCATTATTATTTAATTGATATAACAGTTGATTATTTATATATATATATCTTCAGTTTAGTCTCTTGGGTTTATTGAATTGAAGCTACCAAACATTAACACCCCCTCTTAGCGAAGGAGGATAAACACATGATAGATATTACACCATTGATAATATTAGGAATGACAAATTTTAAGGATATCTTTGATCAGAAGATCTCCACAATTTTGATATCACATTTGATATGATGAGTATTGGTCTCTAGAATATCAACACATGATATTCACCAAATACTTTGAGTAATGGCCTGCAAAATCAACACATGATATTCACTAAGTACTCAGTAAGGTAATGACCTACAAAATATGAACACATGATATTCACCAAATAACTATCATATATCTATACAAACAACTCATAGACTGTCAAGTGAATGACATCTAACACGTAGTTGTTCATTTACAAGATATAATTCATTATGATCTATTTTCAACTTTACATAAAATGTATGTCATGATTTAAGTTATTGTGAGATCGTCACCTTCCAATAACTTTTGCAAATACAAGTGATAATTATTTGAAAGTCGTCATTTCCTCATGATTTACACAAGGGGCAGGCCCATACACATATGAAATCTAAAGTTTACATGAAGTCACCATGGATACTATCATGTGGTGTTGTCATGACATCCACCATGAATCATATTAGAGAAAAAGGTTTTCACCTCAAACTTATTACCAAAAGATCAACCTGACAATGCCCGATACAACCGATAGTCTTATAGAACGACACGAGTCTGTTAAGCCATGTTGCAAATTCTGCGAGGGATGCTGGCCCAATGCCAATAATCCCTCTCCTAGTGTCACTCGCCATGGCCTGCAAGATTCAAACCTGTGACCAAGCTCTAATACCAATTGTTAGAAAGGCTAGGGTTGTCGTTGCACCAAAAGATCGATCTTCCAATGCTTGATACAACCAATATTCTTATAGAATGATAGGAGGCAGTTAAGCCATGTTGCGAATCTTGCGAGGGACCCTGGCCCAATGCCAATATGTAGTACAAGGTATTGCACTTGGAACTTTTTCTTCATGAAGAAACAATAACCTTTTGATCTCTTTGTCAAGGTCACTTCTAATAAAGTGTCAAACTTATCTCTCATAGAGAAGAATGTATTACGAGGGATTACACTTGGAACTTCTTCTTCACGAAGAAACACTAACCTTTGGTCTCCTTGTCATGGTTACTTCTATTAAAGTGTTAAAATTCCCTCTGAATATCAATCGTTTGAGCTCCTCATCCAAAGTTTCCTGTAATGAAGTGTCAGATTTGCTCTAAATCTAATATCAATCTCCCTTTTCCTGCAACATACTCGAAGGAAAAGAAAAGATCAAGGCAAATAAGAGAGTTTTACAATTTCAGAAATACAATATGTCAAAATTGTACTAGAAATGCTTATCTAACATACTTATCTGATGTTGTAAAAGGATAATGCCCTCTACATACATCCTCGTTATCTTGTGAGAGTAACACCCTTTCGAAATGGACATATCTCTCCATGGTGATTTGTCTTCCTTCAATTAATATATTTCATGATTATTATTAAGAAGAGGACTTGTATGTTGCCGCCAATGAGAAGACTCCTTAAAAAATTAAACTTCCCACTATAGTCGTTCCCATAAACATTTCACTTATACTTCAATGCCGAGCATAGGAAATGACTTATTTGACTTAAATTTTGATCTAGGCCATGACCTTTAGATTTTCTTATTGGGGATCCACATCATTAATGATATAGGAGAGACCAATATTTTAGTCCCGTTGTTGCTACAGTTGATCACACTCACTTTTGTCAGTCCTTTCGCAAGCCTCTACGGTGGCAACATTGGTATGCGAGTTTCCTTGCATAATCCCGTTGTTAATGGTATTGCCTATGTTGGGTGGTACTATCTTGTTTGATGGTATTGCCTTTTCATATGTGTAAGGCCTTTCTACCTCTAAACTCTAGCTTCACATTCAATGATAATGTTAGGTTGATGTGTCGAACTATTGCTCACACCCTGTGTAAATAGGTCTAATCACCAATCGAGAGCCGTTTTTATTATTTTTGTGTTTTATATTTTATCTCCCTATTTCTCCTTATTTATATAATTTTTGTCAGTTTCTACTTTTATATTAGTCTCCACATTCTTCGATCCTTATCCCTCTTCATATATTTTGCTGCGAATACTTTCTTGGATTATCACCTGGTCCATATATGATAGTTATTCTCTATGGTCTTTATGTTTACAATGTTGCATTTAAGGATACATCATTGGACACTAACTTTAGTTTGTAATCTTCGTATTAATTAATTCCCACTCATCCTTCTTGTTTTGTCGTGGCTTTGGTAGTCTTTGCTTGGATAGCATTACATAATACTTGAAGTCACACCCTTCATTTGTCTCGATGCATTAAATTGCACTATACACTAAATATCTTAACATCTTTTTGCTTCGAATCACTTGTAAGGTCCACATTTGGCCTTTGTTAAAAAATGCAAGCCCCAGGCACATGTCTATGCTGCAATTACTTGGCAGTCCAAAATTGCCAGCACTCTCCCTTAAAAATTTCTGCAGACCCTAGGAAGAGGAACGCAAGGCTTTCCTTCAATCTTCGTGTGGATAGTGGTATTTCTCAGGGGAATGCTTAGCAAGCCACCCTTGTAACAAACAGGGCTCTCCACTACTAAAATTGTAGGTCCCTTGTGGATGCATTTTTACTTGTCCCTATGTTGATAGCCTGATCGACCCTATTTGCCCCAACAAATAACAATGTGAGATTCCACTGTAATGTCCTTGTTTTTGGCAGGTTTACGCAGTTGATGGAGTTAGCTCATCATAGCGACCCTCGTGAGCTGACAGGGTGTTTTGGGGGTCTCAGTTTTGAACTTACTAGTAAGTCTATTATTGACAGTTGCTATTTTTGGCAGTGCGGTGGGTGGCTTCAACAGTCGGTCATCACCTACAATTAATAAAATAATAATTGCATGAGCTCTTATTTATTTATTAATCATCGAGTTGCATTATTATAATAATGTTTATATTATTATAATAATGATATTAAGAGACATTTCTAAACAGTGAGTTGGAAAGTCTCCAGTGTTGAGTTCCTTATGGAAAGTTCCACAATTTCTGAGGTTGAGTTATTTAGAAATTTTGGCCAACAAAAGATTATAAATGAGAGCTCATTGCATTGGGAAAAGCACGCTTGAATATATATTTTCTTTTTGTGCCTTTGTGGCTTTTTCCTGAGTTTTGCATTGTATGCCCTTGCTGATGTATAAGGGTTAAGTTTGAGAAGTTCTTGGAAATTGTGTTGAAGTATACAATTGGCCAACATTCTCCTACTGTATCTTTTGTATCTAGGGAGAAGAATAATCTTGTTAATTATATTGAAATTATTGTGCACCCAGCTGAGGGTTTTTAAGAAGTTTCTGAGAATTCTGAGTATTGTCATTGCTGCAAACCGTTGCTGAGGTATAACAATTGGCGAATCTGCTTTTGTTTATACTGTATCTAGAGATCGATTGATGGTGTTTTGACATTGGGGAGAAGTCTGAATTACTCCTCATTCTGGTAATTGCAGCTGGGAATTCGAATTCTGCTTGTAAGAGAGCCGTGTATCATTTGGGTGCCATTATTTGAATTCTGTTGAGTATTGGTGCAAGACCCGATTGCATCTTCTAACTAGTGTACTGGACGACATTCCATTTGGGCCTACGAAGTGTTAAAAGACCACGTGATTGGTTTAAGATCGGCTGTGTAGGAGGTTGAACCAACATTTTGCTCACGGGTGGTATTTAGGGAAGTGTGTTGTCCTGTGGTCAAGGTTGGGCCTGCTATCTAATTAGCTGCGATTGCAAGTGGAGAATTGTGGACATAGGGATTGGTGTTGTTGAGTGCCTGCGGGTTTTCCTGTAGCACTTCGAATGGGCATTAGGACTTGGACGTGATTTCTCCATTGAACATTGCAGCCTATCTCTCAAGCCAGGTTCATTGTTATTTAATTTCTTTGGTGTATAAGACAATTAATAAATTGCTGCATACTTTTTAATAACTAAATAAATTGGTCAACAATTGTATAGCTGGTTGAATACAAGGAGATAAGAGAAGTGTTCTTTAACATTGATTTGAAAAATTTCGACTGGCTATGTGTATTTAATTGCTATAAGAAATCAAAGGAATTTGTATGTTTGAAGGAACCAGGAAGCAAAACTATAAATTTTTTTCAAAAACATAGACGAAATTCTTTACACCCAGCTAGTTATCAGATTGAGCCAAGTTGGGCTCTTTATAGTGGTATCAGAGCAGTTTACTGCTAGCTTGCAGGAATTGGTTCCGAATCAATTCTTAGTGGTTAGTATGTGATCCATTATTTTCTATCATGGCCGACAATAGGAGATTTGTGCCGAGTATGCACTATACCTGAAGGGGACATAATTCTCCTCACAGAGAAGGAGAGCCTGAGATATAGTTTGGTTCTGTTGGTAGTCCAGGTGGTTCAGGCGGGGCCGGAGTTAGAGATGCTGATGTTGACAGAGAGGCTATGCAAACATTTAGGATTCTGGCAGCTGGACAACAACAGATGACAGTTATATTGCAACAGTTGTCTAATACTTTGTAGTAGATAACACTTCCTCAAGGATGGAGCAAGGAGAGAGCTCAAGATGTTCCCGTTGGTTCTCATGGATCTTGAGTTGAGGATAGAACCTGAGATGGTGATAGGTACAAAGATGCAGATCGGGTTAGAGTTGAGGATCGTGGTGGATTAGCTAACAGAGCTAGCATACATACTACTACTCATGATAGGCTGCAGAGGCCCACATTTTTGAGACCTGAGGTGGATGCAGTCAGTATTGAGTCTGAGGCTGCTCCTTTTGCTGATGACGTGCTGGCACACTTTACGGAGTTGGATGCTTTACCACAAGCTGTTAAAGATCATTTGAATTTTAATAGGTTCCTGACTTAGAAATAGGAGCATCCTAGAGCAAGGTTGGGACGTGAGAGACAATGACCTTGATAGATTGAGTTATAACAAGTTGCTAGTAAGATGACGTTGGAGCACTTTGATGGTATTGGGAGAGTTACAGCTCGAGCTTGGATTCATTAGCTCAACGCATATTTGGCTTTGCATCCTATGTCAGATGTGGATGCTATGAAATTTAGAGTGTTGCATCTGGACGGAGCTGCCCATGATTGGTGGTACCATGGGTTAGTTTCTTTGCAACATGATCAGATCACTTCCTATCAAGAGTTCGTGGATCGCTTGATCGAGAGATTTGATAGGAAGGATACACTTCTAGGAGTTGGCTCAGTTGAAGTAGTTTGGTGGATTGGAGAGTTACATCAGTGAGTTTTAGAGGCTTTCAATCATGGTTTATGATATTTTAGAGTGCAAAGGAGTAATGTTATTCATGGAGGGATTGACTGAGCCACTTTGTGGATGGGTGAAGTCATTGGACCCATCTTCTCTCCAGGTAGTGATGAGGAAGGCACGAGGCTTGGAGTCCTCTTCTTGAAGCAAGGTTGCTTCAAAATCTTCTGCTCTTCCAGCCAATGATGAGCCCCCACCAGTTTTTGAGGACAAGGGTAAGTCAGTGGAGAGGTCTAATGATATTTCTAGAGAGGATTTGAAAAGGCGTCAACTTTGCTTTTGGTGCAAGGGGCCTTTCTCTAAGGGTCATACTTGTGCATTGAGGCTGAAGGGAGCAACAAATCGTGGTATGTGGGTCTACACTGTTGTGATTAAGGATGAGTCTTCTCAGCAACATGAGGATGTGGATGAAGATGATCATATTGATGATAGAGTTTATATTATGATGAGTATTTATAGGTTGGTATTTGACTCACATGTTTAGGATTTGCACTGGGTACAGAGTTGGTCTGAGCCTAAGCTGGATTGTTTGTAGGATGATGGGGTAGGCATAATTAAAGGAAGTCTGTTGAGATCTCCTAAGGATATGTTTGTTAGTGATGTTCCGACCTTTACAGATCAGGTACTTGGTGCTGTGTTGTAGGTCATGTTATTGGTTTTGTTGGTGGTTTTGGCATTCTGTTGGTTCAGTGGGGACAGGGTCATCACTTGTTTCTTATGAGATCCTGATGGAGGTTTTTATATGATGCCGAATTGCTTGAGGACAAACAATCTCGAGGAGGGAGGACTGTAATGTCCTCATTTTTGGCAGGTCTATGCAGTTGATGGAGTTAGCTCATCATAGCAACCCTTGTGAGCTAACAGGGTGTTTTGGGGGTCTCAGTTGTGAACTTACTATTTTTAATAAGTCTATTATTGACAATTGCTATTTTTGGCAATGCAGTGGTTGGCTTTATTAATTGGTAGTCACTTGCAGTTAATAAAGTAATAATTGCATGAGCTCTTATTTATTTATTAATCATTGAGTTCCATTATTATAATAATGTTTATATTATTATAATGATGACATTAAGAGACATTTCTAAAAAGCGTGTCAGAAAGTTTCTAGTGTTGAGTTCTTTTTGTAAACTTCCACAATTTCTAAGGTGGAGTTATTTAGGAAACTTTGGCCAATAGAAGATTATCAATAAGAGCTCATTGCATTAGGAAAAGTACGCTCAAATATATATTTGCTTTTTGTGCCTTTGTGGTTTTTTCCTGAGTTTTGCATTATATACCCTTGCTAATGTATAAGGATTAAGTCTGAGAAGTTCTTGACATTTGTGCTGAAGTATACAATTAGCCAACATTCTCCTACTGTATCTTCTGTATCTAGGGAGAAGAATAATCTTGTTAATTATAATGAAATTATTGTGCATTTGGTTGAGGGTTTTTAAGAAGTTTTCGAGAACTTTGAGTATTGTCATTGCTGCAAATTGTTGTTGAGGTATAACGATTGGCGAATCTTCTTCTATTTATCTTGTATCTGGAGATCGATTGATGGTGTTTTGACGTTGGGAAGAAGTCTAAATTACTCCTCATTCTGGTAATTGCGGTTGGGAATTCGTTTTCTTCTTGTAAGAGAGTTGTGTATCATCTTGGTGCTGTTATTTGAATTCTGCTGAGTATTGGTGCAAGACCCGACTACATCTTCTAATTGGTGTACTGGACGACATTCCATTTGGGCCTGCGAAGTGTTAAAAGACCACGTGATTGGTCCAAGATCGACAACGTTGGAGGAGGTTGAACCAACATTTTGGTCGCGGGTGGTGTTTAGGGAAGTGTGTTGTTGTTGGGGACAAGGGTAAGTCAGTGGAGAGGTCTAATGATATTTATAGAGAGGATTTGAAAAGGTTTCTTTTGGTGCAAGGGGCCTTTCTCTAAGGGTCATACTTGTGTGTTGAGGCCGAAGGGAGCAACAAATCGTGGTATGTGGGTCTATACTGTTGTGATTAAGGATGAGTCTTCTCAGCAACATGAGGATGTTGATGAAGATGATCATATTGATGATAGAGTTTATATTATGATGAGTATTTATAGGTTGGTATTTGACTCACATGTTTAGGATTTGCACTGGGTAAGAGTTGGTCTGAGCCTAAGCTGGATTGTTTGCAGGATGATGGGGTAGGCATAATTAAAGGAAGTCTGTTGAGATCTCCTAAGGATATGTTTGTTAGTGATGTTCCGACCTTTACAGCTCAGGTACTTGGTGTTGTGTTGTAGGTCATGTTATTGGTTTTGTTGGTGGTTTTGGCATTTTGTTGGTTCAGTGGGGACAGGGTCATCACTTGTTTCTTATGGGATCCTGATGGAGGTTTTTGTATGATGCCGAATTGCTTGAGGACAAGCAATCTTGGGGAGGGAGGACTATAGTGTCCTCATTTTTGGTAGGTCTACACAGTTGATGGAGTTAGCTCATCATAGCGACCCTTGTGAGCTAACAGGGTGTTTTGGGGGTCTCAGTTGTGAACTTACTATTTTTAATAAGTCTATTATTGACAACTGCTATTTTTGGCAATGCAGTGGGTGGCTTTATTAATTGGTAGTCACTTGCAGTTAATAAAGTAATAATTGCATGAGCTCTTATTTATTTATTAATCATTGAGTTCCATTATTATAATAATGTTTATATTATTATAATGATGACATTAAGAGACATTTCTAAAAAGTGTGTCAAAAAGTTTCTAGTGTTGAGTTTTTTTTGTAAACTTCCACAATTTCTAAGGTGGAGTTATTTAGGAAACTTTGGCCAACAGAAGATTATCAATGAGAGCTCATTGCATTAGGAAAAGTATGCTCAAATATATATTTGCTTTTTGTGCCTTTGTGGCTTTTTCCTGAGTTCTGCATTATATACCCTTGCTAATGTATAAGGATTAAGTCTGAGAAGTTCTTGGCAATTGTGCTGAAGTATACAATTAGCCAACATTCTCCTACTGTATCTTCTGTATCTAGGGAGAAGAATAATCTTGTTAATTATAATGAAATTATTGTGCATTTGGCTGAGGGTTTTTAAGAAGTTTTCAAGAACTTTGAGTATTGTCATTGCTGCAAATTGTTGCTGAGGTATAACGATTGGCGAATCTTCTTCTATTTATCTTGTATCTGGAGATCGATTGATGGTGTTTTGACGTTGGGAAGAAGTCTAAATTACTCCTCATTCTGGTAATTGCGGCTGGGAATTTGTATTCTTCTTGTAAGAGAGTTGTGTATCATCTTGGTGCTGTTATTTGAATTTTGCTGAGTATTGGTGCAAAACCCGACTACATCTTCTAATTGGTGTACTGGACGACATTCCATTTGGGCTTGTGAAGTGTTAAAAGACCACGCGACTGGTCCAAGATTGGCAACGTAGGAGGAGGCTGAACCAACATTTTGGTCGCGGGTGGTGTTTAGGGAAGTGTGTTGTTCTGTGGTCAAGGCTGGGCTTGCTATCTCATTAGCTATGATTGCAAGTGGAGAATTTTGGACACATGGATTGGTGTTGTTGTCTGCCTGCAGGTTTTCCTATAGCACTTTGAGTGGGCATTAGGACTTGGACGTGGTTTCTCCATTGAACATTGCAGCCTATGACACATGGATTGGTGTTGTTGTCTGCCTGCGGGTTTTCCTATAGCACTTTGAGTGGGCATTAGGACTTGGACGTGGTTTCTCCATTGAACATTGCAGCCTATCTCTCAAGCTAGGTTCATTGTTATATAATTTCTTGGGTGTATAAGCCAATTAATAAATTGCTGCATACTTTTTGATAACTAAATAAATTGGTCAACAATTGTATAGCTGGCTAAATACAAGGAAATAAGAGAAGTGTTCTTTAATTTTGATTTGACAAATTCTAGTTGGCTATGTGCATTTAATTGTTATAAGAAATCAAAGGAATTAATATGTTTCAAGGAACCAGGAAGCAAAACTATAAAAAAATTTAAAAAACATAGACAAACTCTTTACATGCAGCTAGTTATCAGATTGAGCCAGGTTGGGCTCTTTACATCCACATCAACATATAGATCCTTTCCATTAGCAAAATTATTGGTCTTCATTTCTCCTATTACATTTGCAATGTGGCTCTGATACCATGTTGATTTATCAGCATCACTGCAAACGTATTAACATTGCCTCTTCGGTATATGTATTCCAAGGGCAATGATCTTTCTCTTATATTGTAAATGAGACATGTCCCTGTATTCATTATTATTTAATTAATATAACAATTGATTATTTAATCATATGCATATATCACACACACACACACACACACACACACATATATATATATATATATATATATATATCTTTAGTTTAGTCTCATGGGTTTATCCAACTGAAGCTACCAAACATTAACATAGACAACATACTTTAAGTTATGCAAATGAAGGACAAATGAGTAGCAATTGGGTAACATATGAGAGGCATAGCACACTTTTATAAATGTAATTCATGATATTTTATCCGGCAAGCATGTGGGATATACTTTCAACCATAGGGCTTCTATATGGAGGTTTATGAAATGCATAATGGTGGGATTTATACATGCCTTAATGTGAGGGTAAATGAAGAGCTTGCCTTTTCCTTAGAATGGGAGTTTACCCAGACTGGTGGGATTAATACTTGCATTAATGTGAGGGGAAATGAAGAGCTTTCCTTTTCCTTAGAACGAGAGTTTACCCCGATTGGTGGGATTAATATTTGCATTAATGTGAGGAGAAATGAAAAGCTTACCTTTTCCTTAGAACAAGAGTTTACCCTGACTGCATATGCAAGTAAATGAAGCCTTGCACATACAACTTCGAGAAGTAGATGGAAGAATAGAAGGAGCACCATTTAATAAACAAAACTAATGCAAATCTAAAAATAGAAATGAAAAGATTTGCTACAACACTTAAGCAAAACAAAATAATACAATTTGCTTGAATAAAAAATACAAGGAAAACATACCTCTCTTTGCCAAGAACAAAAGAATAAGTCTCTTCTAAATCTTTGAAAAATCTGAAAACAAATCCAAGATATGTTGGATTTAGATTTATTAAGAGAGCAAGATGTATGTAGATTTCGAAATTCAATCCTCATGACTAGTCAAGGTTTGAATTTGGACAAGTGTAGATGATTTGAGAGATAAAATGCATAAAAAATGCAACAACCTTTGACTAAATCAAAGTCATATGCAAATGCAATTAAAAACGACATTTAGGGCATTGTTTTTAGCTTGGAAATGGTGAGAATGAAGCTGGAAATGGTCATACATACCCCAAATGCCTCCTTAAAATGAGTGAATGCCTAGAATGTTCAAGAAATACAATTTGTCCTAGACAGGCTGGGCTGTTTTTGACCAAATGCATGCGTTAAAAAATGTGCTTTCATCCCCAAAATCCCCACTTGGAAAAAATGTCAAAAAATGCTTTGTATTTGTGGTGAAAACACGACTTTTGGGGTAAAAACATATGCCAAAGGGTTGCCAATACTTGGACGCACATTTGTAAAGCATTTACATATGGAAATGATGCGAAAGACTTCCCAAAACCATGCGGAAAATAAAAAATAGGATTTCTTGAATGAAACACATGTAAATAGCAGTGTGTTCTTCCTCAAAAAATCACCACTTTACCCTTAATAGGGGAAAACACACTTTTGGGAGGCATTCTTATTTATCCAAAGGCATGCAACATGATATAAAATCGCCCCTTTGCCTTGACTTATGCAAACAAAGCCTTTTGATGCACTTTTGGAAGACATATGCACGTTTTAAAGCACATGTAATTGCTTGGAAAATGGCCGCCATGAATATTTGGTTAATAACTTAGTGCAAAACGCACTTTTGGGAGGCATTTACACGTTGGATATACATGTATTGCCACTTTGGTTTGAGTTAGGATTTAAGTCAATAAAAATGTGATTTTAAGAGCCATTTACATGTTTGGATGATATGCAAATGGGTTAAAATTCACCACTTTGTCTTTGCTTGCTTTTAAGACTTAGAGCAGAAACATGTTTTAAAACACATGTAATAAGACCAAAAATCGCCACTTTGGCCCAGGCTAGTTAGAAATGGGTTTCTCTCAATCACATACACATGCAATTTGGTCCAAAATCGCCACTTTTAACTAAGTGAAAACTCACTTTAGATATGTATTTACATATTATAAAAACATGCAAATTGATAAAAACATCCAATTAAGTGGTAATATTAAAGTTGCATATGTAATAGGTTAGAAATTCTCCATTTAGGTGGATTAGCGTATTTAAAATGAACCTATATATGGAACATGTGTAAATAGGTTAGAATTTTCCACTTATTATTGATTTAATAAGTTTAAAATATGCAAATACATATCAAAAACCCACTATACACATTAAAATGTGTTATTGCATTGAAAAAGTGCACTTTAATGATGTTGAAACTTATAATTTAATGGAAATGGGTTTCATATAGTGATTTGTATGTTGATATTTGCAATGAATAATTAAAAACTTGTAATGTCCCCGATTTTGACAGGTCAACATAGTGGATGGAGTTAGCTCATCATAGTGACCCTCGTGAGCTGACATGGTGTTTTGGGGGTCTTAGTTATGCACTTACTATTTTTAGTAAGTCTATTTTTGACAGTTGCTATTTTTGGCAGTGCAGTGGATGGCTTCAGCAGTTGGTCGTCGCTTGTAGTTAATAATTGCATGAGCTCTTATTTTTATTAATCATTGGGTTGCATTATTATAATAATGTTTATATTATTATAATAATGACTTTAAGAGATGTTTCTAAAAAGCAAGTTGGAAAGTTTCTAGTGTTGAGTTCTTTTGGGAAACTTCCACAATTTATGAAGTGGAGTTTTAAGGAAACATTGACCAATGAAAAAGCTTATAAATAAGAGCTCATTTATTGGGAAAGGCATGCTTGATTATATATCTAATTTTGTGCCTTTGTGGCTTCTTCCTGGGTTCTTAACTGTATGCCCTTGCTGATGTATAAGGATTGAAAATTCCGTGAATTGCACTTGCTATTTAGCTACTGAGGTATAGCTATGATTGCCTAACTTCTTTATTGTTCATCATTGTATCTGAAAAGTGTTTTATTCCACTACTGAAGTATAGTGGATTTGTCGTATTTCTCCTATTGTGTTCACTATGGCTAAGAAGATGTACTTCTTGGAGTTTAATCAATTGTTATTGTTTGGCAATTGAGGTGCGTTCGATTTAGTGGTTTGTGATAGCTGAAGTGTATTTTGGAAAACGTGTGGAGTTCTAAATTCTGCTAATTGAATTACGACTAGCAAGGCCAAGTATACACCTGGGAGTCATGTGAGAAAGCTAGAGCATTTTAATTGACAGCCAATGTCAATTACCTCTGCTGATTTTACTGTTGGGGCCGAAATTCATCCAATATAGCATTGGACATGGGGAGTTTTGTTGGCGTTAGGAATTGAGAGGTGGCTGCTACTGAAAGTTGGATGCCATATAGATGCGTTTGTACATTCTTTGCTGATTGGCGTTTTCTGTGTTCTCAAATAACAATCAGGTTCATTTTGGCATTGTAGATTTTGAATAAAAGTTTGTTTAGAGACATTTGATTTTATTAAAAAATCTAGTGTAATATTGGAATTATCTTTCATGATCATAGAGCTCTATTGTTAACTTATATTTGGAAATATAGTTTTAAGAAATAAAAGGAAGGAAAAGGGAAATTTTTCATTAAGTTTTGTAGAGGAAAACCAAGGGTTTTTACCAGTGGTATCAAGAGCGGTTTCCTGCTAGCCTGCAGGAATTGGGTTGAGTTTGATTGGTGCTTTGTTTTGGAGATTCGACTTTTAGCATTATGGATGGTGGACAAGAGGTTTGGTATTCATTATACCTGTAGAGGGCGTACTTCTCCGCCTAGGGATGGAGAATCTTGTTGTAATGTCCCCTTTTTGACAGGGACCAGCTACTTATTTTATTTTAGCCTTTATTTTCCCCGGAGGCTAAAAAGGAAGAAATAAGGGGGAAAAGATATATTAAATTAATTACTTATAAGGTTACTAAACAATGAAATGTTAAAAAGTAACTTTATATTTAATTGATTTAATATTAAAGTGACTAACATAATAAAATATCAAAAAGTCACTTAAAAGAATAAAGTGCTGGATTCCTCTAGAAGCTTCTTGGAGTTGCTTGTGAAATCTTTATAAGGAGCCTTTGGGGGGTCATTTTACACATCTTGAGTTGCATATCCATCTATTGTGCTGAGAGCCTTAGTGCTTGCATACTTGCCTAAGGGTTTAAAAACTCTAAGGTGCCAATTTCGGTTGTGAGATATCAAACCTAGTTGGGAGTGGAGGAATTGGTATTCAGCCAATTCATTTGTGATTAATTGGGAGATAATATTCAGTGATTTTTGTTCAGCCCGTGCATCTAATTTTTGACATCAGCTGGCAAGGAGAAAGGTTTCAATTTTCGTAGCGGATTCAGAAAAGCAAAGCGGAAAAGCAGAGCCGAAAAAACAGTCCGAAAAAGCAGTCCGAAAAAGAAAATCCGAAAAAGCAAAGCCAAAAGGCATGTCATCTCAGCTACTTATTCCAGGTTCTTTTGGTATTTACATTTGACAATTGTAGATGGATACATTTGACAAGTAATATATGTCTTTTTGTTACCAAATTATTCAGTCATTGTAAACATTGAAGTATTGAAGGAAATCAACTTAATTCAGCTGTTCAGTTTGTATGCCAAATGTTTGTATAAACGTCTCATTGCGTAGTCATTGATAGGATGCATGCCAATTGTTTGTGAAAATACCTCTTGGCTGTAGGTGTGCATTTTACATCAGAATTTCATGTACTTGCATTTGGAAAATAATAAAAAGAAGTTGCGTATCACTTTGATTTCCAATTAGTTATTTTGCAATCATTTGTATTCATCAATATCATTGGCATTCAAAAAGCATAGCAAAACAACAAACATCAGCAAACTGAGGCTGCAAGGGAAGTGTTTGACAAAATTCCTAAGGCAAAAAAACAGGGATAAAACTTCAAAAATTGTCAAGGCACTTTACAGTGGTATCAGAGCTAAATTTCTTGCCATCCTATATGGGTTATGAGTGAAGAGTTTCCAAATGTTCCATTCATAAATCCTTTGGATAAATTCTATAACAGGGCAAGAAAGGGCTTAAGTCCTTTAGAACTCATGGAAGAAAGCAGTACCCAGCAAATGCTTAATGCTCTTGCAAGAGGGCAATAGGAGTTGAGAGATGAAATGGCAAGAGGAAGAGAAGAACTGTCACTTAGCCTTGGACAGCTGGTAGATAACAGAAACAATGGAAATGATAGGAACCATAATAGGACTAATGGGTAGAATGGACTAAATGGGGGTTGAGAAAACAATGACACAGCTCAAAGCAGTGCTAGAACAGCAAGTAGAGCTACTCCTAGGCCTCTTATGCCTACATTTTTGAGAGAACAGGGTGCTGCAAATCACGACCAACAAGTAAGAGAAGAGGGATATGGTGATTATTTGAGGGAGTACAACTCTTTAGGTGATGATTTCAAGGCTGCCATGTCACTAGTAGACTTTTGTGGTCTTAAATTGAGAAATAGACCAAGAAACAATCAACGGGGAGTGCAAAATCAAGACTTGCAGCGTAAGGTGGGAAAACTAACCTTACCATCATTTGATGGAAGTAACAAAGGTACAGCTAGAGCTTGGGTTCAGAAGCTCGTCACATATTTGCAGCTTAATCCTATGTTGGAAACAGAGGCTATCCAGTACGCCACACTCCATTTGGAAGGTGAAGCACATGAATGGTGGTACCATGGACTTGTCACCTTGCGTTATGCCAACATTACTTCATATTTGGAATTCACCCAGAAGCTCATTGACAGGTTTGATCGTAAGGATCCTGAACTCCACTTTAGGGAGTTAGCACAACTCAAGAAAACTAATTCAGTGGATGCTTACATCACAGAGTTCCAACGGTTGGCAGTTATGGTGACAGATATTTCAGAACAGCGGTTGGTTATGCTCTTCATTGAGGGATTGACAGAGCCCCTTCGTGGTTGAGTTAAGGCCTTCAAACCAGATTCTCTCCAAGATGCTATCATGAAAACTAGAGACATGGAATAATCTACATCTAGCATTAGGGCTCCTAGCAAGCCTTTCACATCCCATAAGGATAAGGGGATAACGCCATTCCAGAAAAAAAGTAATAAGGAGAACTTTGATGAAGCCTATAGATAGGAGTGTCGGCTTAAGGGGATTTGCTATCATTGCAAGGAGAAATGGTCTAGTGGACACCGTTGCTTAGGGAAAGGCAAGGCTCACTTAATTGAGGTGATATCAGATGATGAGAGCAGTTCTGAGGAAGAGGAACCTCAAAGAGAAGACAATAACGGTTCAAATGGGGAAAATCATGATGAGATCATTGCTTCTATCTCCAGTGCTCCTAAGTTCAACTCTTTCAAAGTTCGTGGGGTTCTACAAGGTCATCGGATAGCAGTATTGATTGACAGTGGAGCTACTCATAACTTCATTGATGCATCACTGGTGAACAAGCGACAAATTCCTCTAGAGAATTTTGAGGGATTCAGTGTGATGGTGGCTGATGGGTGTAAGATAGCTTGTACTTAGTGGATTCCACAGTTGTCTATTATGATGGGCAACCACACAGTTACAGATGATTTCTATGTGGTTGACTTGGGTGATATCCATGCCATACTTGGGGTCCAATTGTTGCAATCATTAGGGAAGTACTCACAGAACTTCGAAACCATGGAACTCAAGTTCAGAGATGCTGATGGGCATAGAGTGGTGCTTAGAGATATGGCATCTAAAGCACCTACGATTGTTTCAGCTAGACCTATGGAGAGTATTTTCAGGCATGATGACATAGTTTAGGCAGCAGAGTGTGTGATCACTCCTAAGGAATCTACAGATTCAGGACAGCCAGTCCACATTGACATCAAGGAGCTATTGGGCAAACATGACAAGGTTTTTGGTGAGATACCCCCAGGGAGGCCACTGGACAGAGGCTTCAAGCATACTATTGAGTTGGAAGAAGGGGCCAAGCCAGTGATTACTACCCTTTATCGCCATCCTAAGAAATATAAGAATGAGATCGAGAAAGCAATCAAGGAATTGCTTGATATGGGACACATTTGTCCTAGCTCTAGCCCTTTCGCTTCTTCAGTGGTCTTGGTGAAGAAGAAAGATGGGACCATGAGAATGTGTATAGATTACCGAGCCCTCAATAAGAAAACAATCAAGAATAGGTACTCGATACCCAGGATCGATGAGTTATTGGATGAGTTAGATGGGGCAGTATATTTTTCAAAGATTGATCTTTGATCGGGTTACCATCAGATTAGAGTGAGGGAACAAGATGTGCACAAGACTGCTTTCCGATGCCACTGTGGGCACTATGAGTTCTTGGTGATGTCATTTGGATTAACTAACGCACTGCCACATTCCAGTCTTGTATGAATCATATCTTCAACAAACAGTTGCGTAAGTTCCTCTTGGTATTCTTTGATGATTTGCTCATATACAGTAAAACTTGGCAGGAACACTTGCAGTAGCTTGATGAGATCCTTACAATCATGGAGGAGCAGTCCTTGTACGCTAAGGCTTCGAAATGCGAGTTCGGCCTTAGAGAGATTCTTTATTTGGGACACGTGATCAGTGCAGAGGGTGTCCAAGTGCACCAAGAGAAGATATAGGCTATTCTAGATTTGCCCACACCACGGTCACTTACAGAGCTACATGGCTTCTTCGGACTGTGCAGTTACTAGAGGCGTTTTGTTAAGGGGTTCTCATAGTTGGGGGCACCTTTGATAGATTTGACCAAGAAGGGTGCATTTGTTGGACAACAGAGGCACAACGAGCTTTTGATAAGCTCAAGGAGGTGATGAGCAGTTGTCCAGTGTTGGCACTTCCTGATTTCACACAGCCTTTCATTCTAGAGTGTGATGCTTCAGGAGAAGGTATTGGTGCAGTATTGATGCAGAATCGACACCCTATCGCCTTTGAGAGTCGTAAGTTGAGGGGAGCTGAGAGACTATACTCCATCTATGATAGGGAGATGCTCACCATTAAGCATGCCTTGGCGAAGTTTAGACAGTATCTAGTTGGGGGAAAATTTGTGGTGAGGACAGATCATAATAGTCTCAGTTACTTCTTAGAGTAGAAGGAATTGAATGAGAGATAGTAGAAGTGGGTTAGCAGGCTACAGGCATATGATTTCGACATAGAGTATGTTAAGGGGAAGAAGAAAATTGTTGCAGATGCCCTTTCCAGGAGGCCTTCAGCTTGCTCACTCTTTGAGATTTTGGCAAAATGGAAATCCATCTTATTGGTGGAGTACTCCAAGAATACATTTGCTTGTGAATTGATGGATGGATTGATTCGGGATAACAGGTACATGATAGTTGATGATGTGATTTACTACAAGGATAGGATCTACCCAGTACCGAAATCAAAACTGAAGGAGAAAATACTACAATCTTGCCATGATACACCCCTAGCAGGCGGCTACTTCAAAACCTATAGACAGATTAGAGAGAGGTTTTCATGGAAAGGCCTCAAGGATGATGTGTTGAAGCATGTGAAAGAGTGCGTGACTTGCTAGCAGAATAAGTCTGAGCATACACATCCAGCTGGGTTACTTCAGCCTTTGCCCATTCCTGAGCGGAAGTGGGAGAGCATTTCGATGGACTTCATCACAGGCCTACCCAAGGTATAGGGGAGAGACAACATCTTTGTTGTGGTAGACCGGCTCACAAAATATGCATATTTCTTTGCTATTCCAACAAAGTACAGGGCTTCACAGGTGGCTGAGCTATTTTTCAGGGAGATCTTTAGATTGCATGGGCTACCTACGAACATAGTCAGCGACAGGGATAGCAGGTTTATGAGTGCTTTTTGGCAAGAGCTGTTTAGACTGACAGGTACTAAGTTGACACCCAGTACCTATTATCACCGTCAAACTGATGGGCAAACAGAAATTGTTAATAAGTGGGTTGAGGGGTACTTGCATAATTATGTGGCAGGACAACAACAGGCTTGGATCAGGTGGTTGCATTTAGGAGAGTATTGTTACAATACCACGCACCATATGTCCATTGGAATGAGTCCTTTTAGAGCCTTGTACGGGTATGATGCACCTTCATTCGTGGAGATGGCTTTTGGTGAGAGTAGGGCATCTAAAGCAAAAGATTGGATTCAGGAAAGCCAAGATATATTGAAGGCACTCAAGGATAATCTGGTAATGGAATAGAATCAGCAAAATACTTATGTAGATAAACACAGGGTTGAGCACAGCTTTGAGATTGGTGATATGGTATATCTACGATTGCAGCCCTCTAGATAGTCATCTCTTAAAAAGAGTGGAGCAGAGAAACTAAGACCAAGGTTCTTTCCAGGAGGATTGGGGAGGTTGCATATGAGTTAGAGCTGCCTACGAGTAGCAAGATTCATAATGTATTTCATGTTTCACGCCTCAAGAAGGCATTAGGTCAGCAGGTTATTGTTGATGTGTGTTTTATGACTCACGTAACAGTAGAACAAAATACCGAAATATCTTATCCTCTCTTGAATAAAGTCTTGTGTATGCTAAGATTGCTAGAAGATCATACAATGTCTTCAAGGTTCCTTTAATGCCAGGTCTTGACTGTGGATAAGATCGGTGGTTGATGTGATTTGTTGATGATCACAAAGGGCCTTACGTGTTTATTTAGATTCATTTCAAGCCATACTGGATGTGGGAGCTATCTTAAGGTTTTGCAATGAAGTGCTTTTTTTTGGAGTTTTCACAAAATATGCAAAAATTCAATAGGATAAGGCTCAAGAATTGTATTCTAATCCTAAGGGTAGTGATAACAACAAATAGTACTATAGTGGACAAATTCCTCAATTTACTGAATTCTGCTTCGCCAAGTTGTACTACAACTATGCGTTAACCGGTGCAATCTTCAAGGGTTATGCCAAAGATTTTCATATCACTGCATACACCATCATAAAGAACAATGTATATGAATAATAGAAGTTGAGCATATGCATGAAAAGGGTTCAGGGTAACTTTTTACACGAGTTAGAATCACTAAAACGTCAAAAGTATGAATCAAAGGAACTCATCAATACACCATCATTTTCTTCATTGTAATCACCACACATTGACCATGCTAAACTTAATCTAATTGAAGAAATTTAGGAGAACAAGCAAGAACTAAGATACGTCAAGTATTCACCAAACTCCAATGAAAACTTTATTATCTCAGTAACTCATAGCAACAATCTCATAAAATCTCTCTTTACAAATGAGAAATGAGGCCTTTATATAGGTCCTTGATTACAACGTGTGGCCCGGATGATCACAATAATCGATGGCCAAGATCGTGCCACATCAGCCCTAATTAAGGTTAGTGTAATGTCCCCTTTCTAGCATTCATAGCATGATGTTGTCGTTAGCCTATTTCCCCACAATCTCGTAGGCTAACTAGGACATTAAAGGGGCTTAGAGGCCATTTGGCCTAGACAGTTTCAGTTGCAGGTCTTTCTGAGGGGTTCTGAGGCAACTTTGGGCATACTTAGTATTTATAGTAAGTCATCTTGGACATGGCCGGACATTCAGTCACAGTGGTATGTCGATGGTAATTGTTTAAAATCGACAGGAAAACTTATTTATCATTGATAAGATTTGTTATGCATTGATAAAGCCATTTTATAAAGTAAAATTTAAATATTTAACTTTATTAATGCATAGACTATAGTTTGTGGGAAATATTTAAATTAAAAGAGTTCCCTTTATTTTTATAACACATCAGGTTTGACTTGCCGGGACCCATGTACATAAAATTCCCCCAAAAGAGAGAGAAAAGAGACTCCCCAAAGAAAATTAGGACTCCAAGTGAGAGGAAGAGGCCCCCCCAAAAGATGTAGCATCCTGCACCTCCAGCAAAGCTTGCAAATTTTGTCCGGTAGATCCACTTACATTGAACAATTTTTCTTCCCTTAGAAAAATGGACAAGATCCCAAGTGTGGTTCCTCATCAAGGAACTATACTCTTCCTGCATAGCTGTATCCCACTCAAAAATACCAGAAGCCTCATGAAAGGACTGTGGATTTGAGGCAGTAGCAATGAAGATATGTAGAGCATCCTGGAATTGTGAACGAGTCTGCTTGGTGTCTGATGGATCCCCAACCCAATCACCTGCAAACTGCAAGGTCTGTCTAGCCCAAAGTGGACCAGAAGATGGAGAATCTAGAGGAGAATCATCAACCTGTGAATGATGACTAGGAGAGGAAGGAGGTGAGTCCTCTGAATCACTCTCTGCATCAAAAGTGGAGGTAGAAGACTGCTCAAGTGAATTTGACCCATCAGAAGATCTATCATGTATTCCAAGTGACTCCAATGTCAAAGTAGAAGGCAACCCTGTGACCATGCTCTGCTGGTTAAGCTGATGCAAGTAGTGGAAGTTAAGATGGCCAAACTGCTCATGCCATAATCTGCTCACATCATTAGAGTGAGAGAGAAAAACAGTCAAAGGAGGATCAGGAACAAGGTGAGAAAACATATAGAGTCTTGATTGATGATTTGCTCTCCCAACTGCAATTGTAGAATCATTGTGCAACTCACGTATCTCCACTGAATCAGGAGTGAACTCAACCCGCTTGCCTAAACCTGTGTGAGTGATCTGGTGTACTGATAGGAGATTAGTTGACAATGAGGGTACATAAGGAACATCATGGAATGTGCCATCCCCCAAATCAACAGACCCTCTCCCACACACCTCAATAGGAGTGTTGTCACCCATCAACATAGAAGGCATAGTACATTGCTCCAAGGATGCAATTTCTTCCTTAGATGAAGCCATGTGGTGTGAAGCACCCGAATCAAGAACCCAAGTGGATGGTGAGGAAGCAACTGCAAAAAGGGCCTTGCCCTTTCCTTTCCCCTTGCTGTTTTCTTTTTCTTTGTTAGACCCTTCATTAGAACTTTGTTTGATAGACTCAGGAACACTGATATTATTCTTCTCAAGAATGTATGTCAAGTGATCAAGTTGTTTTTGCAAACATTTATGTTCATCATGACCAGGTCTTTTACAATAAGCACATTTGACCTTTTCTTTCTTAGGTTTATCGCCCTTGGAAGATGGTGTATCAATAGTTTCTTTTGAAGAAACTGGCATCTGATCCTTCTTCTCCTCGCTATTCTTTTGTTTTTTTTCCTTACTATTGTTGTTACTACTTTGTCCTTGTTGTTCTTTTGTGCCTTGGTTGGCAGCCAAGGCATGTGACTTAGAGGACTTAAGAATGCCCATCTGGATTAGCTTGTCCTGTTCTCGAGTGAGATTGATAGCAAAATCATCTAAAGATGGCATGGTGAATTGAGTACCAAGTGCACCCTTAGTAGCATAGAAGGTAGAGACAAACACAGAATATTCTGAACTTAGCTTAGAGAGAATACTAAGAATCAGTTGTTCATCTTTCTTTTCAATTCCACATTGTTTTAACTGCAGCCTTAGTGATTTCAATTTGGTGAAGAAATCTTGGATTGTGTTGAAATTGCCTGGACTCAAACTTATTAATTCATTTTTCAACATATGACCCCTCATTGAATCTTTTGTGCCAAATAGTGTTTCTAGCTTTGTCCATACTTCATTTGGTGTATCCAAAGACTCAATGTGAAATAGCAAGTCAGGAGAAACAGACAAACACAATGTTCCAAATGCCTCATCACATTT
The DNA here is from genome assembly GCA_028749045.1 of Cupressus sempervirens. Taxonomy (NCBI): domain Eukaryota; kingdom Viridiplantae; phylum Streptophyta; class Pinopsida; order Cupressales; family Cupressaceae; genus Cupressus; species Cupressus sempervirens. The sequence goes on from CM053792.1 coordinate 796,885,396, forward strand.
GTTAAACCACTTAGGCTTATCTTCATCTTTAGCAGGTTCAGTTTCAAGTCCCATAGTTATCCTATTTAATCCAGCTTTCCTTAAGTGAATTGTCATGCGTGATTTCCACTCAAAGTAATTGTATGGAGTTAGGATGGGCATATTTGTTTGATCCATGATGAAGAAATGCAAAGAAATGCTAAAAAGAAGAGAACCCAGCCACGACAATGCCCCCCCTTTTTACTCAATCAAAGAACCCCCCCCAAAGAAATATGATTTGGCACTTTATTTTAGTGCATTTACAACTACCACTAGAAAGAGATACTTAGTGGTCTTGATTTCAATGCATTACAAACCCTCATGAAGAGCATATGCTAAAAGTGAAACTTGGGCACAATAATCAAGCAAACAAACAGCACCACTGTGATCTACTCGAAAAATCATGCACTTTCAAAAAAAGAATCGCCTCGATACGAGGTCGTATGAGAAAGTTATGATCCTCCGAAGTTTCCAAAATGAGAACTGTGCACAGTCACGGCTGAGAATTTGCAATTTCTGAAGAATTCATGCATGAAAATCAAAAAATAACTCCACTAGTGGATAGAGCACAAAAAAATAGCCAAGTTCATAACAAGAATCATCAAAATCAAAGTCCGTATGAGCAAGAATGAGACATTTGAAAATTGCATTCAAATCTGCGGCTGCCAACGGAGAGGGGTATGACTGTAGCTTTGCATGCTTGATCCTGAAAAATATACAGCTTGCATGCAAAATCTAAAAGATACCCAGATGGTTTTTCGGGGCTGCGAACAAAACCCAGAAAGCGTTTTTCTTGCTGATGAATAGAAGATGTTGCTGTAGTGTAAATCAGACGCCTTTAACAGAAAAAAACGGCTCCAAAAATCAGAAAACGACCCCAGCAACCAAAATTTGACATGCAAATGCTGGATCAGCTTCTCAAGTCCATCAATGGCATGCTGGAACCTGCAAAACTGATTGAAAACTCCAAATATGCAAGTTGGTTGTCAGATTTGAGATTGAAACCCCAGAGAAAAACTGTTTTTGTCAAAACTTTTCTGATTCTCAAGATCATCCAAAGATGCAAGAGAAGAGCATACTTCGTTTTTCAAAAAACTAGAATAAAGTTTATTTGCCCCCCCTGAATCTCTCAAATAAGGAAACTAAAATCTACTCTTGCACATAGAAAAACTCTGATACCATGTTAGAATCTGAAAAGATTAATAACCCAGAAAATTAGTGCAAAGAGTAAATATCTAAACTATGAATGCAAATGATACAAAATCAAAATAGCTTCATAGAGTTAGTCTCCAAGAGAGTAATGCAAATGCTTGAAGCAAAATAGCATTAAGAGGATGCAAAAATAAGAGATGCAAATACAAGCCAGGTAGCATGCTTATATAGGCTAGGAAGAGGGAGGAGGTGGCAACACCAACCAATGAGGAGCAACCATCTATCAGACTAAAGATAGCAAAGTATCTTCCCAAGATAGCTAATGGATGCTCACATGTAGGAAGATGACACCTCACAACCATTCACCTAATAAGACATGCTTTATTAACCTAAGCGAGATTATTAAAAGTGTAGGAAAAACCTAGCAAAATAGGAAAAATAAAAAACTACACTAACAGAAAAGAGGAATAGAACAATTATAGAAGTTGCAAGAGCTATGATACTTGATCAAAATCTAAAATATTATCTTTGGGCAAAAGCCTCTTGTACTATTGTCTATATTGAAAACATAAGTCCTCACTCCTACCTTAGAGATAAAACTCTTGAAGAAGTCTTTACTAAGGTTAAATACAATATAAGTCATCTTAGGATTTTTGGGTGCCTAGTATATATACATGTTCCAAAAGAAAAGAGAACTAAGTTAGAACCCTCCGAAAGGAAAGGTATTTTTGTTGGGTATAGTGAAACATCTAAAGCATATAGGATTTTCATACTTAGTCAGAAAAATATTGAACTTAGTAGGGATGTAATATTTGAAGAAGATTTAGCATTCAAAAGAACCCTAAGTTCTGGAAATCCCTCTCCCTTACCTAGCTTTGAAGAAAATACTGAATCTATGTTTCAGAGGGAGAACATTGAAGAAATTGAAGATGAAATTCAAAATCTCAATCTTGAGGAAACTCAAAATTCAAAGAAAAGACCACTTTGGGCCATTAAGACAGTAGAGAAAGCACAAAACTTTGTTGCACCATCTGGAACCTTCAGAGAAAGCAAAAGACCCAAAAGATTTTCTAGTTATGCAACAAACATGAGTGATTTGTCTAAATCAAAACTGGCTGATGTTTCAGATGGTATTAAACATACAGCTTGGGAGGATGCCATGAGAGAAGAATACCAATCCATTATGAAGAATGATGTTTGGAAAATTGTTCCAAGACCTAAAGGAAAATCCGTTGTTTCTTCTAAGTAGATATGTAAAATCAAGCATGCTATTGATGGTAGCATTGAAAAATATAAAACCAGATTCGTAGCCAGGGGATTCTCTCAGAAAGATGGGATTGATTATGAAGAAACATTTTCTCCTGTTGCCAGATACACCTCTGTAAGAGCAATCCTAGCTATTGCAGCATCGAAGGGATGGAAAGTACATCAGATGGATGTAAAAACAACATTTCTGAATAGAAAGATTACAGAAGAGGTATATTTGGAGCAACCTGAAGAATTTGAAACTCACAACCTTAAAGTTTTTATTTACAAGCTCAAGAAAGTTCTCTCTGGGCTTATACAGGATCCAAGGGCATGGTATGAAAGAATTGATAAGTATCTCACCGTCTTAGGATTCTCCAAGAATGAAGTTGATCAAAATCTATATTATAAAAGGGATAAAGATGATATGGTAATTTTGATACTGTATGTTAATGATTTACTAATAACAGGTGATGATCATCTCATAGACGAATGCAAGAAAGATCTAATAAGAGAATTTGAGATGAAAGATTTAGGACTCCATTACTTCCTAAGACTGAAAGTATGGTAGAATTCTGACAGCATCATACTTAATCAAGGAAGCTATACATTAGATGTCTTGAAGAGATCTGGAATGTGGAACTATAGGCCTATGTTTTCTCCAATAGAGACTAATCTACATAAACTTAAGGAAGCAACAATAGAATCACCTTAGTCAATTTATGTGTGAGCCAAAGGAGATTCACCTAATTGCAGTCAAACACATCATGAGATACTTACAAGGCACTCTTAACCTTGGCCTCAAGTATGAAAAAGTTGAATTGGTCCTTCATGGGTACACAAACTCAGATTGGGCTAGAAGCATTACTAACAGGAAAAGCACATTAGGATATTGTTTCAGTTTAGGCTCAGCGATGATATCATGGATATGCAGAAAGCAGTCATCAGTAGCACAAAGTTCCACAACAGTCGAATGCATTGTAGCAACAATGGCATCTTGAATAGCAGTTTGGCTTAGAAAGTTACTTGTGGGACTATTTGGTCAAGCCATGAATCCTACGATTATTCATTGTGATAATCAGAGTTCCATCAAGCTTTCTGTGAATCCGGTTTTCAATGACAAGTCCAAGCATATTGAAATTCCTTACCATTATGTAAGAGATATGGTAGATAGGAATACTATAAAATTAGAATACATTTGCACTGTAGATTAGACAACATATATTCTTACCAAATCTCTCTCTCGAGTGAAGATAGATCACTTCAGGAAAAGACTTGGTATGGTTGAATTGTAATACATTTGTATTCTTTAAATTATTATTAAAATAATTTTATTGTCAGGCTATTGACTATTATGGGCTTCACCATTTGTTTTCATTATTTAAGAGGTGACGATCTCTAAGATAATGAATATTGTTATAAAAGACATTATGAGAAATAACGATTTCTTAGATAATGTGCTGAACAGTAGAGAACTTTTGTCAGATCTAGATGAGTTTAAGATCACATTGTGATATAGACATTACTATGCCTAAAAGTCACAACTTGGATAAAGGAAGAATTTAATTTTTCTCCAGAGTTTATCCTATGAATTGGTAGATCTTAACTCAGGATCATGTTGTGCTGTAGGCTTGCCAGTACCTATGAGTCACAACTTGGATAAAGGAAGAACTTAATCATTCTCTGGATTTTATCCTATATGTTGCATTCCATGCAATACTGTTATCACTAGTATAAGTGATAAGTCATATCACAAGTATAGTAATATGACATTCTATCATGTGTTCAATGATACCACATGCTAAGAAGATTCTAATAGATATACAGTATCAATCTTTGCTTGTTCATCTTAATTGATGTTGCTAGATATGATATCTCTCAGTATGATTATCAAGTTAAGAGGGAGTGTTAATTTTGTAACTTTAAATCATAGTGGTCTGATTACAGATCATACTGATCTGTTCTTGCATAAGATCCCTTCTTAAGTCATTATATATTTGTCTTCTCTACTTGATAGGTATTGGCATCTCTCTTGGACAACATGGTTTATGACTAACTAATCTCCTTGGTTAGTTTAGGTATTAAACTAAAATTCTCCTTGGAAAGTCGCCAATTTTGAGAGAGCATTCAAGGCCGACTTTGGAAGGGACATGTCCTTTGTAAGGACATGGCCCTTGGTTACTATATTTAATAGAGTGTGGTTGTAGTTAAAGGACACACAAAAGAACATACAGTCTGCTCCTTTAAGCAAGTCTGCCCTATACGAATACTTGCAGAAGTAAAACATTTCAGAATAATAAATATATTATTGACATCTCTTTATACAAGTCAGAACTAAGGAAGATCATCTTCAGCAAGCACAATAGAAGGTATTATCTAAGTTTGATCACACAGAATTTGCAGAAACTTTACAAGTAACACTGATTAAACCACACCGTTGAATCAACTCTTTAAACTTCTAGCTGAAGCAAATTATAGACATTATTTTTAATAAAATACATAGAGTTACAACTACATAACAACTCACTACACACTGATAAATGTAAGTTAGGTGTGCCTAAAAAGGAATGTGCTCTAGGTTGGGGCATCATAGAGAAATGACGAGGAGTTCACAACATATATTGGAGTTATTCTTGGTGTACTAACAAGCAATCCTTGTCTAAAAAACAGCTCACTTAGATAGGATTGAGTTATGAAAACAATAAATCGAATCTCTAGGATATAACTAATCTTTACCACATGGTAATAATATCTATTATGCGCTAATTTTTTATGCAAAAAAATCAACTTGCAAATGTAATCCTAGAATACTACAGAATAATCAAGAAGCATAGAAATACACCAACATGCTGGTCTACCATATTTACCACTAAATTTAATTATTAATATAACTAGAAGCCTTTTAGTTTTAAGAATAGTATTCATCCGACTTTTAGGCAGATTTAGAGAGTCCTTGAAAGCATGCATAGAAAATGTGCTATTCTTAACCAAACATTGTATTTCTTTGTGGTGTGATTGAATCTCATGATGCTGATTGTAAAGACCAAAGTTCTTGTTTACTGTTTGTTGATTCTTTTAATAGAAATAATATTTTGTCATGGTGATTATGCTTACTTGTCTAATGGCTGATGCCTAAGGTTATGAATCTTTTAGACATTTTTGACAGGATGTAGTACCTCCTGCATATCTTGAGGAGCTATCGTTGTTGCAAGATCGCATAGCACCTTTCTCAACAGATATGGCTCTAGATATAATAGAAGAAGAGCTTGGATTACCTGTGGAACATATTTTTTCTGAGATATCCCTCCAACCAATTGCTGCAGCTTCATTAGGGCAGGTATCATATTTGATATTGCCTGATTATTTTAGCAATTTTTACATTCTTTAAAGTTGTCCTTGATTTTTTTTTCTTGTGTATTGAAAGCTAATCTTGTCTGAATTTGCAGGTTTACCAGGCTAGGCTTAGATCAAGTGGGGACATTGTTGCTGTAAAAGTTCAACGGCCTGGTGTCCGTGCAGCCATTGCTTTAGACATATTCATTCTACGGTTGCTTGCTGGTTATGTTCGGAAAGCTGGCAATCTAAACACAGACCTTCAGGTAGCAACCTTGAATAGCAATTAATTTTATGAGGTTCAGGTGGATACTAGGCTCATTGAAGACAGTAATTCCTTATAAATTTCATTTTTAAAAAATGAAGATGAAGTTACTATTTGAGTTGTTTGTCATTGTCATTTTTGTTCATCTGATTGAATAGTAATGATCATCAATTTGATTAGGCTAAGTTTTTCTTTGCAGGCTGTAGTTGATGAATGGGCATCAAGTCTTTTTCGGGTACTCAACCTTATCCACTTTAAGGATCAGATTGATTTCCGGATCTATTAAAATTAAGAAGTACTTCTAAAGTTCTAAGCATCCTGTGATATAATACAATCTTGTCAATCATTAAGAGTAGCTGTTTTGGGCACTGCAAAATATTTATTGTCAAATGTAAAAATCTATCCTAGATGTAAAAGGGTGCAGAACACCATCTATTAATGCAAAATTAAACCTCACTGAATGTTGCACTGGATTGTAGATCAGGGTTTCCTTATTATGATAAACTTTTATTTTACTCTACATATGTTTATCTTTTAATGTTACTAGAAGCCATTTTCATTTAGGAGTGCTGTTTGCATTGTCTTATCCTTAAAAAAATGAAAAAATGTGGATAATCATCTCTTTGCACTACACTCTTAGGAAATTTTCTGTAGTAATTAGGCTACTTTCGAATTGAATAATGGATTGTGAATTAATTGTCAGGTTTGAGTAAACTATATACTCATACAGTGGGTTCCACTTGAGATGGCATTATCCAGAAGCCATTTTCATTTAGGAGTGCTGTTTGCATTGTCTTCTTATCCTCAAACTGATGCAAAAATGTGGATAATCATCTCTTTGCACTACACTCTTAAGAAATTTTCTGTAGTAATTAGGGTACTTTCAAATTGAATAATGGATTGTGAATTAAATGTCAGGTTGAGTAAACTATATACTCATACAGTGGGTTCCGCTTGAGATGGCATTATCCAGATCATGGAAACAACTTGACAGATTTTGATATAATAGATACCAGAATTATTGTTTTCTATTTCTTAGGGTAGATTCATAAGCATGAAATAGTTGAAACAGCAACTTGGGATAGTTGAAACAGCAAAAGTAACCATGAAATGCATAAACTTTTTGTTACAACATGGACCTTCTACCAATAGGGAAAAAGTCTACAGTATTTGTGATTCATTTTTTGTCATACATGCTGAGCTAAGTTGCAGAGTTTGGTTCAAAGCCAGTTCTGGTCCTGATCTGGTATGCCTGTGGGTCCAGTTAGGGTGTGTACCAAGGCACATTGATTCATCCAGGGCAAACCGGTGTGAACCCTGTTAATTTTTTTACAAAATTAATTATTTTTAAATTCCACGACTTCTAAAAAATGAAATTAAACCCTAAAAAACACTTAGGGAGTTAATTTCTTCTTGTTTTGCAAGGAGATATTCTTCTCTTGTAGGTTGAGCAAAAGTTTGGTTTCTATCTCTTTAATACTGGTTAATGGGCACTTGTTATCTGTTTTTGAGATTCTGAACTGGTTTGAATTTTTTTGATTATTATGTACCTAATACTATCTTGATAAAAAAAAGTTTGGCATCTATCATCAAATAGAGGGAGTGAAAATAATTGAACCTTCTCCACTCTTCCGTTGGATCTTTGCTGGAGTAAAAATGGCCTTCCCAAAGCAGGTATTTCCTTGATGCAGGAGCATCTTGCATGGGAAAATTATTGGAAAAAAAAAAAAAAAAAAAAAAAAAATTGTGGAGGAGAGAGAAAGTGACGAAAATTAGAGGAGAAATAATTTTTAAAAAAAAAAAAAAATGGAAAAAAAGGAGAAAAGGAGAAATTTCTATTTTCTAGGTGCATAGGTGGCATAATAGAAAAAATAAAAATAAAAATAGTTGTCATTCCATTTATCGAGGTGTGTGGGTAGAATTCTAGAAAGTTATGAATATTGTAGAAAGTTGTGGATATTGTAGAAGGTTGTGGAAGTTGTGGAAGGTGAAGCTTGGAAAGCTTGGAAAGTTTCAAGGTGTGAAAGAGGAAGAGGAAGTGAAGAGTGAGTTTTCCTGAGTCTATGGACAGAGCACCGAATGTGAGGCAGTTTACAGCAGGATTGTGATGGAGTTGTGAGTGTGTAGACAGAGCGCCGAATGTGAGGCAGTTTACACTTGGATCTTGGATAAAGTTGGAGAAGAGCTAGTGACTGCGGTTTAGAAACAAGGAGGTTGCTTGGTGGCTTGCGAGCACAAGTTGAGATCTTGGAGGTGTGGCCCTTCATCAGTGGTATCAGAGCGTACCTTCGTCAGTGGTATCAGAGCATCAAGTGGTATCAGAGCGTACCTTCATTATTCCTCTAGGCAGCAGCCCAAAAGAGGATTCTTATAGAAGAATAGTTTAGAAGGATTGGATTCTCAGGCTCCTCCTGGTGTTATCTTTGTAATCAACATGAGGAAAGAGTCGATCACCTACTCCCATCTTGTCCTTACGCCCACCAATGTTAATCATGGCTTTGTCGGAAACTTCACCTCTCTATGGCTTTTCCAAATACTCTTTTGTGCCATCTTCAAGCATGGCCTTCCAAGGTTCCCAAATGTTCATATGAATCCCTTTGGACCTCAGCCCGTACAATAGTCATATGGGAATAATGGAAAGAACGTAATTGGAGAATCTTCAAAAATCAGACAATGCCTCAAGAATCCCTATGTAATAAAATAGAAGCCAGTATCGTGGAAAACATAACAAGCTGCGCTCTAAACCCTTGCCTAAAGGAATCTTCTCTGATTGAGAATCATGTATGAAGAAAGAGTGGTTTGGTCTTATCAACCCTCAATGTGTGGGCCCTGGAGGGGCTAAATCTAAACATAATCGGAAAGATTGTGTTCGGTTTTGCCCCGGCCCCCCCTCGCGCGCCTGGTTTAAGCTCAACTTTGATGGAGCTTCAAGAGGTAATCTAGGTCAAGCTGGCATTGGTTGCATAATCAATGATTGTGTAATAACCCCAATGGGTTATAACTTACTAATTTAGTTGTTTGACATTTCGTCGAGCAGTTTGCAAGCAAGCTCTGATGCCACTGTAATATCTCGTGCCATTCTGATTTTTATTTCCAAATTGCTAACCTGAGAATTTTGTCAAACACTTTGCACACAAGGGATATATATATATATATGCCAAATTTTAATTGATATACTAGCAAAACTCCAAACAACCAACAACAATTTTTTTTTGTAGTTTTTGAAACATATAGCATTGGTTACAAATGAGAAAATATGCATCTACAACAATAAGACATTAGGGCAATGCCTGCTATGATTTCTAATGATATTCTAATCCTTTTTGACAAGATTCTGATATAAATCAGATTACAACAGATTTTAAAACCCTACCAATGCCATAAATATCTAATCTCAAACAATGCAAAATGTAATAGAGAGAAACTTGTAATTGCTCCAAAAATCTGAGTTTTACTACAGCAAGTCACTATAGCGGTGTTACTGTAGCAACGATATTGTAGCAGAGTTATTGTAGCAATATCCAATTTATTCCTTACTCCACAAATTTGGCCCTAGGCCACAAATTTGGCACAATGAAAAAACTGATTTGTCTTCTCCAACACCCCCAACCCTTCAAAAGATATTTCACCACCTTAGTTATGCAAATCAATGGGAGTGTTCGTTCCGAACGATCAATGAAGCAACTGTAGAAACACTTGGCTCCACAAGTTATCTGGAAGAGTAGAAGCAACACATTTGATGCTCAACAACGAGGCTGCCCTTCCTATTTATTCTTTTCCTCCAATAGATGGACCTCCTTCTAGAAGAAATAAAATAATATTTAATTCCTCCTTCTAGAAAATTCTTTTAATTAATTTATTTAACTTTAGTCACTTTTAATAAAATCAATTAAATATAAATTCATCTTTTAATTTTAAATTTATTTAATGACTTCATAAGAAATTAATTTAATCAATTTCTCTTTATTTCCCCACTTAGCCTTCAGAGAATGTAAAGGCTAAGAACTCCACTGAGATACTAAAAAGATGGGGACATTACAGATTGGGACGGAAACATTTATGGGCAGATAGCCAAGCCTATTGTTATAGACTCTAATAATATAGCAGAAATGGAGGCTCTAGTGGAAGGACTGTTACTTTGTAAGAAGCTTAATATTAATAATCTGATCATCGAAGGCGATTCAGAGATCATATTAATTACTCTTAGAAACAAATTCTCCCCTAATTGGATCCTAGACTGGACAAAGCCCTAACTCTTATCAATCATTTTTCTCTATATAAAATCACTCACATTTATAGAGAGGGTAACACCCTTGCAGATTCACTAGCTAACAAAGGGGTGGGTGGCATCCTAATTTACGAGCCCCCCAAACATTTTCATTCCTTTTACTACCCTTTGTTCCCCCCTTTTTTCTATTATCATTTTATACTTACCAAAATCACATCATTACTTTTTTCTATTATGATAAAGAGTGTTAAGTGGGCTATCCATTTCTTTTCGGAATATAACTAGCACTTCTGTTTGGGTTATTATCATCTGCGAGTATTTTTGAAGTTGCGATGAAGTTGAAGTTGTTTTCGAGCCATAGAGGGTTTTCATGGCAAGTCTCCAGCAGTAATATTCATTTTTGTTTTTCTATTTCAGTTCGTGGCTTTGCATAAAAAAGCCAAGAAAATATGCAAAATTCCTTGTGGGGGACATTATACTATTAATTAAGCATCATATCCAAGGTGGGATGTTGACAAAATTAATAGGCCTTTATTTACAATGAACACCTCGGTTAAGTTAAAGTGACCTTGTCAATAAATTTGTGAAAAACAAATCTAGAAACAACAGTACTAGAAGATTATTTGTCATTATTAGTGTTGATATTTATGCATTATATATAAACGGATGACACATTCTAGTCCAAACAAATAAGCCAGACTATTCCTCCGCAGTAATAATAACCCGTGTTGCAGAATTTCAGCAACTGCTGTTTTCAATCCAAACAGATAAGCCAGACTATTATTGCTGCATAGGAAAGAAGCTTATTTGGAAAAGGGAATGAATACTGATAAATACAATGGGCAATACCACTGAATCAAATTTTATTCTCTTGTTTCCACCATTTGGGCCGCTTCCACTGAACCGAGCTTTGCAGAGGTAGTATAGTAACTTCTAAAACTCTAGGTTTATAACATGATAGTCGATGCCCTCAGATAATGATCCCTACATTCCAAATTTCTTTAAGTCCAATATTTTAAACTTCCCTCTCAGACAGAAGAAAAAAATAATTACATTTGCAACTAGGCTTTGATACCAAGTTGATTTTTCGGATCTGCTGCAAATGTAATAGCACTGCCTCTAAGGTATGTACTTTCCAAATGGCATCCATCTCTCTTATATTAGATGAAATATGGATAGACATGTCCTGTGAACGGGACATGTCTATTCATTAGTATTTAATATAATAGTTTGTTATTTAACACACACACACATGAATGTGGTTTATGTATAACCAAATTAGGGCTTTTACACATATATATACATACATACATCCATCTTTAGTGAGTTTTATCCGACATAAATTACACTAACATTAACAATTACAATGAATTAGGAAACTACTTGTTTTATTTTTTAGGTATACTCTAATCATTATATTCATAGGATATTCATGCCTTCATTCAGAGTGCATGTGAAAATATAGATATAACAGTGGACTTAAATACCAGACAAGAATTTAAGGTACAAACTTTACAAATTAACCAATGCATCATTACATTTCATACAAATATTCTGGTTGCAGTTTTGTGACTTCTGAGGGATACAAAATTTACACTAACAAGCTTTTTGTTAATTATGTTTATGGTTGTCAATCTTCTAACTATCTTCTTGGCTAAAAATTAGTAGTTTCATGTTGCATGATATGAGGCATTAACACTAGTCCTTACAAACTGTAGCTTTAATATGGTGCAATTTTAAATTATCTATAATTATATTTGATGCAGATAAGACAAACTTTTGACAAAACTCATTTTTCTTTCTTCAAGCACTAATAGTTTGAAATCTGAATGCCATGTAGGAGATGGACTATGAGGCAGAAGCTCAAAATGGATTAAGGTTTAGGTACTGCTAGCATAGTAATCTGTGAATTCATGTCCCATTCAAGTTTGAATTGGCCAGTTCTCCCATTCAGCACATTTTAATAATTCTGCAAATTAAAATTCCCTTTTTTGTTTGGATGCATTTAAAATTCAATGAAGAAATGTGGGTATATGGTTGCATAGAAAATGTGATATTTTGTTGAGTAATATGTAATGGGCACCTTTAAATGCCCAGAAACTAAACATCTGCTGATAGGAATTTGGTCAAACAGTTTGCATCCAACTCCTTATTCCTCCATTTACTAATTTAATTCCTTATGACTTTGGAAATGGGACGTTTATATTGTTTGCTTGCATGGAATTGAAAATCTCACAACATAATAAAAAAGAAAGTACAATGATATGTAGATTGGAAATTGTATTACTGCTGATAAGATGTTATTTTCAGAATTTAATAAAATCAAATACATGGCAGATTATCAACTCACTAATTGCTCCAATGTTATTGACATAATGCTGCAGCAAATGTTATTTAAACTGCTGCTACAGTAACATGAATAGTGCCTCATGAATAGTAACCGCGTGAATAGTGCCACATGAACTGTGCCGCTAGAGTATTTTGTGTTTCAAACAGTCCAATATCTTCATAAAATCATTCCCTCAAAGTAGCATAAGCATCGGATGAGTAATGAAGAAGATATGAGCAAAACATCAAATCTGCCTATAGCTAGAAACATGCTCAATTTGCTTGATAATGAAGCCGATAACAATGGATTCCAAAGGCCAAACCCCAAGGGAATGACCTCTAGAATGTCACAAGAGAGGATAGACGTCCTCTAATGCCAAGAACAGATCATCTGCATCTCACACATTAATTTTCTTCTCATATCCAACCTGCCAAACCATGGCCACCAACTCTCCTTTTATTTCCACTTCATAGGGTTGAACCACTTTTCACAAGCAATGTGGGATAAAGTGTTTTAAAATAAAATAATATAAAATAACATCTTATGTCTCCCTTGAGCTTCCCCTCTCAAACACACAACCCACATAAATAATATTAAGGTAACACTCTATCATTATAACATTTAATTTAAATGCTACTTTAATAAACTTCAAGCATTAAAATAATATATCAATCGGACTCAAAATGAAGCAAGTGATAGCTTGTTGGAAAGCTTTTGACGCGAATCTTCAAGTCCAATCATTAGAAATATGCCAACTCTAATGCCCAGTCAACTTACTATAAATAATAATTCCATCCAAAGATCCCACAAACAAACTCCAATTGGCTTCAAACTAGGAATGACTAGGCCAAATCACTCCAAGCTCCCTCTGAACTCCTCGCTAGCCCTCGAGACTATGCAAAACTAGGCTAATGGCCACATAGCTGACAATTGCTAAAGAGGGGACATTACATTATATAACTGAGTTTGGACAAGTTGAAATTTGTTATTGAACAATATCACGGCATAAATAATCTCTTAATTGTAGGTTTTTATATCTTCTTTCTTCCAAAGAGTTTGTATGAATGGACTAAATTAAATCTCATTCTTAGTTAAAAGAAAAGTTGGGCATACACTCCTGATATACCCTATTTGTATTTGCATTTTTCATCACTTGAGTTATTAATTGAGCTAACTATCATTTCCCTTTGGTGAGATCACTAAAAATTTGTGTTATACCTTCAATTCCAATCTGCAATGTTCTCTTCAACCTACCCATAAACTAGAAAATATACAAGAATTCCTTTTGTATTATTTGGAAGGTTCAAGTGTCTTGTCCTTAAATAATATCTGTTCACACCTCTACCTATATGCATATGAATTTTTTTGGTTGCATAAATTTGTATAAACCCCCATTGGTTGGCAAGACTAATGGCTCTTGCATCATACTATGGCCCTAACCAAATTTTAGAAAGAAACTTGTAGATCATTCATCTTAAGCAGATTGGCATTCCATTAAACAATTGATGGACTTTGTAGTACTCAATATATTTAAGGATCAAATGTTTTAAAAGAAAAAATGGCTCGGCAGCGAGCTCTCGCCGCTTTTCACTCATGGTATCGACGAAAGCCTAATGGTTGGTACGCTTCCTCTTCGGCTTCTCTAGGTGGTTACAATTCATCTTCTTGGTCAGGTGCTTTAAATACTAAGCCTTTGGCTCAAATTGTGACAAGGAATTCTTTCTCTACATTGATGGATGATTGCCCGACTTCAGCAAAGAGGAAAGCTGCCCTAGGCCATATTTCTAAAACATTGATCGAAGATCCAATGAATTTCATTGCTTAAAGAAGACGGATCGAAAGGGATGATGCCCATTATGGTAAATCCGAAAACACTAATGGCCTTTCAAAGAATAATTGAATGTGGGTTCTTCTCATAAGTTCTTCTAGTATAATGTTGGGGGCAAATGTTGTTCCTTTAGGCCCTTCTAGGCGACAGAAAGGCTCTCCCTTGGCTCTTCCCATTCTACAGAAGGACCCAGTTAAAATGGTTCAAGCCCCAATGATGGAGGCAAGTTTTTGAGTGAATCCCCCTAGCATTTCAAGGAATCTACCTACAAATTAAACGCAAACCCTAATCATCGACAACGTTTATACTAATGGGCTTTGGGATTAATGCCAATCAAATGGCCTTTTTTCGCCAAATGGTATGGTGTGGATCCCTCTGGAACCCTAGCTCGGGATTGGCTCAAAACCATTTTCCGGGATCAGGTAAGAATCTCCGCCCTTAAAAATACTGTTCTTTTCCTAGATTGCTCTACAATTGAACTAAGGAAAATATTACTGTATGGGTACCCAATTATTTTGAAAGTTCACCATCTAAAATTCATAAAATGGGAACCTAATTTTGATCCAAAGTTTTTAACAATGTTAAAGTTATGAAATGGATTTTGTTTAAAGATATCCAAGTAGAACTATTCCAGAGCAACATTCTTAGTTGCATTGGAAACTCTTTGGGTTCTTTTAGAGGATATTTTAAAGCAAATAATGCTTCTTTTAGAAGGTTCTTTTAGTTCCTCTAATAATGCTTAACTATTGATCGAAATGGAATTTTCCAACATCATTTTAAAGCAAATAAGGATATTAACAAACAATTTTTATTACCATCTGGAACCAGAGATTTTTTAGTGGTAAGATCTTTGATAACATCACATGGCAGCATGTAAGAAATGCATTAAATTAAAAGATTTAAAATCTCTAAAAGCTTTAAGGGCGTCTGTTTTCAACCCTAATCTTGATATTTCCTTTAATCCTAAGGGTGGAGGATTTGTTATTTCAAATAGGGTATCCCGTCTTATAGGAGGTATTGAGGGCTTCCCTCTAGATCCCATTTTAGGGAAGGACAAATTGCTGAGGATTAGCGGTTAAAGGAAGTGGCTTCCTCAACCCCACCATCTGTGGCCTATGTGGATCAAGGGCCATCAACGATAGTGAACATCTTGCACTCTATTCCAGAATCTATTCTGGATAACAATGAAGGATTTGAAAGGGTCATTCAAGCTATCCCTTCTTGTTAGATCCTATCCATAGTGGAGTCCCCCTTCTCCTCTTAAAACAACCCCACAGTCACCTCATGTAGAAGGGGACGTTCTATCTCAAAAATAGAAATAGATTTAATCAAGTCTTCTATGTGAAACTCATGGAAGATTTAATCAATACATTCATAGAGGATTCTGTTAAAGAAGGCCTCAGATTTGAGATAAGATAAGATAAGATAAGAGAATAGTATTAATGTCCAATGAAAAAACCACATGGGTTTATGGGACTGAGCATACAAACAAAAGAGCCGACCAAAGCAGGAGCACCAAATGGTGACTCAAAAGAAAAGCTATACAAGACAAAAAGCTAGAAAAACCAAGGTTAATTGAAAAACTCCTGGTTCTTGGCGGGGAGAGGATACACCCATGAGGACTTGAGAAATGATTTGATAAGGATGGAGGACTTTGACAACCTAAGAGGATTGGAACAATCTCAGGAACCTTTGGCTTCCCCAAAATTGATTAAGATTCCTAAAAAAAGAGGAAGAACATCTTTAAATGAGCTAAGAACTCAAGATGCAGACCCATAAGGCTAAATCAAATTAACTAGTCTCTTGATGTAGGGAAGGGGAAGTTGCTTCCCACGGAGAAATGAAGGTCATTGAGGTCATGACATGGAATCTTAGGGGCCTTAATTCCACTAACAAACAATGCTTGTTGAAGTGATGTCTAAGTCAATATAAACCAGACATAATTATTATTCAGGAAACTAAAATGAATCAGGAAGAGTTAAATGCTTTAGGAAAAAGATGGTATTTAGAGAAATCTTTGAAAGCCCAGCCATAGGGGCTTCTAGGGGCTTGGCTGTCATTTGGAACCCTCGTTTGGTTAGTATCACTTCCTTAAGAAGTGAGAGATATTGGATATTTGCTCAAATAAAGAGTCTAAATTCCAATCTACAATATATTCATTAGTATTTATGGTCCCACTCCCACAGCAGATAAAAGAAGCCTATGGCTAGAAATAAATTATTATATGCAATTACTCCAACCATCTGTGTATTAGGAGGGGACTTCAATGCAATATCAAACTCCTCTGAAAACAAAGGAGGTCTGGCAGAATTATCATAGGCCTCAATGGATTTTAATTACTGGATAGCTCCATCTACTCTCTTCGAAATCAAATCTAAGGATAATTCTTTTACATGGAATAATAGAAGACAAGGGTTTAGCCAAATAGCAAAGGAATTAGACAGATTATTCATATTAGGAAACATCCCTAATGAGGTATCTCATCTGGTATCTGAAACTCATCCCTTCTTCAGGTCTGACCATTATCCGGTTCTTCTAGCAATTGACTTAAGAGGAACCCTGATCAGAAATCCGTTTAAATTTGAATTAATGTGGTTCAAAGACAAGTCATTGCTTAAATTACTTGAAGAATTGTGGGTAATCTCGGAGGTTTCAGACTCCAAAATGTATAAGGTAGTACATAAACTTAAAGTTATCAAACAAAGTCTTATTCACTGGAATAAAACTAAATTTGGAAATATCTTTATCCTCAAGGCTGAGATAGAGTCTGATTTAGCCATTATTAACTCAGAAGTCATTAAGAAAGGAATGGATGAAAGCCTATATCTCAAGGAAAAAGACTCAAAACTAAATTTGAAAGATATCCTAGCCAAAGAGGAAATATGATGGAAATAGAAATTTAGGGAGACCTAGTTAAAAGAAGGGGACATGAATGCCAATTTTTTTCATAATAGTACCAAATAGAAAAGAGCTAGTAATAAAATTGCAAAGATAAAAAAAAGGAAAATATCATATTAGATAAGCCTCGGAGGCAGTATCTTTCTTTGAAAACATGGTGAACAATCTAGAAATGTCTTCTCTGGCATTTCAAAATTCCTTAACTATATTCCAAAACTGGTTACAAAAGAGCATAATAGAGCCCTATTAAACAAAATTTATAGGAAGAGGTCACAACTACTCTCTTCCAAATGGACCTAGATAAATTGCCAGGGCTTGATGGCTTCCCAACCTTCTTTTTTCAAAAGTGTTGGTATTTTTGGGGTGAGGAAATTACAAAGGCCTTGGACAGTTTTAGAAACTTTGGTGGTCTACTCAAAGAAGTTAAGCATACTTTTCTTGCACTAATTCCTAAATTGGTGTCAGTGGAAAGCTTTAAGGACTATCGGCCGATTGCACTATATAATGCTGTTTATAAACTGCTATCCAAAACATTGGCCAATCAGATGTTAAAACTTCTTCCCTATCTTATCAGTGAGGAACAAACAGGCTTTGTTCGAAGAAAATCTATTTATGATGAAATAGTCATTGTTTAGGAAGCTATTTGAAGAACACACGATTATATTAAGAGGGGGTGCGAATCAGTATAATAACAACTTTGTCAATTTAAAACTTTAATCCAAACAATAACTTCAAATACTAAAATGAACACTTATGCACATGAACACAATGATTTACGTGGAAACCAAATGTGGGAGAAAACCATGACAAATAAATGCTTTTATAAAAACTTTGTTCT
This sequence comes from Cupressus sempervirens, assembly GCA_028749045.1. Lineage (NCBI taxonomy): Eukaryota > Viridiplantae > Streptophyta > Pinopsida > Cupressales > Cupressaceae > Cupressus > Cupressus sempervirens. The sequence goes on from CM053792.1 coordinate 796,903,530, forward strand.
TTTCCAATATTTGTAGGCTTCAACCTGCTAGAGGCTCCAACCCCTTTGTTTATTAGCACCAACTCACTAGAAGCTCCAACATCCACACTTCACAAGCTCCGACCTACTGGAAGCACCAAATCCCACTTCTGTCTTCATGAGCACCAACCCATTGTACACAAACTTTTGTTCAACCTTGACAATGTTGCTCAACTGTTGATGGATACTTCGATTATGCTTCTTTCCTTTTGCTATAATCTCTTCTTTGAATTTGTACACTTTCCCCTTTTATACTTTGCATATAATATATATAAAATATATTTTATTTATGTTCATTCCTTTCTCAAGTACTTCACACAATTTATGCCTTCATCATATATGTATATATATATATATATTCTTCTGCTTACACTCTTTCCTCTCTCTAAATAGATATATATCAGATTCATTAAATCTGAATATATTCTTTAGTTGCCACTGATATTATACACTTACTTTTTTGTGGACATTCTCTTTAATATTCTGTTCTTGCACACCTTTTATTTATTCACAGCTCAATCTTCTTCACATCCTTGCTTAACATTTTCTTTCTTAATAAGAAACTTCTATTATGCCTTCAATCCATAAAAGTCACGACTTTCCATGTTGTACAGACATGCCTTTAGTTATAGAGAAACCATGTGACTTGCCACTGTTCTTAGTGTCATCGTTACTCCATCGTGGCATTCCTTTGTATTTGGTAAATATCTGTTGCCGTAACGTATCCACCCAAACTATCATTTTTGCAAGCCATACAATATATTGTGGTGACCATCCATTCTATTTCCAATGTTGACATCTGACGGCACCACTTGAAGCTATATAACTTTGATTTAATCTTCATATATTTATCTGTGTAAGCATCATTCATTTCCATTAAAAACACGATAACATTCCATGTTATTAGTCCCTGCCTTATAGGCAGGGAACTAATGTTTTTGTTTCACCCCCTTTCAATTTCGTTTTTTTTCCAGCAAGTATCATATGTCTAAAGTTTTAGACTGATTATTTTTAAATTTATTTAACAGATGGAAAAAAGTATTTTTCTGATTGGAAGATGACTATTTTCCTGGGGTATAAATCCTATTTTCTGAACTGGAAAATCTGAAAAAACATGCAAAGGATAAGAATGCAATAAATATTGTTGTCAGAGTTTGCTTAATAGTTTCTACAAACTTCTTAGTCGGTGCTGCATCAACAGAGCCATGTTGTCAAATCTGACAGAGACTAAGATTGCATTTTTCTTTCCAATCTTAGCCACCTCACTCCTTCAGTTTGCTCCAGCAATCAGGTTTTATTTTTCACTCCTGTTATCTCGTTGTTCCGAATCATGAAAAATCAGAAATATATAAGAAATTTTTTTTTATCCCGTCAAGAGTCTCATCTTGATGATAATGGGTCATTATATAATGAGAAACATTGATAAAGGTGAAAGTTTAATCAAAATAGAAAATATATATCAGCTTAGTATGGTGGACGTCAGAAATTTTGTCTTTTTAACCATATTGATATAGTTTCTTGCACCTTCTTTTCTGTATACACTGACATGTGGATCTCATTAATAAAATCTTGAATAAAATGTGGCTATACTTTTGCTTTGGATTGTTTTTATTTTATTTTTAAAATGTATATATATATTAATAAAAGTAATATTCTATGAAGCAATTTAAGTTTGGCTATATTTTAAACTAAACTTTTAGTTTTAAATTTATTTTTAAAATGTACATATAAAAATAAAATAATAATCTATGAAGCATTCTAAGTTTGGCTACATTTTAAACTAAGTTTTAGTTTTTATTTTATTTTTAAAACGTATATATTAATAAAAATAATAATCTATGAAGCAAATTAAGTTTGGCTACATTTTTACTTAAGTTTTATTATATGGAGTCTTTTACATGAACAACCTAAAATACATCTCAGTGAAAAAATACATATGTAAAAGTACGGAATATCAAATAACACGAAAAATTCCCACATAAAACATCAGACATTAGGGTAGAAATGCATCTAGCACAATCATTTATGTTTGTAATAGAGAATAGATACCATTGTGGTCTTCTGCAATAGCTACCTTTATTGTAGTCACCAAAAAATAAAATTATTATTAGAGTTAACTTTGGGGAGGTTGCATCAAACGCATCACTAACAACTACAACCCCCACTACAACCCTAAAAGGCAGGGACTCTGCTCGCAAAGAGCTCTTGTTAATCATTATCTCCGTGGGCACATACTGAATATTAAGTCCAGCTATTATGCGGTAGTTGCTATGTATATACTAAATCATTGCCATGATAAATCAGCGAATCGCTGCAGATATAGATGCTGGAAATGATATAACCCTTTTCCCTTTGCAGTTGCCATGTAATAAACAGATTTATATATCGTGCCTTATTTCAGACATGCTTGAATCGGTTTTCTTTATTTGTTTGGAGCATGCCTCTTCTCTATTTCCCAAGGCAATGAAGTGGCTTTTTAAAATTATTATCTTTGCTTTTGTGATTCATATATGACAATATATCTCTGTTTATACTGATGTAGAAATTTCCAACATTGCTCATGGCTCCTCTAAAATGAATTCAATGATATCATGGTCTATACCCAACTTCAACTCTTTGTATAATTATTCACTATATACGCTGTCATCAATAATGCATCTTTGTGTTATGTGGATTTATTAATCTGGAATACTCATCATTGTTGACTTGTCTTCAAAATTCTTCAAGGTAGGGCTTCTATCACTGTCATTCACACTAGCTCTTCGCGCCCATCTTCTCTTACGTAAATAACCATCGTTGCCGTTGTTTTTCCTATTATATTAGTTGTTGCTCTTCAGGATATACACGATGCCTTAATTGTCATTCTCCTAATATTTTTAATATATGTTGTTTGCTTCTTATTCACTTCTCATCTTTTGGTTCACTATTCTTGTTTGCAAACATATAGTTTATTCCAATCATTTCAAACCTGACTAATCTTATCTTTGCTTTTGTAAATCCACCAACTGGTTCATTGCTTTCCAAACTATGATGGCTACATCCAGTTAATGTACATAGACTTATAATGGGATCTTATAATCACAGAGACATATTCCTTCAATCAGTTGCATAGTCTTCTATCTCTGCAATTGTATTGTGTAGCAATCAGATTTTGGTGCTTCCTTGCTCAAGCCGAACATTGGTTGCTTCTTTTACTTTGTTGGACATTTCCTCTATCTCTTGTAGTCATCGTCTTGTAAATTTCATTGGCCTGTGATTCATATTTTTAGTCTTTAACATACTTTGTCTTACTCCTACAAATAGTATCTCTAGGTCTGCACAATGACTCTTCCTGTTCATCACATAGGACAAGCTCTGAATTTTCTCATTGCTGAAGATGATATCGTCATATTTTGATAGCCACTGTAAATCTCCAATTCTGCATACTTGATGTTTGATGGCTTGTATGCTAACTCATGCTGGATGATTACATCTTCAATATTTGTTCTAATTTAATCAACTGTGTCATGGTTCTGATCCCAAAAATATCCTAAGAATTCGATACTCCTGCACTTTTTAATATGGTATTAGTGCTTTTGTTTGTGTATGAATTTGCTCGATGTTATTTCTGTAGTATGTATGCTATTGCAATTTTATACTGCAGATAGCTATATATTCAAATGAAACTCTTGTCAGCCGACTGGATGGTCTCGGCGGTGTTTCGGTAGCCGACGGAATGATTGTCGGCGGTGTTCTGTATTTTGTAGCCGACGGGTAAATAGTTTGTAGCGGACATAATGTTTGTGGCCGACGGACTCCTTCGGGAAGGTTCGGCGGATAGTATTTATATCCCGTCTGGGATCATTGTAAAGCATCTTCTATTATTATTCATCTTATGAAGCATAATGTATGTTTGGCATATGCGAATATAATTCTGCTATTCTGTTCCATTGTCTGTATGTGTTGATTTCTTTACCAGTGCGGTAAACATTTGGCGCCGTTGCCTTATGAACCTGGAAGGTGGGAGGAATGAAGATTAATGCCAAATCAGCTTAACAAGGATCGGAATAAGGTCAAGGGAAAAGATGGAATTCGTACTGTGCAAGAGAATTTAATTCTGGCACAGCAAACCGAACGCCGACGGAGATTTCAGAAGAGTGCCGATGGAAATTGGAGCACAAAAGATTTGTTGGAGGAAACTCGGCAGTGGGTGGAATTGGTGGAAGAAGCACGGGAGGAGTTTTTGAATTTGTGTTCGCCGAGGGAAGAGAATCCAAATGGAAGAGCATTGACTCACACAACTTGGAGTGCCGACACAACAAGAGCGTGGAGTGAACTTTTCGTCCGGGATATACGTCCGCAGGGGACAACTTCAGAACACCCTTCTTCACCAAGTTTCGCAGTTGTTGAGTCTGATGGTGTGGGAAAACAGTCTAGCGGTGTAGGAGTGCAGTCGGCCGGTGTGGGAGTGCAGTCTGCCAGTGTGGGATTGCAGACCGCCGGTGTGGGAGTGCAGTCCGCCAGTGTGGGAGAGCAGTCCGTCGGTGTGGAGTGCAATCCGCCAGTGTGGGAGAGCAATCCACCGGTGTGGGAGTGCAGTCAGCTGGTGTGGGAGTGCAGACTGCCGGTGTGGGAGACCAGTCTGCCGGTGTGGGAGTGTAGACCGCCGGTGTGGGAGACCAGTCCGCCGGTGTGGGAGTGTAGACCGCCGGTGTGGGAGACCAGTCCGCCGGTGTGGGAGTACAGACTGTCAGTGTGGGAGTGCAGACCGCCGGTGTGAGAGTGAAGAGCACCAGTGTTGCAGGACCGAGCAACGCCTGTTTACAGAAACCAATTGTGGTGGCGGGACCAAAAGAGAAACTGCCGAAGTTCAATGGCGATGGTACGGCCAATCCCATTCGACATTGCAAAACATGTGAAACGATCTGGAAGGCAAATGGGATAACTGATGAAGACGACTGGATGAGGCAATTTTCGGCCACCCTACAAGGCGTAGCAATTGATTGGTTCACTGATACAGATCCACAAAAGCTAAACGGTTGGGATAACATTAAAAAGGAGTTTCTGGCAGAATTTAAACTGTTGCGGGATGATAATGAAATTATAGCAGAGATCTTCAATACTAAGCAGGGGAAGAACGAAACCGTTCGCGTTTATGCCAGGAAATTAAAAGACTTGATAAACAAAATGGAAAGTAAGCCAGTAGACAGACTTTAGAAAAGATGGTTCGTGGAAGGCCTACACTTGAAGTTGCGAAGGAAAATGAAAATTGTGCCACCGTTGTCATACACGAAAGCTTATAACAGAGCATTGGACCTCGAAAGTGAGCAGAAAACAAAGAAGAAGAACACTAGCTCATCTGATTCTGATGACGACGAGCCTGCCGGAGAAGATAGCAGTGATGATGAATGCAGTAGCAAGAAGGTCGGCGCTTTACAGAAGGACGTGATCTGCATGATGAAGGAGTTTAAAAACATGTAGAAGGAGCCAAAAGGCAGTGAGTTGTGGTGCACGGAGTGTAAGACCGACGGTCACACAAAAGGATCATGTCCAAAGAATCAATTTTGTGACATTTGTCAGATCATGGGCCATTCGACAAAAGAGTGCCCCTTTAACATGAAGACAAGAGGATCTCTGCAGGTGCTTCTGATGGGGACACAACCCAACAACAGAATGGACACAATAGAAAAGGGGAACTATATTAACTGAGAAAATAAGCTAGTACAAACAGTGCAGAGAAAATAAACTTCAAAACATGCCCTACGGGCTTACAATAGCATAAATTTGGAGAATATTTCTCCTTTTAGCACCTCCTCTCAAGCTCCAATCCGAACTGCCTTTTACAATGCCAGAAATCTCCTTAAATAGACCCCGGAGGGTTAAGGACTAGGAGTACATTCTAGAAAGTGCTAGTAGGCATCCACCGATGAAATAGAAGGTTCCGGAAGCTGCATTAGAAGTCGGTGCAATTCTAGAAGAATCCAGAAACTGTAGCTGAACTTCCGGGAGGCATAACTTTTGAACCGTAGCTCTGATTGACGAACCGTTTACATTTTTGAAAAGCTCTCGAAGCGCTCTATAGCCCTATGGACAAGCTTCGCTCGTCCCCCATTTTTCGACCCTTTTCGAGGTCATTTAATGCCCCAAACCTGACTTTGAAGCATTCTTAAGAGGTCTCCAAAACCCAAAAAACTGCAATAACTTTCAAACCGTGGGGCCTATTGACCTGATTCTTTTTCTGGAATGCTCTAAATCATGATTACATTCATCTGGTCAATTCACACCTTCTAGTTTACCGAAATGATGGCCCAAATACATGCTCCTATTTTTTCGGGATTTTCAAACGCACTGATAGTTGAACTCTGAGAGTTGGAACCTTTATTTGAGCCAAATGGGTATCCAAAAATGTAAAGACATGAAACAGAAACTAAGTCTAAGTACATTTTTTGGGTGACACAGGATTGCCCTTATACCTCTGGATGCTCCTGCATCAGACACCCAGGGTAGATTGAAAAGTGACCCTGTCACTTTATGGAAGGTAGAGGAAATCCCAAATGGGAAACCTCAGCTGCTGAAATCCAAGTTGAGTCCTCGATCGGCCGTCCTTTCCATTTGACCAAATACTCTTCATACTGCCTGTTTCTGGTACTCCTACCCACACGATGATCTAGAATGTCTTCTATCTCCTCCTTCTTAGAAGCAGGAATTGGACATGGCTCTAAAACCAGCTCCTCATCTGCACCATCATCGTGATACTCTGTTAAATCTGCAATGTTGAAAATAGGAGAAATGTGAATACCATCTGGTAGCTCCACCTCATATGCATTTCCTGAGTTATGTTTCTTCAAAACTTTGCAGGGGCCAAATTTCTTCATTTTCAGCTTGTTGTAAGTGCCAACTGGAAATCTTTCTTTTCGTAAGTGCACCCTGACTAGATCCCCTACTTGGAATTCCTTATGTCTTCTCCTTTGATCAGCGCTAGCTTTATACTCTTGATTCATCTTGATAATGTGTGCTTGAACCTCCTCATGTAGACGCTTGATGTGTTCAGCAAATTCCTCAGCTTCAGCACTTGTCCTCTCCCCTTGTTCTATCTTCCTCAATTCTGGTGCAATCCTTGGGCTATTCCCATATACAATTTGAAATGGTGATTTTCCAGTACTCCTATTTACAGAGTTATTATAAGCAAACTCTGCCTGTGGTAGAATCAAATCCCATCCCTTGGGCTTATCTCCAACTAAACATCTCAGCAAATTGCCCAGACTTCTATTTACCACTTCTGTTTGGCCATCAGTCAGTGGGTGATGCGTGGAGCTGAATTTCAAGTCTGTTCTCAACTTCTTCCACAATGTCCTCCAGAAATACCCCACAAATTTAGTATCTCTGTCAGAAACTATACTTCTTGGAAGACCATGTAGTCTTACCACCTCTTTGAAAAACAAGTCTGCAATATGGACAGCATCATGAGTTTTGTGGCATGGAATGAAATGTGCCATTTTGGAGAACCTATCCACCACCACGAATACTGAGTCATTACCCCTTTGTGTCCTTGGCAATCCAAGAACAAAATCCATACTTATGTCCTCCCATGGCCTTGATGGAACAGGCAATGGCTGATATAGGCCAGTATTTTGACTAAACCCCTTGGCAACTTGACAAACTTGGCAACTCTGTACAAACTTCTTCACATCCTGTGTAATTTGAGGCCAAAAATAATGTTCTTTAAGAATGGCAATGGTCTTATCCCGACCAAAATGTCCTGCCATCCCTCCACTGTGTTTCTCCTTAATCAGATTTTCCCTCATGGAACTCCTTGGAATGCACAATTGACTACCTTTGAACAACATGCCATCCTAAATCAAATAGTCTAACCACTTGGTTCTATCTACAGCAACAAGTTCTTTACAAGCTTTCCATGCTTCAGCAAAATCAGGATCCTCGAGGTACAAATTCTTGAGTTCATCAAACCCAACTACTTCAACCTGCATTGTTGTAAGCAACAACTGTCTCCTACTTAGTGCATCTGCAACCCTGTTAGATTTTCCACTTCTATGCTTCAACACAAATGTATAACTCTGCAAGAATTCTACCCACTTCATATGCCTCTGATTCAATTTACCTTGGCTATTTAGGTACTGTAATGCCTGATGATCAGTATACAAAACAAATTCCTTTGGCAATAAATAATGCCTCCATTTCTTTAAGGCCTAAACTATTGCATAGAACTCTTGATCATAAACAGAATACTTCTTCTTTGCATCATTCAATTTTTCACTAAAATATGCAATAGGCTTACCTTCTTGGCTTAATACAGCCCCAATAGCACTACCACTAGCATCACAATCCACCTGGAATACTTTTCTAAAATCTGGAAGTGCCAACATAGGTTGTTCAGTCACCTTCTTCTTCAGCAATTCAAAACTTCTCGCAGCTGCTGCAGTCCATTTGAACTCTGTTCTATCCCCTCTTATTGTATCAGTTAGAGGTGCACATACGCCACTGAAATTCTTAATAAACTTCCTGTAAAAACTAACCAGACCATGAAATGATCTTACCTCAGTAGCAGACCTTGGAGTAGGCCATTCCAAGATGGCTTTTACCTTCTCTGGATCCATTTTGAGACCTTCAGGTGATATAACAAATCCCAAATAGACTAACTCCCTTTTTGCAAAGACACACTTTTTTAGATTAATTAACAGTTTCTCTTCCCTTAGCCTTTCAAGGACACTACGAATATGCAGTAAATGTTCTTCCAAAGTCTTGCTGAAAATTAAAATATCATCCAAATAGATAATAACAAATTTTCCCAAGAACTTCTTAAGTACCTCATTCATGAGCCGCATGAAGGTGCTTGGGGCGTTCGTCAATCCAAAGGGCATGACTAACCACTCATAAAGACCCTCCTTGGTCTTGAAGGCTGTTTTCCACTCATCTCCTTCTCGAATCCGTATCTGATGATAGCCACTCTTCAGATCTATCTTTGTGAAGTACTGAGCTCCACTCAAGCAGTCCATAAGATCATCCATCCTTGGTAAAGGAAACCGGTACTTGATGGTTATCCTATTTATAGCTCGGGAATCTGTACACATCCTCCACTCTCCATCCTTCTTTGGTGCAAGTACTGCAGGTACTGCACATGGACTCAGGCTCTCTCGAATCAAGCCCTTCCTCAACAGCTCCTGAACCTGTCTATTTAGCTCCTCTGTTTCAGTAGGAGTCATCCTGTGAGCAGCCTTGTTAGGCAAACTAGCTCCTGGAATCAGATCTATCTGATGACTGATTTGCCTTACTGGTGGCAATCCATCTGGAACATTATCAGAGATAATATCTCCAAATTCCCCTAGTAAATCTGAAACTTCAAATGGTATTTCACTACTACCTTCTTTATCTTTCCTAGGAATCAAAGCATAGCACATACGCTGATGTTTCATGCCATCTAAATTTTCCTTCCATCAACAAGACAAATCCTAGCACTACTACATACCTTTTCACCTTCCTTTTTCATGGGCTTCAATTTGTGGCGAACTCCATCCTTTGTCAGAGAGTATGTGTTTGCATGTCCATCATGTATTGCATGTCTATCAAACTGCCATGGTCTACCCAACAATAGATGGCAAACATCCATCGAAATAACATCACAGAGAACTTCATCATGGTAACTCCCAATTTTGAATTTTACTAAACATTGTTCACTTACCAGGACCTTATGATCATCTTTTACCCAAGAAATCCGATAGGTCTGGGGATGTTTCTCCCTCTTGAGCTTCAGCTTAGAGACCATCTCTTCTGATACCAAGTTATCAGTGCTACCACCATCAATGATCACGTCACAACATTTATCCTCACACTTGCATCTGGTACGGAACAAACTCCTCCGTTGTCTTGGTTCATTCTCACCACTTAGTAGGACTCTTTCATTTACCAAGGTCTCTCCTCTTTCTGCATCCTTTGAATGTGATGATTGTGCATCCTCATCCACATGAGCAACCCTAGCTTGGCCCTCAGCTCTCCTATCTGTCCTTCCTTGTCGTTGAGGGCATTCAAAGGCACGATGACCTTCTTCATTGCAATGGAAACAGGTACCACGGAAGCCTCCTCTTCCTTGCCCACATCCTCTACCTCTTCCTCTTTGATTTCCAAAGTCTTGATCACGGGAGCGGTTGAAACCCTCATTCCTCTGGTTCCTGCTAGTACCCTCATCTTCATTTTTCTTTTGAGTTTCATTGCGGCCTCCAGATGATCTACCACTTCCCCTTCCTCCTTGACCGCGCCCTCTTTGTCTTCCTTCAAACCTTTTACTCAGCTTCTCTTCAACTCGTAGGGCAAACTGGTATGCTTCTTCAACGCTGGTCATTCTTACCAGACTGAATTCCTCCTAGATGCTAGGTTGCAACCCACTGATATAACGAGCAACCTTCTCCTTATTTGCTTTTGCATGCCTCGCTCTAATCAGGAGTTGGTAAAACTCCTCTGTATATTCTTGGACTGATCTTCCTGCTTGCTTTAACCCATGCATCTTCTTAAATAGATCAAGCTCGTAGTCCACAGGAATGAACTGCTTCTTCAATTTGTCCACCATGCGATCCCATCTTGTAATCTTCTCCTTTCCTCTTCTAAGTCTTTCCAGTTGAATCTCTTGCCACCAGATTTTGGCATGGCCTTTCAGTTTGGCCTTTGCAAACTTAACCCTATCTGGGTCCCTTATATCCTCATACTCAAAGTATTCTTCCAGTTCATTGATCCAATCGATCAACTCATCTGGTTTCAAATTTCCTGAAAATATACCCACCTCAATTGTAGGTCTTTTCCCAAACTTACTAATGGCCCTAAAAAGCCTTTCCTCTACAGGATTCAGAACTTCCCCGTCAACTTCCATTACTTCCTCTTCATTGTCATCCTCACTATTGTCATCTGCGGCAATATTTGCTCCTCTACGAAGCTCCTCTTGCAATGCTTGTACCTGTCTCTGGAGGGCTCTAACCTCCTCAGGATCAATAGCTCTGGCCCTTCCGCCACGCTCTCTTCGTGGAGGCATCTTCTAACTCAAACCCACAACCACACAGTCCTGGTGCAAACTACTTCACAGTCGGCACTCTGTCTACACACTCAGGAAAACTGGCTCTGATACCACTTGATGGGGACACAACCCAACAACAGAATGGACACAATAGAAAAGGAGAATTATATTAACTGAGAAAATAAGCTAGTACAAACAGTGCAGAGAAAATAAACTTCAAAACATGCCCTACGGGCTTACAATAACATAAATCTGGAGAATATTTCTCCTTTTAGCACCTCCTCTCAAGCTCCAATCCGAACTGCCTTTTACAATGCCAGAAATCTCCTTAAATAGACCCCAGAGGGTTAAGGACTAGGAGTACATTCTAGAAAGTGCTAGTAGGCATCCACCGACGAAATAGAAGGTTCCGGAAGCTGCGTTAGAAGTCGGTGCAATTCTAGAAGAATCCAGAAACGGTAGCCGAACTTCCGGGAGGCATAACTTTTGAACCGTAGCTCCGATTGACGAACCGTTTACATTTTCGGAAAGCTCTCGAAGCGCTCTATAGCCCTATGGACAAGCTTCGCTCGTCCCCCATTTTTGACCCTTTTCGAGGTCATTTAATGCCCCAAACCTGACTTTGAAGCATTCTTAGGAGGTCTCCAAAACCCAAAAAACTGCAATAACTTTCAAACCGTGGGGCCTATTGACCTGATTCTTTTTTTGGAATGCTCTAAATCATGATTACATTCATCTGGCCAATTCACACCTTCTAGTTTACCGAAATGATGGCCCAAATACATGCTCCTATTTTTTCGGGATTTTCAAACGCACTGATAGTTGAACTCTGAGAGTTGTAACCTTTATTTGAGCCAAATGGGTATCAAAAAATGTAAAGACATGAAACAAAAACTAAGTTTAAGTACATTTTTTTGGGTGACACAGGATTGCCCTTATACCTCTGGATGCTCCTGCATCAGCTTCTCACATAGGAGGCTTCCCCGTCGGGCAGTAGTGGAAATACGAATAGTGCAGGTGCCACATCCGGAGGGTACAGGAATAATAACAGAGGGCAAAATAAAAACAATGCGAACAATAACAATAATAATGGGAGCCGAAGTCGAACCCAGTATGATGCAAATGGACGGCCGATTGTTCAATGCCGAGCATGTAATTTGTGGGGTCATTTTCCGCAGGACTGTACAACGACGAACACACCAAAATTATTATGCAGATGGTGCGGACCTGGCAACCATGAAGATGCCAAGTGCCCAAAGTCTGGAGTAAACTTGATGATTGTCGGCACGGATGAAGAGGAGGTTCTGGCAATTATTCAGAGGCAAGCAAAATTGCCGGTGTAGGAAAAAAGAAAATTGGGGGAAGCGCAGGTGGAAATTGGAAAGGCATCGTTGGCAGGGACATCTCAGTTGAAGGACATCACCAACACCTTGGCAAGGAACTTCGCAAAACAAAACATTGTATGACAGATCTTACAAATGGAGATACCGGTCAAGATAAGTGACCTTCTCACAATGCCCCAGTTACGGACGACCATTTTGAATCATACATCATTTCCGAAAGCAACGGAGGACACAGGAAGGGATAGTAGTCCAATGATGGCAACAGACCCAATGCTCCTGGCACTCACATCCGGACGGCATTCGGCGATCGTCGAGATGGGCATTTTGGGAAATATTCTGACAGACACAATTGTCGACGGAGGGTATGGCATGAATGTGTTGCCGGAGGATACTTGGAAGAGGTTGGGAAAGCCGATACTATGGCCACCTACATTCCAATTGCTCACGGCAGACCAGCACAGGATCAAACCGTTGGGAACCTTGAGGGCGCAATCGGTAACTATTGGAACACAGCCATTTTTATTGGATTTCGTAGTCATTCCATTGAAAAGAAAAGGATATGATGCTATTCTGGGACGGAATTGGTTGGTGCAAGCAAAAGTAAAACATGATTGGAAACGAAATACCCTATCAATGGGGCGCGGAGGCAAAAGATTCATAATTGACCTGCACACACAAATGGTAGGTGAGCAGGCAGCATTGTCAGACTCAGAAGCTGAAGGCGACAATGACGACGAAAGAAATGACGATGAAGGAAAGAGGAGAATGGAACCGAACGACGGAGTATTGACACTAGAAGGAGGATCAAATGATGATGACTTAGACTCGGTGAATGGCCTTTACCATTGGCAAATAGAAGACTACGAACTCTTTTCGAGTTGTAATATGCTAAGGGTCAACGAAGGTGAGAAAAAGGAGGAAAATGAGTGTCCGGAGGAATACAGAGAAGCAGATGATGCGAAGGAGGTTACGACTGAAGAAGGGAAGGACATACAACACAGACCCAGAAAAAAGAAAAATTCCACCATTTGGTACACGGTGAATGGACCGCACAGGAAGAAAAGAAGGCATCGTACCATAAAATTACTTCAAGGGTACCGACAACAAGGAAATAAGCTAGATGCGCGATGACCGTAGGCACAGCGGGCGACGAAGGTGACATAGAACAGACATAAGGCGTGGCATGACAAATCCAACAGGTTTCAGCCAGGGCAGTTGGTACTCAAGTACGACGATCAGAATGAAAGCAAATAGGAAAGGTTTAAGGCAAGATGGGTTGGACCATATCAGATCCGGGAGGTTAGCGACAATCGAGTGGTAAAGTTGGGGACGTTGGATGGGCAAGAGGTACCCCACGCAGTCAACGGATCCTACCGTGCCAGGATAACGGGTGATAACGAGTCAATAGTGCCAATTTCCTACTAGGATGACAAAATGAGGAATCGGTGGCTAGGACTAAAATTTCCCTCTTTTTATGGTAAGGGAGGTAAGGAAGGTAAAGAGAAAAGAATTTTGTGTGTTTGGTCCCCTCTTGTTTAGAATTGGGTTAAACTAAACTTTGATGGTGCTTCTAGGCGCAACACAGGTAGGACGGGTATTGGCTGTTGTATTAGAAATCATCAGAATGAACTACTAGTAAAATGTTCGAAACCAATAGGAAATGCTACAAAGAATGAAGTTGAACTCAGAGCCCTAATAGAGGGTTTGTGAATTTGCTCAAAATTGAACCTTAATCAGGTAGAAATAGAAGGTGACTAAGACATAGTGATTAATGCTTTTAGAAATTAATCTATGCCCAATACGAGATTAAATACCTTGCTAACCAAGGCCTTGGAGTTGGCTAAAAAAATTAAGAAAACTACCAATAATTATATTTATAGAGAGGGAAATAGTATGGCTGAGGAACTAGCTAATGAGGGAACAAATGGGATATGTGCTACAATTTTTTAGCCCCACCCATACCCTTCTTAACTGACTTAGCCCAAAAAGAACTTATAAATACTCATTAAACTAAAAATTTATCACCTTAAAATTTAATAAATGCTTGTGTCTGTAAGAGCCAGTCCTTGGCTCAATCTATCATGCATACTTTTTGGATACTTTCTTTCATTTATTTCCCACTTTGGCCTAAGCTAGGGTGGCATGTCCTTTGCTTTCTATATTCTCTCCTTCCCATGTGCAAGTATTAATTGCTCATTCCTCTCATGTAGTGATGACATTTATTTCTACTTTTTGCCCTTTAAGAGGAGAATATTTGGTCATGTTTTTGCATTCAGTAATCATGGACACATCCATCAAGCTTACAATCCCATCTCGGCTCATGGCTTTTGACAATCCAATCAGGATAGAAAGGATCAAGCAATTTGTGCTTGTTACAAACAAGATTTTTGGAGGGCAGTGCTCTGATGATTGGGCACTCAATACATTAACTACCCTAATAGGTTCCACTCAAACGCGGACATAGTTGCCATGTTTATCGTAGTGACTAGGTATTTCTACGCGGATAATGCCCTCATTGCAAGTCTATGTTGAGAACTATTCGATAATGAATTACTGGGAGGTCTGGATACAATCCTCATGAATATTAGAGGGAATCTTACTATCCCATTGGCAGCAAATTACAATATGTTATACATTAGGGGAGAGCCTGTCCCAATGTATCCAATATTTTTTACAAAAGGCTCGATTGGCTTTTGGGAAGAGAGAGAAGCTTATCAAAGAAACTTGTGTTTTCTCCTTTTCTTCTTTGTCATGCTTGACCCTATCGAAGAGGACTGGCTGGAAAGATACTTTGAAGAAGGTATCCTACATAAGTGTTCTCTTCATGATGCCATTGAACACATGCGAGTGGCCTTCAAGGAGGAATAGTTGTTTACCGTACTGGGTAAAGAAAACAATGCATACAAATAATAGACAGAATAGCAGAATTCCTTATTATTATTCGCATATGCTAGAACATTACATTATGCTTCATAAGATAAGATGAATGATCAATGATCAGATACAATGATCCCAGACGGGATATAAATACTATCCGCTAAACCTTCTCGAAGGAGTCCATCGACCACAAACATTATGTCCACTACAAACTATTTACCCGTCGGCTACAGAATACAGAAACATCAACGACAATCACCCCGTCGGTTACAGAAATACCGACGACAATCACCCCATCGGCTACAGAAACACCGATGACAATCTAGTTGGCTGACACCATCCCCCCCAAAAAGAAAAAGTCGTCTTCGGACGAAAATTACAAAATATTTGAGACAAAATAGCCACCTGTGCTGCTTTCTCTGTTTCCAACTCCTCGGTACCCTGAGCCAAGTGTTGCTGCACTGCCTCCAACTGGATGATTAGCTCCTCTCGAGCTCTCTACGCATCCACCAAGACAGCCTCTCGGCCAACACCTACTCCCAATGCCTCTGGTACACAGACACTCCATGTCTATCGCAGCTCCAAGTTTTTTCAACTAGTTAGACTTCCACGACTGATATCTGCAACGACTAGGGGTCCAGGGGGCAACGCCCCCAGTGGGGTCGAGGGGCAGTGCCCCCGCGGGGTCCTGGGGTAGCGCACTCCGAACCTCATACAAAAATGCATGAAACACACTATTTCTGTCATTTTCTGCCGATTCTGCACTCTTTCTGGCAATCACTGAGACTTCCCCTTCCCTTTGGCATTATCCATTACTCATTCTGAACAATTTGAATTTGTCGTCATTTTTTTTTTTTGTAAGAAAGCTTCCTACCACCTTCCCCTGCCGAACTCAAGACACCTTCGAAGCATAGAGTGTAACCCTGTAAGATGTTCATGGAATAAAACACCCATGGAAAGACTGTGACAGGAATGATCTGCAGGGACAATTGATGCTCACGGAAGGAAGACGCCCACAGAAGGAAAGACGCCCACGGAAGGGTCAAGAAAACTACTGGAATGAAGGACTCCGCTGAAGATAACAAAAACAAAGGGGGGTCGCGGGATAACATAAGGCCTACAGGAACCGTGGCCTTCTCCAAACACGCCCACGGAAGACTTCCCACGGAATGCAAGACCAATGTACAACAACAATCCTGTCCGCAGATGGTCAAAAGCATCCACGGAAAATAGAGGAAAAAACCTCTGCGGAAAGATAAAAAACATTCGCGGGAACACGGCTACTTCGTGGGAAAAACTTCGGACTCATTCGCAGGAAGAAGGAAAGACTCTGCGGAAGACCTCCCGCGGACAGCTACCCGGATAGGTTGCCTGCGGGACAGTCCACGGAAGACCTCCCGCGAACAGATGCCTGCGGGACACAGTCCGGGGAAGACCTCCCGCGGACAGCTGCCCGTCGGACATGTGCTTGCGGATAGGCTGACCGTGGGACAGTCCGTGGGAGACCTACCGCGGACAGGTTGCCCGCGAGCTCTCTCTCTCTCTCTCTGTCTTTTTTTTTTTCGAAAATAAAATAAATAAACAGCGCCTCAATTTTGCCTCCAGGCGTCGCCATTCTGCAACGACGAGGGAGTGAGCTGGCCATTTTGCGACGGAGTCTTCCTGGCACCATATATTTGCAATTTAGATCCGTTCACTGTGTGAGGTACCTCTTGCCCATCCAACGTCCCCAACTTTATCTCTCCATTGTCGCCAACCTCCCGAATCCAATATGGTCCAACCCATCTTGCTTTAAACCTTTCCTTTTTGATTTCATTCTGATCATCGTGCTTGAGTACCAACTGCCCCAACTGAAGCCTGTTGAGTTTGTCATGCCACGCCTTATGCCTGTTCTGTGTCACCTCCGTCGCCCACTGTGCCTGTGGTCGTCGCGCATCTAGATTATTTTGTTTCTGTTGGCACCCTTCAACTAATTTTATGATGCGATGCATTCTTTTCTTCTTGTGCGGTCCATTCACCTTGTACCGGACGATGGAATTTTTCTTTTTTCTAGGTTTGTATTGTATGTCCTTTCCTTCTTCAGCCGTAACCTCCTTTGCATCATCTGCTTCTCTGTATTCCTTCGGACATTCATGTTTCTCTTTTTCCTCACATTCGTCGACCTTTAGCATATTACAACTCGAAAAGAGTTCGTAGTCTTCTATTTGCCAGTGGTAAAGGCCATTCACCGAGTCTAGGTCGTCGTCATTTGATCCTCCTAGTGTCAATACTCCTTCGTCCAGTTCCATTCTCCTCTTTCCTTCGTCGTCATTTCCTTCATTGTCACTGTTGCCTTCACCTTCTGAGTCTGACGATGTTCCCTTCTCACCTACCATTTGTGTGTGCAGGTCAATTATGAATCTTTTGCCTTTGCGCTCCATTGATAGGGTATTTCGTTTCCAATCATGTTTTACTTTTGCTTGCACCAACCAAGTCCGTCCCAGAATAGCATCATATCCTTTTCTTTTCAATGGAATGACTACGAAATCCAATAAAAATAGTTGCGTTCCAATAGGTACCGGTTGCACTTTCAAGATTTCCAACGGTTTGATTCCATGTTGGTCTGCCGTGAGCAACTGAAATGCAAGTGGCCACAACGTCGGCTTTTCCAACTTCTTCCAGGTATCCTCCAGTAAGACATTCACGCTGGACCCTCCGTCAACAATTGTGTATGTCAAAACATTTCCCAAAATCCCCATCTCGACGACCGTCAGATGTCTTCCCGTCGTGAGTGCCATCAGCATTGGGTCTGTTGCCGTCGTTGGACTACTGTCCCTTCTTGTGTCCTCTGTTGCTTTCGGAAATGGTGTATGATTTAGAATGGCTGTTTGTAACTAGGGCATTGTGAGAAGGAGGCCACTTATCTTGACCGGTATCTCGGTTTGTAAGATCTGCCATACAATGTTTTGTTCTACGAAGTTCCTTGCCAAAGTGCCGGTGATGTCCTTCAACTGAGATGTCCCTGCCGATGATGCCTTTCCAATTTTTGCTTGCGCTTCCCCCAATTTTCTTTTTTCCTCAGCCAACAGTTTTGCTTGTCTCCGCGTAATTGCCAGAACCTCCTCTTCATCCATGCCGACAGTGATCAAGTTTACTCTAGACTTTGGGCACTTGGCATCTTCATGGTCGTTGGGTCCGCACCATCTGCATAATAATTCGGTGTGTTTGCCAATGTACAATCCCGCGCAAAATGACCCCACAAATTACATGCTCAGCATTGAACGATCGGCTGTTCGTTTGCATCATACTGGGTTCGACTTCAGCTCCCATTATTAATGTTATTGTTCGCATTGTTGTTGTTATTTTACCCTTTGTTATTATTCCTGTACCCTCTGGATGTGGCACCTGCGCTATTCGTATTTCCACTACTGCCCGACGGGGAAGCCTCCTATGTAAGAAGCACCTGCGGAGATCCTCTTGTCTTCATGTTAAAGGGGCACTCTTTTGTCGAATGGCCCATGATCTGACAAATGTCACAAAATTGGTTCTTTGGACACGATCCTTTTGTATGACCGTCGGTCTTACACTCTGTGCACCATAGCTCACTGCCTTTTGGCTCCTTTTGCATGTTTTTAAACTCCTTCATTAGGCGGATCATGTCCTTCTGTAAGGCACGAACCTTCCTACTGTTGCCTTCATCGTTGCTGCTATCACCTCAGGCAAGCTCGTCGTCATCTGAATCAGATGAGCTAGTCTTCGTCTTCTTCTTTGTCTTCAGCTCACTTTCGCGGTCCAATGCTCTATTATAAGCTTCCGTATATGACAACGGTGGCACAATTTTCATTTTCCTCAACTTCGAGCGTAGGCCTTCCATGAACCATTTTTTCTGAAGTCTGTCCGCCGGCTTACTTTCCATTTTGTTTATCAAGTCTTTTAATTTCCTGGCGTAAACGCGAACGGTTTCGTTCTTCCCCTGCTTAGTATTGAAGATCTCTGCTACAATTTCATTATCATCTTGCAACAGTTTAAATTCTGCCAGGAACTCCTTTTTAATGTTATCCCAAGTGTTTAGCTTTTGTGGATCTGTATCAGTAAACCAATCAATTGCTACGCCTCGTAGGGTGGCCATAAATTGCCTCATCCAGTCGTCTTCATCATTTATCCCATTTGCCTTCCAAATTGTTTCACATATTTTGCAATGTCGAATGGGATCGGCCGTACCATCGCCATTGAATTTCAACAATTTTTCTTTTGGTCCTACCATCACAATTGGTTTCTGTAAACAGGCGTTGCTCGGTCCTACAACACTGGTGCTCTTCACTCCCACACTGGCGGTCTGCACTCCCACACCGACGGACTGGTCTCCGACACCGGCGGACTGCACTCCCACAGCGGCGGATTGGTCTCCCACACCGGCGGACTGCACTCCCACATCGGCGGTCAGCACTCACACACCGGCGGATTGCACTCCCACCAGATTCTTCCACACCGTCAGACTCAACGGTTGCGAACCTTGGTGAAGAAGGGTGTTTTGAAGTTGTTCCCTGCAGAAGTATATCTCGGATGAAGAGTTCACTCTATGCTCTTGCTCCGTCGGCACTGTGAGCCGTGCGAGTCGATGCTTTTCCGTCTGGATTCTCTTCCCTTGGCGAACACAAATTCAAAAACTTCTCCCGTGCTTCTTCCACCAATTCCACCCATTGCTGAGTTTCCTCCAACAATTCTTCTGTGCGCCGGTTTCCGTCGGCAATCTTCTGGAATCTCCTTCGGCATTCGGCTTGCTGTGCCAGAATTAAATTTTCTTGTGTAGTACGGATTCCATCTTTTTCCTTGACCTTATTTTGATCCTTGTTAAGCTGATTTTGCATTAATCTTCATTCCTCCCAGCTTCCTGGTTCATAGGGCAACGACGCCAAATGTTTATCGTACTGGGTAAAGAAAACAATGCATACAAATAATAGACAGAATAGCAGAATTCCTTATTATTATTCGCATATGCCAAAACATTACATTATGCTTCATAAGATAAGATGAATGATCAATGATCAGATACAATGATCCCAGACGGGATATAAATACTATCCGCCGAACCTTCCCGAAGGAGTCCGTCGGCCACAAACATTATGTCCGCTACAAACTATTTACCCATTGGCTACAGAATACAGAAACACCGACGAAAATCACCCCGTCGGCTATAAAAACACCGACGATAATCACCCCATCTGCTACAGAAACACCGACGACAATCCAGTCGGCTGACAATAGTGAAGATTTGGTTTTTTTTTTTTTTTTTTTCTTAACTTTTCGTATTAGACTAGGTTTTGTTTTAACAAGATACTCTATCTAAATCTGTATCTAGTTTTTTGATAAACTCGCGATAAAAGTATCAACAAAATTTGAAGGTATGAATAGTTTGTGGAACAAAGACATAAATCTAATGATACTTAATGGGTAATTTTAAGCACTTTGGTTAGACTACTTCATTTTCTATTAAGTAATTTTGGGAAGCAGGCTTGTTTTGGTTTTAGTTATTAGAGCCTACATGGTAAACATGCTTGAATGATTTTAGTAGTAACTTTTTTTGAAAAATTCTAATGCTAAGGCAAAATTTAACCTCTACGGTTAATATAATAGTTTCAATGGAATTCTGATTGGTACCCTTATACTTGTTCAAAAATCTGAAAAATTAGACATTGTCTTGGTGAGGCCTAGGCTCTTACTAAGGAGGGTCTAGGAAGTCACCCCTGTCTTCTTGAATAATAAGCCTGGGATGGAATTTTAAGTTTCAGTTGAACAACTGGTTATAAAATGTATTCTTAGTACTTTTAATAGTAATGAATGTATGAGGCTAGGTCATTATTCTTGTGTAGACTGGGGCACCTCATAAAGATGTTAATAACTGGTGGGCCTTAACTAGGCAACAAGGTTAAGACGCTGTTAATATTTAGACAGCTTATGAGGATAAATTATGTATTCCTTAGTATTATTTAATCATTTTATGTTATTGTTACTGGAAGATCTGAGCCAGACACTGGGCCCGGGTTTACTCAAAGGATGTAGTATTCGTCAGTTGAGGAAAACATTGGTAGCCTTTTGTTAATATTTATTTTTATCCTCTCCTTTTGAAGCCCATGGGATTCTAGATATAAATCTTGCTTTATTTGGGATAGATTCAAGTCAAGATAACTCTAACAAACTGTTTAGTTTGGAAAAGGTTCTAGTTTTTCTATGGCAGGTAGTCTTCAGCATGGACAGATCTTCAAGTTCAGAAAGCATCCTCCAGTAATGACCCCCCTTCATCCTAGTCTTATTCAAAAAAGATGTAAAAATGGAATTCAGTTCCCACTTAATTTATGTAACAATCTCCATTGAGAGATCTCTGTAATTTCTTTTACCAACATCTAATATCTAAATTTTGATTATGTAACTCTCAAAGCTCTTTAAAAGAGGGTATGCCCTCTTCAAGACCCTTTCAAGGCATCTGTACTTGAACACGACTTTGGTCTTGGGCTACACCGGGGGTTTCCTTAACCCCATTCTTTTTCTTTGGTACCTACACTTGAATGGGATAATTGTAAATATTTTGAAATTAATAAAGAATGGGCATTTGTCTCTTATATATATATATATATATATATATATATATATATCAAGAAAAAACACATTATAATTAGTAATTGTGGGGTATTTCAGAAAGAACTTGTCATGCATTGAAGTTAATTGGGACATTTTGTCAAACAGTTGGTAATCAAGCAATCAGCTGATACATTGTCATGTCCCCCACTTATGACCCTAATAATAATATTCTGCTCCCGAGAATAAGGATTAATAAACAATAAAGATAAATAGATGATACACAATGTCAGCCGATGGTGGTGATGGTGGGACCCAAAGAAAAGCTGCCGAAATTTGAAGGTGATGGTACAGCCGACCCCATCCGACATTGTAAGACATGTGAGACGATCTGGCGGGCATATGGAATCACAGATGCCAACGAATGGGTCAGGCAATTTCCGGCAACTCTACAGGGTGTCGCGATTGATTGGTTTTCGGATATGGATCCGCAGAAGCTGGATACATGGGATAAGATTAAAAAGGAGTTCTTGGCAGAGTTTAAACTCTTGTGGGATGATAATGAAATCATAGCAGAAATTTTCAATACCAAGCAGGGGAAGCCCGAAACTGTCCGTGTCTATGCTAGGAGATTAAAAGACTTAATAAACAAAATAGAAAGCAAGCCGGCGGACGGATTGGAGAAAAGGTGGTTTGTGGACGGCCTATGCTCACAGTTGTGGAGGAAAATGAAAATTGTACCACCGTCGTCATATGTCGATGCTTATAACAGAGCACTGGACCTTGAAAGTGCGCACAAGACAAGGAAGAAGAAAACTAGCTCCTCTGACTCTGATGACGACGAATCTGCTGGAGATGATAGTAGTGACGACGAAGGTAGTAGCAAAAAGGTTCATGCCTTACAGAAGGATATGGTTCGAATGATGGAGGAGTTTAAAAATATGCAGAAAGAGCCAAAAGGTAGTGAATTGTGGTGCACGGAATGTAAGACCGACGGTCATACTAAAGGATCGTGTCCGAAGAACCAATTTTGTGACATCTGTCAGATCATGGGACATTCGAAAAAAGACTGCCCCTTTAACATGAAAACAAGAGGATCTCCGCAGGTGCTTCTCACATAGGAAGCTTCCTCGTCAGGTGGTAGTGGAAACACGAATGCCGCCGGTGCTACATCCGGAGGATACAGGAATAATCGGTGTGGACAGAATAATAACAACAATAACAATACCACTACGAGCAGAAGTCGGATCCAGTATGATGCAAACGGACGACCGATTATTCAGTGCCGAGCATGTAACTTGTGGGGGCATTTTGCACGGGAATGTCCAACAGCAAATACACCTCAACTATTGTGCCAATGGTGTGGACCCGGCGATCACGATGAATCAAAATGTCCAAAATCCGGAGTGAACTTGATTACTGTTGGAGCGGATGAGGAAGAAGTTCTGGCAATTACGCGGCAACATGCAAAAGAGTACCCGGACCCCGCCGAAGAAAAGAAGAAATTTGCGGCAGCACGGGCGGAGGTTGGAAAAGTATCTCAAGTAGTAACATCTCCAGACACCGCCAGTACTTTAGCAAGGAATTCCGCAGAACAAAACATAGTACGACAAATTTTGCAAATGGAGGTGCAAGTAAAGGTAAGTGATTTGTTTCTCACCATGCCCCAACTTCGATCTGCTCTTTCAAATATGGCAGGAGAATCAAGCCTCGAGAAGGAAAAGTCACCGGGAGAACCGAGTCGACGAAAAGAAAAGGAAATTGTTACGGGAGGAGAAGATCAGATGTTGCTGGCGCTGACATCCGGACGGCACCCTGCAATTGTCGAGATGGGGATACTTGGACATGTTCTCACAGACACCATAGTGGACGGAGGGTCCGGCGTAAATGTATTGCTAGAAGAAACTTGGAGGAAACTTGGACAGCCGACATTGTGGCCTCCAAGGTTTCAGCTACTGACCGCTGATCAACATGGTATTAAACCACTGGGTATTCTCATGGCACAGCCGGTAACCATTGGCACCCAGCCGTTCCTGATGGATTTCGTGGTGATTCCATTGAAAAGAAAAGGCTATGACGCCATCCTGGGCCGCGGGTGGCTTATTGAAGCAAGAGCTCGACACGACTGGAAGAAGAACACTTTATTCCTCGAAAGTAAAGGCCGTCGATTCGTCATTGATCTGCATACCCAAATGGTAGGGGAAGAGGCCCTGTCGTCAGATTCTGAGGGAGAGGAGGACGAAGGTAGACGACGGATGGAACCGGATCAGGAGGGCGTCCTCCGATTGGACAAGGGAACAACAGATGACGACTTGGATTCCGTCAATGGTCTCTACCACTGGCAAATGGAGGACTGTGAATTATTTCATAGTTGCAATGTTCTGTCAATTGAGAACGAATATCCGGAGGAGTTTAGTGAAGTAAAGGAGGGGGAGACACCGTTAGATGTTACACCCGCCCATGCATTCAGTGAAGGAGGGACAATCAAGTATAATGAAGCTATGCTGCAAACAATGAATTTGGGGGACGAGGCAGAGCCGAAGAACATACTAGTCGGAGATAATTGGGACCCAGTACTCAAGGCCGCGGCATTCAAGATATTTATGGAGTACAAGGATGTGTTTGCATGGACATACAAGGACCTCAAAGGAGTACCGCCGGAATTGTGTGTGCACCGCATCCCACTGGTGGACGGAGCTGTACCTGTACGAAAGCGACCTTACAGGATGAACAAGAACTATGCCGCACGGGTCACGGAGGAAATCAACTGGATGCTGGAAGCTGGCATTATCTTCAAGGTGTACAGACTAGCGAATGGGTGTCAACGATAGCCATCTCATTGAAGAAGGATACTATTCAGATCCGGATATGCGTTGATTTTAGATGCCTGAATGCAGTGACGATCAAAGACCCTTTTTCGATTCCTTTCACAGACAGCATTTTGGAGGAGGTTGCAGGACATGAAATCTACTCTTTTATGGACGGGTTCTCCGGATACAATCAGATTTCTATAGCGGAGGAGGATAAGTTGAAGACAACGTTTGTTGTCGAAGATGGGGTCTACGCGTACAACTGGATGCCTTTTGGGTTGTGTAACGTGCAGCCACATTCCAACGGATTATACTGCATATCATTGACAAGATGTCTGTAGGAAATTTCAAAGCCTTCTTGGATGATTGGTCAATATTTAGCATAGAGGACGAACACTTGGCAGCACTTGGTGAGTGTATAGAGAGATGTCACAGGGCCCGGCTAGCATTGAATCCCAAGAAATGCAGATTCATGGTTCTGCACGGCAGACTGCTCGGACACATTGTCTGTAAGGAAGGATTAAAGATGGATCCCAACAAGGTGAGAGTCATTCTTGAAATGCAGCCATCTACTAATGTGATGGAGGTAAAATCTTTTCTCGGGCATATAGGTTATTATCGGAGATTTATTAAAAATTTTGCCAAGGTGTCCCAACCGTTAGATAAGCTAACCTGCAAGGAAGAATCATTTAGATGGGAGAAAGAGAAGGATGAGGCATTTGAAGGGCTGAAGGTACGACTGGCTACGGCACCCATTCTGGCATATCCGGATTGAAATAAAGAATTTCATGTTCATGTGGATGCCTCCAACTATGCGATCGGCGCAACCCTGGCACAGACTGGTAATCACGGACTAGATCATCCAATATACTTTGCCAGCCGGTTGCTCTCAAAGGCCGAGCAGAACTACAACACGACTGAAAGAGAAGCCTTGGGAATGGTTTATGCTGTGCAAAAATTCCGTCATTATTTGCTTGCTACACCGTTTGTGTTTTATGTTGATCACCAGGCCCTGTTGTACATGATTAATAAACTCGTCATCCAAGGGAGGATCAACAGATGGCTACTACTGTTGTAGGAATTCACTTTCAAAATCATTGTTCGGCCGGGAAAGAAACATGTCACTGCCGACCACCTATTGCGGATCAGAACACAGCGGAGAGTGTGAATGATGACTTCCTTGATGCACAGCTATTTCAGATTGGCGTACTGCCGGAATGATAAAGGAGTATTGGCGAGTACCTGTCAACAGGACAATTTCCCACGGAGATGTCACCAAATGATAGGCGCAAGTTGATAATCAGAAGTCGTACGTTTCAATTGATCAATGGGTTGCTCTACAAAATGGGGCTGGATCATATTCTTCGGCGGTGTGTATTGGAAGAAGAGATACCGTAGGTGTTAAAAGAAGCACATGAGGGTCCCGCGGGAGGACACATGGGACTCTACACCACTACACAGAAGATATTACTCGCAGGACTCTGGTGGCCAACGGTGTACAATGATGCACGGGAATGGGTCGTCGGATGTGACACTTGCCAACGGGCCAGGAAGCCGCTAAAGAGAGACTTCATGCCACTTCAACCCTCTCATGCGCAGGAACTTTTTGAGAGATGGGGACTAGATTTCATTGGACCACTGAGGGTGAGCAAGACTCGACGGTGCCGCTACATCATTGTTGCAACGGAGTACCTGACCAAGTGGGTGGAGGCCCGTGCGTTACCAGATAACTCGGCCGTCAGCACCGCGAAATTTATTTATGAACAGATCATCACAAGGTATGGAATCCCATTACAATTAACAAGTGATAGGGGAGGTCATTTTGTTAATCATGTTATTCGACTGCTCACCACTCAGTTCAAGATTTATCATTCACTGTCGAGTCCGTACTATCCAAGAGCAAACGGGGAGGCAAAGGCCACCAATAAAATTCTAGTATCCATCATCTACAAATCTTGCGCGGTGGAAGGTGCCGATTGGGAGGAGAACTTACCCGCTGCCCTCTGGGCGTACCGCATGGCATACAAAGTGACGACAGGGCACACACCATTCCAGTTAATGTTTGGACAGGAAGCAGTGGTCCCAGCGGAATTAATGATTCCGAGTCTCCGAATAGCGTTGGAAAACAAATTGGACGACGACGGGAGCCTACAAGAGCAATTGAATAATTTGAATAAATTGGAGGAGAAACGGTTGTTGGCACAGTGGGCGACGGAAGTGGCACAGAACAAACGCAAGCTTTGGCATGATAAGCATCTGAAACATAGCAGATTCTAGCCGGGACAGTTAGTACTGAAGTATGATGGCTGTAATGAAATCAAGCCGGGCAAATTCAAAGTGCGATGGGTTGGACCATATTAGATCCGAGAAATTGGCAACACTGGGGCAATCAAACTGGCAACTTTGGACGGACAGGAGATAGCTCAGTCAGTTAACGGATCTAAGTTGAAACCATATCGTGCAAGGAAGTTCTTGTCGTCATTGAATCCTCCATCGTCGTCATTACAACACTCTCTGGCGACGACGTCGTCCGAAGGTACCCCTGTTATTTGATGTGTTTGAATTGAAAAAATATATATATATATATATATATATATATATATATATATATATATATATATATATATATATATATATATATATATATATATATATATATATATATATATATATTCTGGGGGCCCCACAGACAGAAAGGCCCGCGGACTGAAAAGCCCCTTGGGCAACAACCTGTCCGCGGGCAGAGTCAAATACCCCGCGGGCAGCAGCCTGTCCGCGGGAGTGACAGGAATGTCCCTGCGGACAGTCTGTCCGCGGGCATAAAACTTGTAAAGTTCTCCGCCAAGGAAAGCTCCGCGGACTTAGAAATATTCTGCTCTGCACTTCTAAATCTTTCTGCCAGAAAGACTCCGCTTTCTCCTTTGCGTTGATCACCAAACAGTCTTTCTCTGCCGGTAACAAGGGAAGGTCCGCGGGTAGTCTTCGCCAGTAAAAAGGAAGGCCACGGGTTAAAAACAACTCCTCCGCTAGTCAGAGTGTCTCCGTCGGTTGATCTCCTCCGCCAAAAATTAGCCGCGGGCATAAAACTTCTGAATCCTCCGTCTGAAGTACGTTGTCATTCCATTCCTCCGCCTTGGAGCTGCCCGCCACACCCTCAATGGCCACCACGGGGTTCGAACTCTTGTTCCATGGCAATTTCCTACTGCCATTCGCTGCCAGGATAGTGCAGGAGAAAGAAACATAGGAGTCCGCACAAAAGGATTGCACAGGATTTTGAGACGGATCGGTTGGGATGAGGAGGCATTGAAAACATCTGAACAAAGCATCGGAGGCATCGGAACGCATGAAGCTGAACGCCAGCCTCAGACTCCATTCCCTCCTCCAGCCAGACTTCCACGGGGAAACAGAGACATAAAGAAGAGTGCTTGTTCTGCCAGAAGGAGAAGAATTTCTATGTGCAGAGGGATTTGTGGTGGATTGTAGAGGAAGCAGTTAAAAAAAAAAAAAAAAAAAACGACGACAGAATCAAGTTGTTTAGAATGAGTGACAGATGATGCCAAAGGGAAGGGGACACATCCGTGGTTGCCAAAAAGAGTGCAGAATCGGCAGATAATGACAGAAATGGTGTGTTCCGTGCATTTCTGTGTGGGTTGCGAAGTGTTAATTTGGTCTTGGCGGCCATCAAGGTCAGCTTGAGGAGACAGTATTGTGTTAGCAGAGGCTACAGATGTAACGGGATGAATGTGGAAGTGATGTGACAGAAGCAGATTGTTCTTTTTGTAGTCACTCTGATAATGTATTTTGTTTGTTAATTTGTCTCAGATATTTTGTCAGTCGTCAGGAGACGACTTTTCTTTTTGGGGGGGATGGTGTCAGCCGACTGGATGGTTCTGGCGGTGTTTCTGTAGCCGACGGAATGATTGTTGTCGGTGTTCGGCCGTGTTTCTGTAGCCGAGGGGTTGATGTTCGGTGGTGTTTTTGTATTCTGTAGCCGACGTCGTCGGTAGATAGTTTGTAGCGGATAGAATATTTGTGGCCGACAGACTCCTTCGGGAAGGTTCGGCGGTAGTATTTATAGCCCGTCTGGGATCTTTGTAAATCATCAATCATCTACTATTACGGATATTATCAAGCATAATGTATGTCTGGCATATGCGAATAAATTCTGCTATTCTGTTCTATTGTCTGTATGCGTTGATTTCTTTACCTGTACGGTAAACACACAATAATCTCAATATACATTATTATTAACTATTCATTTAATAATAAATGAGTATAATATAAATAAAGCATGATATTATATTATGTATCAATATAATAAAAACTAATATATATATATAGATATATAGATATATAAAATTACAAAACAATTAATAAATAATAATATAACAAATTTAAATTTAATCTAAGGACATTAGTAGAGTCGCACCTCTTTAGACATAACAAGTATATAAGGGATCTCAAAAGCATTCTCTCGGATCGGCAAACATTAATGTAAACTATATATATACAAAATTGAGAGGATCAAATGGAGGACATTACAAGTAGTATGAGAGCAACTTTCCTACCATCCTGTGCTGAATAGTATATGTAAACATATCAAATAAATAGATAAGAATAAGACAACAGAACATAAAGATATAATGTGAACCAATCCTACTAAAAAAGCTGACAAATACAAAGTTGTGGACTTAGAAGAAAAGGCATGATTAATCTTATTTCAATCATAGGCTCAAGCCCAATCCATTAATAGTGGACCATCAAAGAAAACAAAAAGCATACAAGAAAGCCATATGAGACTTCGATAGTGGATGAAAAGAATAGACTCCAACGCTTTAAAATCTTCAGCAGCCATTAGAAATGAGAGAATTGGATTGAATAGACATTACAGGTCATGGTCATCCATATCGTGTTATGACTTGGGAATAAAGAGTGTTTTCGATATTTAAGAGGCATACATACAAGTCCATTACTACAAACAACAGAAATTAAGTGAAGAGACTTTGATGGGGGATGAATGATATAGAAAACAATGCCTTTAGGGAAAAGATTGGTCATAAATTGATACCTAGTGAACAAATTAATATTTAATCAGCAATTAATTTACAAATGACAAATAATATCAAACCAGCTACCAATATTGGGATTGAATTTCATATTATTGGGAATAGTTTCTTGACGTCCTCCAATGAACGACCCCATGGAATGTAGAACGATAATAATTGGAAGGGAATACTCATCACTAGAAATGGACTTCCACAGAGGGAGTAAAAGATCAAGTATTGTGCATAATCAGCAGACATGGGCTAAGATATAGTCAGTGTACACAAACTCTCTATCTATGGTGTGAGTTGCTGAACTAAAAGATGTGAACACACGTCTGGGTGAATTTTGATGTAATGTCCCCCACTTAGCCAGTTTGGAGGTATGTTGTCGTTAGCCCATTCTTGTATGGTCCCGAGGGCTAACCAGGACTTCAAAAGGGATCCTGAGGTTATTTGGCCTAGTCAAATTTAATTACAGGCCAAACGGAGTTCGTTTGTTGGGTTTTCAGAAAGACTTACTATTTTTAGTAAGCCAATAGGGGGATGCAGTGCCTTCAATTTTCAGTGACAAGATGAGATGCGTTTTGTTGGGCTCTTTCTGATGAGCTATTATATGTGGGATTTCGAGTTTATTTGGTATATTATTTTAATGTTTGAAGTTACAACGGTAAAGTGACTATTTAAATTAAATATTATAATGTTTCATAAAGTCACTTTATAAAAATCAAGAGTCCCCCTTTTGAGTACATACATGGACTTTGTAAAAAGAAAAAAAGGAAGTAATATTAAAAGTCATGTATTATCCCACATTGGCAAGATGGAAGCGTGGAGCAAGTGAGGAAGGGATTAAAAGAAAGAGGATAGCTCTCATTTATTCATGCTTGGAAATATCAAAGAAATTGGGAAATTTTCTGGAGATTATGTCTCTATAGTTTGAAGGACGAAATCCTTTTAAGCTGGAAATCTTGACGCCATTGAAAGATATGGTCTTGAGATTCAACATAGCAGCAATCCGAAAAAGCAGATACGAAAAAGCAGTCCGAAAAAGCGGAACCGAAAAAGCAGGCTGAAAAAGCGAGTACGAAAAAAGCAGCCCGAAAAAGTAGGCCCAAAAAGCAGTTCGAAAAAAGCAAAGTAGAAGGGGTAGCATTGAAGGAAATTATTACAGCCATCTACAACCAGGTTCTTTGTTCGTATTGCTTTTTAGGGTGTTATAAGCTTTCAACTATAAGTGTGCATTATACCAGCATTATCATTTTGTAATCCATGTAAATGCCAAAGTCTTGGCCATATTTCATGAGCATTGTAATTTTCATTGCAATTAAGAAGATAATAGTTGCTGGTGTCATTTAAGCAATTTATCAGCTAGTTAGTTTGCATACCAACTGTTTGTAAAAATGTCAGTTGGCTGTAGGTATTCATTTCTCATGCTTAGATCATATATATGCACTGAATATTGTCAAAATTAGTAGCACACTCATGTTAGGTTATTGTGTAGTCCATTGTAGTCTTCTAGCACAAGATTCTCATTGATGCAAATTGAAGAAAAAGTCATTTGAAGCTAGCTGAAATACTATATTAGTCATACGTCCCTTGCATGTGAATTGTTTGATGAAATTCCTTGAGCTTTCATCAGTTTTTTTTTGAGGGCAGATTTGAGGAGGGTTATTACATTTGATGAGTTGGCAGTCAGTATTACGCCTCAATCTTTCTATTGAAATCAAAAGTTGAATTTGTTAGGTGTTAAATCCAAGGAGGACGACATCTAGGACTTGCATATACCATTGAGCTGCAAATACATTGGCAATTGTCAGTGGTAGGGAATTGGATGCATAGGAAGTAGAAGTGTTTGTTGACACCAAGTTTCCAGACAACTCTTATGATTGTGACTATATATGACACAAAAGAAGTATGCAGTGGCTAGCATGTGAATGATTAAGAAAGAATATTGTTAGATATCAAACGCAACAACAATTATTGGTAGTGATTAACAGTAATGAAATACACTTTATCTACAACAATACAAACTCAGGGAAGGCGCATTACGAACAACATAAATCATATGGAGTAATTCAATTGTTAAAAGGTAAATCATAAACTACAATTCAGGTTGATATCATTTTATATCATGAACTCATGGGATAAAAAATTATATAATTGGTGGTCATCACTAAATATATAGGACAAGAGAATAATAATGGATAGGAATCTCTCAGACAATGTAGGGATTACATAAGACCTTACAATACCATCTCAATGCCTAGAACAATATTCTGTTGTTGGTGGGGAGAAAATTACTTTGGCAAAAGCACCTCAAGGAAGATATTAAAGAAAAAGCAAGGAACAAGAAGTGTTGTTCAATCATACTAGAAAGTTCATTATATCTCTGTGCTCCAGTTGGGCAAGACTAGTGCAACCAAAGCATCACAAAATAACCACAAAACAGATACTCAACAGTAACATCACTGAAAGAGGTTATAGAATATTAACAAGGTTGTCATTCCCATGAAATCTGTATGTGCAGAATGTCTTCCTGATTATGCAACTATAATAATTTTTATAAGCATTGCTAACTAGCAATACCATGGGGATAGAATAATGAATTCCATGCTCAAGACTTATTATTATTAAGCCTGGGAAGAGAAATCAGAAGTATATTCAGAGAGGGGCTAGTGTAATCCAACCAATTGGTTACTCCCAAGATAGGGTAGGGATCAATGTCCCTAAGTGCCTTGCAAACAAGTCGCAAGAAAGGCTTAAGGGCTTGGCTCTACAAACCTTGAGGGAAAACTATTGAGTTTGGTGCCAAAACATTTTGTTTATATCCAAAATGTTCTTCTCAACTAGAATAATAGTAAGGTTATCATGGATTCTCTCAATTGTTCATAAGTATATACATATAGTTCAATGTCCTATATTAATAGCTTGGATTAAATTAGCATATTCTAATTCAGGTATTTTAGACATAGGTTCATTTATGTACAAAATGGTTTGAACTTACCTGGGGACATTACTATTGGTGTTAAATTTGAAAAAAAGAGAACATAGATGTTTTCAAGGAGAGGCTAGTATATGTCTAGCCAATTGGTTATTCCCAAGATAGGGTAGGGATCGATGATCCTGAGCGCCTTGCGGGCAAGTCTTAAGAAAGGCTCAAGGGCTTGAATTTGTAAACTTTTAGAGTAATTGTGAGATTGGTGCCTTAGCAATTTGTTTACATCTATGTGTTCTTGATTGGACAAGAAGCCCGAATAAATATAGAAGAAAAACAAGCATCCTGCTAAGAATGCCACCTTGTGTGGATGTTTACTTGATGGGGAGAGATAAGGAAATCAACCGACCAATCACAAATGGGGGCGAAGAACGGAGATTTTCCCAAAAATGATTCAGTGATCGAAGATGTTCCCAAACCCAACTCTAGACTTCAAACACTTGATTTTAAACCCCTATAGACTCCTAATCCTTCCCACCATTTGATTCTTCACAAAACCATTCTCCTTTTAAGGTTCAAACCCTCTATTTTCATCAAAACCCTCAAATCTCCTCGTACCCTATTCTTCTTCCAAACTCGGGTCCCTCAATTCACATTAGTATATAAATACTATGTTATGAATTGTTACGAGCCTATGCATGGTTTCGAAATGACTTGAACAACATAGTACAATCAATCTTGAAGTTTTACAACAGTATTCTGTAATGATCCGTTTCCTATATTCAATTTGTTTGATGGTTTTCTTTAACTTGCAATTCAAGTGTCAAACCCTTGAATGACCGTACGTTGCATGGAAGTCCGTACACCTGGTGGGAAGGGAGAAAGAACAGCCGTATGTGGGTTTGAGGGGGTCATACAATGATGATACAGATGTCGTACGGTAGGTGATTTGTGATGGCCGTACAGTGTGGTGTTAGAGAAGAATGGTCTACAAAGGATGGAGATGGAGTTGGTCGTACGGATGAAGGCCGTATGATAGGAAGAAGGAGCCATACGGTGAATGGGGGATGGAGTTGGCCATACGAATGAGAATGTTGGAGGGCCCGTACGGAGATATGACATATACAAGCAGCCGTAGGGTGGCCATACGGTGGTCTTGTGAGATCGTACGGTGTAGGAGGGGCGAATTGGAGGGGAAGAAGGGGAGGCTGTATGGTGTATGGTAGTGACTGGGGGTGAATGATGGAATTCGTAGGGTGATACAGAGAGTCTTTGCAAACCATAGATAGTGAGAACCAAATGCAGATAAACAACAAAGGAAATACACAGAACAAGAGTAGATCGAACCAACACAATAGATATTCGCAATATGATGATGCTCCGACTTGCCAGATTTGAGCAAAGTATTACAGGCGACGAA
The DNA here is from genome assembly GCA_028749045.1 of Cupressus sempervirens. Lineage (NCBI taxonomy): Eukaryota > Viridiplantae > Streptophyta > Pinopsida > Cupressales > Cupressaceae > Cupressus > Cupressus sempervirens. The sequence goes on from CM053792.1 coordinate 796,937,523, forward strand.
ATAGGGTGAGGGTTGAATCCCACCGAAATTGGAATGACCAAATAGGGAAGATCTTTCACTTCTGAAATGGCGAACACAGAGAATCCCAACAGGAATTCGTAGTATAGAGAAAATAATCCCAAAAAGCATGCCTACAGACTACCTACAAATACCCGTCGGGAAAATTTTCGAGAGTGTACAAAGATAGCCGATGGCAACACAAACTATGAAAACAAAATAAAAATGGGTCCGAGATACATTAAATCAATCGGCCCGTTACAAAAGTTTAGTTTATTATTTATTTTATAACGGGAACATTACAATTCTCCCATCCCAAAGTTTGCTTGTCCTCAAGCAAATGTAATGCCAAGTGCTGGAGAATGTGCTTGCCTTCCCACATTGCGTCGTCCAATGGTAGGTGTTGCTAGTGTACCAAGTATTCCTTCATAGTGCGGTTTCGTAGGGTCTTTTCACGTACTTCGAGGTTCTCGGTTGGTTCCAAAATGAGCTTTCATTCTTCGTTGAGTGGCAGAAGGTCGGTAGCAACTGTGACATTTTTCCCTATGGCTTTCTTCAGACAAGAAACATGGAAGACATTATGAATGCGACTTCCCTTTGGAAGTTCCAGTTCGTACGCTACTTCACTAATGCGATAAACCACGCGATAAGGGTCATAAAATCATGGCTTCAATTTTTCCTTCCCTATTCCCTTTAATGAAGATTGTCAATATGGTTGGAATCGGAGATAGACTAGATCCCCCACTTCGAAACTCCTCTCGATTCTGTGTCTGTTGGCGTACATCTTCTGTTGATTTTGTGCCTGTTGTGACCAAGAGTCACCATCGCCCATGCCTGGGACCCCCAGCTTTAAAACTAAGACTTCATCGTGGATTCATCCTTGTTTGGCGGAGCGCAAGTCAACCATCTGCAGGGAATGGTCAAATCGCAAATCCTTGATTGCCGTGAAAATGCGCTTTCTGCATACCTTGGAGTGTTTTTATGTGATGGTGTGGAAATATTTTGTGAAGGACAAAATCCTTCATCCAACAAAAACCCAGCTTCCCGCAAATTCCGGAGTGCACATTTGGGTTGGCCGTGGAATGTCTTCCGTGGAAAATTAATCCATAGCCGTATTAAAACAGCATTGAGTGCACTTTTCACATAATGGAGGATTTTTATTAACATGGATAAAACCCATATGAGTTTGGAAAATCTTGCTCCCCGAACATTATGGAAGAAAATTTTGATTTTTCTTTTGGAATCCTTGACGAACAAGCAAGAAAAGTTTTGGAGAAATCATTAAAATTTGGAAAACTTGAAATAATTTTTAAAAAATAAAAAAAATCACCCAAGTTTCCAAAAATTTGAAAAACTGAAAAATGCGAAAAAATCGTTAAAAGATGGAAAGTGTGAAAATCCAAGATGTCCCAAAAATTCCAAAGGGAAGAAAAAAGAAGTTTGGAATCCAAAATCTCGTGGAAATTCAAAATTCTTGAGGATGAAAATCCAAAATCTTGCGAAAAATCCCAAAAGTATAAATTATATGAAAAGTTGAAATATTGGAAATTTTGAGAAAAATCCCAAATTTGAAAAGAAAATCGATCGAAATAAAAAAAAAAGGGGGCAAAAGAATGGAAAATTCTTCATGAATGGAAAAGTTGGATTCATAAAAAGCAAAAATAAACGATTTTCTTTCAGGGAGATTTTTTTTTGGATTTACATGGAAAATTAAATATTAGTTTTATTAATATTTAATTTGGTTGTTTAAATATTAAATCCAAAAAAAAAAAATATTGGAGAAAAGTTGGAAAGAAATTTGATTTTTTTCATTAAAACATGGAAATTAATTAAATATTGATTTTAATTGATATTTAATTAATAAATTTTTTTAAAAAAATCAAAATGGGATAAAGGAATACTTAGTTTCATCTTGAAGCTAAAAGCATCAATAATGGCAACTTTTTGAAACAAACAGTAAAAAGTAACAAGTGGCACAAAAGATGGAAACCTTGATGGCTAAATAAAGCAACTACTTAATTTTAGCCTATAGCTTTAAAGACGTCTTTTTTGAGGGATGATTTATATAAGAAACCCTTTCATTCATTCCTTCTCACACAGGAATTTGAAGAGCAAATTGAGAATAGGAGTGAAATTCAAAGAGTTCGGAAAGAAGATTTTTGGGGAAATTTATGAAATTGTTGAGTTTTCTAGAAATTTGTGACAGAGGATTTTGAATCTTATCAGAAAGGAACATTTTTTAGTGAGTTGTGGAAATTGCATGTTTCTCGTGGAAATATTGAAAAGTGAATCTCGAGAGGAGTATGGAAATTTTCGCAAAAATCTAAAATTTGTCTTATGGACAAGTTGTATCTATTTTTTTATACTTTCTTTGCATAGTCTTATGTGTGGACATTTTCTATTTTGGAGGAAAGCAGAATGGCAGAACGCAAGGGAATAGGAGAAACGTGCGGACAATTGATAAAGAATGAAAGGAGAGGATTCTATCTTGAATCCAAAATTGTGTCAAAGTGGGCAAAAATCGGAGATACAAGCCTTGGCGGCCTTGATTTGAAAGATTTTAACCAAAGAATGCTTGGATACAATGACCATCACCGAACACACCTAGCCACAAGAATTGTGAGAAGTGGAATTGTTGTTGCGGCTGGTTTCCCTCCTTTTTAACATTCAGAGTTAATTGTGGAATGTACCAAACACTACAGTCCTAGGGACAGAACCATCAGGGATTTTGAACGAAATATTCTGGCAGATTTTTCTCCGGCATCCATTTCTGAAACGTTTGGAATTCCTTCGCACCCAAGGATGGTCACAAAAACATAGGAGCAAGCATTGAGAATCTACACCTTTGGAGTCCATTTCTGTGATGAAATAATCAACAAAAGATGGTTGAAAAAGAGTAGATCGCATCATTCCAAGATTCTTAAGGAAATAGTATGGTTCGACTTGCAAAGGGAATATAGTGACATGATCATGATGTTGAGTTGCATATTTGGTATGCCTCATTCTTATGGATTTGAATCTTGGATGTGGTATTTTGTTGAGTAGGTGATGGAGGAAGGTGACAGAATAGATTGGGCTAGGCTCATAAGTGATAATTTGAATGAACAGTTGATGAATCTAGAGCATACAAGGAAATTTTACATGGGCTTGTATGTCGTCTACATGCTAGCACGGAGAATGAATTATGATGGACTATGATGCAAAGGACTAATTGGAAGTGGAACTCAACACCTCAAAGTCCATGAATGCTACCTGCAGTTGCATTTATATTCAAAGGATGATCACCTGAGCGTTAACAATATATTTGCCATGCGCATAGTAAGAACACTACAAAAGAGGCTACATATAAGATTGTCAGTGGGTGCGATGAAGTTGGTCGAAGAATATGGTGCCTGGTTGATTTAGTTTCCCACCTTTTCATACATCCGAGTTCAAGGATTCTCCATGGAGCCATACAAACTTCCTAGGTACCCAACAGACAAGATGGTCTTGTTAGAGCTTACTCGACAACGTATAGCCTATGACAAGATTCAAAAAGGGAAGAAGAAGTTGGGATTACAGTTCCCAATTTCCATAGGAGAAGGGAAAACTGAGGTATGCCCATGTCTAAAGGCTGTAGAGAGATCATCAGATGAGCTCCACTTCTTCCCTCTTCCACTTTATCCGAGGAATGATTTTGATCCTTACAACAAGATCTCATCAGTAGGAGGATCAAAGTACCAACACAAGGTTCACCTTGAAGACTTTTGGGCAAATGCGACAAATGAGAATGAGATTAGAAAGAAGATGCATTCAAGATTACCGTTGAACATTATCACAACATGCAACATATTCAGGGTTCCTGGTCAAATAGAGGAGGACCATGGTGTGAAAGGGATTCAATCCAGAAATGATAGCTCAACCATATGATTGGAAGAGGAAAGAAGTTACAAATCTAGAAGCTCTTTCAAAGCCAGTCTTAGATTTTACAAAGTGGTGGATTGAGCGTAAGCTTGAAAAATTAGCTATACCAGCTAATGGATTCACATATAGGTTGCTTGGTCATAGACCACTTAGGGATGAAAGATCAAGACAAATATCTAAGGGGACTGTTGAGGAAAGAGGAACTCCATCTAAGGATGTAGGAACCAAGAAAGAGAAAGAGGTACCTTGAGAAAAGCGTCCTTGGATTCAGGAAGTCATCTAGGAACCTCAAAATAAGAAGCACAAACATGGAAGTGCTCCCTCTTCTCTGACTCGTACTCCAAGTGTTCAAGAGATAGAAACATTTGAAAGGCAGGATATAAGGACAAACATAAGGAGATTTGAGCAAGAAGAAAATTTGGATAGGCCAATTCATGATAGACTAAGTATAAATGCCTATGAAAAGTCCATGCAAGAAAGAGGGAGAGATCAAGATATTGCTACAGAGGAAAGTCTCACTACAATCTTATAGCAGGAAATGATTAACAATGGAGATGGTCCACTAGAGGAAGAAACTCCAGCAGTAGCAATACATCGTCCAAATGTTAAAGCCATAGTTCTTGACGTTACAATGGATAGTCTAGGAGGTGAAGAGGAGATCAACATTCGAACAGTCCAAAGGAAAGAGCAATTGGTGATTTCAGGAGACCAAAGTATGCCCATTCTAGATTGGTTGAGGCAACGAATTCAATTGCATCAACAAAGGGAGGTTGATCCGGGAATTGGATTATAGGAAATTTTGGACCAATTAAACTGATTGGAAGAACAAGGGAAAGCAAGAAGATATACTAAATTCATCAAAGGAGAATCAAGATCTAGAATCTTGCAGATTGTGACTCCCACGGTTGACAAAGACAAAAATCAAATTGCTTCAGATGAATATCATGTTACGAAAATAAATCTTGGTCAGGCCTCTCGAGAGCAAATATTAGAAGAATTTGATGACTCTACACAGGCTTTGAAGGATAGGCTGAAGAAAGTGGAAGAAGGGTACAAAAAACAAAAAAGAGAAATTAGGGCCTTATGTCAGTACATCAATAACTTGTCCCATCCAGTAAGAGAGGAAGGTCCATCATTTTTACCTCCAACAAGTGTTTCCATTGAAGTGGTAGGTGATATTGATAGAATCAAGCGAACTGCTCAAGGTGCAAAGGTTTGGGTCGAAGGAATCTAGGAGGTAGCCTTCAAACATGCAGAAGAATTAGTGCAAGTGCACAATAGGGCATTAGTTGCACTCTCCAAGATCCAGTGCATGGAGGAATCAATGGGTGGATAAACATATTTACCAAGAATAGTTGATTGCCGACATTTAGAATCTGATGGAGACCCCAAAACAAGAATTGATTGATGGTCAAGTTATTAGTGAGGGGGATGTCTATTATTTTATTCGATGGTACAGTGCAGTGATCATAGCTAAAGAAATGTTTGAGAGCTTTACCAAGGAATCCACTCGATGGAAGAAGATTGTTGACAACATCAAGCAAGGAATATCAAATGCAGTTGCATCTTTGTTATCGCAGAGATTGGTGGAAGAAGAAATGACAACTGATAATCGGAAAGTCAAGTTAGAGGAATTCTTTCAACTAAATGTCTATGAAAGAGATGATTTTGAGAACTTCTCCATCTTCTCAAATACAATGCACACTACTAAGGACTTACTACTAGATTGGGATGAAAACTTGGGAAAAGCAGAAAGAGCAATTGCAGTTCTAGAATTCAAGCAAGAATCTGCACCAAGCATCAGTACAAAGGAGTTGGAAACAATGTTAGATCAATTTCGCTCCTTCAGGCAGGGGAATCAAGGATAAATGCATTTAATGCATAGGGGGTGTTCTTAGGGGTCATTTATTACACCCCACTCCTTCCTAAACAAGCATGCATAGTGGGCATTTATTACCCACTATAGTAGTGGATTCCTTGTTGCATTAATGTAGATTCCTTTCCTTTGCCCTAGCCCTAATTAGGGCTAATGTGGCACAATCTTGGCCATCGGTTATTGTGATCATCCAGGCCACCTATTGTAATCAAAGACCTATATAAAGGCCTCATTTCTCATTTGTAAAGGGAGATTTTTATGAGATTGTTGCTATGAGCTACTGAGATAATAAAGTTTTCATTGGAGCTTGGTGAATACTTGATGTGTCTTAGTGCTTGCTTGTTCTCTTAAATTTCTTCAATTAGATTAAGTTTAGCCTAGTTAATGTGTGGTGATTACAATGAAGAATATGATGGTGCATTGATGAATTCCTTTGGTTCATACTTTTGACGTTTTAGTGATTCTAACTCGTGTAAGGTTAGCCTAAACCCCTTTCATGCATATGCTTAACTTCTATCATTCGTATACATTGTTCTTTATGATGGTGTATGGGGTGATATGAAAATCTTTGGCATAACCCTTGAAGATTGCACCAATTCATGCTTAGTTATAGTATAACTTGGCGAAGCGAAATTCGGTAAATTGAGGAATTTGTCCACTAAAGTACCATTTGTTGTTATCACTACCCTTGGGATTTGAATAGAATTCCTGAACCCTCTCTTATTGAATTTTTACATATTTTGCAAAAACTCCAAAAAAGTACTTCATTGCAAAACCTTAAGATAGCTCCCACATCCAATATGGCTTGAAATGAATCTGAATAAACATGTAAGGCCCCTTGTGATCATCAACAAATCACATCAACCACCGATCTTATTCACAGTCAAGACCTGACATTAAAGGAACCTTGAAGTCATTGTATGATCTTCTAGCAATCTTAGCATACACAAGACTTTATTTAAGAGAGGATAAGATATTTTGGTACTTAGTTCTACTGTTTGGTGGGTTATAAAACACACATCAATAGTACCCTTTGTAGGTTTTCTTTCAAGCATCTCAGTATAGCATGTCCCTCTTGAAGCCAGTCCCTCGCTGTTGGTGCGCAACTGTCACCCAAAACTGTGTCGATGAAGGAGAGGGGTTCGTACCTATTCAGAGCTTTGAATGGTGCCATTCCGATGGACATGTGGTACATGGTATTGTAGCAATATTCTCCCAGATGGATCCATTTTACCTACACTCACTGTCGTGCCGAAACATGGTTTCGAAGGTAGCCTTCGAGCCATTTGTTCACAATCTTTGTTTGTCCGTCTGTCTGCAGGTGGTAACTTGTACTTGGTGATAGTTTTGTCCTTGCCATCCGAAACAGTTATGTCCAGAAGATACTGATGAATCATCCATCCCGATCATTGATGATTTTTTGGGGTAACCTGTGCAGACGAAAGATTTCTCTAAAGAATAGATTGGCAACTTGTGTGGCCTAAAAGTCGGAGGGGATGGCGAAGAAACGTGCATATTTTGTCAATCTGTCAACCACCACGAAAATACAATCCTTTCCGTTCACCTTGGGAAGCCCTGTTATGAAATCCATCGATATACTTTCCCACTTACGTTCGGGAATTGGCAAAGGTTGTAGCAGCTTGGCAAGTAGAATATGTTCGGATTTGTTCTGTTGGCAGACCGAACACTCTCTTACATACTGTAACACGTCCCCTTTTAGTCCTTTCCATGAAAACCTTTCTCAAAGACTTTTGTAAGTTTTGAGTAAACCCGAGTGTCCGACTAGGGGTGAGTCATGTATTTCCTTCAAGATTTTCTACTTTAGTTTGGATTCTGGCACCAAATATATCTAGTTTTTATAGTAGATGATGTCATCCACCACTCTGTACCGATCATCGTGAGTGTGGCCATCCATTATTTCATAGGCAAATGTGTTTTTGGAATAATCCACTTACAAATGTGCCTTCCAGTTCGTTGAAATCTGGTCTAGTGAGTAGATGTTGGGTTTTCGAGAGAAGGCATTTGTAACCACATTGTTCTTCCCTATCACATTCAATGTCAAAATCAAAAGCTTGAACCCTGCTTACCCTTTTTTTTTTGACATTCGTTCAAGTCCTGTTGCTCCAAAAAAAATCTCAAACTGTTGTGATCCGTACGGACGACAAACTTGACACCTACCAAATATGCCTGGAACTTGGTTAGTGCATGTACGATGGCCAACATTTTTTATTTGTAGATGGAATATAGGCATTCTGCTGGCGTAAAATTCCTACTCTCATAAGCGATGGGATATCTATCTTGCATCAGTACCGCTCCGATGCCTTCCTCGGACGCGTCACATTCCAAAATGAATGGTCGAGTGAAATCAGGTAGTGCAAGTACGGGACAAGTGCTCATGGCTTCTTTCAGCTGCTCAAAGGTAAATTGTGCCTTTTCGTTCCACTAGAAGGACCCTTTCTTTGTCAGATTTGTTAAGGGTGCATTGAGCTAAGAGAATCCTTTAACGAACCTCCTGTAGTAATTGCATAGTCCAAAAAATCTTCGCAAATCTATGAGTGATTTTGGGGGAGGCCAGTCGAGGATAGCCTGAATCTTCTCTTAATGCACTTGAACCCTGTATTTACTGACAACATGCCCTAGGTACAATATTTCCGTCATACCAAATTCACATTTGGACTACTTGGTGAACAAAGACTGTTCCTCCATTATACGTAGGACTTCATTCAAATGCTTCAGGTGCTCCTCCCATGTCTTGCTAAAAATAAGATCATCAAAGAATAACAATAGGTACTTATGCAATTGTTTGTTGAAGATGTGATTCATGCATGATTGAAATGTGGTAGGTGCATTGGTCAATCCGAATGGCATGACCAAAAATTCATAATGTCCGTAGTGACAACGGAAAGCCGTCTTCTGCACATCTTCCTCCCTTATGCAGTTCTAATGGTATCCGGAACAAAGATCTATTTTTGAGAAATAGACAGCGCCATGCAATTCATCCAGCAACTCATCTATCCTTGGAATGGGATATCTGTTCTTTATTTTGTTTTGTTCAATGCGCGATAGTCCACACACATGCGCATCATCCCGTCCTTTTTGACCAAGACCATAGATGACGCGAATGGGCTAGAACTGGGACGGATCCATCCTTTCTCTAGCGATTCCTAAATCGTCCTTTCAATCTCATTTTTGAATTTCTTGGGATGGCGGTACGATGTGGTTATGGTCGGCTTTGCCCCTGATTCCAATTCGATAGTGTGTTCAAATCCTCGATGAGGTGGTATGCCAGGAGGAATATCCATGAAAACTTTATCATGTCTACTTAAAATATCCTAAGTTCATCATCCTGTGGAGGTGTTTAACGCCCCTTTATAGGTTCTGCCGAGATGAAACAATGCGCAGCCCACGCAACGTCATTGTGCCGAAAAATTGCCTCCATCCGATGTGCAAAAACTTCTTTTGGACCTTCATATGTCATTCCTCGGAGGACAACCTTCTTTTCGTCAACAACAAAAGTGAAGTCCATCCATTTGAAACTCTCAGTGTATTCATCAAGGGTCTCCATCCACTGTATGCCAAGAATAACTTCCACATCGGCCAGGTCCACTATGAAGAAGTCCTTAGTCACCGTGTGATTCACCATTGTGATACTCAATTGAGGAACAAGGTGTGTGCAGGGCAGAAAATTCCCTGCAGCGACCTTGACCTAAAAGCCTACATGCACCTCCGTAGGTAGACTTCTTCGTTTTACCAAGGATGAGTTTATGAAATTTAGAGTAGTTCCACTATCCAACATCATCGTAACCCTTTGTCCTTGAAGGGTACCCCGTACACAAAAAACCGTGCACCTTGGGCTACCGGCCAAGGCAATGGTTCCTTTGCGTTGTACCAAAGTAGCAATTCTCTCCATACGGTTTAAATTGATGTTGGTGTCATTGTGGGGTTGGTTATCTTCAGGCGGCATTTCTTCCTGTTCGTCCTCATCATCGAACACGACCTCAATGTAGTGGATCTTCCCCTTTCCCAAGGCATCGGTGGCCAAGCTCCCAAGGTCGCTTGCAATTGAAACACAATTTCTTCCTTCGGAGTTCCTATCTGGTAGCTTCATCTGACGTCGGCTTCTTGGGCGGAGGTTTGTCCCTCGGAAATGTCGGCGTTTTAGGATGTAACTTCAAGAGGATGATGCCGATGATGATGCCATACTCCATGCTTTATTGATTGCTTTCAACAAGGTGGCAGGATTGAACCCCTTTACCCAACCTTTCAAAGGTTTTGTCAGTCCGTCCATGAAGAGCACTACCCGTCTTCTTTCGGAAATGTCTGTGACCAAAACAGAGTCTCTGAAATTCTGCAATGCTGGATCAGTTTCTTATCTAACATGTCCTGAAGTTGGATATGTGATTCCATTAATTCTATAGTTGTCATCCTATATGGTGCCCAAGATATGGGTTCTGCTCGTCGTATCAAGTCTATGTTGAAATCAAATGCTTGGAAAGGGGGCAGTCTAGGAAGTTCTTCAGAAAATACATCTTGATAATTCTTTAAGTAGGGATATTTTTCCTTGAAAGATTCTTTTAACTTTTCTTTGATTTCTCCATCTTCATAAATATAGTCATCTCCATAAGTGGTGGTTTTAGGTTCCCTTGTATCCTCAATCCTGACTGCAAAAATCTCACAGCCCTTTCTTCTATATCTTTTAAGTTGCATTGCAGAAATCTGTTTTGATCTAATTTCATGTTTAATCCCTGTAATGCTTGTTGGTCTACCTCTATCATCCACACAACTTATAGTTTTGGCAAGACAATCTACCTTGGCCTTATGTTCATTGAACTAATTGATTCCCATGATAATGTCATAAGACCCCAGAGGTGCTACATACAAATTTATTCCATTGAAAAATTTGGAAAGTCAACCTGAGATTCAAACAAACATTGCTCTACCTCAACCCTTGACTGATCAGCATACTCGACTGTCCATGGTTTTGCCATAAAGCTAGATCTTTTTTGAAACCTACTTAACAGTCTAGGTGATATAAAACATTTAGAAGCTCCAGTATCAATTAAAATGAACACATGGTTTCCATAGATCTTACCTGGAGTTTCAATGGGGCTTATCTATTGTTCTGCTTGCCTATTATCCAGGGCTGCATGAATACTCTGCTGAAAGACTTCTTGTTGTTGCGGTAGAGGTGTTAGTTGTGCCTGTTGGCGTTGGGTTTATTGGGGCACTTACTAGCATAATGATCTCCACCACAGGTAAAACATCCTCCAAATGGTCCCTTCTTTTCATTATTCTTGTTATTTTTATTTGTATTGAAATTGCTTTTAACATCCCAAACCCCATTGCCTTTGACTCTGGTTTACTATACTTGTAATCCTTAAATTGTCTTTTCTAGGATCCAAAATCAGCACCCTCTGAATTCCAGGTTGTTTTTCTCTTATTGTCTCAGATGGAGTCATCCTTCCTGATCTTATGTTCTTGCCGAACAGCCTTCTCTAGAGCTTCCTCCATGGTTTGAGGAGCGAGAACATCAATAGCTCCTCCTATCCTACCGTTCAAACCCATAATGAATTTTCTTACTTTCAGATTGGTATCTTGCTAATACGGTGTTACATATTTTAATAGTCATATGAACTTCTCCTAGTACTTATGTATTGACATGTCTCCTTGCTTTAAGTTTTGGAAGTCTAAAAGTTTCTGATCATAAAAGGTTTGAGGCAGCTAGCGATTTTTGAAAATGGTTACAAATTTTTTCCAAGTGATCTCAGTGGTTTTTATGTTATGCTCAACTTTGGTGGTTCCTCACTAGGTTGCAACTTCTCTAGTAAAATGATATATTCCCCAAATTGTTTTCGAAGTTTCATAGAAATTCCTAATTTCAAAATATTGTTCCATCTCAGTTAACCAAGCTTTTGCTTCCTCCCCGGACTCAGAACCTAAAAGCTTGGGTGGTTTGATTTTCTTAATATCTGCTGATAGATCAGCCACTATTTCTTGTTTCTTTTGTTTCTCTGATTGTTTGGGTGAGGAGGTTTTCTTGTTATGCTTAGAGACTTCTGTCTCCGCTCTAAGAGGTGGTGAGGATTGAGTTACCTCGCGGTTCTGCCCCATTTGGTCTGTCATTTCATTCATTCTTCTTTCCATGTTTTCCAACTTCAGTTGTGTTTCTTGCAAGATCTGAAGTAACAAGTCATTAGAAGATTGAGTGTTCTCACGAATTATGCCTTGATCCGCAATGTTCTTGTTGCTATTCATTTTATATTTATTGTTTTCACTGTTAATTTACAAATTTGTGTCAATTAAGTAGGAAAAAGAAAATTTTTTCCCAACAAAAGAAAAAGTCTTGCAAATACATGAATCGCATGAATTAATAACTTAATTAACTTAATACTTTGTTGCTTCACTTAGAGCAACCTTATTTACAAAATTCCCTCTATTGAGGATGTTTACATCAAAATTAATTAATCCTGCTTTACAACACTTAATTTTGGCTCAGATTGGTACATATCTCGTACCATCTAGGATCTGTGGAATTGCAAAAGAGGATTGCTATGTCGAGCATTCCAATTTTGAATCCGCTTGTTCCTATATGTTGCCTTACTAGCAGGAGTCCATTTGACTCTTTCTTTCTTCATCCATTGTATTGCTTGATTCAGAGTTTTGTTATCTTGGGGCATGGAGCAACAGGTGTAGTCATATTTTGGCATGTTTTTAATTAAATAAGGCAAAATAGGATGTCGAGTCTTCTTGCGGGGAGTTTTTTCGTATTTGCATCTTGTGCAATTAGTCTAGAACTTTCAGGTTTTCATAGAAGGTAGTTTGCCTTAGGTTCAGTGTCAAACCCAACGCTCTGATAGCATATATAACAAATGAATTTTCATAACCAATTTAAATCTCCTAATAATCTGATTTAATAACTAATTCCATTTGACATGACAATGACTTCCATTAATTGAATATAACTATGATAAAAGTAATTGTTTCTAATCTAACTGTGTTTCACATTCATCTTATATATCGGGATCAAAATAAATAAAAATGTATAAATACATTGCTAACAATTTATCCATTTCTAACTGATAACATATTTAGTTGAAAATAAAGTAACGACTAACTTTCTTAACTGATTAAATCAACTGAAATATTTATTCAATGTAAATGTCAATATTTACTTTATCTAAACTGTCTAATTATTCTTTCAATGGATAAAAGTAAAAGTGTAAAAGAAACATACATTAATAACGGAAGAATCTCTTTATCTTGTTGTTCAAGCCTCGATATTGGTGAGAGGAGAAGCATTGACATAGGCTTAACCTCCCAACCTCTAAACATACTTATCCCCACACATCCTAACTTATTAGAATGACCTTCGCTACCTCGAGATTGGACTTGGGATGTTCATCAGTTCAGCCATCCGAGCTACCCAGTGGTTTGAGTGCCTCATCAGTTATACCTATATAACTGACATCTACGGACAAAGAAGTGATCTCAAGATTGGCACATATGCCTATAAACTACCTTGGCCAAGGATTTCAGTTTGGTTTGTGAACCCGATCACCACCACTCGACTTGACAACAGATTCCATTACCGGGACATGCATGAGCTATTACTTATTATTTAAATATTCAAATCTGATTTCATTATTTGTTCTTGCAGGATTGTTTCCACCTCTTTACCATTCCATGGCTTCTATGTTGGTTGAATTCCTAGGTGTCCATAAGATTATGAGCTTACACCTCTTCACCAATTCTTTGGCATCTTGCGGGCGAATTCCTCGGTGTTAGAAGTATTTTGAATATGTTCGAAAAATCATGATAGCATGTGCATTGATGTTGATTCACATAATCAATCAAGTTTTATACAACTACCATTTAAATTCATAAATGATGTATTCTCAAGGATTCTCGATGAATAATCTCTTATGCACTTCAGGAAGCCAACAACTAGTATAATATATTGATCTCAAACTACTAAGCCTAGCTGGCTATGGATAGATACTCAATTAGAAAAGAAAAAGGGTTGAAAAACATATTTGATTTATTCTCAGTGCTATCATTATGTATTGACTAAAAAGAGATATTAAACTCAATGAAAATCGAATCATGATTTACAAAGCTTCTATAGTATTCAATTTTGGAATAAGTAAAACGAGACTTGTGACCTGTGAGCAGATTGTGGCTCTTCTTGCCCTGGCCGGAACTCCTGTTCACCTGCTAACTCAAGACTTATTCCCAGACTTCAATCGCCGGTAGTATTAAGGAAAATTCAAGAAATCGGGATGAGTAATGCTGGAACGTATTTGGCTATGAACGTCCAACTTGGCTCAGTATGAAATGTGACAGATAGAGATAGGAGAGGATAGAAAGAAATGAGGATGAGGGGATGATCCGTCTAAGTCGATCATGGCTTCTTAAAGACTTAGCCGAGTCTCCTCAGCTTCTATTGATTACCAAGATGATTATTCGAATACAAACATGGATTTGATTTAACAAGAAAAGAATTAAAGAGGGAAAAGAAATAAGGAAGAGTTATAAACTTTATTTTATTATTATAATATGCTCTTATATACGTTCACGTGAGTATATTGATAAAGTGGTATCATTGGATTATATTATTATAATTTATCAGTGCCATTTCATTTTTATATTTATGTGATCATGTTTAAGTGTTTATTATAATGATAAAATAAGAAAATTTAATAATAAATTTCTAAAGGTATGAATTATATTTTAATTTAAATTATTTTATGTTTTTGTTATATTGTTTCCCTAATAGCTCATGCAGTCCTATAATGTAACCTGTGGACAAGTCTTCGTATCCTTTCCAAAGGAGTCTTACGTCATACCTGTCCATCCTGATGACTGAACCAAAGGACTATCCCATTCTGATGATCCTGTTTAGCAATGCTTCCCCACTCTTCAATCTTCTCTTGCAATCACCCAAGCAAAACATTCTCACCAAAACATTAATTAAAAAATATATTGATCGTTAATTCAAATCAAACAACTGCTAGTCATCGAATATAAGTTATAGGTTACTGATAATTTCATCATCTATAAATAACTAACTCATTTCACATGATTATGAAAAGAAATAATTTGTGAATAGTTGGTACAACGTATATAAATAACTAACTCATTTGACATGATCATGAAAAGAAATAATTCGTTAACAGTCGGTACAACATATATAACTAACTCATTTCACATGATCATGAAAAGAAATAATTTGTTAAACTAATAGTTATGATTAAATTAAAAATTAGGAAAAAATTTGGGATGTAACACTTATCAATGCCAGCTTGATGAAACTCCGGATCAAGTATGTTGCCACCATCTTGAACTTGAAAATCTAAAGGAATCTCCAACATGTTAAGATCAATTATCTGCTGCAGGGTTAATCTGCAGTAGTCCATCTTCATGGTGTCAAGTTTTGTCCTCATATCAATCCAGATGTCCTTGATGCGATGAACATGAGTGTAAGCTCTTTTCATTTGAGAATTCATCTCTCGATAGTCAAAGTCAAATTTGGCCTTGAACTTCTTCAAGGTGATTAATTGCAATTCTGCTTCCATGTTCTTTGCTTTAGGCACATAAATGATTAAATAGTTGCCAATAGCCAAAGTTTTAGCTGAGGTAATGCCGAAACCAGGCCTATGCATAGTATGCTGATCACTCTGCACGTCCATGAGTTGTCTAGCTAGCTCCATCAAGATGGTTTGATCTATAGCATACCTAGGTAAGGTATATGACTCGCCTTTGAAATATCCAACTCTCAAGTATATGAAAGTGGAAAACTGAATGAAAATACAACCGTATTGAGTCACCTTCTCCCATGTTGCATCAGATACTCTTTTGACTAATAACTCTTTATTGAACAAGCATCAGAAATGCCCAAAGAAAGCATCTTGGACTCTTCTATAATGAAATTTACTATTTGCCAAAGCGATTTGGTCACAGTAATCCCAAACAGGAACCTAAAGATGATCTCCCTTGGTAGAAAGACTAGAGAAAGATCCCATGACAACAACAATGTAAACAAGGTAAGAATTCATGTAGAAGCGTACCAAATTTTCCACGTTGCCTATCTACTGGGAAAGTGCAGTGCTGATGAGCTCTCCTCAAAAGATGTGTTCTGTATTCTCTATGATTTGAAACATGAACTTATGCATCCATGACTTGAAATCCATAGAATCTTTAAGGCCACAAATTCTTTTGAGAAGGATGATGAGATCCTTATATTCTTGCTTGAAGTTAGAGCGATGAACAATCTTTGGCCATCTAGAGAAGTTGCTTCTTTTATTGTCTAACCAGTAAAGGTTGACATACTTCTGATAATCATCCTTTTGCCCATTCCAACATGCCAAAGATGATTCTTTGGTCAAATCTGCACATTCTGCTTTATGTGGAACCTTGAAGATTTAGTCAATGACCTCAAGATCAAGGCTAATGATAACCTTGCCATCAACGTCTTTGATAGTCTTCGTCTTTAAAGTAAGTTGCCGTGCACATCCGAGAATGAAATCAGGTTCTATGGCCACTATATGAAACGTAGACACCAGGTGAATGTTGCTTCTCTTGATACACTTCATTTCTTGAACAACTGGAGTTTCAACTCTCTGTAGAAAATTAGCCACATCCACATGACCAATCTGTGTCCATCACGTTATCCAGAATAGATATGACTGATGAAGGAGCTGCATGAGCCAATTCTTTATCATATTGATATTTCATTTTGCCTTTGGATTTTGCTGGTGAGGACATTTCTTGTGCTTGTATTGCAACACAAAAATCCCAAAGCATAAATACATCATCACATGGAATTGCCATACAAGTTGATTTGTGATTAACAAAGATTTGGAAACAAATTGGTGACTTGGTAGATCCAACGAAATGATCTCGAAGAAATCATATGCATATGCAATGGATGAAAATGAAATGAACGGAATGCGGAATGAAGTGTTATGAAAGCGAAAATATGGAAGATGGAATTAAATGGAATGAAATGAGAATGTGTGATGGTGGAACGCATGGGAATGCATGCAAATGGAGATTGCTGATTTCGAAAGTGACTTAATGTTTTCAAGGCATTATTGCATAAAAAATGAATACATGTAACGGGAGATGAAAGGTGAGACGAGATGTGAATGCAAGTGGAGGATGCATTTCAAATGTATGTGTGAATGGAGGATGAGATGGAAAGCATGGAAAGATGCGAAAACATGTATTTGCTTATGGAGGTGCAAATGCATATGGAGGGACAGAAATGGAAAATGGAAGAGGGATAATGAATTTTATAGACACTTTTGGTGAAAAGGGGAAGTCAAAGTACATGGGAGATGAAAATGACATCTTTTTCACTTTTCAAAACGTGACTTTTAATCAAAATCGGAGCTTTTGGATGCAATTACATGTAAGGCATTTTGTGTAATCACATCATGTGAATGGATGCGAAAAGTGAGATGAGTTAAAATGGAAACGGAAAATGAGATTACATGCATGTGTAGATGGTGAATGAGATGGAAAACATGTAATTGCATTCGTTGAGTGAGAGGTGAGGTGTTGTGACACGGAAACGAAATATGGAACGTGATGATGCTTTCGCATGAGGTGAAGCAACAACAAGCTCTTGGGAAAGAATTTGTGACTTCTCTAAAGTGGAGAAAACTGGCAAGCAAACACAAAAGACAAAAACACAAAGAAAAATGTACCTTTGGAAAGTGACTCAAACATGCCAAGATGCATAACACTTAAACACTTAAATTCGAAATTGGAACTTGGGAAAGAACCAAAAACATGAAAATGAACAATTTCTTCAATTTTAAAGAGAAAATGTACTTTTCATGGCAAAGATTTCAACAAGTGGCAATCATCAAGCAAATACGTGCATAAAATCAATAAGATAAGCACAAATTAAATAGCAAGAAAGAAAGAGTCCACTTACATGAAGATTAAGTGCCAAAAATGAAGGAGAAAGATGCTCCAAAGGTTAAAAATTCTCCAAAAACATTTGAATCTTTCAACTTTTTACAATTTCGAATTGACGAGGGCAGCAAACAAGGAGAAGTTGTTGAAAGATGCCAAAATGTGCCCTAAGAATGCTCCAAAATCCAACATTTTTGAGATGTTCATGCTTGGGACGTTGTTGGTGAAAAACGTTTTTCATCAAGATGCAAGATCAAATCGATTTGGTATTTAAACACCAAAATATGCACCAAGATGCCATGCAAACACCAAATAAAGCCAAACCGATTTGGAATGGAGCAAAAACATGGACCAAATATGGATTTATTTGCTGATTTCTTCAAAAACGTGCCCTACGTTGAAGCTTCCAAAAACATTTTTTTAGCTTGTTAAATCCATGTTGAATGCAAGAAAACTCATTGCCCACCAAAAGCGCCTCGAATGGAAAAGATTTCATGTAAATCCATCAAAAAAATCTCCTTATGATCAAAATCGAGTTCTTGGAGGGCAAAAACATGGAGTTCTTCAAAATCGGACTTTCAAAATTGGACTTTTTGGAGGCCATAGCATATATTAAAACATGTCTTAGTATAAAATCAGACCTTTTGGAGTCAAGAACATATTTTAAAATGTACATACAAGTATAATCACACTTTTTAAAGGAGGATGCATGTTTTAAAATGTGCATACAAGCAAAATCGGACCTTTTGGAGGAGGATGCATGTTTTAAAATACATCTCACATTCTAGATATAAAAGCATCAAAAAGGTCCACTTATGATAGCCTTTTGATGTAATGACATCAAAAAGGTCCACCAAAATGAACTTTATATGTAGTGACATGTAAAATGTCCACTTTTGGTGAGTTTAAGCCATTTCATTCACTTAAATTTATAAAAATGTTACTAAATGGGCCATAAACAATATTTATCTATCATATTTAAAAATATAATATATAAACATTATTTACAAAGTAACATTTAAATAAGCATTTGATTTAAAAATAAAAAAATTAAACTAGAACTACATAGTTATATAGTTACTTTAAGTGAAAAATTAAAAAGTAACTCAACTTAAAATTATAACATAAAGTGCACTATAGTCACTTTAAGTTAAAAATTTAAAGTAACTTCAAAATATATAAAAAAAAGTGAATATAAGTTATATTTGTTAAAAAATGAAAGTCAAATTAAAAATATAACATCATATTTTTAATTCGTGCTATACCACCAAAAAGGTTCACTTTTGAGGCATTACAACGGGCATATCTCTTGACTGACAACTTCGATTGAGCTCTAAGTTAGACCGAATCGAAGGGAATAGTGAAAGGCATGACATGAGCAAAACCAAAAGACAAAAAATCAACAAACGCAAACTCAAAAGCAAAGAACGGACGATAAAGGCTTCAAAAATCAAGCAAAGGCTCGACAGAAAGCAAAATGAAAAAGACTTGACTAAAGCCTTCAGTAAAAAGATTTGATATACAAATTGAAATGGATTGATTGATCAACATTAAGCAATTGAATATCAAATTCAAGCTTAGAGAAATGTGAAATTAGCTTGAAAAAGTTTCGTGCTATTACCAACATTTTTTGGTGAAAAAATGTAGGACAACAGGTATGCCTCTTAACTTATTGTTTTATCATAAGGAGAAATGCTGATTGGAATTGAAATAAGAGCTCACTTCGAAAGATGTACAAATGAATCTAGTGTTGAGTCCCTTTAGTGTTTAATTCTTTAAGAAGAGTTCCAATGTTGATACCTCTACATCATTTTTGGTATTAGAGCTCACCAAAAGATTTTGGACGAAGAAAGCTTTTGAGAATTGATTCTTGTTATTGAGTTTCATGGTTTTAGGTATTTGTTCACTCGCTGCAAGAGGTGAACATCGAGGTCTACCAAGGGGCCATAAGAGATGGTCCAAGTTGTTTGCCAAAAGTCTTGGGGAGAGGCATGGAAAGGAGTTCTAGATGAGGCAAAGTTGTTGTTTGTATGTGAGATGCAACACTAGAGGAGTGGATTAGTGGATTGGTTCAGTACCATGGAGGCAGCCATCACAACTTTCACTAACAACAGTCTCAATTTGAAGAAATGGAAGAAAGAAAATAAAGAGGTAGAGTTTTGTGTTTGCAAAATTCATTCCAACACATTTCCATGAGACATGGAAAGTTTTCAAATCCGGGAGTATGGTGTAGGACCACCAATAGATTAATTAATTCCATCACATTTTATAACTTCAATGCCATTTTATAAGGTCACATGTACTTGATTTAGCCTAAGTAAAAACAAAGAATATGGATATGCAGTAAGAAGGGAGCTTTCCCTTTTACTGTGAGGAGAGATTTATCTCACCATAGTGTTGCCTAAAGTCATAATTTTGTTTAGTTATATTCTTTAGTGACTTACAAAATATTCAGCCAACAAGGAATACAAAAGAAAACTATTTACTGGTATCACCTTACCCTTTGCTCTTTCTTGTCTTGGAAGCTTGCAATTTAGTTGTACACCTTCCATACAACCTTTGGTTCAATCTTTGTAATGTCCCCACCCAACGGACTTATCGGTTTGAGAGTGTTGGCCTTAGAGAGTCATCCTAGAGGGTCGACTAATCTGAGTGAGCAGATGACATGGTGCTACAAATGGTAACTAGAGGGGAGGAACAAGACAAATAAGAGGACTTTGTCCAATGCGGAGAGGTGGCAACCGTGTGTTGAGGTGGATGTATTGTGGAGGAAGACAGAATCACCGAGCAAGGTGGAAGTGTACACGGAATGTGCAGACAAGGGGGAACACTTGGCATGCCAGATAATGATAGTTATGCTACAAGGGCGGTAGAGAATCCAAACAGATTGGACATGAAAGAGGGAGTTTATGTAGGGAGGCTACTAAGAAGAAATGTCATGCGAAGTTACAAAATAGTGTGCGAATGCGAATGGGAACATTGGTTCAAACAAAAGTCAATGGGACTTGTGGGACGAAATCCCCATAGACTAACAAACTTGATGCCTCCATCGGACGGTCTTGAGGTTTGAGGTGCACTCTAGCTATCAAGGGTCATGACTGGTATGATATTGCGGGTTGTGGGAAGCATGTTGGTAATCAGGTACATTAAAGCTATAGCAAAAGCCCTCATTCGAGCTGAAGGAACTTCTTCATATCACCAGGTTGGATCTATTGCCAGTTCTATGTAATATGTTCATTGTTTAATACAAGCACATTAACGAGTTTTTCTCTCTAAGTCCGTGGTATGTTAATCATTAGTAAGTTCAAACAGGAAGAATTTGTATGTAATATGATTTGCGGAACCACCTATTATACATCCATTTAGTTGCTCTAACTGGGTATATGAATGCATATGTAACTATCACTGCTATTAATGTTAAGTATTACAGTCCTGTTGGTGTTACTCATCTTTTTTGGCGAAGGTTAGAGGGGGGAATCAATTTTGGCTAAGTGGTAAAGAGACACCTAGGCCATTTTAGGGTATTAGAGATTTAAGATTCTCCATCTTGTGGAGTTCGTTGTGACTGGTTGCAACAATGTTGTTGAAGGATGAAGAGGGCCAATTACAACTTATGAAATACACCAACCTAATAGGTTAGGAGTCAAAGTGACCAAGAATTTGAGAGTGAAACTTCATTGTAGGTGGAAATAGAACCCGGTGATATAGATTTCAAGGAAGCTATATTTGAAAATATGGGTGAAAGAAATGCAGAGCACAATGAGGTATGCATGTTCAGACAATTGATAGAAACCATTAACCAAGAGAATGTGTTGGCTGAACAAAGAGCGCAATGACAAGAGCGGCTAATCGAACTCACGATGCAAATGATAGTGAGGCAAATGGGGTTAAATCTAAACATAGATGCTGATAATGCTGCAAATAACAATGGGCTTAATGGTGTAGTGAACGAGAATGGGGGAATCAACGGAGGACAAAATATGGATAACAATGGAAGGGGTAATGCAGTGAATAATATAGACCAGTAGGTTGACCAAAATGGACCAAATGGGGGAAAAAGAGTGGCTGATAATTTTGGCAAAATAACTAGACCAGCAAGGACTAATTGCTCAAGACCAAGCATTCCAAATTTCCCTCCTAGAGTTCAAGTTTAGCAAGGGCAAGAGTTGCAATTACAGGATGTACAAGGCCAATTGATGAGATAGTGGGCGGCTGAAGGAGACAAGTTTCGAGCATTAATCTATGTGATTACATGGACTTAAGGATGAGACACATGCCAAGGGTCGGCAACAGAGGACAGCATGCTGAGTTGCTAACAAAGATTAACAAATTTTCCCTCCCTTCTTATGACAGAACAAGTAAGATGACTTCAAGGGTTGGGTCCAAAAGCTAGATATGTATTTTTAGCTGAATCCTATGCCAAAAGAAGATGCAATCAAATTTGTAGCCTTACACCTAGAGGGACTTGTGCACGAGTGATGGAATCATGGCAGGATCACCTTGACACATAACCAAATTAATTCAGACATTGATTTCACAAAAACATTGATTGAAAGGTTTGATAACAAGGATCTTGAGTTGCACTTTAAAGAGAGCACAGTTGAAACAATGGACAAGTGTTGATTATTACATAGCTGAATTTCAAAGGCTAGCAGCCCTAGTGATGAATATAGCACCTAGTAGGTTCTTAATGCTCTTTATGGAGGGCCTCACAGAGCCATTAAGAGGATGGATCAAATTGCTTAGTTCAACTACACTGGAACAAGCCTATAAAAAGGCAAGAGACATGGAGCCAACCACATCTAGAGATAGAGATAAGAAGCTCTTCCACAAAGAACAACCTCCAAAAGCTAAAGCTAAAAAGCTGGGCAGCGATCAACTCAATGAACTTAGAAGGAAAAAGTTATGCTTTCATTGTAAACCATGGGATTTGTCTCACAAATGCCCTCTCAAAGCTAAGGCAGCCAACATGGAATATTTTTCAGCAGAAGAATCGTTATCAGAAGGAAATGACAACCATTCAGGAGGTGAAAAAAACAAGGGAGGTGAGTACGGATGACAAGGTGGTTGAGGAGAACGTTATAGCCCGCTTATCAAGCGATGAACTAGCTATTACCTTCCATGTGAGGAGTAGTATTCAAGGGCAGTGAGTGATTAGTCTGGTAGATACAGGTGTTGCACATAATTTTATATCTGAGAGACTTTTTGATAGACTGGGGCTCCAGACAGATATGCATAGAGGCTGTAGAGTCATGGTGGCTTGTGGACACCATCTTCTCAACTCCTTGGTAGTGAAGGATATGCCTCTTCATATGGGAGATTATGATATGGCATGCTGATTTTATGTGGTTCCCATGAGTGATTATTATTGCGTTTTGGGCATGACTTGGATGAAGACTCTACATGAATTCACTTTCAACTTGGATAGGATGGATCTGAAGTTCAAGCATTAGGGTAGGAAAGTGGTGATTAGAGCCCTTACAGATAAGGGTCTTAATGTGATATCTTTAAGATGCATGGAGAGGCTAATGCAACATGATCAGGTGCAATGGGCAGCAGGAGTGATGTTGATGCCAAAGGAAAGTATGCAGCAAAAGCATGAGTACCCACCACAAATTTAGGATTTGCTGACCAAACATACTAAAGTGTTTGATGATATTCCAGTAGGGAGACCACTAGACATGGGTATGGAGCATGTGATTGAGTTAGAGGAGGGAGCCAAACCGGTTATTATTACACCTTATAGGCATTTGAAGAGGTACAAAAAGATGAGATAGAGAAAGTAATTAAGGAGCTTCTAGAAATGGGTCACATTAGGCCTAGTAAGTCCCTTTGCTTCAGTAGTGATATTAGTCAAGAAGAACGATGAGACATTTCAGATGTGTAAAAACTACATGGAGCTTAATAAGCGCACAATTAAGAACTGATACCCCATACCCAGAATTGATGAGTTGATTGGTGAGTTGTGTGGGGCATGTTACTTCTCAAAGGTTGATTTGAGATCCGGCTACCATCATAGTAGAGTTCGGGATGAGGATGTGGAGAAGACTGCTTTTCAAATGCCATTATGGGCACTTCGAGTTCTTTGTCATGCCTTTTGGATTGACCAATGCAACAACAACTTTCTTGCCATGTATGAACAAGACGTTCAGGGATCAGTTGAGGAGTTTTGTATTGATCTTCTTCGATTATATTCTCATTTACAACACGACATGGGAGGAACACTTGCAACACTTGGACATTGTTTTGAGCATCTTGGAGAGGGAATCATTGTATGCAAAAATGTTGAAGTGCAAGTTTGGCATGTCAAAGTTATTATATCTTGGCCACATCATCAGTGGAGAGTGCGTTCGAGTAGATCCGGAGAAGATTTGTGCTATTATGGATTGGCCTCCACCCAAGAACATTTCACACCTCCGAGGGTTCATGGGATTGTGTGGATTTTACCAGTGTTTTGTGAAGGGTTGTTTACAAGTGGCAACTCCCCTTACCAATTTGACTCGGAAGGACGCTTTTGAGTTGACATATAGGTCTCAACAATTTTTTGATAGGTCCAAGAAATAGATGAGCTCTTGCCCAATGTTGGCCACTCCTGATTTTACTAAGCCCTTCGAGTTACATTGTGATGCTTTAAGAGAAGGGGTAGGGACAGTGTTGATGTAGGATAGACACCTGATTGCTTACGAGAGCAGGAAGTTGAGGGGGGTTGAGCGGAGTTACAATATTTATGATAAGGAAATGTTGGCCATCATGCATGCCTTGGCTAAATTTAGACAATACTTGGTTAGCAACAAGTTTATGGTCAAGACATATCATAATAGTTTGAAACATTTCCTTGGGCAGCAAGAGTTGAATGATAAGCAACAAAAGTGAGTCAATAGGCTACAAGCATATGACTTTGATATAGGTTTTGTCAAAGGGAGGAAAAACATAATTGCTGACACCTTATCTTGCAAACCACACTCGTGTGCCATTGGGGCATTGTTGGATGATTGGAGAGAGCTGATTTTGGCGGATTATGCTAACGATGATTGGGCTGTGGAAATCATAGATGGTAATATTTAGGATGAGAGGTATACAGTATTGAATGGATTGATCATGTATAAGAACATGATATGATTAGTAACCGACTCTACTATTAAGCAAAAGATCCTTAGAGATCTTCATGACTCCCCTATGACAGGAGATTAGGAATACTTTAAGACATATGATAGGACATTAGGGATAATTTAAGACATATAGGCAGGTGAGAGAATGGTTTTCTTGGAAAGGACTCAAGATGGATGTTTTGCAACATGTGAGAGAGTGTGCAGTTTGCTAGCAAAATAAACATGAATACTCCTAGCCTGGTGGTTTATTACAGCCCTTACCCATTCCTGAGAGGAAGTGGGATGGCATATCAATGGATTTCATTATAGGCTTCACAGGGTGCAAGGTAGAGATTGTATTTATGTAGTGGTGGATTGCTTAACCAAGTTTGCTCACTTTATAGCTATTGCATCCACTCGCACAACATTTAGGTGGCTGAAGTTTTTTTTTAGGGAGATTTTCAGATTACATGGGTTACCACAAACCATTGTTAGTGATTGGAACAACAGGTTCATGAGCTCATTTTGGCAGGAACTTTTCAAATCATGTGGCACTGAACTCACCCCAGGCACTAGTTATCATCCTCAAATAGATAGACAAATAGAAATAGTGAATAAATGGCTTGAAGGTTATTTATGCAATTATGTTGCTCAACAACAGAAGGGATGGGTGAAGTGATTACATCTTGGTGAATACTGCTATAACACAATGCACCACATGTCCATAAAGATGACATCTTTCATGGCACTGTACAAGTATGATGCACCAAATTTCTTAGACTTGCTCTTCAGTGATAGTCGAACACCCAAGCCAAGGGAGTGGTTACAAGAGACTTAGCACATCATGAAATCACTAAGAGATAACATGTAGAAGGCTCAGAATCAACAAAAACAATATGTAGATCAGCATAGGGTTGAGCGTTCCTTTGTGATAGGGGATATGTTGTATCTCATGTTCCAGCCCTATAGACAATCCTCTCTTAAGAGGAGTGAGAAAGAGAAGTTGAGGTCTCGATACTATGGCCTATTTAGAATGAACAAACGCATCAGAGAGGTGGTTTACGAGTTGGAGTTGCCTGTGGACAGAAAGGTATACAACGTGTTTCATGTGTTGCACCTTAAAAGGGCAATTGGTCTTAATGGGCTACCTTTTCTCGAGCTACCCCCACTTGATGAAGAAGGGAAATTGATATTGATATAGAAATGAGAGAGAGGGTATTGCGTACGAGGGTCATCAAGGAGTATTTGGTTCAGTGGAAGAATCTTCCCCACGAAGATGCAACATGGGAAAGAGAAGAGCTACTTCAATAATTTGGATTGAATCCGCTTGGGGACAAACAAATTTGGGAGGGGGGTACTGTAATGTCCTCGCTCAACTGACATACCAGTTTGAGAGTGTTGGCCTTCAAGAGTCATCCAAGAGGGTCGACCAATTTGAGTGAGCGGATGATATGGCACTACAAATGGTAACCAGAGGGGAAAAACAAGACAAATAAGGGAACCTTCTCCTATGTAGAGCTTCAATGATTTGGATTGAATCTGCTTGGGAATAAACAAATTTGGGAGGGGGGGACTGTAATGTCCTTGCCTAGCTGACATACTGGTTTGAGAGTGTTGGCTTTCCAGAGTCATCCTAGAGGGTCGACCAATTTGAGTAAGCGGATGATATGGCACTACAAATGGTAACCAGAGGAGAGGAGCAAGACAAATAAGGGTACTTTCTCTTATATAGAGAGGTGGCAACCCTACGTTGAGGTGGATGCATTGTGGAGGAAGATAGAATCACCGAGCAAGGTGGAAGTGTACGCTGAATGTGTAGACAGGGGGGAACACTTGGCATGCCGGATAACGACAGTTACACTGTAGGGGTGGTAGGGAATCCAAACAGACTGGACGTGAAGGAGGGAATTAATGTAGGGAGGCCACGAAGAAGAAATGCCATGCGAAGTTACAAAATAGTGTGCGAATGCGAATAGGAGGATTGGTTCGAACAGAAGGCCTATAGTACAAAATCCCCATAGATTGACAGCCGTGATGCCTCCATCAAACGGTCTTGAAGTTTGAAGTGCACTCCAACTACCAAGGGTCATGACTAGTACGATATTCTGGGTTGTGGGAAGTGCATTTGTAACCAGGTACTTTGAAGCTACAACATACACCCTCATTTGAGCTGAAGGAACTTCTTCATATCATGAGGTTGGGTCTGTTGCTAGTTCTATGTAATATATTCATTTTTTAATATAAGCACATTAACGAGTTATTCTCTCTAAGTCTATGGTATGTTAATCATTACTAAGTTCAAACAGGAAGAATCTGTGTCTAATACGACTTGCAGAAATATTGTTATACAAACATACAGTTTCTCTAACCAGGTATATAAATGCATATGTAACTGTCACTGCTATTAATGTTAAGTATTACAGTCCAATGGGTGTTACTCATCTTTTCTTGTGAAGGTTAGAGACGGGGGGGGGGGGAATCGATTTTGGCTATGTGGCAAAGAAACACCCAGGCCATTTCAATCTTTTGGCACCTTGCAGTGCCACATTCAAGTTTGTGAACAAGGTGGTATTTTAGACAACTGATGCCAATACAAAAAAAAAATATCATTATACTTGCAAAACACTTTTTTGTTCTTCACACCTAGATTGCTATGACCCTAGGAGGGATTTTTCCTTTGTAGCCTTAAAATATTAATAGTTAAAAACCTATATTTAAGAGACTAAAAAACAGTAGAACTAATGACTTAAGGGAGGAAGAAACTACGGAAATTGAAAGTTAAAATAAAAAAATGAGATAGGAAAATGATAAGAACTTTGTTTTTTTTTTTGTTAGCTTAAAGTTTTCAAATTTAAAATTAATAAGAAGAAAAGAGCAGATTGAATGAAGGGGAATAGAGAATGATTTTATCAAAGACTGAAGGTACAAGAATACATTCTACCTTACTAGAATTCATTCTACTTATCTCTTCTAAATACTTGAAATTCTGTTAAAGAGAATGCCAACCCCTTATGTACACTCTTCCTGTGCACATTTTCCCTGCAATTCAAACTTTGACTTGAGCTTACTCATGAGCAATCTACTAGTTAGAAGCAGACTGCAGTCAAGTGCAGTCAAGTGCATCCATTATAGGAATTTGCTAACCTTAGATGTATTGGTCTGGTTTCTTGGTTATTTTTAAAATTGTTAAATCAGGAGCCAACATGTGGGAATGGAAATATAAAATGTAAAAGTGAAATAGTGTTTAAAAGGTCATTTGAATCCAAGTGGAATTTTAGTTTGTTCTTTATTTCTTCTTTTAACATCTTGATAATCTTTTTTTTAAAAAATTAATTTGGTGCGGGGAACAGAAATGACATGGCAAGAGTTGAGCTTGGACTAGGCCAAGTCAGAGAATTGAGACAAGGGCCTCACAAACCTCACCGTTGACCTGGATTCATGTCCTAACCTTGAATTGATGTGTCTTAGTACATTTGCATTAGCCAATCCCATGACTGATTGACTGTGATCCTACCAATGATTGATAGCCTTTTTAATACCATTTAACCTTATGCAAGTTATTTTATAGAGTTTCTTTGCATAGCAATAGATAGAAGTTTCTTAAAATTATATAAAATGGTATGCTTTCTATTTATTCAGAAAACATCTGCTGACGAAGCTTCTAAAAATTGGAGGTTTAAGTTCTCGAATATCTGCTCAAAAATTTGTGAGACCTAGTAAACAAGCCTAATAAAAAATTTCTCTTCATGAAAATCTCTAATGAATTATTTACTTCCAGACAGTTGGCAGCCCCTTTATTGTGTTCATGCTCAATTCCATATTATGAATCAGTATTGGGTTGCTGCAACTATTTGAAATATATGATCATTTTTATGGTTACCGAGAGTTCTTTGGCAACCTTTTTCACAAATTGAAGATAATGAAAAAGGACATCAAGTTAATACTTTTGAAACAAGAAACTTAAAAGAATAAGTTTTGACAATTCTTAATTGCATATCAATGTTTAAAATATCACAGATATCTTTATGAAACGTCAAAGTAATCAGTTTAAATGGGTGGAAGGTATGAGTAATAGCATGCAGTAGTTGAGCTTCATATGAAAGATTATCAAAGTATTTTAAGCATCAAGTGTATATGGGACATTGTAGGAACTAGTTCAAGGTGCATGGAATGGTTTCTAAAGAACTGCAGATGTTCTATCCCATTAAGAAAGTAGGTCTGAAAATAACTATGTTATTTATGTGTATGGCTAGGTTGAATGGTGGATGAACAACTAAACATATTTAATAGAGGATGACTTTATGGTTTACATTTTCGTTCTTAGTTTGTTCTTACTTTTATTTACAGACAACTATTTGGGAGATTGCCTGATGTAGTTGTACCAAAAATGTACAAGGAGCTATCAAGTGGTCGAGTGCTTGTTATGGAATGGGTTGAGGTGCAAATATGGCTTCCATTGACAACTTGACAGTAATAGTTGAATATAACTTGGATTTTCAATATAATAGTGATCAAATTCATGTTGTTAGCCGGGTAAAATGATTACAGTGCTGTGCAGGGTCAAAAACTATCGGAAGTAAAAGATCTTCACCTAGTGGAGGTAAACAAATAATGGTGACTTTAAAAATAACAAAAGGAATGTTTCTAGATGTATGAATTGAAATTTCATTAAATATCCTACAGGATATTAGAGAGTTTAGGTTCAATTCTTAGTTTCAGATGGTGTCTGTATCTGCATTTGTTTCTGGACACTTGGATTGTTTAGTTCCAGTTTTTTATTTCAGATGATGTCTATTTTGTATGATGTGGTATCACATGGTTCATTCACTTCAAATTTTAATCACTTCATCAGGTGGGAGTGTACTGCTCTTTGACCCAGTTACTAGAATGTGGATTTTATCATGCTGATCCACATCCTGGCAACCTTTTACGTACCTATAATGGGAAATTGGCATATATAGGTGTGGATTCACTAGTGCCCATCTCTTTAAAATTATCAATAATCGTTGTATCATCAATTAATTTGATAACATCAATAGGTTTTACTTCTCTATATTAATATTGGCTACTATCACTTATGAGAAGAAGCTGTGCAACATGAATTTGGCACATTAACTGATCCTTTTCAGTCTGAATTAATCTGTCCATTTTCCCAGATTTTGGAATGATGGGTGAATTTAACCAAGATTTAAGAGAAGGACTAATCGAAGCTTGTTTGCACCTGGTCAACCAAGAATTTGATGACTTGGCTAGAGATTTTGTCACTCTTGGGTAAGCCATTTTGCAGGTTTCTGGCACGTTTTGTTGTAGCTATGATGTCTTGGCCCTTCTGAAAATTAATCTTCCCTTTTTGATCATTTGATGTTTTTCTCGAGTCATAGGCTGATTCCTCCAACTGCTCAAAAGAGTGATGTTGCAAAAGCCTTGACAGGTAGATTTTTCTTGTGTTTCCTATATATTTATTTTTAACAATAGTTGACTGTTTTCAGAGAAACATAACCTGCATTTGTTTTCATTTTCTTATTTAAATTTCTTGTTTTGATCCACTTGGTATGTACTAAAATGAACTTTAGTGTCAGTTTAATTGAAGAGATGCAAAATTAATAGGAATTTTTAAATTTCAGGGATTGCTTAATCACCAAACTGAAGTAATATTGGTTATCAGCCAAGCGACTGAATAAATATTTACTTTCTCTTGAACTGCTTTACTGCAGATGTTTTCCAGAATGCAGTGAGTAAGGGAGTTCGAAACATAAATTTTGGAGATTTGTCAGGCAATTTAGGGCGGACAATGTATGTCAGGGTTATACACTGTTATTTATCTTGTTAGGATGTGAAGGATTTGATTTTAAAATTTCAATTAATGTGTGTTCTCATTTAATTAAGTTAGATATTGACTATTCTTACATTCCTGCATGCCTAAGTTATAGCTATGTAATTCCCATATATTTCTAGCTGACTTAGTTTAAACTGCTGTAACTAGGGTTAGTTATAATCCTTGGGATTCTTATTTGTCTCCATGTCCAATGTATTTATGCATAACTATCAGCATTGATAATATATGCATAATCAGTCAAAATGCTTCCTTTGCTTTATCACTTTAAATGATTTTCACACTGTTAATGTTTATGCCTGAATTCCAATCACAGTTAAAGCTACCATAGTCTAGTCCTTTATATGGTTTAGGGATTGAGGAGTGTGAAGTTATTATATTATTATTATATAATATTTATTTTTAATCTTTAATTTCATTTATAACTTTTGGAGTCTACAAACATTTTATAATGACTTCATTAATCAATCTGTTTTGTAGGTACAAATTCAAGTTTCAGATACCTTCATATTTCTCACTAGTTATTCGAAGGTGATTGCTACCACCAGTATTAATGCACATTTCTTACCTTTCAGAAAACAGGGAAACACTTCACTACAGCCCTCAGATGCATGACAACTTCTAGTTGAATGTTCTTAACAATTACTAGGATAGGTATTCTTTTTTATATTGGGAGAACTTTTTTATTGGAGCACAAGGAACTGTTCCATGCAGACAGCATAGTTTTTTCATATTGCATTTGGATGTGATTTAAAATTATCCTTTATTTTTCTTAACATAAGTTTTGGATAAACATACATTCAGTTTGAATTTAATTTGAATATTTGGCTTCCTCATTTTTTAACACATAATCAGATGGACTGTAGCATTTTCCTAAAACTATGAAATTTGTCTTTGGAAAACTTCAAATGTTTCCATGTTTAAAGTTTTTTTTATTAGCCCCAATGTTGTCTAAGCATCTCACCTCTTAACCTAGTGTGCCTAGATTCATCAATGTCTACTTTACTTTTTTAGCTACAATGCGTGTCTTCACATGGAACTGATCTGGTACATTCCATCTATTTAATCTGATTATTGAAACTTCACACTGCTTCCCGTGTTATTTGAAATTACTTAAAAGGATTTTCAATTGAAAGTTCCTCTCATTCATTCTGGCCATGTATTGTAGTTACCTGCCTCTCTTCTGTTCAAGGCAAAATATTGCTAGCATTCTTAGTTACTTGTCCTCTATTTAATTTGGGAAACCATCTCTCAATAGATTGACTAATACGTAACTCTAATAACTTGGCTCCATCAAGCAAGAGCCTACAACACAACAGTAACTTGTGACTTGTAAGCCTCTTATTTGGGAGGTCTTGGGTTCAAGTTTACTTTAGTTTAACACAATAATAATAATTAATCTCAACTAATAATAATAATAATTAATCTCAACTAATAATAATTAATCTAGGTGGCTGCTCATTACCTATCAAAAAAACTAAAACTTGGCTTCATCATTCTGTTTAACATTGTTGCATTCTTGATAGAGTTTCATGTGAAATGATTACTTTTGGCAGGTCCATTATTAGATGGTTGTACACATCTTCATCTCTTTGCATAGGTTCTATTCATGTCAATGCCATGGCTGTGATCACCAACCATTGCAAAAATTCTCCATGTGCAGTAGATGAAGAAGATTCTGAAGCAGATCATCTTCATGAGTTGAATAAACAGATGACTAGGAAGGCACTGGTTATTTTGTCTAAATCTTAGTCCTGAATAAGATTTCTTTGTTGAACAGTAATATTATTGGAGACATTGACGTAACATTGTTGTTAGATTTTTGAAATACATGAAAGACATGATGAATTGCATTTTCCCAAAATTATGAAATTTTATGTTTGGGAAACTTCAAATGTTTCCCTCTTTTCTGTAACTTTGTTTAGCACCAATGTTGTCTATGCATCTCACCTCTTATCCTAGTGTCCCTAGATTCATCAATCTCTAGTCTACTTTTCTAGCTACAATGTGTATCTTCACGTGTAACTGATCTACTACATTCCACTATTTAATCTGGTTATTGAATCTTCACACTGCTTACCATGTTATTTGAAATTACTTGAATGAAATATCAATTGAAAAATTCAAACTCATTCGTTCTGCCATTTATTAGTTGCCTGCCTCTCTTCTATTCAAGAAGAAAATATTGCTGGCATTCTTAGTTTCTTGGTCTGCTATTTAACTAGGGAAACCATCAAGATCAACTGATATGTACCTCTAATCACTTCACTTCTTCATTTCATAATATCTGTACGTTGGGCAGGTCTATTATGAAATAGCACTGGTAAATAGCTTAACTGGATTAAAGAGCAGTACACATTGATGTAACATTTGTGTTATATAATCGAAATGAATGAAAGACATACACTACAGAATTAATAGCTTGAAGTTTGGTGTTATTTTTGTAAGAAGGCACAAATCTCTAAATCATGTTGTCTACAAAGAGGAGACAAATTTAATTAGATTATGAAATCTCTTGGTTTAACCTTTATTATTTTTCATGAATGTTTCAGTTTGGCAGTTCTGGAGGGCATTGCACTTTCCGGTGACCCAAACTACAAGGTCTTGAGTAGTTCTTATCCATGGATTGCACGTAAAATCCTCACTGACAATTCTCCTCAACTCAGATCAGCACTACAAGCTCTTCTGTACAAGGTTTCCTATCTTCTTTATCTAAATTATTTTAAAAAATTTAAGCATATTGAGCAGTGTTACTATATGCCAATAATTTACAATGTGGCAGGATGGTACGTTCAGGATTGATCGTTTAGAATCTTTGGTTTCTGAGGTTAGTTTGCTACCCAAAATATTGACTATGAATAATTCACTTCTCATACTGGTGAAGCTTCAAAATTTCAAGCAAGTGCATGCTTAGATATCTTTTGATAAGTTCTGTGTTCTAAATTAACACAGTAGAGGATAATGATGTATCTTGGTTCAAGAAATCGGTTAGTTGTATCAATATGAGTGGTCTTGCTCCTTTGTCTGAAACACATGTGCCCTATATTACTGCTAATTCATGATTAAGAATTAATGGAAGTAGTCTAAAATACTTTTTGTTGTCAGTCTTTACGGTCAACAACAGATGACACTTTAACAAGACCAAAAAAAACTGACGACGAGTCTGTGCTGCTGCGGAATCGCATCCTTACATTTACCCTAAGTGAGCAGGTAGTGGGAAACGAAAGATATTTTCTTACTGATTATGTTTTATGGCTATTTATCGAAGTTTGCATTCTGTGGGATTTTTATATAAGTTGGAGAATTTTTTTGCTCATAAATATTTTTACTTATAAAATGGAAAATTATATATGCCATACTTGATTTCCAGGGTCACTTTGTGAGGGAAATTTTTCTTGAAGAGCTAGCCAAGGTGTGTGTGCATCTCTCATGTGCATTCAATGATTTGTGCATTGTTGAGTGAGTGCCTGAATGTACAAAATGAAAAAACCTCACATAACCTGTGGCAATTTTTTATTCTATTGCTATATTGTAGGGTATTGATGCACTTAATCGGTCAGCATTTGAGAGAACTGCATCTATTGCTATTGCAAACTTGCCTGTGGCTCCTCCAGTTACCTTACAATTTGTTGAGGATGAAGACATAAAAAACTTGAAAACCTTGCAGCGCCTCATCCTATTGTTCTCAAATGGATTTGCTCAAAAGATGAACCATGGTGCAGTAAGTCCAATTTACACTAAACATTGTGTTGAATCATGTTGTCTGCAATTTGTTGTTCTTTTGAATTGATTGAATTGGTGGGTGAACATATATTTATTTATATAATTTCTTCTTTGTTCCAGGAAGAAGAGAATGCTCTATTCAAAGAAAACAATGTTCAAAAGACATTGGAAGAGGCTATAATTGTTCTTCAACAAGTAAACTCTTTTGAGAAGCTTTTACCCTTGCTTTCAGTCTTTTTGGAGGTATTCAAGAGATATTGATTTAAAAAGTTATGATCCAGCCAATATAATGTATATGTTTGATCTTATATTCTGATTGAGATGACATGCATGACTTTTGTTGCAATTAACTCAAATCCAATATTTTTTGTTATTAACATATTCTAATAACCTTGTGATCGCCTTTTAATTTGATGGTATAGCTTCCACGTTCTGTTCAGCAGCAAGCATTTGTTTTGCCAGTGGATCTGGCTGGAAAGCTAGCATCACGCACTCTAGCAAGAACCATCAGAAGTTTTGTGCTTTAAGCTGGATATTGTGGTAGGTGAGCAGCTTCATAGTGACTATCGCCCACTCATCATTGCTTCTCAACAGTCAATCAACAATGATCAATAATAGAGTTTGGCTTGGGAGGTAAGATTGTATATTTTCATTTGCACTCCTAATTTTCATTTCTATTTCTTCTAGATCGATAAATTTTCATTCATTGCTATTGATGCCCAAATATATAGTGAATAAATGTCATTTTGTTAATGGGAATCTAGCCATAAATTTTGTTAGTATTTTTAATTTGTTTATTCTAGGATAACTAGAACCAGAATAGTATGTGAGAACATCGTCTCTAAAAATTTGTTGGTAAGCGTCTTTTATCTAATCTGATGTAAAATCTAAAACAAAAAACCTAAGATTGTTATTTATGTAGACTAACAATTTTACCTTCTGGGGTTTCTGCACAAAAAAAATGCTTGAAAACAATCCTTTTTTTTTGATCTAGGAGAAGGAAGGAGCAGAATACTGGAAGTACTGATGAGATTTTAAGTTAATGCAACTGAATAAAAATTTGAATTCAAGCAAAACACTGTTCTGTGTTTAAAGCAAAAACCAATGAATTAGTATTAATGATAAGATTGATTTGATGTAAACCACAAGAAATTCAATACATGATATGAGATTAAAGAGAACAATCTTAAAAGTATGCAGAGTTATTGATTAATAGTAGATGATAAGATTTAAGAAAAGTCGAAAACACATCTTGTTATTACTAACTTCTTGAATCTTGACATAATAAATTGACATCAGAGTTCAAAAAGTATTTATGCAGTTTCTAACAGAAAACTCTCATTACCTTTAATGAGCTCAAGGAACTTATTTATAAGGTCTTTAATAAAAGATTCTAAGGAAAAAAATAATGTAATATTGCTTTAAAGAAGCTCTAAATCAACCCCAATCTTTATTCTTTGAAAATGGACAGTAATCATGGCAATTCCATTGGAAAAGCAGTACATCGATTGAGTATTTGGACTGATCTCCTACTGGCAATGTCTTTGCAATGTTTTTACTATTACGGTATTACCACACCACCCTATCAGATTCTATTGGTGCCAAATAATCTACATTTTTATGTATGCTCACTAACAATTTACCTTCAGGGATTTTGCATGTAAAAAGTTGATTGAAAACAATCTGTCTATTTTTTTAATCTCAAAAATAGGAGCACATGACTGGAAGTACTAATGAGACTTTAGTTTAGGCAACTCGATAAAAATATGAACTTGAAACGAAACACTGTTCCATGTTTAAATGAAAGACCAATGAGTTAGTACTAATAATAGAATTGATTTGAAATAAGCCACAAGAAATGCAAAAGACAATATGAGATTAATGACATCAATCTTAGAAGTATACAGAGGTACCAAGTAAAAGTGGATGACAGCTGTTAAGAAAAGTCCACAGATCTTATTATTAACTTCTTGAATCTCGACATAATTAATTGACTTAAAAGTCGATTTAATTTTTTCAGTTTATTTCTAAAACAGTACTCTGATTACTTTTGATGAGCTCAAGCCTTTTCTAAGTTCTCTAATAAAAGATTCCAAGTAATATAATAATGGAATAATGCTTTAAAGCCGCTTTAAATCATTGCCAATCGATGTTGCATGGGTATACATACCCACACCCCTGGGACACGTACATAAGTACTGGGTACACGAACCCAAGTACCGGGTACTTAGTGGAGAGCATCATAGCTAAGGACCTTGACTAAGAATTCTGATTTTTGTTTTGGTTTTTTGTTTGTGTATCAGCTTGTTATTTATCAAGCCTAATTTAATACGTAATCTGTTTAAAACTTGATAAAATACTGATTAACAGTAAACATTATCATTGTTCAAGTCAGAAGTTTATCATTTGCAATATGTCATTGTTATATGATTTATGATCTAAAGTCTGCCTTCTCTGTAATGTATCTAAAAATTTAGCATATATTATTATTATTATTTTTTCATCGGTAATAGTATATTGTATTTAAATTGAAAGAAAAGTTACATTGAGTATTATAAAAGGATGCACCATAGCAATGTGGTGCTATCCACAAAAGACTCCCACACCTAAAAACCCCTACCTATGCAACAGCAACCAAAAACGCCCATACATACAGAGAA
The DNA here is from genome assembly GCA_028749045.1 of Cupressus sempervirens. NCBI lineage: Eukaryota > Viridiplantae > Streptophyta > Pinopsida > Cupressales > Cupressaceae > Cupressus > Cupressus sempervirens. Next base: position 796,974,528 of record CM053792.1, read on the forward strand.
TTTCATTTTACATAATATTAACCCAAAATATCCATACCCAAGGCAAAATTGCAGGCCCCAAACATGTACCAGAAACAGACCACCCATACCCAAGAACCAATAAGGACTTATTTGAAGCAGTTAGTAGAGCTTCCTCCCTTGAGAAGTTAGGGATGCTAGGATTTGGCATAGAGACAATAAGACACGAGTCTTCCTCCCACTATGAGCAAAAACACTTTCTGGAATCAGGGATATATCCACCCTAGCCACAGGGAGTTGATCAGCCCGTGGAGAGAGCCATGCACCTTGCCACCCACAAGCCTCTGCTTTGCAAACTAGAAGACACCACCGCTATCTCCCCACCACAACCACCCACATAAAACACACCAGACACCTCGGGGCCTTACTTTATCTGTCGTGGGGGAATTTGCCTTCAAATTTGCGGCCTCCCATCCTCACCAATCGGTGCAATTGATCTCACTGGTGTCTCCTTTCGTTTCCTCGCCACCCGATCTCCTACCAATGTGCGCTCCAAATCCAAAGAGCGGTGGAATAGAAGCAATTTGTGCCAACCCCAAGAAACAGAAGGAAGGAGAACTTTTGTTGGGTCCGCGGATGACCAAACCAACAATGGTTGAAGTTCACTCAGCCCACCCCCAATCAATCTCCAGCGATGGTTCTCCATATGAATGCCAACGCCAATCTCGGCTCTATGGATCACACCATCAACACCACCACCCCACTTGAGCTCGACACACTCATTCATCACATACACCACCTCTGCATTTGAGTCTACCACCATGATGTCCAAATTGGACCTCAGCCTCCAATCTACTTCCAGATAGTGCTCACTGAACATCATCTTAAGTGCCTCCTAGAAAAGCTCCCCATCGAGCTTGAAGATGTTCCTTAGCTAGGTCACTAAGATGTAACCCTTAAAGGAAGGGATTTATCCATCAATTGAGAGAGAGAAGTTGGCCTCCATAGACTTTAATTGACACTTTGCACACACAAGGCTATTGGATAAAATGGGTGCCAAAGGCCTATGAGGATGAGAGATTTAAAATCCGTGGATGCTTCTAGGTGTGTAACATCCACTTTTACCGGGTCTTAACTAACAACTAGTCATATTAAAGAATATAGTTAATACTTCATATTCATAAGAAGTTAGTTATAATAGATATATTCATGTGAATGAGATTAATTATTACAATCAGTTAAATAGAAATTTCATAACTAACATTTGAAGACACCATCAATGAATTTAAAATCTACACACTATAGAATTCAAAACCGAAATCCGTCTAGGGATGCTTCTGCAAAATCCAGGTTAGTCCATATATACCGCTTATGAACAAATAGCTATACCACTTTATCAAAATGAAAAATACCATCAAATACCACTATATCATTTAGGGCATCAAATACCACTATATCAATTAGGGCATCAAACAACACTATCATTTAGGGCATCAAATACCACTATATTATTTAGGGCATCAAGTACCACTGTATCAGCCCTTCTCTTTCCATTGCTAACTATGGCAAATAACATATAGTTAGAAGAATCGCTCATATTCATTATTCACATAAATGAAAAACTAAAATAACAATCCATCAGATAACCTATCTCTTGCATATAGATATATTCCATGTTCTGTTGGAAGATCAAACAATCTAATTGGTTACCAATTACATTGACGAGAAAAGTTGTTTTTATTAAAGGAACTAACTGAATCGAAGATATAAATCAATCCATCATATCTTCTACTTGTATAAACATCATAAAGGTAAAATACATGTTACCATCAAATGTTTGAATGCATGACTTGTCTTTTGTCTGGTACATGTCCTGACATTTTGTGGAGAGGGGAAACATTGTCAGGGGCTTAACCTCCCAACTGCGGACCCTTAAAATATCCCCACATAATCTCATTCGAGAAAGGCCCTCCCTACTCGAAATAGACATGGAACTCCTTGTCCAACCTTTGAGCATCCTGGTACTTAATTCCACCACTCGACTTGACAATAGGTACATATTGGACAAACATGAGCTTACTTAGAAATCTGTAGAAATTTATTATAAAATTTATCATTTATGATAGTTCTGATTTTTATTCTTCCTTTGCAGGGATTTTCTTTACCTCTTCACCCTCTTTCATTGGCTATTCCAACCAAGGTGAGTGCTTGGTGTTTTTTTCAACTTGGTTAATCATGGAATTCTATCCATTTGTGGGTACACCGCTGGTATACAACTAATGCAAGAAGTAATTCAAATCTGGCAACTTGTCGTTCTTATGATTCAGAACCACACTTGTTTAAAAACAAAAGACAATTCACAAACGTATCATAATAAGGAAAGACTTGTTCTTTATGAGAGTCTCTCATTTTGTACATCGGCCCCAATTTGATATTGACAGTTTGCGTTTGATCTTGAAGGAAAATAACAAGGAATTGACATAACATGAGCCGAGTGCATATGTACTGCACGTACAATTGATGCATATTTTAAAGAGAGTCGAATGCATGATTTAGCCATCAAGAAAATACTTGCATCGATTAAGAGTATGAAGAAAGAATGTAGAAAACACCAACGTAACTTGAAACGAATGCTTGGTGGGATTCAGGAAACATCTGCTGAGCAGCTCAAGCCAACTTGACTATGAAAGGAAAATGCTATCGCTGGTATGGAGATGCCCGCAATGAAAATGAAGGTATTATCTCGGTGCCTAGGCAACAATTAGAGCCGAGAGACGGGAAGAAGAATGGCATTCCTTCTCAGACGTGAAATGTTTTCAAATCTTGAATAGGCTCAAGCGAGCTGCAACTCAAGGTGGCAATTACGATCAAGACCATTAGTTTCAAGCTACCAAGATTTTAAAGAAAGAATAGAGAGGTGGCACCAAGTGTACTTGGTCGTCTCACATGGAGAAATAAGTTGAATTTATTAAAGAGCTCCATTGAAAAATATTTATATATATTTATATATATTATTTTAAAATGATTTCATGATGCTATTATTGTATCTAAAGTCGCACTCATTAAAATACATATAACTATATACATGTGTAGTTTGGAGAATATGGTTAATTATAACATCATATCCTCTTGATCTATGCACATGTGTATATATATATATATATATATATATATATATATATATATATATATACATATATTAATAAGTATGAACTTAGATACTATTTTAATATCCTGGTGGTATATATATATATAGGTGATGATAAAAGAAAAATGGAGACGACATCACCAACCAACAAAGGTAATGGTCTGAACATGAATTTTGATAATGATAGCTATATATATTTTTATATGTTTAACCAAGTAGCTCATGGTATTGCCTAATGTACACTCTTGCTTGCCTAGTTGTTTACCCTTAGCCATGGTTATTCAAGATTCATACCTATTTGTCCAGTGATGGTGGTGCCCTTATGCCCAATTCTTTTCTGACAATACTTCCACCCCTTTGACATGCTCCCTACAAGGAAATTTTCCATAATTATATCATATTACCATAACAAGTTATTAATCATAAATAATCATAGTGGCTAACCGCCTTTTCAATTTCCATGAATTCATGATAAATAACCAACTTTCCAAAATAGCATTAAAATATCTTCATAATGGTTAACTAGCATACCAACTTCATATGAGATTATAACGATTAACCATCATACCATTTCACATGATTGTAACTAATTTTACCTGTCAACAGACTTCACATGATACCTCAGCGGTTATATAAACATTTCAAATGGAGCCAAAAATTGGGATGTAACAAGGTGCATCCCACAAATCTTGAAAGATTGTGATGTGCAGTTCACATAGACATCGTACCCCCCATCAGTCCACTCACATTATGCCAACAATTTTTAATGGTTCCATTTTCATATGAGTAGATTTCTAAGGATTGGTAATGGATGCCAAGGATGAGCTGGCATCACCAATTTTTTTTGTCTCAAATACAAACCTTCTGCCACCATAGTTGGGACAAAGTTCTAGGTGTGAAGGGAGCACATGGCCAACTTGCGGGAAGGGATGTCAAAAGAAACTCAGTGATTGCTGAATTGTTATTCACATGACATGCCACCCCAATATTTGATAGCTTGTCCACTAACTCGTTTGCTTTCCTAGGATGAGATACCTTGAATTCATCTACCTCCTTCAACAAGTCTCTTATTTGCCCGATATACTTGTCGAGGTACCAGGCGTCTAAACCTCCTTTTGCTATTCTGATTATCACTATCTTAGAGTCTCCCTCCAAATGGATTCTTTTGATGCCAAGTTTGATTCCTAACATGACTACATCAACAACAGCAAGGCATTCCGCTTGGTTATTAGTTCCGTCCATCATCCTTCCTAGTGCTGAGAGCTAAGATACTGCCATCTTTAGATCTTGCCACTGCACACACCCCCAAGTGCCCCAGATTACCTTTGGATGCCCCATCAAAATTGATTTTGGTCCATTAGGAGGAACCCATATTGCAAGGGTTGGATAGGAAAGAGAATCAACTCTCAGGAACCCATGAATAGGCCTATTTAGCATATATTTTTATTACAAACATATTGCAAATCTGAAACTCAAAACAATACATTACATCTACAAACTTTATCATTGTTCTTGTTTTGAAAAAACATTATCATGACTCTTATTATCAGATTTTCTATAAATATTACATTATATTAGAAAAAATTGACATACCCAAGCAGCCCTGTCCCCTATTTTGAAAAATAGTTGTACCCATGCTCGTACCTGTACCCCAAGTACCCATGTAGCCATGTTCCCCTTGTCACCTTTTAGACCCCAATCTTTATCCTTTGAAAAGAGATAGTGATCTAGTTAATTAGTCTAGATAGTCTCTTTTGTTTACTTAAAATTTGAGCTCTTCTCAAAATAGGCCACCCACATCAAAGATTGTCCATGATTTGATAGTTTTATGTTTTCATGATTAATCCCTTCTGGAAAACTGAGGTTTCCAATTTTAGCATCAAGGGGGCATTTCCTCGGGGCAATACCATTGGAAAATCACTTCATCCATCAAGTATTTGGATTGTCTTTTACTGGCAATGTTTTTACTATTCCCTTAATGTGCTGTGAGATTTTTTTGGTGCCAACTAATCTAGATTTTTATTCAGGCACACTGACAATTTATTTACCTTCTAGGGTTTTTGCATGTAAAAAAATGCTTGAAAACAATCTAATTTTTCTTTTGATCTCATAAGTAGGAGTACAAAACTAGAACTAGTATGAGATTTTTAGTTTATGCAACTCAATAAAAATATGAACTTAAAACAAAACATTATTCCACGTTCTAAGGAAAGATCAATGAGGCAATATTAACAAATAGGATTGATTTGACATAAACAACAAGATAAGATAAGATAACATTAATAATGTCCAATAGAAAACCACAAAAGGTCTATGGGACTGAGAGTTTACATCTAGATAACTGGCAACAACATGAGCATCAAACGGTGTTCGAGGAAAGCAAACAAAAACAAGAAAAACAAGACACAAGAAGAGAGAGGACAAGGAGAAGACTGGGAACCTTTCCTTGGCAAAAAGAAATTAGTCACAGAAGGATAAGGCAATAAGTGAACAGGAGCCCTGAACTGTCTCTGTGAACTCGTAGAGGAGTGTCCCTGACGTAAGTAACCGCTATGAAATCTGGCGGATCTGGAATGACCAACAGAACTGGTAGAAGTAGTTGGCCTTTTCACACCTTGCAAAAGAGATAAGGGTGCAAAAAACGCAGTAGTAGTCTGATCAGAGCAATGTCGATGAGGAAGTAGTGACTGTAGAGTACTATCATAGAGCAGAGTGGCTTCTTGAAGATAGAGCGCAAGACATCGTTGATCACAATAACTGAAGAACGCAAAAAAAGAAAAAGCAGTCCCGGAATAGACCAATAAAATCTTCCTCTGATCTCATAAAAGATAGGGCATCAAAAAATAAAGTGAGTCTCCGTCTCGACCTCAGCTAAGGTACACAGCTTACAGATTCGTTCTCCTCTGTCGGTATGATGATCTGTCTGAACATGAAGACAGTGAGAACCAACTCTAAAAGACCCCAAAGAGATACGAAGGCATGACTCCACCATCGAGAAAGGTAAGTAGGATGGACAATAATCCCCTCATTGATCTCTAGAAAGTGCTCCTCATAGAAGGCCATTCTCGGATGTAAGCCTCCATGAGGGTTAGTCCAAGTAGTAATAATATATTGTCTGTAAATATCAAGTCTGACATGCTGATTTAACTCTTGTCTAGAAGGGAGGAGATGAACAGGGGCATTCAAAGAGAATTGATAAGGAGGGAGACAATCAATATCAATCCCAATTGAGCTCAAAAGAGAAGAAGCCTGTGGATACCAACAACGAGTCTGAGAACTAGTATCGGAACGTGCAATAGCAACCGAAGAGAAATAAGCTAGGTAGGAATATCTATCACACTCATCAACCAAATCTACAAAACTATGTGGATGAGGAAGGAACTAAACCAAATAAAAAATAGCTGCAAGACTAAAGGGATGAGCACCAAATTCAGCAAGAATGATACTATTAGGAGTGAATCTATGACATCTAATAATGCGTCATAGAAGCAATGTCTAAACGGGCTCGATCGAGGCCCAATCAAAACTAAGGAGAGAAGGCCCCCAAACAATTGAGCCATAAAGAATAGTCGACCAAACAAGGGAGTCCAAGAGGGATAACTTGGACGAGGTATCCTGAAAATGATGTGGAATTTCAAAAGATGATACAAGATTAAAGACATCAACCTTGAAAGCATGCAAAGCTACTGATTAAAAGTAGATGACAAGTGTTAAGAAAAATCCATAGATCTTTTTATTTCTAACTTTTGAATCTTGAAATAATTTAATGTCCCCATTTTTTGAGTTGCGGCAGATTTGGTGGATTCAATCTATCATCAGGTCCTTGTAGACTGATACTGGTGTTTAGACGACCTTGTGGTGGAGTTACCAGGCTCTCTAGTGGCCAATGGTGATTTTTGGCTCCATTTGAGAGACTTAATATTTATAGAAAGTGAACACATGGTTTTGATGAGCTTAGATGAGTTAGAGGAGTTGAATGATGCTCTCAGTTTTTAGTTTTTGCTTCTAGTTTGGGCTCCAAGAATCTTGGAGGGAGTCTCTATTTTTAGTAAGTCACCCCATCAGGTTCATTCATCCTCTTTCTTCATCACGATTGCTCATGTGCTGTCATATTTCAATCATTTTCACAAGATAGGTGAATTATGATTATTATTTAATTAAATTTGCAAAGGTTGCTATTTTTTGTTGGTATACTATATTGGTCACCTCAGTGTCATAACTCATTGGAACTAGGTTGAGAAGCTTTAAATCTTGGGCACAAGAAACAATGACCTTGTCTGTCAGAATATTATGATATTGACAAAAATGTTGTTTTTGGAGGCAAAGGGAGTTAATAAATTTTATTATTCAATTATGTGCCTGTTTATAATGCAAAGTGCATTTAAGTGAAAAGTGTGCTCATGAAGCTATTAGGCGTTGGGTGTGAATGAGAAGCCAAGTTTCACTGTACGTTATAAAAAGGCCTTCTCGAGGCAATCGAACCATCTTTTGTCTATTGCATTTTTCAAGAGTTTGGGAGCTCGTGAGGGTTTCACCATTAGCTATTGGAGAGGACCGATTCCTTCATTCATTTGGTACTTTGAGTTGTTAAAATATTCAGTGAATTGTGCTTTGATTCTAAGAATTATTTTTGCATTTGGGTTTGACAAATTAGTGCTAAAATATAGCAATTTGATCTCATTATTTGCTACCATTTATATGTAAAGGGTTTATTGGTTTGGACGCCATTATTTCTCTTATAAGACTGTTGCTTGGAGGTGCTTTTAATCTGCAATTGTATATTATCCTTGGTCGACCAGCTTGGGAAGGTGATGTGAGGGATTTTTGTAGCGACATCTGCATTACTAGAGCTGTGTTTAGATTTTCTATGCCAGCAAAATGATTACTTGTCTGCCATATACAAGGTTGGCGTGGAGTTTCTAGAGACATAGCTGCAATATAATTAATGCCAATGATTATCATAGGTTCCTTGTTAGCTTTTGTGAATAAATTATTGTTTGTTGTAATTTGCAAATGTCATAATTACAGTACATAGATCTGTTAGCATGAATACTAATGGTATTCCTGTGGGGGAGTATGTTAGCATTGTTGGAGACATGATTCAGTGCTTATGTGTTGCCTTCATAACAGTGTTTGTCATTGATCTCAACATATACCTTATTCTGTGAAGATTATCAAAGTTGTAGAGGAAGATTCCTTTGGTGCGGTCAAATGTTAACGAGTTGGGTTATGCGCTGTCAGGAGTATATGTGGTGATGTATATGGATGCTACAATTATGAGCGCAGAAAGAAATATGAAGTTATGATAGAGTTTTGTGATGTTTTCTGGAGGTAATTTCAAAGAGTTTTGGAAAGTGGGTAATGGTAAATTGATTATATCTTTTAGCATAGATGGAATTTGGTTGAGTGAGCTTAGAGGATGGTTAGAACATGTTTAGTATGCCATGTTTCAGATGGCGAAAATAAATGTTCATTCTGTGAGGTTTGGCAAAGACTATTTAGCGTATCATTTCTTGTAAGCTGACTATTGATAAAATCATTATGAAAAGAGTATAATTGTAATGTAATGTATATTGTAACATTTTAGTCATGTCCTATATTATCATTGTAAATTGAGAAATCCTCAAAACTGACTCAATACTTGTTTTAGGACTTCGCATAAAGGAAAGGTCATTTCCTTGTGGATAGGTATCCAGTGCGGATGTTTTGTAGTCAGTGAAATCATTTTGTTGGTTATGTGAACCTAGATGCGAATTTGTATTTGATTAGAGCAGAGATTGATGTTGAGGATGTACTCTGAGCTTCAAAGGCACTGTATTGGTGTCGTCTGTAAATATTGTGTAGCCGACAGGGTGTTGTCGTCGGTAAAGATTTTGTAGCCGACGGGCCGACGGGTAGATTAGGATTGTTTCGTAGCCACCCGTCGGCCCGACAAAATCTTTACCAACGACAACACCCTGTCGGCTACACAATATTTATAGATGACAATTGGCAAAGAAGATGTTTAGTCAATCCAAATCTTGGATATGCTTATCCGGAAGATTGTCTGATGAAGACTATTTTGAGGCAATTTGGACATTGAATTCAGTTGTATTCCTTTCATCTCCTAATAGGGTTGGCACAACTCTTAACAGAGTTAGAATCTTGTACAAGGATTCAAAGTCTCCTAACAAGGACTATGTACTTGTATTTCATTGACTCCTAGCTGGGTTTGTCCTTTCACAAGGAACTTATATATTAGTACATTATCTTGTGGGTATCATTCCCACCAAGGTATTCCCTAGTTAACATTTATGGTGTTATTGTGCATGGTGATCTTTCCTTGGTTGTTGCGTCTATTGTTTACATGTTTCAAAATTAATAAAGATATTGACAGTTGTTTTAAGTGTATAACTAATTCAACTCCCCCACCGCCCATACCCATGCCCCTCTCAATTATCTTGGTCAACTATACTTTGTAACAAGATTTGTGCTAGCATTATTAGTTGTTTCATTTCATGCTATTTGTATAAGCATTTCTGTAGATTCTAAAAATTACCAAAAAAAAATATGTTGATTTTTTGGGACCGCTGCAAACGTAATAGCACTACCATTTTAGTATGTTTTCCAAATGCAATGATCTATTTTATTTATGTGGAGAATAAACTAGAAAGAGACATGACCCTTTGTGGTACATGTCTATTTCATGCCAGTAGTGGCATGTTGTGATGGTTAAGTTGTGTTGTTATCCTTGCCATCAAGGTTCAAATCCTGTAGGATAGATCCTCCTCATTTGTGGCCTCACTGGTTAATAGCTCCAAGTCAAAGTGTTTACCCCTTAAAAAAAAATTATTTCTCATTTCATTGTATTTTATCATAATAATATTAAGTATAAGTATATATATTAGAGAATATATATATATATGTATGTATGTATGTATGTATGTATGTATGTATATTTCCTAATGGTTTTTCCATCTGACCGAAGCTATCAAAACATCAGCACTCCCTCTTAGCTAGGGAAAATAAACACATGGTTAGGTATTACCTTAATGTAATATCACGTTAGCACGATTAAGGATATGTTTGATAAGAAGATATCTATCATTTTGATATTGTCTCATGATGTTAAGAGCAATGGCCGCCTTAATGTCAAGTCACATGACATTCACCAAGTACTCTTTGAGTAATGGACTTCGAACATCAAGTCACATGATGTTCACCAAGTACTTTGTGTAATGGCCTCCTAAACATCAATTTGCATAGCATTCACCAATTACTCAAAAAAATGTTCATAAGTTATGTGCACATGTATCCTCAATGATACCATAGGAACAGTCATGGTTTGGTTAAGAAACTTAATCCACCATGCAAGTGATCATCTATTGTGATTTGCTTTGACATCATAAAATGTCCATCACACTAGAAGGCCATGGTTTGTTTAAGGAAATTAATCCAATACGCAAATTAACATCTATTATGATCTGCTTAGACATCATATGATGTCCATCATAATAGATGAACATGGTTTGTTTAAGAAACTTAATCCACCATGCAAGATATAATCTATCATGATTTGTTTCACCCATCATAAGATGTCTATCACAATAGATTAAGTTATTGAAATATCATCACCTTTCAATAACTCATACAAATACAAGTGATAATCATTTGGAAGTCGTCACTTCCTCATAATCTACATAGGGGAAGGCCCATTAAAATCATGTAGTCACACACATGGATTTTTACACTCCCTCTGAATATCAATCTTTTGAGCTCCTCATTTAAAGTTTCCTTTAAAGAATTGTCAAACTCCCTCTGAATCTGATATCAATCTTCCTTTTCCTACAAGAACATATTCAGAGAAAAAATATGAAGGAAAATGGTTCTATAGTACATATTAAAATAAAAAATAAGAAAGAGTAATAAAATACTCAAGGATAATAAATAATTATTTGCACTTCGATAGCCTTTTATTGAATCTTTCATTCCATTAGACATTAATATTGTAATTGAAAATAATTATTTATTACATTAATTATTTTATTAGAAAAGATTATAGTGATTTACTATACCTCTATATGTCTAAAGCGCATAATGTCATTCTCATTAGGTTAATAAAAGTTTACATACTATCCATTTGTATCTTTCTCCATATACTTTTTATAATAATATGAAACATATCATATATATAGTATGAAAAATAATTAATTCATAACATTGAAAAACATAAAACATATCGTACCTACGAGTCCAATCCATTTTACCTGTCAATGATTGTACCTTAAGTGGGTTGTAGCCAAATCCTTAATAACTCCCGATGTTATTTCTTCTCCACTAAAGCGGCTATATATATAAGTTGGTTTTTTATTGACTCCCCTCACAGCTTTATCAGTCTTCCTTAAGGGACACCTCTGTCCTTAATTCATACACACCTCCTTTTATCGTTGTTTTCTATGTATTAGTTCGCTTGAGAAAGTTTTTATAACCTGATGTATAAGTTAATGTTCTTTGGTTTATATAGATTACTCGCCCTCTTAGATGACTGCTCATTTATTCCTTTTATATTTTAATATTGCTATGTTGATTGTTCGCACTGCTAACATCATTGGGCATAGGTTGATGGGATGGATCGAGTGTAATGATGTACCAATTGTTGGTAAGACATGATGACCATGTTGTCTTGCATATTGTCACCACAAAATGTTAGTAACAACACGAAATTTTTTCAAGCTAGTTTCACATTTCTCTAACCTTGAATTTGATATTCAATTGCTTAATGTTGATCGATCTATCCATTCCAATTTGTATATCAAATCTTTTTATTGAAGGCCTTCGTCAAGTCTTTTTCATTTTTCTTTCTGTCAAGCCTTTGATTTTTGAAGCCTTCATCATCCTTTTCTTTGCTTTTGATTTTGCGTTTGTTGGTTTTTTGTCTTTTGATTTTGCTCATGTCATGTCTTTTGTTTTTCTCTTCGATTCAGTCTAACCTAGAGCTCAATCGGAGTTGTCAGTCAAGAGATATGCCCGTTTTAGTGCCTCAAAAGTGGACCTTTTTGGTGCAACAACTTGAATTAAAAATATGATATATTTTTAATTTGACTTTCACTTTTTGAAAAATATAACTTAAATTTACTTTTTGTTATGTTTTTAAGTTACTTTAACATTAAATTTTTAACTTAAAGTGACTGTAGTGCACTTTATGTTATAATTTTAAGTTGAGTTACTTTTTAATTTTTCACTTAAAGTAACTATATAACCATATAGTTCTAGATTAATTTTTGGTGTTTAAATCAAATGTTTATTTGAATGTTACTTTTTAAAATGATGTTTATATGTTATATTTTTAAATATGATAAATAAATATTGGTTATGGCCCATTTTGTAACAATTTTTATAATTTTAAGTAAATTAAATGACTTCAAGTTTTCAAAAGTGGACATTTTGGATGTCATTGCAGATAAAGTTTACTTTGGTGGACCTCTTCGATGCTACTGAATCAAAAGTGAAGTTTTTATGCTTTAACATTTAAAAAGTGAGATGTATTTTAAAACATGCATCCTCCCCCAAAAGGTCCGATTTTTCTTATGTGCATATTTTAAAATATGCAATAGCACCCAAAAAGTGCGATTTTGATGAGATACATATTTTAAAACATGTGAGTGACCCAAAAAGGTCCGATTTTGACAAAAAATATGTTTTAATATATGCAATGACACTCAAAAAGTCTGATTTTGAAGAACATGTTTTTGCCCTCCAAGAACTTGATTTTGATCATAAGTAGAGATTTTCTCAATGGATTTGCATGAGATTTCTTCTATTGGAGGCGTTTTTGATTGGCAATGATTTATCTTGCATTTAAAATGGATTCAACAAGATAAAAAACATTTTTGGAAGCTCCCCTCTAGGGCATGTTTTTGGAGAAATCAACAAATAAATCCATTTTTGCTCCATGTTTTGGCTCCAATGCAAATCGATTTGGCTTCTTTTTGGGATTGCATTACATACATGTTGATGCATATTTTGGTGTTTAAACACCAAAATGTTTTGATATTGCACCATGGAGAAATACGTTTTTTTGATAAAAACGTCCCAAGCATATGTTCTTCCAAACGTTGGATCTTGGAGTGTTTTTAGGGCACGTTTTGGTATCTTTTACCAACTTCTCCTTGATTGCTTCCTTCTCCCATTCGAATTTGTGGAAGTTTAAAAGATTCAAACATTTTTGAAGATTTTTTCAAACATTGGAGCATATTTTCCCTTCATTTTCCACACATGTAAGTGGATTTTTTCTTTCTTTCTTTTAATTCATACTTATCTTGCTGATTTTATGCATTTAATTGCTTGATGATTGCCACTTGTTGAAATCTTTGCCATGGAAAGTGCATTTTTCCTTTAAAAATGAAGTTTTTGTTCTTTTTCATGTTTTTGGTTCTTCCTTAAGTCCCAATTTTGAATTTGTGTGTTGAAGTGCATTGCATCTTGACATGTTTGAGTCACTTTTCAGAGGTATGATTTTTTCTTTTGTGTTTTGTGCTTTGTGCTTGCTTGCTGGTTTTTTCCACTTGGAGAAATTGTAAGTTTTTTCCCAAGAATTTGTTCTTGCTTCATATCATGCAAAAGCATCATCATATTCCACTTTTCGTTTCCATGTCACAACACCTCATCTCTCACTCAACAAATGCAATTACATGTTTTCCATCTCATTCGCAATCCACACATGCATGTAATCTCATTTTTCATTTCCATTTTCACTCATCTCACTTTTTGCATCCATTCGCATGACACAATTACACGAAATGCCTTACGTGTAATTGCATCCAAAAGGTTCGATTTTGATTAAAAGTCACATTTTGAAAAGTCAAAAAGATGTCATTTTCATCTCCCATATACTTTGACTTCCTTTTTTCACCAAAAGTGACTATAAAACTCATTATCCCTCTTCTATTTTTCATTTCCATCCCTCCATATGCATTTGCGCCTTCGTGAGCAAATACATGTTTCCGCATCTTTCCATGCTTCCCATCTCATTCTCCATTTGCATTTACATGTGAAGTGCATCCTCCACCCGCATTCGCATCTCATCTCACCTTCCATCCACTATTACATGTTGCACTTATATGTATTCATTTTTCATGCAATGATGCCTTGAAAACCCTAAGTCATGTGTGAAATCAGCAATCTTCATTTGCAAGCATTCCCATCACACATTCCATTTCATTCCATCTTCCATATTTTCACTTTCATAACATTTTATTCTGCATTCCATTCATTTCATTTTCCGTCCATTGCATATGCATATGATTTCTCCGAGATCATTTTTTTGAATCTATCAAGTCTCCAACTTGTTTCCAAAGCTTTGTTGATCACAAATCAATTTCTATGGCGATTCCATCTGATGATGTATTAATGTATTGAGATTTTTGTGTTGCAGTACAAGCACAAGAAATGTCCTCACCATCAAAATCCAAAGGCAAAATGAAATATCAATATGATAAAGAATTGGCTCATGCAGCTCCCTCATCAGTCATATCTATTTTGGATAACATGATAGACACAAAGATTGGTCATGTGGACGCAGCTGATTTTCTATAGAGAGTTAAAGTTCTAACTAGTTAAGAAATGAAGTGTATCAAGAGAAGCAACATTCACTTGGTGTCTACGTTTCCTATGGCGGCCATAGACCCTGACTTCATTCTCGGACGTGCACGGCAGTTTATTCCAAAGACGAAGACTATCAAAGACGTTGACAGCAAGGTTATCATTAGCCTTGATCTTGAGGTCATTGAACAAATCTTTAAGGTTCCACATAAAGCAGAATGTGCAAATTTGACCAAAGAATCATCTTTGGCATGTTGGAATGGGCAAAAGGGTGATTATCAAAAGTATGTCAACTTTTATTAATTAGACAATAAGAGAAGCAACTTCTCGAACTCACCAAAGACTGTTTATCAGTCTAATTTCAAACAAGAATATAAGGATCTCATCATCCTTCTCAGCGGAATTTGTGGTCTTAAAGACTTTACTGATTTCGAGCCATGGATGTATAAGTTCATGTTTCAAATTACGAAGAATAAAGAACACATGTTTTGGGGAGAGCTCATCAGCACTGCACTTTGCCAGCAGATAGGCAACGTGGGAACTTTGGTACCCTTCTACATGAATTCTTACCTTGTTTACATTGCTGCTACTATGGGATCTTTTTCTAGTCTTTCTACCAAGGGAGATCGTCTTCAGGTTCCTGCTTGGGATTACTATGACCAAATCAGTTTGAAAAATAGTAAATTTCATTACAGAAGAGTCAAAGATGCTTGCCTTCTTTGGGCATTTTCAGTGCTTGTTCAATAAATATTTATCTGTTAAAAGAGTATCTGATTTAGCATGGGAGAAGGTGAACCAATACGGTTGTACTTTCATTCAGTTTCCCACTTTCGCATACTTGAGAGTTGGATCTTTCAAAGGCGAGCCTTTTACCTTACTTAGGTATGCTACAGATCCAATTATTTTGGTGGACCTAGCTAGACAACTCATGGACGTGCAGAGATATCAACATCCTATGCATAGGCTTGGTTTCGGCATTACCTCAACTAAACCTTTGGCTATTGGCAATTATTCGATCATTTATGTGCCTAAAGAAAGAACATGGAAGTAGACTTGCAGTTGATCACCTTGAAGAAGTTCAAGGTCAGATTTGATTTTAACTACCGAGAGATGAACTCTCAAATAAAAAAAGCTTACACTCATATTCATCGCATCGAAGACATCTGGATTGATGTGAGGAAAAAACTTGACATCATGAAAATGGACTGCTGCAGGTTAACCCTACAGTAGATAATTGTTTTAACATGTTGAAAATCCCTTTAGATTTCCAAGTTGAAGATGATGGCAACATCCTTGATCCAGAGTTTCATCAAGCCGACTTTGATTAGAAGTGCCCCTTTCCTACTCAATGGCAACAAAAGGAAGGTATGTCTATCATGGATAGGTTTCAATCCATCTTGGTAAACACCAATAAATGGTTGAAAAGTAAAAGCCTTAAAAGAGTAAATCCTAAGATGGGCTTGGATTGTGGAAGTTTTGGTCCTCCTGGCAGGAAGTCACAACTGGAAATCACGAGGAAAGATGGTCCCTCATCTTCTGATGCTAAGGGCTCCCTCAAATTCAAATTGAAGGGCAGAAAATGAGCTAATTCATCTCAAATTCCTAAACTTATTCCAGAATCAGAAGAGGAATTCGAAATAGAATCTAATAAAGGAGATTCAGATGAAGAAGGAAAAATCATGATCATATCTCCTCCATAGCCTGCACAAGCTTGTACATCTTCTATACATGAAGAGCCTTTTTTGCATGGAGTAGATGACGATGTGGATTCGTTCTCCACTATTTTCACTTCTTTCATTCCAGTCTTGGAGGTTAATACCATGGCTCTTCCTATTTCCTCTGCTGCTCCTAACATCCCTGCAAATGAACAATATGAACATTTAGCAAATCTGTTTGAGGATTTTCCAACTCTTACCAGTGGTCAAGTTTCCCAACTTGATACATATTTGATAGGGTTTGAGCTTTTCACGACAGAGTCTTCTCAGCATGTTCCTATGCCTTCAGCTATGCAAACTTAATCCTGCTCTGTTACAACGGAAATACAATCAAGATCAATGCCAATGGTCTCGACTGTAACTACTTCTACAGATGAAGGTTTTAGCCTACCTGCATGGTTGAGCAAAATAACAACGAAGAGGAGAAAAGTGATTGTTCCTCCAGACAATCTCCTTGTTAAGAAGTCCAAATCTAAAACTCTAAAAGACAAGATTTATTCTAGGATTTTGGTCGATTCAGGTAAAACCAAATTCATTGAAGTTGCTGAGCCCTTGGTAGACAAACCTGTTGAAGAACTTATTCGTTTTGATTACAAGTTTACTAAGTTTGAAATTGGAAAACAATCACGTTTGAGTTGTTTGTATGATGCTCAAGATGCATTGGCTAATGTATCAAAGAGCAATCATGAGCTATGGAAAAAGAAAAATCAACTGAAACAAAAGGTCTCTCGTCTGAACAAAGTCATTCAGAAACAATCTTCTCAGAGTGTTGTTGTTATGTCTCAAACATCTAAGGAGAGAAAGTTGATTGAAGCCACTAAGTCTTGGATATAGGAAATCATTTCTGAAGGAGTTCGAGCCATCACAGAGACATTTGCAGTTCTTAGGCATGTCAAAGAGATGAATGAAATGGAACGAAACTTAATCTCTTCTTTGACTCAAGAAGCAGATAACTTGAAGGAAATCCTTGATGATTGTGATGAAATGATGAAATTCGATCTAGATGCCTTGGTCTCATGTGACATTCCTTCGTCATGTGAAATGTTCTTCAGATTTCAAGGACTCATTGGTTACAAAGAGAGGACATTGAGGAAGCTGATCACAAAGTTGCAGGTGGCCTTTGGAGATTGTCAAACAGTTGAAACAAGTGTTACTTGTGATTTGGAACAGATGGGATGTTGTGTTACTGATGACTCTGGTAATCTTATTGCAGCAGAGAGAGTAAACTCAGAATATACAATCAGGATCAATGCTGATGTAGATTCTAAAGACTTTGCTTCACATATGATGAACAAGTTTGTCTTGCATAAATCCTTGACAAAACACTTGTTAGATACTACAGTAGCAAATTCCAAAGTTGTGCAATCAGCGTATGCAAATGCAGTGAGAGTAGAAGCCATATCAAAGACCGTGGAAATTGTTGATCTTCTCACAGTGCATGACATCATTGTCAAATTCAAGGCATTGAGAAACAATCTTTAAGATTGTTCTTTTTGTTTTTATTTCATGTTAGTAGTTATAAAGGATGTATTATATGAAAAAGTGTGATTACATGTAATGCAAGTTACATGTGTATGTAAAGATGTAATGCGAGTTGCATGTGCAATTGCATGTAACCCTCTATTTTCTCTTTTAGTTAGACTAGGTCAAAGTTGGTTGAGTGGATCCCACCTTTTCCTCCACCTTTTTTTCAACTCCTATGCCTATATAAAGGAGTGCCCCCTCATTGTCAAATCATCATTATCTTTATGCAAGAAAGCTCTGGAGAAATTGTGTCAGCAAAACTTTGTTTATGTAAGCACTATTTTGAGAGAAAGTGAATACAAAAGAGCATTTGAGACTTAACTTTGATTAAATGAGATTGTTACTTGCCTGAGTTATAAGCTTTGTCTATAATTCATTTAAGCTATCTTTGATTCATGTTACTTTATGTTCTTGGTAATTGTATCTCGTGAATTGAATAAAAAAGAGTTAAGAAGCAATTGGAGCCAGAGCTTTGACCAAGAGAAATTGTGGAAGTGTATAGCTAGAAGCTTTGTCTGTAGCTTATATTGTTGTTCTTAATTTGCAAAATAGTTAAGTTTTTCTTACTTTCAAGAGTCTTTGTGCCCTAATTGTAGAACTTTTCTATATAGAAGTACGACTGAACTTACAGCCAAACCAGTACATTTTCAGCTAGCCTTTGAGTTAGTGAAGGTTTATCAGTATCACTGTTTCCAACTCTTGATGTTTACCATATGGGGTAAAGAAATTAACGCATACAGACAATGAACAAGAACAACAATACTCCTTATACTATTCGCATATGCCAAAGATATTATGCTTCTAATAATATGATTACAATGATTACTCGGAGGGTGTAAATATACATCCCGAGAAACCTTCCCAAAGGAGTCCGTCGGCCACATACAACATGTCGCTACATAACAAGAACCTTCCCGAAAGAGCATATACCGACGGGATACATCCTGACGCACACCCTGTCGGCTATACAATATTTACCGATGAGAGGGATTTAGAGGCATGAAGTCTCTCTTCAATGGTTTCTCGACTCACTGACATGTATCGCATGCAACAACCCACTCCCTAGCATCGTTGTGTACAGTTGGCCACCATAGTCTTGCCAGGAGTATCTTCTGTGCAGTTGTGTCTGGCCCCATGTGTCCTCCTGCCGGTCCTTCATGTGCTTCCTTCAGTACCCTTGGAATCTCTTCCTCCAGGATGCACAATGATTTCAAAGGTAAACTCCTGCAACAGAAGTAACCAGCGGCTGATTCTTCCTTGAATGACAGGTTTATTGACCATATATAACAGAGCCTGGTGGTCGACATAGAAGACGAACGGGTTCGCCAGCAAGTAATGACGAAACTTTTCCACAATGTAGACCATTCCCAATGCTTCTCGTTCTGTTGTACTATAATTCTATTCGGCCTTTGATAGCAGTCGACTGGCAAAGTATATCGGGTGATCCAACCCGTGGCTACCTGTCTGTGCCAAGGTTGCTCCAATTGCATAGTTGGATTTGTCAACATGAATATGAAATTCTTTTTTACAATCTGGATACACCAAGATGGGAGCCGTAGCCAATTGTACCTTGAGCCCTTCAATTGCCTCATCCTGTTCTTTCACCCATCTGAACGATTATCCTTTGCATGTTAACCTATCCAACGAGTATGATACCTTGGCAAAAATTTTGATGAACCTTCTATAATAACCTATGTGTCCCAGGAAAGATTTTACCTCCGTTACATTGGTGGACGGCTGCATTTCCAATATGACTTTGACCTTGTCTGGATCTGTCTTCAAGCCCTCTTTACAGACTATATGCCTGACCAGTCTTCCCTGTGGAACCATGAATTTGCATTTCTTCAGATTCAAAGCTAGTCAGGCCTATTGACATCTCTCCATACACTCGCCCAACGCTACTAGATGTTTGTCCTCGGCGTTGAATACCGACCAATCATCCAGGAATGCTTTAAAGTTTTCAACGGACATTCTGTCGAAGATGTGCAGTATGATTCATTGAAATGTAGTAGGCGCATTGCATAGGCCAAACGGCATCCGGTTATATGCGTACACTCCATCATCTACGACAAATGTCGTCTTCAGTTTGTCCTCCTCTGCAATTGAAATCTGATTGTATCCGGAGAATCCATCCATGAATGAGTAGATCTCATGTCCGGCTACTTCCTCCAAGATGTTGTCTGTAAATGGAATCGAAAATGGATCCTTGATCATGACTGCATTAAGGCATCTGAAATCAACACATATCTTGATCTGGGTGGTGTCCTTTAGTGAGATGGGTGACACCCATTCACTGGTCTACACCTTGAAAATAATACTAGCTTCCAGCATTCAGTTGATCTCTTCTATGACCCATGTCTTGTAGTTCTTGTTCATCCTGTAGGGTCACTTTCGTATGCGAACTGCACCTTCGACCAATGGGATGCGGTGTACACACAAATCCAGCGGTACTCCTTTCAAATCTTTGTATGTCCATGCGAATACGTCTTTGTATTCCAAGAATATCTTGAATGCCACTACCTTCTGTACTAAATCCTAGTTATCTCCTACCAATATGTTCCTTGGTTCGGCCTCATCTACCAAATTCATTGTTTGTAATGTAGCTTCGTTGTATTTAATGGGCTCCCCCTGACTTAATGTATGGGTGGGTGTTACATCCAGCAGTGCGTCTCCCTCCTTTATCTCAGTGAATTCTCTTGGAAATTCATCAGTGCTGTGTCCTTCCTCATTCGTCAGTACGTTGCAACTCTGAAACAGTTCATAGTCCTCCATCTGCCAATGGTAGAGACCGTTCACTGAATCCAAATCGTCGTCTTCCAACCGCAAAACTCCCTCCTGATCTGGTTCCATGCACTGTCTTTCTTCATCCTCTTCTTCAAAATCTGATGACAGAGCTTCTTCCCCGACCATTTGGGTGTGTAAATCAATGATGTATTTCCACCCTTTGCTTTCAAGTGATAGAGTGTTTTTCTTCCAATTGTGTTTAACTTTGGCTTGAATGAGTCAGCCCCAGCCCAAGATGGCATCGTACCCTCTCCTCTTCAGTGGGATCATGACAAAGTCAAGCAAGAATGGTTGTGTTCCAATCATCACCGGTTGTGCTGTAAGGACTCCCAACAGTTTGATCCCGTGCTGGTCCGCTGTTAATAATTGGAATGTAGGTGGCCACAGCGTCAGCTATCCCTTTTCCAGGTGTCTTCCGGTAACACATTGACACCGAACCCTCCGTCCACAATCGTGTTTGTCAAAACAATCCCGAGAATGCCCATTTTGACAATTGCCGGATGCCGTCCGGATGAAAGGGCTAGCAGCATCGGATCTTCTGCACTTGCGCCACCTTCTTTCTCCCTTGTTCTGTTGGCAACTTAGCAATTGGAGCAATGTTCGTGAGTGCCGTACGAAGTTGAGGCATAGTGAGCAACAGATCATTTATTTTGATAGGTACCTCGATTTGTAATATTTGTCATACTATGTTTTGTTCTGCGCAATTCTGTGCAGAGGTACTTGTAGTGTCCTTCAGGTGTGTTTTCTCTACCTACGTTGCCTTCTGAATCTCTGCCCGTGCTTCCTCCAATTTCTTTTTTTCTTCCTGTCAGGTCGGGGTACATTTTCACTTGCTTTCGTGTGATGGCCAGAACCTCCTCTTCGTCTATCCCAATGGTGATCAAATTTACTCCCAACTTTGGGCACTTGGCATCTTCATGATCGTCGAGTCCGCACCATCTGTATAATAATTTCGGTGTGTTTGCCATTGTACAGTCACAGGCAAAGTGGCCCCACAAATTACATGCTCGGCATTGAACTATGGGCCGGCTGTTCGCATCATACTGAATTCGACTCCTGCAACCATTATTTTTGTTGTCGTTGTTGTTTTGACTTCGCCGATTATTTTTGTAGCCTCCTGACGTGGCACCCTCCGGACTGGTGTTCTCACTCCCTCCTGATGCGGAAACCTCCTATGTCAGGAACACTTGCTGAGGATCACTTGTTTTTATATTGAAAGGGCATTCCTTTGTGGAATGTCCCATGATTTGGCAAATCTCGCAAAATTGGTCCTTCGGGCAAGATCCCTTTGGGCAAGATCCCTTCGTATGGCCTTCTTTCTTGCACTCGGTGCACCATAGCTCATTTCCTTTGGTCTCCTTCTCCATGTTCTTGAATTCTTTCTGAATCATATCCCTTTGGAGGGCACGGACCTTCTTGCTGTCCTTTTCGTCCTCACTGCTCTCTTCTTCTGAAGATGCGTCGTTATCTGAATCAGACGAGCTACTCTTCTTCTTTTTTGTCTTCTGCTCACTTTCCAGGTTCATGGCTCGATTGTACACTTCAGTGTATGACGATGGCAGCACGATCTTCATCTTTTTTCGCAACTTTGGGTCGCAACTTTGGGTGTAGGCCTTCAATGAACCATCTTTTCTGCAACCCATCAGCTGACTTATTCTCCATTTTATTGATCAAGCCCTTCAACTTCCTGGTGTAGACTCGGACTTTTTCATTTTTTCCTTGTTTTGTGTTATATATCTCGGCTACAATCTAATTGTCATCACGGAGTAGTTGAAATTCGACAGTAAACTCCTTCTTAAGGTTGTCCCAAGTGGTTAATTTATGGGGATCTGCATCGGTGAACCAATCAATTGTGACACCCCGTAGGGTGGCCGAAAACTGCCGGACCCATTCATTTGTATCTGTTATGCCATTTGCCCTCCAAATCGTTTCACATGTTTTACAATGTCGGATGGGATCGGCTGCTCCATCACCATCAAATTTAGGCAACTTATCCTTAGGTCCTGCCATTATTACTAGATGAGTAGGGACACTGACATTCTATATTCCGGCACCAACGCTTTGTATCCCGACGCCAACGCTTTGTACTCCGGCACCAACGCTTTGTATCCCAACACCAATGCTTTGTATCCTGATACCAACACTTTGTACTTTGGCACCAACGCCAATGTTCTGCACTCCGGCACCTATGACAATTGTGCCTTTTGGTGAAGAAGGTTCTCCGTTAAGCAAATTTGTCTATTTTGGAAGTCTATCGTGGACGAAGAGTTCACTCCATGCTCGTGCTCCCTCGACACTCCGAGCCATGCGAGTCGATTCCCTTCCGTTTGGATTCTCTTCCCTCATCAAATACAGGCTCAAAAACTCTTCCCTTGCTTTTTCCACCAATTCCACCCTCTGTTGAGTCTCCAACAATTCTTCAGCGCTTTGGTGTCCGTCGGCAATCTTCTGAAACCTCCTGCGTTCGGCTTGTTGTGCCAAGATTAAATTTTCTTGCGCAGTACATATTCCATCTTTTTCCTTTATTTTATTTTGAGCTTTGTTAAGTTAATTTGGAATTAATCTTCATTCCTCCCTCCTTCCAGATTCATGGGCAACGGCGCCAAATGTTTACCGTATGGGGTAAAAAAATTAACGCATACAGACAATGAACAAGAACAGCAATACTCCTTATATTATTCGCATATGCCAAAGATATTACAATATGCTTCTGATAATATGATTACAATGATTACTCGGAGGGTGTATATATACATCGCGAGGAACCTTCTCAAAGGAATCTGTCGGCCACATACAACATGTCGCTACATAACAAGAACCTTCCCGAAGGAGCATATACCGATGGGATACATCCTAACGCACACCCTGTGGGCTATACAATATTTACCGACGACACTTGATAGAAGTGTAGTTATAGATTCACCTTGCCCATTTCTTGCTCCATGAGTAAGTGGATTCTTTCTTGAAGATAAGAAGAAAAGATATTAGTAAAACCCATTTTACAAAATCTTTCGACTTCTTGCTTACCTTGAGTTGATCCAAGGAATGGTGAGAAGGGGGAACCTTCCCTTTAAGGTAGTAGAGACTCTGTCTCCCACGCTGTGGCTAGTCATTCTATTTTGCGACTGAATTTTTACTCAAAACCTTCACTTGCAAAATATCCATCTAACAGACCACATTCCCTTCAATTGCCTTTTGTGTGTTTCATTTTTCGATGTTGATCGATGCCATTTGTTCGATTAGAGCTTGCATGGACTTTATTAACCGATTCCTATCCCAATATCAATTATCTCAAGTCAAACAATTTTGTGTCAATCATATCATGTGCAAGGCAATCTCCTTGCATTGAGGGTTAGGATTATCGCATATACAATGTTTAAGGTCATCTTCAAAATTGTAGCATTGAAAGGAGAACCCTTCGACACGATTTAAGATCATATGCAAGTTATCACCTTGACTATCTGGGTCTACTTCGTAAGCATACTTTTGCATCATAATTTATTTTCCAAATAAGAAGCCCAATGGTTTATGTTTTTCCTAAGTGCCTAAGGTCATCTCTTTCATTAATTACGATCTGACCTACTACTCCTTGCATGATCATTTGCTTTACTCTTGTATGGATGTGAAATATCAAATAACCGTTCTTTCCCGATCATGGTGTATTGAAATGTCAACGACCTAACTATAATGATTTATTGTCCATTTGTTATTTCATATTTCTATACTCATCTCCCGTGAATCCTTTTCTGTCTAGTCTTTGTTCTGCTGCATCTTTTAAATTGTTTTAATAAGTACAAATTGGATGATTGCCCATCAATATCAAATAAAATTAAGGAAGATCTAATTTCTTTCAAATGAATTCTCTTCTATATCATTTCTATTCTTTCTCACATTTGTAGCTTGGCTCTGATACTATGTTGATTTTTCGGGATCGTTGCAAATGTAATAGCATTGCTATTTTGGTATGTGTTTTTCAAATGCAACGATCTCTTTCATTTATATGGAGAATAAACGAAGAAGAAACATGTCCCTTCATGGGACATGTCTATCTATTATAAATAACATAATGACAATTATAATTATAATTATTAGTTATAAATATAAATATATATATCTTAAAGAATATATATATATATATATATATATATATATATATATATATATATATATCTTAAAGAATATATATATATATATATATATATATATATATTTTTTTTTTTTTTCTAATTGTTTTTCTGTCTGACTAAAGCTATCAAAAAATCAACAACATATACATTCAAAACCAAAAAAATTGCAAAAACAATCAAAAAATTTCAGTGTAATTCTATGGTGAGCCAACAGGGCTGATTACAATGGTATCAGAGCTTGCATGATAAGTGTTTGACAAAATGTCAAACCACTAGAATTTTAGTTAGAACTGGTTTGGTTCTTTACAATGGTATCAAAACTTATCTTAGTGGTATCAAAGCTTGCATGAAAAGTGTTTGACATATGTCAAACCACTAGAATTGAAGGCAGAACTGGTTGAGGTTCTTTACACATAATAAATTGACTTCAAGGCTGAATTCTTTCATGCAATTTATGTCTTACACAAATTCTCATTACCTGCAATGAGCTCAAGGCACTTATTTATAAGCTCTCTAATAAAAGATTCTAAGGAAAATAACCAAGTTATTTATTGGAATCTGAATGCAGATGTGTGTAGGAGAATCCAGTACATGGATATGTGAAACCTTTTTCGGGGGTTTTGAATGCATTTGAATACATGTGTGTGTGTGTGTATATATATATATATATATATACAAAACAATGCTAGAAATATACAAAATTAATCACTATTAATAATTAATTTATAAGAAGTGGTTTTGTTTGGTATTGTCGACTTGATATAAAGAGAGATTATTATATCAGATTGTTTTATGGTTAAAGCTTATTTAATATCATTTGAGACTAGCGTTTACTAGGTTCTTTGGAAAATGAATATGAGATGGCTGAGCTCGATGCATAAAAATATTAATGAGGAGATTGTTTATTATTAGCATTGGACTAATATTGAAGAACCATTGAGAAAGGCTAAACATTAATGCCGTGAGTATTTATTCATCGCATCTTGATACAAATACAAAGAATTCAAGCCTGGGGGATTAAATACTGTCATGGATGGGAAAAAAGTATCTACGGACTGCATAGTTGCACTGAATTTAACCACTCTCATAATTAGTGGAAGGATTACTCTTGATTGCAAGTTGTTATGTGTGATGTAAACCAATGATTAGGGCTATTCATGTAAGCAGTTTTTATCAGATTTTGGCTACAAGTGTTATCATATTTTTGAGTTTTTATCACCTTTTGGCAGGCTTGGTGTAATGTCCCCGTCATAAAATAAATGTATTTAATTAAACCTGGTTAATGGGTCGATTGATTTAATGTATCTCGGACCCATTTTTAATTTATTGTTTCTATAGGTAGTTTGGCCGTCGGCTATCTTTGTACACCCTCAAAAGGTTTTTCCCAACAAGTATTTAAGCACGGCTTGTAGGTAGTAGCTAGATATGCATTTTGGATTATTTTCTATGTACTGTGAATTCTTGTTGGAGTTCTCTGTTGTTCGCCATTTCGGAAGTGAAAGACCACCTCTATTTGGTTTGTCCGGTTTCGGTGGGATTCAACCCTCACACTATTCCATCGCCTGTAACACTTTGCTTGGATCTGGCAAATCGGAGCACCATCTATCTGTGAATATTAATTGAATATACCTATGTTCAATTCTCATTATTTGGATTTCATCTTGTTGATGGTTGTATTGTAGTAACACTGTACAACCCATCTTGTACGCCCCCCACCGTACGGCCCATCCTATACAGCCCCCACCGTATGGACCATCCTACACGACCCATCCTGTATAGCCCATCCCATATGACCCATCATGTACAGCCTGCACAACTTACCATACGGCCTGCATACATATATCGTATAACCCTTCATATCTCTACTGTATGGCTTCATTACTATTGCTCCGTACTTGGTTGCTT
The DNA here is from genome assembly GCA_028749045.1 of Cupressus sempervirens. NCBI lineage: Eukaryota > Viridiplantae > Streptophyta > Pinopsida > Cupressales > Cupressaceae > Cupressus > Cupressus sempervirens. The sequence goes on from CM053792.1 coordinate 797,001,269, forward strand.
TACCTTCATCGTACGACCATCTTGGCCTACCGTACAGCCCTCCAGCACCACAGCATTTGGTTTCCCCTACCGTACATCTAACCTCATCAATTCCGTACGGTCTTTCCTAATTGCTTCCTGTAGCCATCGTACAATAGTTCCATTGCTATCAGACACAAGCGTATGATCATTCCTAGCGAATAACTGATAGTTCCATGTAGGGTTGTGACAGAAGAGAATCAAAATCTTATAGTGGTATCAGAGCTTTTGATTCTGCCAGCCTGTGGAAGTGAATGCAAGTTTATACTCGAAGGAGAAGGCGAAATAACCTCATTGCTAGAATGGTAGATCATCAGGATCTTACAATAGAACTCATGAATCTTTTAAGAGAGCTCATCATAAACCAAATACCAATCAACAAAACCCAAAGGCTGATGCAAGAAACACTACAAAAATTATCCAAGAGAAAGACGATAGGAGAACAAAATGGGCATAGCGACGACTCGGTTTCAGGAAGGGCAAACTTTCAACCCTCTCACTCTTGACCCTTGATACTCACCTTCCTTCCAAGGAAAGAAGCACCATGCAAAGAAAGAGAACCCACTTTTCAAGAAATGCAAGAAAACCTTCGTGAAGATTTGCAAAACGCAAATATGGAAGGTGATATATCTTATAGAGACTATGCTGATCTAAGAATGAGGTATTCTGGCAGGGGAAATTGCGGTTATTTTAATGATGATCTCAAGAGAAAGATCGGAATGGTAAAACTTATCACCATTTGATGGATTTGGAGCCATTACCACACAGTCATGGGTTTTGAAGGCAGATACCTATTTCCAACTCAATCTAATGCTCGAAGAGAAAGCAATCAAGTTCACAGCACTTCATCTCGAAGGAGTGGTGCATGAGTGGTGGCATCATGGTTTGGTCACTCTTACAACCAAGTAACCTCTTATGTCAAGTTCACTAAGAGACTTATTGACCGTTTCGATGGGAAGGATCCTAAGATAAACTTCAAAGATCTAGCTTAGCTAAAACAAACAGGCATGGTAGACAACTACATCACTGAATTCCAAAGGTTGTCAGTATTAGTCACAGACATCTCTGAAAGACGTCGAATTGCGATATTCATGGATGGGTTGAGAGAACCTTTGAGAGGTTGGATTGAAGGGTTCAACCCGTGTGCATTCAATGAAGCTATTAAGAAGGTGCATGACATGGCCACATCTTCTTCCAAAACTCATGCAGCTACACCAACACCAACTCCTCAAGAAGACAAAGACATGGAGCTAATTCAGAAAAAACCTCAGTTTGATGAAGATTCTCGGCAAGAGCTTTGAAGAAAAAAACTCTATTTCACGTGCAAAGAACCATGGGGACCTGGTCATCGCTGCCTTGGGAAGGGAAAGATTCATTATATTGAGGTGATGCTTGATGATAACGAAGGACAAATACCTGCAACGACTAATGAAGAAATTACCCAGCAGGAGAGAATAAATGCCCTGATACAAAAAGGGGGTTCCATTGCTACCCTCACTACAGCGACTGGAAGTGGTATCTTCAGGGTTCATGGCACACTTCATAGAAAACGAGTCCCAATCATGATTGATAGTGGTGCCACACTCAATTTCATCAATTCAACTTTGGTCACTATTAAAGGCATGTGCGCAGTTGAGCATGGAGGATTCGAGGTTAAGGTTGTAGGAGGAACCTTGTTACCTTGCACTCATGTGATCCCATGGCTACAAATTTCCATGGGAAGCTATACCGTCACAAATGATTTCTTTGTCATAGATTTGGTTGATACTGATATCATATTGGGCATCCAGTGGCTAGAAACTCTTGACTAGTACACCCAAAGTTTCAAAGGGATGGACTTTTCATTCGAGGCGGATGGCAAGAAGGTGTTGCTAAGAGGAATATAAAATAAAGGATCGAGGGAAGTCTTAATCAAGAAGATGGAGGTCATTTTTAAACATGATTTGATCCTAGATGCTGCAAGTAAAAACATGACAATCAACACCTTACCCCATTCTTTGGATAATTGGTGGGCCCATCTATTGGTCAAGTACACCAAGAACACTTTTGCATGTCAGTTGATGGATGGCTATGTACGCTACGAAAGATACAAAATTATTGATAACATCATTTACTTCGGCGAGAAGATCTACTTAGTACTTGACTCGGGACTAAAGAAGCTGATTACAGAAGGTTTCCTATAGCTGGATTTGCATTTGCTTGAGGACAAGCGAATTTTGGGATGGGAGGATTGTAATGTCCCTGTCATAAAATAAATATATTTAATTAAACCTTGTTCATGGGCCGATTAATTTAATATATCTCGGACCCATTTTTAATTTAATTGTTTCCATAAGCAGTTTGGCTGTCGGCTATCTTTGTACACCCTCAGAAGGTTTATCCCAATTGGTATTTAAGCACGGCTTGTAGGTAGTACTTAGATATACATTTTGGATTATTTCTATGTACTGCGAATTCTTGTTGGAGTTCTCTATTGTTCGCCATTTCAGAAGTGAAACACCTTCCCTATTTGGTTTGTCCGGTTTCGATGGGATTCAACCCTCACCCTATTCCGTTGCCTATAACACTTCTCTCGGATCTGGAAAATCAGAGCACCATCTATTTGCGAATATTAATTGAATTTACCTATGTTCAATTCTCATTATTTGGATTTCATCTTGTTCATGGTTGTATTGTAGTAACACTGTACGGCCCATCTTGTACGACCCATCCCGTACAGCCAATCCTACACAACCCATCTTGTAGGGCCCATCCTGCACAGCCCATCCAGTATGACCCATCCTGCACGGCCCATCTCGTATGGCCCATCCTGTACGGCTTGCATAACTTATTGTATGGCCTGCATACATATACCGTACGGCCCTTCATATCTCTGTCGTATGGCTTCATTGCTATATCACACACCATAACACATCGACATCTAGATATTTATGCAGGATGCATGCACCCACCAACTAAGGAAAATAATAATGGAATAATCTGTTAAAGTAGCTTTGAGAAAACCCCAATCTTTATCCTTTGAAAAGAGATAGTAATCACTCTATATTATCTAAGATAGTCTCTTTCATTTACTTTAAATTTGATTTCTGCTCAGAATAGGTCACCCATATGAAAGACAATACATGATTTGATAGTTTTATGCTTTGATGATTAGTCTCTTTAGAAAACTAAAGTTTGTTGATTTTAGCATCAAGGGGGAGCCTTGCAATACCATTGGAAAAGCACTACATCCATTGAGTATTTGGACTGGCTTTTATTTGTCATGTCTTTGCAATGCTTTCACTATTCCCTCTAAGGGCCACTTTGTTTGCAGGAATTCAACTAGAATAGAAATTGAGAATTGGAATTTGGAATTTGTTTTAAATTCTCAGTGTAGTGCGCCAAATCGGAATTAGTATTCGCATTTTGGCCCCAAAATAACAATTTGCAATTCCAATTCCCATTTTGACTTTTTCTTATTTGATAATATTTTCAAGCCTGGCCGCTAGTTTTTCCACTTTTGCCTTATAATAGACGAAATTTGTGGATGGGCTTCCCCTCCTTCCGCTGCGAGGAAAGCGATTGTGCAGTGTTTTTTATTTGTCACTAGCAGAAAAAAAGCTTTTTTTGGACTCTGAACCATGATTGAAAAAAGGAAGATTTCTTAAAATTTATTTATTCCTCAAAATCTTCCATTCCTGCTAAGAATCACATCTAGACTGAAGGCTCCTCTTGTTTAGGCCGATCAAAATTTGCAAGATATATAATGCAGGCACATCCATAGATCATTTCATTCAGGCGGCGGATGGTATCTTTTACATCCACAAATATATAAGTTGAGCAGTTAGCCAGTAAAGTCTGCGACATCTGTCTGTCCCAAAAGGACATTGATTAGATCTCGAGTTTGATTGGTATTGTAGTCAACACTCAAGTTCCGACTGCCCAAGAGGTTGCATCAAAAATTAGAGTGCTTACTGCAAGAGAGAACCCATGAAATTGGTGAACTCTCTATGAACCAATTGACAAAACGTGATCTTGTGAATTGTATAACTGAGTCAATTCTTGTGTTAGGACTTGAAAAAGATACCAATGAGAAAATCATCATCCCACCAACCAAGGTATGTAGTTTCCCCCATTATAGCCATCAGTCCTACGTATACCCTATAAATATAATGGTTCAAATGATTTTGAATAAAGTGGGAGGTTCCTTCGACCAAACAATTTACATGACTATGAAGCACAACTGACTAATTCAATTCCAACTACAATTCCAATTTAATTTTGTCGAACTAAACGAGTCTAGAATCGCAAGTTCCAATTCTCATTCCAATTCCCAATTCACATTCCCATTCTCATTCCTAATTCCTATTCTAGTGGCCAAACGGCCCCTTCATGTTTGTCACTCTAAAAAACTAGCAAAACCATTCAAAAAGAATTTCATGTTAGTCACATTTTCCTTGCTCCACTCCTTGAATCACATTATTTCTAATGGCAACACCACTTGAAATGGTGGCTTTTTACTTTTCTTGGTCACTTTTATATTTTAGCATCATTCACCATGTCATTACCACTTATATCATTATTTTAGATTGGCACAACCTCTTTAAAAGTGCAAATTATCCCTAATGCATTTTCAGGCTTGTTTCTTCAACTTGAATGCCATTTTAAATTGGTTTTTCCGCTATAAGGCGACAACAAGCATGCAACAAGTGCTCTTGTCTTTTCATGGGTGACATTTTAAGTTGTCATTCCCAGGCCACAAGACTTTCCATTGTCTTATGTAATGTTTTCCATCTTTTAGACCCTCAATGGAGTTCTTAGCTTTTCATTCTCCGAAGGCTAAGTGGAGAAATAAGGAGAAATAAATTGAAGTAAAGTCAATAAATAAATAAATTTAAATGTGACTATCTTTAATTAATTTAAGTTTCTAGAAGCACAATTAATTATTGTATTGGAAAGGGGGAAGCTTCTAGAGAGTGCATTTTCTAGAAGTACAACTAATTATTGTATTGGAAAGGGAGAAGCTTCTAGAGAGTGCAATTAAATAATATTTTATTTCCTTCTAGAACGGTGAAGGAAAAGAATAAATAGAGGCGAGAGCTTCATTGTTAGGTATCTAATTATCGTCAATTGCATTTGATATGAACTTGAGAGAAGAAAGTAAGGGTTTCTAATTTCAGTTAGCCATTAGAGAGCATCAATTCTTCAGTGTTACAACCATGCTTAAAGTTAAGGAATAACTGAAGGGTTTGAAGAATATTGAAGGACTATCGAGTGCAGACCTGAAGATTCATCTTTGGCAGCCATTAGTAATTGTTTTTTTTCCTTGCTGCTACAGTATGCGTGAACAGTGTCGTGCTACAGTATTTATGCTTGATTGCGATTGCAACTTTCATCTCCATCCATTGGACATCACTATTATTAGGTTCCTCTTGCAACTATTAGTAGTTAGCATTGTAATCTTAGGCATATAAGCTTGTTGTTGTAAGTGATAACTAAGAATCAGATTTGGCATTGTTGTAGTCATTATTGTAAACCAATTTGTCTTGGCAAATTCATAGAAACATTGTACATGGGAATGAATTCAATAAAGGAGATATATGTTGCATGCAATTTTTTTGACGAAATGTTCATCTAATAGCATATATGATCAGCATTTGTGAACATTTTGAATTTCTTAGCATCATTCAAATTATATCAAACAATTTGAAACACAAAAAAGTCTGAAAATAAAAAGGCAACATACAAGTGTTTGACAATATTCCTTGAGCTAAAATCAGTTAGTTTGGGCAAGGGATATTACATTGGTATGAGAGCTTGCTTTCAAAGTGTTTGATGAAATGTGAAACAACTGATTTACAGAAGAATTTGGTATTTGTTGAAGTTATAACCAGTTGGGGTTATTACAATGGTATCAGAGCTTGCTTGCAAAGTGTTTGACAAAATGTCAAACAATTGAATTTGAGAAGGATTTGGTGTTTCACAAAGTTATAACCGGTTGGAGTTATTACATCTTATGTACTTATGCCACTGTTGGTGCTGTTTCTAGATGGCCATGCCACTTGATGTCACCAATATTTAACTGACTTATTCCTTTTGAAGACTGTCTTTGTGTTTTTGCAACTACTGATGATTTTCTTTGGCTTGAGAAAGGGCTAATTGTCATATGACTTAACTTTCAATACATTGAATATTTTGGATTCATGTTTGCCACCTTTTGACATTGTCATTTACTGTATTTCTTCCTTCAGGTACCAATGCTAATGATTGTAGCTTCGATCGGCTGATTCCAATCGATGAAATCAAATTGTGGAATGGTCTATCAGCCTTAAACATTTGATATCTATCCTTCTCTATTATTATCATGGAGCATTATTGATGAGAATTATTCAGATGATATATATATATATATATTTCTCATATACATTATAATGATGATAATACATTAAACAGATTTCATTTTGATATGGACCATAATGTCAATTATGTGAATCAACTTTATATCAATAAATACTGACAGTAATCGAAAATGCAAGAACACTATGGTGGCACAGTAGATGATGTTATAGACTGTGATGATCACAGTTGATATTGACTGGTTATCATAGCCAATAACATCATCAACTGCCATATTTTATTGTGGTCAATATATATTATAAGAGTAAATCATTGTATTGACTGTCTTGTATTGTCATTATTATTATTATTAAGTTATGAATCTTAACATTATCGATCGGATTCAATGATATATATTAGCAGTAACAAATGAATGGTTAAACTCTTAACAAGAGACATGTCTCACATAGAGACATTTCCCTGGGAACATATCCCAATGGGAGACGTCCCATTATATTATATATATATATATCCTCATTGAAAGAGTAACTTGGAACACGCAGAAATCCAGAAGTGTTATTACAAGTTACAAATAGAGATTCATATCAAGTCTTCTTAAGTAAAAGAAATATATCATCATTGTATTTGAAGTTCATTGTTTTCTCTTAGATTTGCATTATTATTACATAAACAATCTCTTAGAAGAAAGAGGAGTTTGAATATAAATTTAACCTAAGTAATATAATTCTAACCTGGGTACATTATAGTTCCATTACATACATCAAGGAAACAAGTTAGAAAATTTAAGATTTGCTCTATTCCTAATGTGATCATAATTTAACAACCAACCCCTGGCATTCCATTCTTCCTATCTTTGAGTTCCCAAACCATTGAAAACTTGATCTCTTTCTTTTGGTATTGCTCATCTATGAGCAATCTATAAACATTGTTAGCTGAGAAAAATAGATTGGCACTTGATCACTTGGTAAATTGGTATTGTTCGTCTATGGGCAATCTTCAAACATTGTTATCTGACAAAAATAGACCAATAATTGATCACTTGGTAAATTGGTAGGGAGGACAACTTAGCTGATATGGCTAATATGACAAGAATACTATGGTTATTGACAACAATACTCACTACAGGTGAAGTATACAGATACCAATTTTTTTGCTTAAATATTTAGATGTAATTGGATACTTGAGCTTCCCTTTTTATTTGATCTGATTCACTACTAGAATTTTACTCTGTATGTGCGCATTTGTTACATTTTTCTATGTTTTCTCTCTGTTGCCTACAATTTATACCACCTTATCTAGGTTCTGCATAATCTTTTTTTTTTTCGCTTGCAAATAGATGACATCACTCCATCTAAAATGAAAGAAAAATAGACATATTGTTATACTTTGGTGGCTCAAACAGGTTGCATGTTCAAGTATTTTCTGCATTTTAATGATTTCAAAAGCTTCCTTCTCATACCTCCTTCCCCAATGGCCCTCAGTAACTACAGAAATATAAATATAGAGACAACATAGTTTGAGTTATTAGATTTGTACTAATGCTTAGAACTAGTTTGTATGTTTTGCATGTTGAAATAAATAATGCATGCACTCTGTTCAGGTAATATATCAATTGATGATACTAAATAGCGTATCGCTTGAGGGACCTAGCTTCAACTATATGCACTAGACAGTTTCTCCTTGTGACAGTGCCAAGGGAACACAGCAGAGGGGACAAGTGAGGATTGCGGCGTCTTGAAAGACTTTTTGAATTCGAACTACATTGGTCAGATGATATTTAAGAAAATAAAACCTTGCCACATAATAGCATATTGCATAAACAGACGCTGGGGTTGACGGTATAAGTGTAAATAACTGCTGTGACTAGCTAGTTCCTTAAATAAATGGGCATGGTAAACTGTAGGCCTAACTAGTTAATCATATGTATGATAATCTTGTATGATAGCATAGCTACATTCCATTATCAAAGTGATTTTTGTTTATTTTTCCTTCCCAGTTTACTTGGTTATATACTAAATTGCTCTCTGCTGCACTATTTTGCAATTTTATGTAAAGTATTTTTTCCAAGGTTACATCGAGACTTTATAGGCTCAGTTTCATCTCAAACAATGTCCTGGGCCAGCCTTCTTTACCTCAAGAAACCCTGTAGACCAAGACAGCTGAGGATGTCAACTTTGGGAACATTCCACTTTCAATTGTTGGTTTGGCCCAATGGATTCAATGTATATTTTTATTTTCAAGTGTACTTCAATTATACGATAAATTGTTTTAAATACAAGTTTATTTCTATTTTGAAGATTAATATTCTAGGCAGAAACAGAACAAAATTGGAATCTGTATTGGCATGAGTGAGAAACCTTTGCTTTTCCCTTTTCAGGTTTGTTATGATCTTTTTTAAGATTTGGAAACAAAGATTTTTATTTTAAATTTCCAAGGAATCACTTGGAATTTGAAAAGTTATTGTTGTCTAGTAATTTTTAACTTTCCCGTTGTCTGATAATTTTTATTTCAATCATTCACTGTAATGTGGTGGACTTGAGTATGCTGTAGTATTCAGTATTTAAATTATTATTAGATAATTATTGAAAAATTGGTTTGTATACTGAAAGCTATATTTAACCTATTCAGATTTCATGAAATAAATATGATCATATTGCGTATGATTACTAGACATGACCTGGTTCGGCAGATACGATATGATGAATACAGTTGCATTCGGTCTAGGAAGACGCCACCACTATCGTTAACTGCAAACTGATTTGTCCGAGCACAACATACCAGTTTCACTCACGGGCTTGGTAGGTTTAACATACTTCTAACACAATATAGCCGTACTAGTTATGGGACTGAGTACCACTTAGCATGAACAAAGAGATCTCTGTTGTAAGCAATAACATATGCTAGAGGCACCCAAGAGGAAATAGAAAAAGAAGAAGTCACTTGTGCATGCTCAGTTATGAATAAAGATTGAGGTGGAGAGAGATATGACATAAAGCCGGATGCCTGAAAGGATCATGACAAAATAGGTGGCTGCCCAACAATTAAATAAATACATTAAGATGAAGGTAGAGATTGAATTTTTTTTTAAAAGGTGGCAACATCCCCAAACAAGGTGGCAACATCCCCAAACCCATGTCTTAGTATATTAATGTCGCTCTTATATAATCATGCTTGCCTGAGTAGCTTATTTTCAGTTTTAAAGTGTTTTAGTTTAACTGGATAGCTCATGGTCATCCTTGTACTTTCTTGCTTGTCTTGCTTATTTTCTTGATTGTCTCCACACCAAGATCAATGGGAATCTCTCAATATGCTGAGATGTTTGGAAAATCAGTGGCCAAGATATTAATATATAATTGAGTTGATCACATGCATCATCCCATGCCTCTTTACCTCACCATGGTCTTGAGGTGACAGGCTATCAGATCATCGAGTTGTTTCCTCAAAAAATATGTCTTGCCCAAGTCAAGCTAAATCATATCCCCTCTATATCTACAAATGTAAGGCTCAAGTGGCTGAAAAAGGTCATCACAAAGTGGCCTCACAATGGGCATGTGCTCCCATGCCCACACCTATAGAAAAAATACTACTATTATTGTCTTCGCCCAACAATAGACGATCTCATGCATCTCATGATACATGTGCTGCAACATACACTGGCCCTATCCAAATCTGGCAAGATGTTGTAACATCCTCTGAAGCATCCTACCCCATCCATACTCAAGCCCATGCTTAAGAATTTAAAGTTAACTCAAATTAGAAAATGAAACAGAACTAGTTAACTGCCCCATCTACTTCAAAAGAAAATAGTCAACCTCTTCAAACATGGGAACTTTCCATTCGAATGGAACTCTCATCTAATCTCCATCGTTCATCTAATTTAATCTCCACCATTGATTTGCTATGGGATTCTATAAAATGGGAACCTCTATCTCTCAATCAGAAGGATGCAATATGTGAGTAAAGAAACTCTATCAATTTGAATATTCAACATTTGTGCTTTCAAAAGCTTTTTAATTACATTTTTCTTAGAACAATTTCATTTAGCTTACTTTGCAATCATGCTTAGATTATTTCATTTACTTTCTAAGATTAACTTGCATTCATATAGCTTAAATCTCATTTACTTTCTTAGCTTAATCTTACATTGTATACATTGAAATCCTTTTTTCTTTAGTTGGTTTGGTCACTGAACTCTCAATTCTGAGAGAACAACTAGATAGAAGGCAATAGGTTGATATGACTAGGTCCTTTGTGCTGAACAATTTGATTTTCATTCTTAGATGAAAGCCATCATGGAATAAACATGTTGAAGTGTGTTGCTGAATTTTGAGGCCCACATTTAACACTCACAACTACTTGATAGAGAAAGTTCAAGAAAAACAAGTCAAATTGGAGTACGTGAAGTTTAAAGAGAAGATTACGGATATATTCACAAATCCATTGCCCAAGGATGCTTTTGAGTATTTGAGAGGTAAGTTAGGGGTCCTTTCCCTACCCAAGATTCACTAAGCAAAAATGCATGTTGCATCAATTCATGGATGATTAGAATATATTTATGAAGTTGATGTAGAAGTTCACTCTTTAGGGACAATTCCTAGAGTTGTGAAAATGATTGTAATGAAACAGATGTATTCAATACATGTAAGGTACACAGTATAAGTACAAGGTTTTATTAGTTTCTTATTGAAGCTTATAGTTACCTTTGGCATTTCTATCAAAGGGATCTGAGTATTGCATGGGAGAAGAATAGAAGAGAGAAGAAGTAGAAGTTGATGATGCATATGAAACAAAAAGTAGAAGTTACCCTAAAGGGGAGTTGTGTGAATTTAGGGGAAGATTCTGTGAAATAAAGGAAGTTGTTTATTGATGCTGAGAGGAATGAAACAAAGCTGATTAAAGAAGAAGATGAGTCAAAAGGGAAAAAAATGCTACAAGTTGTCAATCTATGAAGGTAATGGAGTTGATGTTGATGTTGAATGATTGAGTAAACCCAAAGGGAGAGAGTGGTGTTGAAGATGTGTCTCAACGGTAAAGTATATCCAAAGGGGGGCCATAAAAATGTTGCTAACTGAATAAGTAGAACCGGAGAAAAAGAAGAGACCATGAAGTTACATGAAGACAAAGAAAGATAAAATATTTTTTGTTTTGTTTTTTATGATGTTTATTTTATAATGTAATGTATGTAATAATGTGTTGCCATCAATGCCAAAGGGGGAGATTGTTAAGCCCAATTGATGAAGTTGTTAATGGATGTGAAAGAGTTATATCATTTGTTATGTTGATCTTAATGTCAATCTTTATTTGTTAAGACATTAGGCTAATTCAGTAGAGTGGCACATCATTTGATTGATGATGATATGAACAAGGTATAATGATGATGTAAGTGTTGATAAGTCTATAGTATTCAATGTGCACTTGAATGAGTTAGACTTTGAAAGTATAATGTTGGTTTGATTATTTTACATGATTTGATTAAGTGTTGAGATCATATATAAGAAAGACAAGTTTGGTCAAGGAATGAAGATTCCTAGTAATAATTGAGCTACTAAAGTTGTCATCGCGCACTTATTGAAGAAGTGAAGACTATGTAGCATTGACCGAGTAGATGTAATGTTAACTAAGCAATGGAAAGAAAGAATAGTTTGAAAATAATTAATCTGAGGTTGACATTTGATGAAAATCAATATTATTTGAGAATTTTTAAAGATTAAAATGGAGTTTTTTATGAGATCATCGACTAGAGAAACTAAAAGAAGATTTGATGAAGGAGATTTGATTATTTGAATTGAAGCACAAAGTTCAAGGTGAAGGCATGATAATTGAGTGTCTATATTAAATGAATCTAAGCTGGATGAAGATCAGTCAATTGTGATTAAGCAACAAAACATGGAAGAATCTGGTGAAGTGGAAAAAGCTTTCTTTTTAAGGGATGAACACGTTGTTCATTATTGATGATCAAGTTGAAGAAGGAAGTTGATAGCGAGAGGGTAACTAAGAAAAGCTACATTGTGAAAATCAAGAAAGATAAGTGCTAAGTTGATGTGTTAGTGTTTGGATCAGCCAAAAGGGAGTAGAAGGAAGAAAGAGGAGGAAATAGATAGAGATAAATAGAGATCTGAACAAGCAAGGTAATGCTAAACTAAACAAATCATTTCACTAGTACTCTCTAACTATTGAAGTAGAAGACCTCTTAACTAAATGGACCTAATAGTATTTTTTGTAAATTCATTGTATAGTAATATTCTATTGAATATTTTGTAAGTCCTTTAGAGAAGACCGCTCTATCCATATTTCAGGAGTAGTAAGGTTTACATAATCTTTGGGGAAAATCCTCTAACAAGGTCATATTAACAATGTGTATGTGACCTTTAACAAGGTTGGCTCCTAACAGGTCTCACTTTAGAAGAGTGAATTTTTTTGGTTTCCAGTCCTTGGTGGTTTTTCCCTTGATAGGGTTTTCATGTTAAATATGTGTGTCAAAATTGTCTGAATGTTTAATGTGTTGCATGTTCATTTCATGATTACAATTTATTGTTGCATCTTTGTATATATTTAAAGTTTACTCTGATACTTGGTATATAAAGTAAATTATTTTTTGATATGTTTATGAGCTAGTTAACTGAAAGTTTAATTCTGTGGAAAAGTGTTTTAAGGCCTATAGGGTAACTGGTTATAATTGATTCACCCCCACTCACGATTATCTAACATACTCCCCCCTAAGTGAAGTCTTGACTTAGTTTGATGAAGAGTCCACCACACTTGAGGTTTAAGGAACTTCATTTTGTTTCTTGACTCTTCCTTGATATATTTTTTCCTTTTTCCATGTCTTGTTCATCTCATTCCTTACTATTTTCACATCGACAGATTTCTTCCCTTTTTTTTCTTTGACTAGTTGGCTTACCAGTTATTGAACATGCAATCTTTTTCCTAATGACCAATATTGTGACAAATAAAACATGCCATACAAGTTAACCTCTCATTATTTTCAATTTTGGTTATGTCCATAAGTTCCACCTATTGAACATGTGACATTAAATTGTTATTCTTTAGCTAGTGTGATCATTGAATTGATTGGGGACTGGGGAACTTTTACCCTTGACCTAGAATATTTAGCTTTATGTGATATCCTCATCTTGACATATGGTTTAATAATAATAAACTATTAGATATAAAAATTTATAATATTAAAAGGATAAACAATAAATATATGAAAATAATAACAAAATAATATTAAAATATAAATATAAATTATAATGCTCTTTTCTAAATATATAAATAATAAAAAATATAAATAAATATCACAATATAAACAAGTAAATAATATTATTACTTTAATACATAAATTTATACCATTAATACTATACTACATAATAATTTAAGATATACTATAGATATATAATATTTTAATAGAAATTAAATATTACAATCTAGTAGTAAATAAAAATATTGTTCCAATGAGGCAAAAGCCTACAACGCAATGGTAATTTCCGAGCCTCTAATGTGGGAGGTCTTGGGTTCGAATCTACCTTCGCTTAACATATAATAATAATTAATTCCAACAAATAATAACAATTATTCTAGGTTTCGGTTGTTTACCGATCCAAAAAAAAAAAAAAAAATGTTCCAATGCAATAAATGATTATTAATGTTATTTCTTAATACTAATACTATAATATTAAAGAGGATACATTCAATATTATAAATAAAGATGTTATAACTACAATAGGGACATTAATATAAAATATATTTACCTAATGACTTATGTTTTGGAAGGGGTGTGGCTTTTCATAATCAAAAGGTGAAACCCTCTTGTTTAAAAAGAGGAAGGTCCAAAATATTCATTCACCTCAATTCCATAACATAATTCATATGAATAATAAAGAAAATTAATTAGAAATCAGAAGGGGACATTACAATTGGTATCACAGCTAGCATCTTGCCAACTTGTAAATCATGAAGCTATCCATCAATATTGGTCATCCATATGGTTGAATATCATAGAGACATTATGTCAAATAATTCACTTGCATTACTAGTAGTTCGGGATACTATATCTTATGGGGCATACTATTAGACACTCTGAGCGTAGAAGAGAGACGAAGGTATATGATAAATAATAGATTTAAAAATATAGAGTTGGGCCCCAAAATGACCTACCAAGAATGAAAAATATCTTGAACACTAGAAGAATGCACACATAGATATAAATTAGAGTAGTAGACAAACTTACTATATATGTATCCACATCGAAGATTGTCTTTTAAAAGGGAATCATGCTTCCTAAATAAAATGCCTATTTCACACAAATCTGATCTAAGTTAGACAAGTAGATATTTTCCTACGCTAATTATTAAAAATAAATAAAAAATCTTCTTGGCAGCAAGGGATGAATGCATTTTGATCAAATTTCATAAGCTTGAATTCTCTATCCACCGGTATCCCTCTGAAATGACAAACATGAATATCTCAAGATTTAAATTGGAAATTAAAGAGTTCCAATACTTGTTTAGTAATAGGAATGGATATTGATCTCAACCAAAAAACATAATTAACATATGAGATTTCAACGTGCCATCCATCACATCTTGAAGAGAAAAATGGTGGCTTTAAATTCACCCACAAAATTATATCAACTTTTCATCAATCGAAAAGTACTACCTCTTTGATGGAAATATAATTCTAGAAGGGTTGTTTACAAAGTGAAGTTGTTGAAAGAATCTCAAAACCATAGAAGTCTTAGATTGAGAGTTTGAGACTTCAAATTTCATGACAGTAAATCTCCAAATAATTCATAGGGTTTGTTTAAGATCAACAACTTGCAATCCTTTTTATATCGATCATATGAGGATCATTCAAATATCCCAGTCCTTGAGATACAAAAGAAGGAATGAAAATCATATCAACATCAAATAGAAAATGATATGTATATTTCCATCAAAGTAATACATTAAAAGGGAGACCAAACAACCAGGTATATAACTATGTAAGGATTACATTAAAGGAGAATTTCATATAAGATGGTTCAGAAATTGAACATAGTAGTACTAAGTTTCAAATTTGGCAAGAATAATTCATAGTTCATATCAACATAAAAAGTAATTGAAATATATATTTCTCCCTTATTATATTTCCAAGTAAGAAGAAAAGATAAGTATATTCCAAGCTGTGCATAGTACTTGGATGCTTGATAGAAGTGTGGCTATGTAGAACATAAGCAATGGTTAAATCGTATTTTGAAGGGAAATCCATTAGCAAGAGAGAAATCATATTTTTTTTTTTATAAAAGTAGAGGACAAGTAAAGTTGGAAACTACAAATGAGACAATTGTTGTGGTGCCATTGATGTCAAACCTTATTGGTAAGACAATTGTATTTGATTAGAGTGACATATCAAGATGATTGATGAAGAGGATTTGAGAACGACATAACAAAAGAACCTAGAGGAAAGATTGAATTATGAGGAATTACAAGCGACACTTGAATAAGTTAGACTTTGACAAGATAAAGTGATTGTTTAATCATGCTACAAGTGAAGAAGACAATTGTATTGAAGTGATGTAGGAGCATCCAGTGGTGTAAGGGCAATCCTATATTATCCAAAAATATGCTTAGTGTTAATTTCTGTTTAAAGTGTTTTCATTTCTAGATACCCATTTGGGTCAAATAAAGTTTCCAACTCTCATAGCGGCACTATTGGTTTTCTGGGTTAGAGTTTTTGAGCACCTTGGGATATGTGCTAATGCATAAAATAGGTTATTTTGTAATTGAGCCATAATTATAATGAGTTAGAGGGTGTAAGTTGGAGGGATGATTATACTTGTAACATAAAGCACTCCAGAAAAAGAAATAGGTCAAAAGACTTTACAATTTGAAAGTTACTATAGTTTTAAGTTGCTTGGAGACCTCCTAAGAGCCTTCAAATTCAGATTTGAGGCACTAAACAGCTTCATACAGGCCCAAAAAAATGGGTGACAAGAAAAGCTTGTCTATAGGGCTATAGAGGGCTTGGAGAGCTTTCCAAAAATGTAAATGGTTCGTCAATTGGAGTCCCGGATCAAAAGTTATGCCTCTTGGAAGTTGGACTACCATTTCTGGATTCTTCTAATTTTACACCAACTTCTGATGTGTTTTCTAGAACCTTATGTTTTGGAGGTGGATGCCAAATGGCATATTCTAAAATGTATTCCCAACCCTAAACCTAATTTGGTTTACTTAAGGACATTTCTAGCATTGTAAAGGCAGTTTTTGGTGGAGTTCGGGAGAAGGTACTGGAGAAGGGTTTTTCTCCAAGATCATACAACATTGTAAGCCTATAGGGAAAGTCTTTTAGTCTATTTTCATTGTATTGAATGTTGTAGCAGATCACTTCTAATAATAATATTCTCGTTTTCCTGTTGTGTTTATTTTTGTCTTGGGTTGTGTCTTCATCATGAAGACTAGAAGAAGTGATAAAAGAATGACCAAATGTGTAAGCTTGGCTGAGAAAAAGAGTAGAAGATTAAGGAACTCAAAGTTTAAGCCAAGAGATGCTGGAGTTGACCAAGCTCCAGTATAAGCCGAGAAAAATATAGTGTTGATCGAGTATCAGTATTGACTGAGTGACATTATATGTACCAAAGAGAAAAGTTAGTAGCGACTAAGTAATCTAGTGATGACAAAATGTTAGAGCATAGTGTTGGCTGAGGGACAACATTTGACAGAATATGAGGAAATCATGATTTTCAGTTGACACAGTTGATTTCTTGGAATATGTAAAGCGTGTTGAAGATAAGAATGGATGACTTGGAACATTTAATTCAAGGAAAATAAGTTTTGAACGTTTCTACGCAAGAATTTGAGAAGTTTGGAGAAGTTTCTAGAAGAAAAAAGAGGAGACAAAATAATAAAATGATTCAATGATTTAGACCTAACCCTAAGATCTATAGTGATGTTTAAGAGGCAAAAGATTAGAATTACCTATAAGGAGGTACAAGGGTTAAGCTTGGAGAGGTTAGAAAAGTTTGTGAAGACCCAATAAGGTCAGTGCAGTTGTTGATGCTATTGATTGATGAACTTAAGCAAGAGGCTAAAAAGTATTGTGAAGAGGTGTGAATGCTTGGAGTGTTAACCATATTAGAGACGAAGATGGTAATGGAGGCTAGTCAGTGGATCAACATGTGAACTAAATTGTGATCTATATTTGTAAAGTGAGTTGTATTTGTCAAATCAAATCCATTGTTACTTTCTAACCATTGTATCGATATTGAAATCCTTTAATCAAGGTTGACCTAACATTCATATGCAAATTCTTTAATCAAGTTGACATTCTAATGGAATGTTCTTAAGTCCTCTAACAAGACCATTCCTAACATGGTGATTAACTCATTTAACAAGGTCACATTTAACAATGTGTTTTGTAACCTTTAATAGGCTTGGCTCCTAATAGAGCTCACTTCAGAAGAATGAAAAATTGATGACATGTTATTGGTAGTTTTTTCAAATTGGGTGTCTACGTTAAATCCTAGTGTTATACTTGTGTGGATGTCATATGAGATGTTTTACTATTAATGTTTTACATTCTACAAGTTTGTTACTATTAGGACAGTGGACTACAAGTTTATATTATTGATTATATGTTATAGAGACCGAGCTATTGAATGTTTAGATCTAAATTGTTTGAAGTGATTAGAAGTTCAATTGATACATTTGGACCTTGGATAACTAATTCACCCCCACCTCATAGTTATTATAAATCATTCCAACAATTGGTATCAAAGTTTTGGTACTTGTAGAGAAATTTTTTAAGGTACTTGGAGTTAAAGATCTAGATGTACAAAAAGGAAGTGCCAAGGTTGAACAAAGAGAACTTCCCTACATGGCAGAGTTTGATAAAGTTGCACCTAGCAGGAATTGGAGATGGTGCAATATATTATACATAGCATGAATATGTGACTATAACAATTCCACTTACAGCCTATCAAATGAAAGAGAAGCAAAAGCACAATCAACCTATGTTGGAGATTACATCAGCCCTTAGTTATGTCGAGTTTGATGACAAAAAGGAATGCGAGATTGCTAAGAAAATATGTGATAAACTTAGACCATCTATCGACGAGATAAATTTTTTGAGAGAAAAATTGAAAAGCTTGAGAGGTAAGTTTGATGAAATGAGAATGATGGAAGGCAAGAACATTGCTCAGTATTGTGGAAGAGTCAAAGAGGTGGTAACTACTATAAGAGGAGAAAATGGAAAGATTGATGATAAGACTGTGATCAACAAGATATTGCGAACTCTACTTCTTATTTATGCTATTAGTGTTTTTGTAATACAAGAATTGAGATTTGCCTCTGGTAATAACCTAACTTTGGAAGCTGTAAATGGCAGGCTTACTTCTTTTGAAATGTCAAATTTTGATAATTTCACTCCTACTATTGTTGAATCTTCTTTCAAATCTCAATTAGTTCTTAGTAAAAAAGGAAAAGGAAAATGTTTGAATAATGACAGTGATGTTTCTGATGGTGACATTGATGAGCTTAAAGCTTTTATGGCAAGGAAGCTTTCAAGAGGTAGAGCAAAATACAAAGGTAAACTTACTATAAAAAAGATTTCATGTAACAAAGTTGGCCATACTGTTGCAAGATGTCCTAGCAGAGAAGACAAGGATGAAAGAAGGGAAAGCAAGTATAAAGGGAGAGGAGATGACAAATACAATAGAAGAAACAAGGACTACAAAGAAAAAGGTAAGAAATCTTGTTATATTGCTAAAGAAGAAATTGATTAGTCTGACAATAATGATGAAGAGGTTGTCTATGTTGCAATGAAAGAAGGTTCTAATGAAGATGAGAAAACTGCATTAATTTCATATGTGAGTAAAGGTGATAGGTGGATAATTGATAGTGTTTGTTCACATCACATGACTGGTGATAAAAGTAAGCTTGAAACGATGGAACCATACAAAGGTAGTTATGTTAAGTTTGGTAACGATGCACCATGTCTTGTGAAAGGTAAAGGATTAATACAATTGACTGATAAGATCAAATGTGACAATGTTTATTGGGTTGAAGGACTTAATTACAACTTGTTGAGTGTTTCACAATTGAACAAATCAGGGTACATAGTTGAATTCCATCACAAGAAGGCCAAGATATTTGATGCAATTAGTGGATTGATTGGAAGTGATGATCAGACAAAAGGTAATTTGTTCTATCTAGATTTATCTGATCAGACATGTTTGTTTGCACAAAATAAAGATATATGGTTATGGCATAAGAGGTTATGTCATGCAAGCTTTGTTGATTTGGTAAGCATTAGTAAGATGAAAAGAGTAAGAAGATTACCAAGATTCAAGAAACTTGATAATGTTATGTGTAAACAGTGTCAGTTCAGAAAAATGACAAAGTCTAGTTTCAAGAGCAAGACATACTCATCTAATGATATTTGGAATTGCTTCATACTGACTTTTGTGGACCTATTGGTGTGCAAAGCTACTGTGGTGACAACTCTTGCATTCTATTTGTTGATGACTATTCTAAAATGATGATTGTAATATTTCTTAAAGAGAAATCAAATGCTCTTTAGTTGTTTAAGTGGTATTTGGCTAGAGTTGAAAAGGAAACATGTAAGAGCTTAAAGTGCTTGAGTTCTAATAGAGGAGGGGAATTTATCTCTAATGACTTGACTATATTCTACAATGATAGAGGAATCAAATGGCAGATGTTAGCATTTAAGACCCATCCCCAAAATGGACTACCTAAAAGGAGGAACAGATCAATCATGGACTATATAAGAACACTGATGATGAAGAAGAATGTGTCACAAAAATACTAGAGAGAAGTTGTAAGTACAACAATATATATAATTTGAACATAGTACAAGTCAATAAAGGTACAAATGTTACACCCTTTGAGTTGTGGTATCAGTATGCACCTAATGTTTGGAAGCAAATATTATATACTAAAGGATAATAGAAATATAAAACTTGATGTTAAAAGTGATGAAGGCATATTCCTAGGATATTCCACTAAAAGAAAAGCCTATAAGTGTTTGAATTCTAACAACTAAAAAAGTTGAAGATAGTGAAAATATGAAAGTTGATGAGTATGTAAAAAGGAATGAAGTTGAGTGCAAGATAGAACCTAAAGATTACAACACACTTATGTTGGCAATATGGTCAGATAGATGTATTGAGTGTTGCCATTTATGGAAACATATATTCATCATTTCATTTATGCATTTAGAGATAGAAAATTGTCAGTGTTAGATAGTTTGCAACAGCACAAAGAACAGATGTGATGTGTACGGACGACACATTGAGAGTTAGCTCATGCATAGTTGAGGAAAGTTCCATGACATTGCCATGACGATGTATACCAATGAGTAGGTGTGTACGGACAATACGACACAAGTTATGATTGAAATACTAGTACGGGTATTTAATAGAGTAGAATAGAGCATAGAAGAGAATTAGATTGTACGACTTGAGAAATTATTTTGCTAACAAAATCAGGTTAAGTCATGATGAGCTGACTATGTGGATATTATTCCATAAGTTATTTTATATTATGCCAAGCATGTGAAAACATGAAAGCCAACTAAGTAGTGAATTATGAATATGAGAGGTATAAGTAAAGATCTTATCTAGTGAAGATAAGAGTGAGATAAATGATGAATTATGTGACATATATATGATCTATGCAAGATTTGTGATTGATGAGATGATATGCGAACTACATCTGATATATTATCAGGCAAGTGTGAAATACAGTAGACAGAAAGTATTGTATGTATATCTATTCTTATGAAGAACTGAATTGTATAATTGCATGTTAGGGCAGTGGGCTCTTCTTGTATACATTGTATATAATCCACCAACTTTGAATAAGGTTGAAGCAACTCCTAACAAAGTTGAGGCTTCTAACAAGGCCTAGTTCTCTAACAAGGACTCGAGACACTATATGTACTTCATAGACTCCTAACAAGGTCAATATCCTTAACAGGATATTATTGTTTAGTGAATCATCTAGTGGTTATCATCCCCACCTAGGTTTTCCCTAGTTAACAAATAATGGTGTTATGAGTTCTCTATGTGCATGTTTATATTTATTGCTTAGCATTGTTGGTTTACTTCCTTATGCAAGTTATAAATTAATTAACAATATTTAGTTGTGGGCAAAATTTTGTAGAATATTGATTCACCCCCCCTCCCCCCCCTCTCTCAGTATTACCTATTTCTAATAATTTGTATCAGAGAAGAAATACACCTGTATGTCAATTATGTAATAACTTCAGACACATAGCGAGATATTATAGAATGGATAGAAGGAACTTCAATAGGAATCCTAATAATAGGAGGAACACTAATAGAAATGATTGAAGGCATGATAATGGTAGTGACAACAGTTCGAACGAAGCATTAAAGGAACATGTTGATGAATTCAAAGAAGCATTTGTGACAGCTAAGGACCTAGAAAGCTCTTAAACATTTTTGGAGGAAAAATAATTTGATGCACTTGATAAGACATTGAAGTCATAGATTGTTTGTGAGTCATCCTACTTGGATTAGGCAGTTTTAGAAGAGGTGGTGCATCAGTTAGCCAGAATTGATGTTAGAGAGAGAGTTGGAAGTTGTGCAGGTAATAGAAGGTTAAGGACATAGAGAGACAGCTATGGTCAAGTGCACAAGTCTAGATATGATCTCAGTGAGGGGGAATTTGGAAAACAAGCTTACTGGTAAATAGAGACAATATTTAAAATTTGTGGTAGATACACATTTAATGTGCAATGTGACTTGAAATGATTTAAGGGACCATAAACAAGATTGTGCGTACCATTTGTTCATGTGAATTGTCTTGAGAAAGTTGAAGAATGATTTGATAGTCAATTGAAGTGCGAAGAGAAGCTTGTGAAGCGAAAAGTTGCAGAAGCCCTAAACATGATTTTAAAGGTATTTTATGGAGCTAAAGCTAATTTTTTCAATGAATACAGTAGAATTGTAATGGCCAGTAAAACCGTCTATGATGTGAGTGATAGACCATGGTATGTATTCAAGAAGCATCCATTTGTATCACTTTTGGATGACCCGTTGGGTGTATTTTTGCAAGTTCTGGAGAATGTGTTTAATGTTGAGGATATCAGAAGTTATATCCAGTATAAGATTGAAAGCATAGGAGATGAAGATATTCACAACTATCTAGGAACCATGTGTAACACTGACCTATCTTTGAAATCTGAGTATGCACACCTGAATGAGTTGAATCTAGTAAAGTATATGTTCTATACGGCATTTGATAATCATGATTAGACCTGAATTATCTTGAGTAGGGTACACGATGAGTTTTTATGGCTAGCTGATGCAGAAATAGTTATTGACAATGACCTAATTCATAAGGTCACATGATTAAGTAATGAGGGATGTAATCCTATCAATGAGAAAAATGTGAGAAAGATGGTTGAGACGAACCTAAATACTAGGTTTGATGGAAGAAATATGAAGGTAAACTTCATTCAAGACAAAGGAGTAAAGCTATTAAGCAAGATATTAGGGTACAAGTTAACCATGGATCAAGGGTTAACTCGGTACTAGCTGGATTTTTACATGTAGCTTATGTAATGACAATTCAAGGAAGAAAAGTTAATCTATGTGAGATTATCAAACTACAATTGTTGGATAACATTGCTAAAGTGAAAAAATCAAAGAGCACAATTTTTAGATTCGAGTCCCTACTGAATCGTTTATTTTTCTATGCTACAAGGAAGTTTCCTAGAGTAACAAATTGGGATAGCAATGAGTGTGCAATGAAGATGGTGACTCAATGCTACATATTGAAGTTGGAGACTGTCAGAGATGATGACATTGAAAAAATGATGAAAAGTTTTCAGTCAAAAATGAAATAGAGGTATAGGATACCTTCCTCAATGGTAGAAAAGTACAAGGATGAGATATGCTTCATGGTGGAGACAAATAACACCTATATGGAAGTTTTGGTACTAAGGGTTAAGTTCACTGAACCCATGGGATATGAGATGAGCACTGAGCTCATAGAAGGGTATGCACAGATCATACTCCAATCCAAGAAGGATACATAGTGCCCTAGATGGGGAGCCTATGAGGAGAAAATGAGAATAGTTCACTCTGAACTATACAACAAGAAAAGAAAGAAGAAAGTGGAAAACGTGATAGATTCCATCCTCGAGGAATCAGGCATGATAGAGATAGATTCCATCCTCAAGGAATCAGGAATGATAGAGAGGAATTTAATGAAGTAAAAGGCAATGCGATGGAAATGAAAGAAAGCGGATGGTTTGAAGTGTTAGCAACAACTCCTATTGTTGTTGTAGGACCTTCAAGTGTGACAGTAGCACATTCATGTGTGCAGGCCTCTATTGTACCATATGCAGCAGTTGTACAAGTGCAACCTATGAGAACAAGAAGTGATCAACCAAGGAGGCAGCAAGAGGTGGAAGTACCTACAACACAGAGGAAATCAAAGAGATTGGTGTGGGTTAAGCAAGAACCTACGCCATCATCAAAGAGAAGGGTCAAGTAGACCACCAGTGGACCAGAAAAAAGAAGGAAATCAATGTAGATCAATGAATCTGAAGTTCTAAGGATGAAGCTGAAGATAGACCAGTAGTGCAAGATGCGCAAGGACCTAAAATTAGGATTGGAAAGAAGGCATGGAAACCAAAGGTAGAGAACCTAAACATGCAAATAATTAATGATGAAAATTTTGAACAGTTAAATAAGTATTATAATATGTATAGTAATATGGATAGAAGGTAGTTAGAAAATGCCATTGTAAGAAAAAATATTGAGGAATAAGAAGTTTGAGAACATTCAGAATAAGATACCCAAAGACCTATATAATAGGCTAATAAACAAGAAGAAGAGATTATTAGAAGAAGATCTAAATTTGAGGATCACTATGATAAATAAAGTCTATGAGGTTGACTTTAAGGAGGACTCAAACATAATTTTGAAGGGTATTGAACCTTTGCTAAGGAACAAAAGAAGAGAAGCTCTTCTAATGGGAGGCAATTATGATGATGTCAAGAAAAAGACTAAAGAGGCAATTGTCAAATTCATGACTATAGTGTCAAAGGTAAGTGCATGGTCAAAGCTTGATAGCCCAGTCTATGTGGAAGCACACACACCATCTAGTGATGAGGGAGAAATAGAAGAGCAACCAAAGACACCCTCACCACCACATATTGTTATGGGTACTGAATCCATGCAAGTGGATAGTACACACATAATTGTAGATGCAAAGGAGAATCCTTTTGTAGGGTTTGGAATAAATATTGTTGGCAATAGCAACAATATAAAAAATTACTCTAGCTCTGATGAAGATGAAGAAGAGAAGATGAAAGAAACAGAGAGGTTAGTTGAGGTAAAGAGGGTAGAAGAAGAGGAAAAGAAAAAGAAAGAGGAGGAGAAGAAAAACCAAGCAGAAGAAGACAAGAAGAAGAGGAAAGGAAGAAAGTCGAAGAAGATGTTAGGAAAGAAGTAGAAAGATTGGAAGAAGAGAAGAAGAAAGCTGAGGAAGAGAAGAAGGCATAACTGAAATTAGTTACATCTATTCCTACAGTAATTGTAATCATAGCAGCAGTATCGATGTCATCAGATGATGATGATGATCATAAAGGTTTAATGAGCTCGCTAAGCAAGTTGTTTGAAAAGAACAAATTTGTAAAGTCTTTGGAGAAGACACTAACTTAAGTCTTGGACAGAATGCAGAAGATAGTTACTACAATTGTAGCCAATCTAGACTTGCATGTAAAGGCCAAGGAGTTGGTGAAGATGTTTGATGAATATTTCACAACTCTAGCATAAGTAGCTTTAGCACAAGCACAAGTGAAGCATGTTGCATCACGGTTTGATACAGTACGCACTAATGTGAGAAATTATCTAAAGGCACTTGATGGAAGCAACAAGGAATTGAGAAAACACATTGCTAAAGGGAAGAGATTGTATGGACAATGTGCACTATCGTACAAATACCTGACTAACTTTGAGAGTCAAATTAATGGTAAGATGAGTGAACTTGAATCACTCACTATGAAGTTACTACACCTAGAGACAAGCATTGAAGAATGCAGAACTCAAGTGGAGAAGATCCATAGCATGACCAGAGGCTTGGAATCTAACAAGGAGAAGGCAGCAAAGAGATTCTCTAGTCTTAGAGAAATTTTGTCAACTAAGTTGAGTAGTTTGCAGAGGCAGCTGGAGGAATGTCTTATAGCAAAGACTTCCTATGACAAGTTTTCATATACTAACTTGAGTGCAATTGGAGTGGCATCCTATGCACTATGTGCACTAATCATTATTTCTGATTTAGTAAAGGATAATTGGAAGAAGGAAGTAGACATGCTAAAACTTGTTTATGCAGATTGTTTTTCCAAGTTAAAAGGTTAATCAGCAACAAGCTATACAGTTTTGGATATAGATGTTGACACCTTTGCTATTGATGTCAAAGGGGGAGTAATATGTAGAAGGAAAATTGTATGTATTGTATATATAAGGGGGAGTACACTTATGTGCTTATGTATCAATGTAAAGGAGATATAAGGAATGTAATGATCCATCAAAACATGAATAAAATTGTTATGTTTTGAAGGCAATTTTTGTGCAGATACTTTTATTTGTTTTTGTTATGTATGACATCATTTTGGTACTTAGCTAATTTTTCCAAATGTTGTCATCAATACCAAAGGGGGAGATTGTTGGAAATATGGTCTGATAGATATATTGAGGGTTGTCATTTATAGCAATATGTATTCAACATTTCATTTATGCATTTAGAGATAGAAAATTGTCTAAGTGTTAGACAGTTTGCAGTAGCACAGAGAATAGATATGATATGTACAGATGACTCATTAAGAGTTAGCTCATGTGTAGTTGAGGAAAGTATTATGACATTGCCATGATGATGTATACCAGTGCCCAGGTGTGTACGAATAATACAATGCAAGTTATGATTGAAATACCAATACGAGTATTAAACAAAGAAAAACAAAGCATAGTAGATAATTGGATCGTACGACTTGAGGAATTATTTTGGTGACAAAATAATTACTAAGTCATGATTAGCTGACTATGTGGATATTATTCCTTAAATTATTTTATATTATGGCAAGCGTGTGAAAGCATGAAGGTCGACTAAGTAGTGAATTATGAATATGAGAGGTATAAGTAAAGATCTTATCTGGTGAAGATAAGAGTGTGATATATGATGAACTATGCAACATATATATGATCTATGTGAGATTTTTGATTGATGAAATTATTTGTGAACTACATCTGATATATGATCAAAGCAAGTGTGAAATACAGGAGATAGAAAGTATTGTATATATCTATTCTTTTGAAGAACTAAATTATATAATTGCATGTTAGGGAAGTGGGCTCTTCTTGCATACATTGTATTTGATCCACCAAATCTTAATAGGGTTGAAGCAACTCCTAACAAGGTTGAGGCTTCTAACAAGGCCTAGTTCTTTAACAAGGACTCAAGACACTATATGTACTTCATAGACTCTTAACAAGGTCAATATCCTTAACAAGACCCTATTGTTTAGTGAATCATCTGGTGGGTATCATCACCACCAAGGTATTCCCTTGGCCAAGGTTTCCCTAGTTAAAAAATAATGGTGTTATGAGTACTCTATGTGCATGGTTATATTTCTTGTTCAACATTGTTGGTTTACTTTCTTATGCAAGTTATAAAGTAATTGACAATATTCAGTTGTGGGAAAAAGTTTGTAGAATATTGATTCACCCCCTCTCTCAATATTATCTATTTCTAACAATTCATATATGTCATTGAAGGTGTTCCATGCTCCTTACCTAAACTAGAGAACAAGGTTGCCAAGAAATAGACTATAGGTGTCGAGTGTCAATAGAATGATGTCAAGATACATGTAGAAGATGTTGAATATCAGGAAGACAATGTTGAGGAAGCAGAATTTGAAGCAAAGATACAAAATGAACTTGAAATCAATTTTCAAGATGAACCTAAAGAAGAATAAAGAAGAAGAGAACCTACAAAAGTAAATATGTGAGAAGACACCATGCACCTGAGAAAATCATTGGTAATAAAGAATCTGGAGTCATGACAAGGAGAGGACTTAGAAGTGATACATGTTTACTTTCTAAGATTGAGCCTAAATTAGTAAAAGATGCTTTGGAGAATGAAGATTGGATTCAAGCAATGAATGAAGAAATTAAATAGATAGAGAAGAAAAAAAACCTAGATAGTGGTACCTAGACCTAAGGACGAGAATGTTATTGGAATGAAGTTGGTATTTAGGAACAAACTGAATGAAAAAGGAGAAGTTACATGGAACAAGGCTAGAGTGATATGTAAAGGATATGCACAAGAAGAAGGTATTGAGTATGGGGAAACATTTTGTATAGTTGCAAGATTGGAAGGAGTTAGAACACTACTTGCATATTCTTCTTACAAAGGATTTAAAGTGTACCTAATGGATGTCAAATCTACATTTTTCAATGGAATACTAGAAAAAGAGGTTTACATTGAACAACTCGAAGGATTTGTTGATCCAAGCAAGAAGAACATGGTATGTAAACTGCACAAAGCTCTATATGATTTGAAATAAGCCCCTAGAGAATGGTATGAAATGATGCACAATTATTTGGTAAAGATTGGATTTGTAAGAACTAATGATAACAAAAATCTATACTTGAATACTGGAGGTAACAATGAGATATTGTTATTTGAAATTTTTCTTCATGATATCATATTTTGAGGAAATGATGCATTATGCAAATCATTTGCAGATGAGATGAGGAAGAAATTTTAATTGTCTATGTTTGGTGAGATCATGTTCTTTGCTGGTTTACAAGTATATCAGATGAAGCAAGGTATCTACATTACTCAGTCAAAATACATCAAGGAGATACTGAAAACTTTTGGAATGAAAGATTCAAGACCAGTCAGCACACCTATGACTACAAGACATAAGCTATCTAAGAATGATTATTCTACTTATGTCAACTAGGCATTGTATAGATCAATGATTGGAAAGTTACAATATGTCGCTTACAATAGACCTGATATTACATTGGCAGTTGGGATTGTTGCAAGATTTTTTGCAAGTCCTAAAGAGAATCACATGATGATAG
Organism: Cupressus sempervirens; assembly: GCA_028749045.1. Taxonomy (NCBI): domain Eukaryota; kingdom Viridiplantae; phylum Streptophyta; class Pinopsida; order Cupressales; family Cupressaceae; genus Cupressus; species Cupressus sempervirens. The sequence goes on from CM053792.1 coordinate 797,029,746, forward strand.
TGAAAAAGATATTGAGATATCTAAAAGGAACAAAAGACCATGGCTTATATTACAACAAGAATGACAAGTTTAGACTAAAAGTGTACATAGATGTTGATTGGACAAGAAATGTTCATGATAGAAGAAGTACAAGTGATTGTTTAATCATGACACAAGTGAAGAAGACAATTGTGTTAAAGCCTAGAAAAAGTTATCAAAGAATGACCAAATGTGTAGACTTGACTAAGCAAAAGAGAATAAGATTAAGGAACTTGAAGTTTAAGCCAAGTGATGCTAGAGTTGACCAAAATCGATTATAAGCCACAAAAGATATAGTGTCGACTAAGCATTAGTATTGACAGAGTGACAATATATGTGTTGAAGAGAAAAGTTAGTAGCGAACGAGTAATCTAGTGATGACTGAGTTTCAAAACATAGTGTTGGCCAATGCACAACATTTGACAAAATATGAAGAAATCATGATCTCCAACTGACACAGTTGATTTCTTGGAATATGTAAAGCATGTTGAAGATAAGGATGGATGACTTGGAACATTTAATTCAAGGGAAACTATGTTTGAATATTTCTATGCAAGAATTCAAGGAGAAGTTTGGAGAAGATTCTAGAAGAGAAAAGAGGAGACAAAATGATGGAAGGACTCGATGAATTTGACCTAACCTTAAGATCTGATGTGATATTTAAGATGGAAAATATCATAATTACTTATTTAAGGACATACAAGGGCTAATCTTGGAGAGGTTAGAAAAGTTGGTGAAGACCTAATCAAGTTGGAGCAGTTGTTGATGCTATTGATTGGTGAACTTAAGCAGGAGTTTGAGAACTGTTGTGAAGAGATGTAATTTCTTGAAAGATCGCCAAGCAGATCAGAGAGAGATGACAATGGAAGTTAGTCAGTGGATCAACATGTGAACTAAATTGTGATATGTAATTACAAAGTGAGTTGTATTTGTCAGATCAAACTTGTTGTTACTTTCTAACCATTGTATCAGTATTGAAATCATTTAATCAAGGTTGACCTAGCAGTCCTATGTAAATCATTTAATCAAGGTGACATTCTAATGGAATGTTCTTAAGTCCTCTAACAAGGCCACTCCTAACAAGGTGGTTAAATCCTTTAAAAAGATCACATTTAACATAGTGTTTTGTAACCTTTCACAGTGTTGGCTCCTAACAAAGTTCACTTTAGAAGAGGGGAAAATTAGTGACATGTTACTAGTAGTTTTTTCCAAATTGGATTTTCACGTTAAATCCTAGTGTTATACTTGTGCGAATGTCATATGAGATGTTTTGTTGTTAATGTTTTACATTCTTCAACTTTCTTACTATTAGGATAGTGGACTGCAAGTTTATATTATTGATTATCTTCTATAGAGATTGGTCTATTGAATGTTTAGATCTAAAGTATTTGAAGTGATTAAAAGTTCAATTGATACATCTAGACCTTGGATAAATGATTCACCCCTCGTCCCCCTCTCATTTATTCTAAATCATTCTAACAAGAAGATATTAAATCCCCCTTCTTAAATGTGTGTGATTATTTATCTATAGTTTGACATTCTTAGGATAAATTTTTAGAACTTCATAATGTAAGGCACATGTTGAATAAACTTTATGAATTTAAGTTGGTTCTTAAGATTAGGAAATAATTTATTATAAAATTTCTATTATATAATTCAATTGGAATTCTCAAAGATAATGATAATAAGTAATTAATTAGTATGTATAAATTTAATAAGTCACACACACATGCACACACATACGCACGCATGCACACGTGTGTGCTAAGTAATATGTACAAAATAATTGATGTTTAAATAGTGAATATCAAAATTAAATTATAATTGCTATTAAATTTTTAATATTATTTATTAAAATAAGTTCTAATACTAATTTTTTTTATAGGTAACATTATATTTTATTAATACAAGAGAAAAATGAGTTTAAATATATATCAACCTATTGAGCTTACAACATAAAAAAATGGCACTAAACCAGGCCATACAAAGCACCTCGGGAATATTCCACATGTTCAACCAAAAATAACGTGGGTGGCATATACACTAGAACAAAGTTCAAAGCACATCCCCTATACTTACACAACCCCTACCCACAAGCATGAACTATCTACATTGACAACCCTTAATAGTCAAAATAAAAAAGGCAAGAACCATAGCCAACGCATACAATAATAGAGAAAACAAAATGGCACAACCCTTGTCCCATATTGCCTACTTTTCAAATTATTTTGCAACTTCCTCACCAAAGAAATTAGGAATTCCATGTTCCATCCTGACTTGAGCGATTGCACCCAACTTCTTCTTGTATTTGTAGCTCTCCATTGCCACCCTCGATCCCTCTCCAACATCCTCCATGACCAAGTGCCCCCATCAGTGTCCACCATCCTGGCTTTCTTTGGAATCTGCCAAACCACTTCCTCCCTTAGCACCTGAATCAATTTACAAGGGGTTTCTTTCATGAATCCCCTCATGTCACCAACTCGAGCCATACATTTTCTTGAAGAAACTCCACTATTTTCCTCCACCCTTTGGTGGCATTTGGGATATGAGCACCCCCAGGCATAGTCAACGACTAGATAACTAATGGTTGAACAAAGATTTCACCAGCACCAATGAGTCATCATGGCTCCTTGCCCATCTCCAGCCTGATGCCCAATGTTGCCCTTTTGATAATGTTTGCAACACCCACAATCCATTACAAGTCAATACAAGATTCAATCACCCTTGCAACTTCCTCCTTCAACTCCCCAACCAACAATGCAAGTGCCACAAATGGCAAAGCCACATCTAGATTTGTGTGTCTCCACCAGTATCCATCTAAATACTCAAGGCCAAAGAAATCAAAGATGGCCTTCAAGAATTTATCATCTTCAAATAGGACTACATTCTTCAGGCGGTGCACAGAGACACTCCCCTTGTAACTCTATGTTTGGCATTCAAACGCCAAACAGAAGTTTTCTTCCATCTCTACAAATGATTATCTTAAATGTTCTCACCAACACATCAAAAAATATGCCACACGCCTTAAAACCATTACAGAGCAGTCTAGAAACATGTGAGCATTCATTCCATAACACTCATATCTCATTAATTCACACAAGTGATGAGCTTGTTGGACCTTCAATGAACTTTAAAATAATTGAAAAGTCATCCTCAAAAGAGAGGAAGTTCCCCTATTTGGGATATCAATTCCCAATGTTCCTTTCCTAACTCCAAGTATTCCTAAGGTCTTCAAATAGTTGAAAATTTGCCTCCAATGATCCCTCAACACCAATATTAGCTAGCTTGTTTGCGATTCCATTCTCCTCACAATATACATGAGTTATTCGAAACTCTTCAAATTTGTTGAACAGATCCTTTATTTGACTAATATATCTATCCAATCTCCAGTTGTCTAAATGGCCTTTGATGATACCATTTATGCCAATCTGTAAATCTCCTTCCAAATGTATCTAAGAAGTCCCCAACTTCTTACCCAGTATAATAGCCTCTATTGCAGCTATGCATTTAGCTACATTGTTGGTGTCATCCTTAAGTTGTTTGACACCTAGAGCCATTATACGTCCTTTGTGGTCTCGTGCTACATAACCACAACCTAAATTTCCTATGTTTCCGCTCGAAGCCCCTCAAAATTCACTTTAATCCACCTTAGATCTGGTGGCAACCACACACATTTCTCCCTTTGCACAAGAGGATCAACCCTACTAAGCCCATTAATGGGCATAAATTCTAATACTATTATTATTTTAAAAAACAAATTATTTTCAACATTATCATTATCTAATTTATGGGAGGAAGAGTAAGATGTTACCAAGGAGGGGCTTGTTTATATACAAGCAAGTGGATCTTTGTCCCAAGATAGGGCAGGGATCAGCGATTCATAATCTTTTGCGATGCGAACTTGGACCTGTAATCTTTGGGGGAATCCATTAGATGTTTGGTATTTAGGAAACTTGGATAACACCTATTCTGTTCTTCATTGAGTTGAAATAATAATATGATTGTATATACAAATGTTAACATTACGTTCTATTAACAACTACATGTATTAATAGTAATTCTATTCCTATTTGGCTAATAAGAGAAGGAAATGATGTTACCAAGGAGGGGCTTGTCTAAGTCCAAGCAATTGGATCTTTTCCCCAAGATAGGCTAGGGGTCAGCAACCTATGATCCTTTAAGACACAGGCTTGGACCTATAAACATTGAGGGAATCCATTACACATTTGGCATCTAGGAAACTTTGATAACATCAACTCCTTCAATCATTTGAGGTTTATATGAGTGTTAAAAGGTTAACAAATTAATTCTATTAGAGAATCATATTAAAGTAGTTTATCATGACTCACATTTTTTTGAAACTTATACATACACATGTAATAATGATCACTTGTGGTTGTAGGATTCTATTGAAGAATTAAAATTAATAAATTACATCTTGATTCTAGTGAACTAAAATGCATGTATTATGTGCCTACATTGTGTCTGCTTAGTGTTTTCATGCATTCATGTGTCTGCATTGTGTTTTCACACGTCTTCTTTTTGTAAATTCATGCATTAATGTGTCTACTTTTTTTCTTCTATGCATTAAGATATATACTCCATAAATCTTTTAGTTCTTCTTGCATATGAAAATGTTCTTTGTATCTATGAGGAAGGTTATGTTGGAAATGAAGAGTATAACTGAAAGGGGAGGGGTGAATTAGTTACCACAAAAACAATTCCATGTTCCTAGATGTCAATTCAAAACTTTTCATTGATAGTGCATTATTGTCCAATTTAGTTATAACTAAGATATTACTATCACTCGGTTAAAAAAGAAATCTTGTGAATATTAAACTATTTTAACCTTTAGTAACTTAGTTGTAGAAACATAAAGCATTAAGCAAATAACATGAACACAAATGACACCAAGATTTAATGTGGAAACCCAATTTGGGAAAAACCACCTTGCAACTAGTCACAATATTTTTCACTCTTTTCAAGTGAGCCCTATTAGTAGCCAAACCTATTAAAGGTTACAAAATGTACTATTAAGTATGACCTTGGTATAGGATTTAGATCACCTTGTTAGGAGTGGCCTGGTTAGAGGGCTTCAAACACTTCAATCTTGTAATGTCACCTTGTTAGAGGATTTACAAAATGACTATTAAGTCAACTTTGTTAAGAGAGATTCATTTACTGCTACAATGGTTAGAAGGTAACAACAATTTGACCTTATTTATGTAGCAACTTCCTTTGTAGATTCAGATCTTTGTATAGCCTTGACCTTTGGATCCTTACTGATTAGATGTTCTTTGCAGCTTATCTTCCACACCTTCCTTCTCTATCATTTCCTTTACCCGCATATCCATCTTATTTCATATTTCACTTCTACATTTTATCCTCACAACTTGGACTTTCTTATATATCAAGAGCTAGGACAAGTTGGCTTGAATACTCTTCCAAATAACTAATAATCATCGAAATAGTCAGCACCAAAAAATTAATTATTAGACAATTGCATTTTTCTAACACTCGGTCAATATTGAGATTGAACACTTAGTTAACACTGTGAGTTCTTTGATGCTCGACCACTCAGTTAATACTGCAAGCATGATATCCTTCATTAACCAATTGTTTGGTTAACATTGAAAGTTCTTCTTTACCTGGTTGCTCAGTCAATATTGAGACATGCAAGGTTAATATTGCAAACTCTTTATTGCTTAGTTAACACTGACATTTGTGTAACATCAATGACAACATACAATTGAAGAATTATTTCCAACAGGTTATGTATGAATGATATTTTCTTGAGAACAAGCAAATTTGAGAGGAGTAGACTGTGATATCCCCATCTTGACATATGGTTTAATAATAAATTACTATTAGATATAAAAATTTATAATATTAAAAGGATAAATAGTATATATGAAAATAATAACATAATTTAATATTAAAATGAAAATATAAAATATACTACCCTCTTCTAAAGACTTAAATAATAAAAAATATATCACAATATATCACAATATAAATAAATAAATAATATTATTGCATAAATCATACTATTATTATTATAATATATAATAATTCAAAATATACTATAGATATATAATATTTTAATAGAAAAATAAATACTATAATCTAGTAGTAAATAAAAATAGTGTCCTAATACAATAAATAATTATTAATGTTATTTCTTAATACTAATACTATAATACTAAAGAGGATACATTCAATAATATAAATAAGGATATTATAATTACCATAATGATAACATTAATATAAAACATATTTACCTAATGACTTATGTTTTGGAAGGGATGTGCCTTTTCATAATCAAAAGGTGAAACCTTCTTGTTTAATAAGAAAAAGGTCCAAAATATTTATTCACCACCATTCCAAGATATAATTCATGTCAATAATAAAGAAAATCAATTAGAAATTAGAAGGGACATTACACTTTATGACCATACTTATTGCATGCATAAAAGTGACCATAAATTCTACTACCTTTAGATTTACTACTTATACTAGATATGCCATGTGACTTTACTTTCCATACTTATAGTAGTGACCATTAGATACTTGTGACTTAGTAATCCCTAGTTTGCTTCTACAAAAATTAGTAGTATGACCAAATTTCCACAATTTGAACAAATAGGTCTATTTGGTATCTTACTACTCATGAGTAACTATGTATGTAAGTCTTGTAGAGTCACCTTTGGATTTTATGATTATCCAACTTCAAATGTTCCTTGAGAAGTGTATCACAAACCTATTATATCCTTGTACCTCTTTTGGTTGTTTAGTTATTCGTCAAGATGATTTGTGCTCTCATTATATCTCTTCAATTTTTCATTATTATTTTTCTTATTTTTCATCTTTCCAACTTCATCCCTCAACTTTTCATTTGCATCCACAATTTGTTGGTTCTCATCAGTGGTATCCTATTTTTTCCCTCTAGACTAGTGCTAATTCTTATTTGATCTAGTTCAGTCCTACCTCTTTTTTCATTTTAATACATCTTCAACCATTTTATTTCCATCTTCAACATGTTTTCTTACATCTTTTGTAACTCTCTTTTCTTCAAGACCTTCACATATACTATAGTTTTTTTCTTCAAGTTCTCTTTTCATATTCTTGACTTTCTCCTCGATCGTTCCATTTTCCCCAAATATTTCTTAAATGTTTTCTCAAATTATTTAGGTACATCACCCTCAAATAGTGGTTCATTTTTCCCAATGTAGTCTTGACTCTCATTTAACTTATCACTCCACTCTCTTCTTATTACAAGTGATCTTCTTAGCTTCTTCTATAGCTCATGAATCATGTTAGCTTTCTCTTCAAGCTCTCTCTCTCTCCCTCCCTCCCACATACATGTACCTATCCATAATTGTGGATATTTACTTCAAGCATATAAGATTATATTCTTGAGGGCCTTTTCTATGATACTAATTGTTAGTATGAAATGGCACTGGTGGAGAGGGGATAAATCAATATAATAGGAAAACTACTAATCCGAACTATTGATTAAACTTTACTTACAAAATATTAACCAAATGATTTCTATAACAAAAAAACTTGTATCATTGATCAATCCAAACACATAACATAATCATTTTGGTATTGCAAAAAATCCATGATAGAATGTGAAAATACTCGTGGGGATAATACCCACAGGCCTTGAACTATAGTTAATAGGTTTCCTTATTAGGAGCTTACAGATACCCTTTCAAAGGGTTTTCCCTGTTAGGAATTTGTGTACACTATTAGGAGTATAATAAGATCTATTAGGATCTACCTTGGTTAGAGGATTTAGAACTCCTTCTAAGAGTCTTCCCTATTAAAGGATTTACACCACTAAGAATAGTTAAGGTTCATCCATTAAAGGGATTTTCCTTATTAAAACTCTTAGGTAGCAACAAGTTGACCAATCTATCTTTAGCACTCCTTGTATGTCATATCCATTTTTCTTACTCAAACTCTAGAACTCTCATTGCTTCTTTACTTAATCTAATTGCATATGTTGCATTCACCTCTTGATGTCTTTGCACTCATGTTATCTCTTCTCTCAATTTTTGCATAATCGTAGATCTTCTTCTTTATCCTATACTTACCCTTTTTCCACTTAATCTCATCCCTTCATTCAAATTATAAGTTTTACACAATCTTAACTTTTTCACGTCACATGTCATTATAGGTCTTCTTGTGTAATTATCTAGATTATTCAAAATGTGTTTGACCTTTACTTACTTCATCTTGAATATTTTCACCTTTCTTTGTTGCATCTTCTAACTACAGAGTTAGTTTACTATTTTCAAGAAAATTCATCATTACTTATTTCTCGTCAACTACATGAGTCATAACAATCACTTAATCATCCTTCTATCATAGGTAACTAATAAACATAGAATATAATCTTATTCTCACATGTAGATTATTGTTTACCTCTCACGATTATGAATTGATAACACAAGCATGATCATCATATCATCTTCTCTTGTAGTCATTCTACTAGATTCACGCTTCCTCATGATTGTTGCAAAAAAACTTATTTTAACCTATCATTTTTCCCCAACATACCTATCATGACTAAGTGTCATCGATCATGTGTGTTGTCTCACTGATTAGTTAAAGTCCTTTTATCATTGGTTTTTCATCAATGAAAACCTATCACCAATTTGGCCTCACTAGCCAACAAAACGTATCTTGTTAATGTCAAATGCCAATACCAACTTCCTTAATTTAGAAGCATTTATGGAATGGTCATTTACCAATGCTCCCATTGATAGAAGTATTGTATGTAAATTCTAATTATGGTAAAATTAAATCACATCCCTTTGGTTTATCTCTAATTGAGAATCTCGATAGATTCCCCAAATTTCTCTTCACAACTTTTGTCTTCCCATTAGTTTGTGGATGATTTGTTGAGCTAACTTTCAAAGTTGTTTTTAACTTCTTACATAATTTTCTCTAAAAGTACCCAACAAAATTGGTGTCTTGATCTAAAATTATGCTTTTTGGTAGACCATGTAGTCTCACCACTTTGAAAAATAATTTTACCACATAAATAGCATCATTAGTCTTCTTGTAAGGAATGAAATGTGTCATCTTTGAAAACCTATCAACCACCACAAAAACCAAATCATGCCATGTTTGAGTCCTTAGAAAACCAAAAACAAAGCTAATAATGATATCCACTCATGGATTGTCTAGTAAAGGTAATGGATGATATAACCTTATATTCTTCTTGCTTCCTATACCATTTGGCATATTTTGCAACTCTATATAAATTTATTAACATGTTTCTAGAACTACATGCAATAATAATTCTCACTAACCAAATTAATGGTTTTATCTCGACCAAAATATCTAGCCAATCCTCTACTATTTTTCTCCTCATGAGATTCTCCCTCATAGAACTCCTTAGAATGGACAAGTAACTATCTATAAATAATATCCCATTCTAGATTATGAAGTCCAACCATCTAGTTTTGTCTAGAGTAATAGGTTTTGTACATGATTTCCAAGCTTCACCAAAATTAGGATCCCTAGATATAAACTCTTGAGTTTCTTGAACCTAGAAATGTCAATCTACATCTTTACCAGCAAAATTTGTCTCATGCTAAGAGTATCTACAACCCTGTTAGACTTCCCACTACCGTATTTTGACATAAATGTGTAACTTTGAGAAAACTTAATCCATTTCAAATGCATCTTATTCAACTTTCCTTGACTACTCAAATATTGGAAAGATTACTGATCAGTAAACAAAATAAATTGGGGCATCTTCTATTCACCCAGGATGTTTGATGTAGGACCATCATTGGGTCATTGGCAATCTTGCATCACCCAAAAAGATTTTCTTTCAATTTATTTGTTTATTATTCATTTGATTAGTTTTCTTTTATTTTTAGCTTGTGATCAATCTAGTAGGCTTGTTATCTTATGAAATCCTTATGACATGGTCTAGGCATCATCGAGATCCTATATTTATCTTTTCATGGTGTCTTGGTATTTCTAAATAAAGTTATCTTAAGATTGGTCCGTTCTTATACTAGCTTTCCTCTTCTAATGGTTGGGGTGGTGAATTTTAGATTCTGATGGAGATTTATGTCATAGGATGTGTCTTGGCACATTTTTCTATGGTGTAATTGTTTCATCAACCCCCTTGTGTGTTTGCATGACATGATGTATTTATATGGATTTGTTGTAATTTGGATCTTGACCTATATATTTGTAAGACATTTCTTTTATCTTGGAAATTAATGATCAGATAAGCCAATTGTGGTTGGTGATCTCGTATATAAGTAGGGTAGTAGTTCTAGATTAAGTAGTACAATATGCTAGCATGAAGTGTGGAAAAAGTGACACATTATAAAGGGTAGATTAGAAGCCATTGGGAGGCTAGGTTCGTTGAATGTCCAAAGTTTTAGGGAATGATTAGTTGTGAACTTGCTAGCAGTTGTTTATTGAAAATAGTGATTTAATAACTACATTTGTAGACCAACTTGAGTATAACCCAGTGATATTCTTTCATATTGCATTCATTTCTCCTAAGTTCGTTTATTCATTTCCATTGTTTCTTACTCCTAGTGCAAGATTAGACATATCCCTTGGAGATTCTTTGATTTTGGTTGCATCAAAAATATAAACACAAATAGAAAGAGTGCAAGTAAGTTGAGTGATGTGTGAAATGAGGTGTGGGATTTAAATAATTCGTAGGGCATGCTAGAGATTTTAGACCATCTCCTTAGTGATGGAAAATAAAAGAAGATTTTGTCTAATCACCTTATGATACCTTTGAGGCTAGGGGAAAGGACAAGAATTAAAAGAATTGGGTACCAGTGTTACATGGTCATTAACTACAAGGATTTGGCATGTTCAAAGCAATTGACCAACAATCGACCAATATTGAAAATCAAGTATAACAAAGATTAACTCGAATCTTGTTGTATCTCATTTATACAATTTGAACATAATGTAGTTTCATCTTAAATTATAAATGGAAAGTGTTCATATTATTCCAAGTATTGTCTAGATATCTCTAGAATAGTATGCCTAAATATCTTTAAATAAATTTATATAAGTTATTTTAAATAATACTTTATAAATAGACACACTTTTGACTTTAAAAATAATTGAGTTACAAAATTTATTTAAAACTCTTATTTAAATTTATATAACACTCTGTAATTTTAATTGATTTATACTCATAAATATTTTATAAATTATACTTATAAAAAATATTAAAAACTAAAAATATATTATATCAATTGTTAATGTTAAATTAATTAGCAACTAATTCTAATTTATTAAAGTTATTATTATTCATTATTATAAATAATGACATTTTTTAACTTTTAAAAAATGTGAAGTATAAAATTATAATTGTGATCTAATGCAAGGAAATGTTTAAGTTGAACTATGTTGAAAGTATTAATAAGATGTTGAACTCTTTCCTTAAAAAAAAAAAATTTAATATTTGACCAAGAATTTCAATTGTACAAGAAAAATATCTTCTTCTTATTTTATTTAAACTTTCATTAAGCCAATAGGCTTATTTTCTATTGGACTTGCATTGGAAAATTGTGACATTCTAACATTGTTGGATGCTTGAGAAGGAGATATCCTATGCCTGAAATGATATGGGAGGATGTGTATGTCATAAATTTCGTTGTTACCCTGAAAATTTTGATCAAAGGTTGCTTAGTTAATTACTAGGTTAAAAGTGCATGAACATGTATGAATGAATATATCAACTATACTGTGCACATAGGGTTTTGTCTACCCCTGAAATGAGCATTTACTCAAATTACATACCAATGCACATTGACTATATCAACGATAGTGATTTTCCAGGCAGTTTCATAGATAACTATAGTAAGTTATTACAGTTTGGAGTATTTAATTAGGTGTCTGGATTTTTTTTTTCTCTTTTGGTTTCATAGTTTTTTCTTTCTTATTTTGAATATGGATTTTAATTTTGAAACATACCCTAATCACTTAATGGAGTATACTTCCAACTTTGTTTTTGTTATGGAGGGTTTAGACTTGCAAGGCAATCTTGCGAGGCACGAAGCCTACGAGCTATCAACTAACAAAGGTCATCAAATAGACTTTTTAGGGACCTGATACAAGCCCACTGTTGCCTGAAACATCTTCCAACTTCAAGTTATGTACACTTGACAAAACTAACAAAGCATACTAGAAATTTTTTTAATGTTAAATAAAATTATTTTAACATTGCTTGAATGATATATTGGATTAGAGGATTTAAAATATATCTGTAGATATTTTAAATTATTTTTAGTTTTACATAGAAATTTGTCTGTATAAAATATTTTTCATTTAATAGTCGAATTCCTTTGGAACCACTAATGAAAATTTAGTGTTAAAATAAACTTTGCCATTGAAATGTGCATATTGTAATTTTTAAGAGCTGTTGAAAAGAGTACAAGGTTTTTGATACATTTTATTGATGAATCCTTGGAGATGTGAATTTTTATTATTATATGATACTTTTATACTTTTAAAATTTATGAATTGAGAAGGAGAAGCCCCTTGATTAATCATTCTAAAATTCATTATAAAATAGTTTAAAGTTTAAATTTTAATTTAATTGGCCAAAGTCAATGTTAATTATTATTTGTTTGTTGTTATTAATTATTATTATCAGTTAAGCTTGAATGGAATTGAACCCAAGACCTCCTAGATAAGAGGCTCACAATTTACCACTATGTTGTAGGCTCTTGCCTAATAAAAAAATAATTTTTAAAATAATATTTTTTTGAGTTTTCTCTGAATACTTCTATGATATAATTTGATATTTTATAATATATTAATATTTTTTGAGAGATCGTAATATGCTTTGATGTTATTACCAATATAGATTTATGAATTATTATGAATTAGGATTAGGGTATTTTTGTAGTTCTAACAATAGTTAAAGTTAGGGTAGAGTTCAATTAAATTCAAATCAATGAACCCTTAATATAGGTTTTAAGTTTTCTTATACAATATGTGATAGGTTCTCTCAAATTTAAAGGATTTAGTTAATTTTATTTTTTCAATTAAATTATATTTATTTATACAAAGTACAATTTATCAATTGTAGAATAAATATAATAAAAAGGTAATGTTTAATAAGATAATTTTTATTTTTAAAATATAAACTCTATTAAAAATTTATGATATTTTATGTAAAAAGTAGTAAAAGGTAAAAATTTACAAATAGATCCAAAATGAAAGAGGAAAGAGAAAGAAATATCCAAGCTTATGATAAGAGTTACATTTATATGAATATGATTCAAATATACTTATGGTTAGGGCTTACAATTAAATAAGGTTGGGGTTAAGGTTGGGTTAGGGTTAAAAAATAAAATACTATTTAACACAAGGTTAGGGTTAGTGCTCCAACAAAGTTTATTTAGTCTTAGATTTCATTTTTGTTAAGACTTAACAAAGATTCAAGTATTGAATTTTGATTAAATTTAGAATTATAGATCAAGTAGAGTTAGGGTTGTGTCTATGTGTAGGTCAAAATTTGAATTTGATTTTAAGAGAAATATTATATTTAAGGTTGTGGATAAATTAAGGATAAGATTGGAGGAGGGTTGTGACTCAATTAAGGCAATATCTAAGGTTTGTTTTCAATTTTTGACAGGTTTTAGTAAAAGTTAAATCTTAAAATTTAGTCAAAGTTAAAATTAGAATTAAATGTTTCTTATGGTTAGAGATAAGGTTCAATTTGGATTCACAATTCAACTAAAGCTAGCTTTTAGTTCTAAAAGTTAGGATCACATTTGGTGCTCTAGAAAGGTTAAAATAAAAGTACCTTAGATTTGAGTTATGGTTTAGTATGAGCTACAATTTTATAGTATACTATCATATGATCTAATTGGTGATACTTTCTAGATAAAATTAGGTTGTACATGGAACATTTGATTCACAATTGGAGATAAATTATTTTATGCTAATGCTTTTAATATTTGTATTATCTTCCAATTTCTTATGTTTTGTATGTGTGAATGTGTGAACGAGAGAGGGTTAGATAAGATATTACAAATGAGGATGGAGAAATAAGGGTTTATGTGTGTGAGTAAGAAAGATATAAAGATATGGATAGAGAGGTATATATAGAGAGTGTGAGTTAAAGAAAGACATATTGATATATAAATGAAGAGGGATAGAAATCCATACATATACCACAATGCTTTGAGCAATAAATATTATTACAAGGAGAGTATTTCATGCATTTGTCAACCAACCACAACTTATATTAGTTTATATTTTTAATCGTGTTTACTTTACAATTTTATAATAAGATGATAATTTGTAAGAAATGGGAGTGAGGAGATAAAAAGACACAAATAGAAACAAGAAGTTATATAAACAGGTAAATAAATAAAGGGGTTATAGAAGAGGGAAGAGGTATTGGGAAATAGTGGGATAAAGACAACAAGGTATATGGAAGAAATGAAATTGACAAGCTAGTTCTCTTAACACAAGTTGGAGGAACCATTAGTAAAAATTCTAGATCAATTTGTCTAATATTAGCAAGGTCGGTGTGATAGATGATAGATGAAAATATCCACTAACATAATAAAGACTCAAATAGATATATGAAATTAGTGAGAGTTAATGACATATATTGTGATGGAGAGGAAGCCATAAAGAGATATAGTGCATAATTTAGGGAAAAAGATAAATATATCTTAATATGGTGTATTTTAATTATATGTGGGATGTTATTATGAATATATATTTATGAGTTGTTATGAATAATGATTAGGGTTTTTTTATAGTTCTAGCAATAGTTAAAGTTGGGGTAGAGTTCAATTAGATTCAAACCAACCAATCCTTAATATGGATGGAGAAGAAGATGAAACATTTTTTATAAAATTAATATCCAATGTATTTTTTAGCTAGGATGACTTATATTAATCAATAGATTTGTAAATGTTTATTATCTTTAATTTTATGAATAGATGATATATTGTGTAGATTTTACAAGGATAGATTGTCCATTTCATATAAGAAATGATAATTATAGGATAGGAAGATATAGGAAGCGATAAGGGGAGAGAGGCCACTAGGAGTGAATAAGATGAATAATATAGAGGTGAAAAGTTTAGGATTGATAAAATATATAGATAAATGGAGAGTGTGTGTATGAGGAAGATAAGTATGAAGGAAAAGACCAAGAAAAAGGAAGTGGAAGGGTGAGGAATAGGAAGAGGAGAGAAGAGACTGGGGAGATGAAGAGATAGAATACAAATATTTGAAGTGATAGATAGTATATAAGATAGATACATATATAAGATTGAAGAGAAATAAAGAAAGTAGAATATAGATAGTGAGAGGTGAATGATAAAGAGAGGGGTAAGATAAGATAGAGATAGGGATGGAGAAATGAGTATATGTGTATAAGAAAGATATAAAGGAAAAGGATAGGGAGGTGCCAGTTAGTGAGAGACATATGGTTGTAAAACCTAAGGGATATATAAATATATAATAAACCAAAAGGAAGAAATAGAGACGATGACATAAAGACAAGTTTAAATTATTGATTTCAAATAGCTAGGTTGTTTATTTTGTACAGAAAATGAGAGTTAAAAGGATATATAGATATAATGAGAAACAAGGAGAGAGTGTGGGGGGTGTGAGTAAGATAAATAATATAAACAAAAAAGTGTGTTGGAGAGGTAGAAAAATATTGATAGGGATAAAAATGGGTAGGGAAACATAGGGAGAGACAATGTGTGAATAGATGGATCATGGGAAAATAAATAGGAAGAGAAGAGGAGGGAGACAAAAAGAAATAATGAAATAGGCATATGAGGTGATAGTTGGATAGTGGATAGATAGATAGATGAAGCACATACATAGAATAACCTAATGAGAAATAGACAAAATAGGATATAGATACATAGGAGTGAACTATAAAGAGGGGTAAGATAAAACAAAGATCAAGAGCGAGAAAGAAGTGTTTATAGAGATATAAAGGCGAGGATAGGAAAATAGATAAGGAAAGTTTATGGATAACAATTTAAAAACACAATCATAAGTATACAAGACTATCGACTTACCCCTTACACCCTTCAAAGGTGCAAGTATGAAAAATTTAATTAAATAAAATATTTTAAATATTGTATAGTTATTTTAATATTTATTTTGTTAAATTTTAATTATAAATATGTATTAAATATAATTAATTTATATTTAGTTTTTAACTTATTTTAAAGTTAATTTTTATCATTCTATTAATATAATATTGAATTGTTGTTCGATAATTAGTACTTGATATTATAATTCTCATTTGAATTTATGTAATAAACATAAAATAGAAATCATAAATTTTAATTATTATTTGAAATAAATATCAAATTTTATGTTATGCAAGAATCTAAATTTTACATCAAAAAATTGCTAAGAATTTTAGTCTATCTCAAATATTTTAACTTATTAATCTCTCTACATATTAGTTTGTTTATACAGTTTCTATAAAATAAGAGTATTATAAATGCAATAGAATGACACACTTAACTACTATATTATTATCTATTCTCATTTAAAAATTTATTTTAAATTAATATTATGTGAAAAAATAATAAGTAAGATGTAGTACCTGCCCCTGGTTTGCATTTTTGCTAGCATTGTCAATTTCTTTAAGGTTGATTTTGTGCATTGACTAATTTTAGAGATACTAGATTTACAATATTATGATATTATTTCATGACTTGGATTAGTAATATATCAGTGATGATTACTTAGTTGATTTCATTTCACGTGTTGTTAATGATGCCTTGATGATTCCTAATTAGTAAATGTGGTTTCTTTCATAAAAATGTTAACGTGATGTCTTTAATGATGATTATGTTTGTATTAATAGAGATGCATTATTATACCTGAGCATTTGATGTTAGATTTGTGATTTTATGATACTTACCCCATACTTGCATGTGTATGGTGCGTGTGTTTGTTTTATCCTTTTGTCTGACGTGTTTGATGTGGTTAAGGGAGGGAATCATAGTCACCTGCTAGTCAAGATCTACACGATGCACCACTCCCCGCCACTGCCTGTTTAGTTTAAATATACATTATATACATGTACATGCTCGTCTTTTATGCAAGATGCAAGTATCGAGCATCGACTTCCCTAAATTGCCAGGATGAGCATGCCCAATTACAAATACTCAAATGGTGAGAATGGGGAGATAATGATCAGTTCCAATCCCAACCATAGCCTAAAATACTTGTCTTGCAAGGAGGACTCGTAACAAACTGTTTACCCTTTTTAAAACCCACAAGTCTTTTGTGCATATGTTGTTTTATGAGTCTTTGATGAATTTTCTATCAAATAAGTCTAATTAAAAGATTAAATTAATGATTTAATTTAATGGAATATTATTATGACATTATAATATTTAATTATATTTAATTAATTGAGAAATTAATTAAATAAAAAAGAATTGAATTCGAAGACAAAAGTTATGAGAATAAATTTAGAACTTGATAATATTTATTTAATTTAATGATAATATATTTAAAGTTTGTTTTTAAATAAATGCTAAATATTATTGTTATTTAAGTTAATAAATATTTATCAAATTAAACATTCAAAAATAAATTAAGAAGTGAAAAGATATTAATTTATGAAAAAGATTTAAGTTCACATGATGCGTGTATGAGATTAAAATATAGAAAGTTAATTAAAAAGATAAAATATGTGAACTTAATTAAGATATTTTAATAAAGTGTGCATGAGATTTAAAAGTTAATAAATTAAATAAAAGTAAATAATTTGTGCATGAAAGAAATAATTAAATTAAATAATTGATATTTAGAAGTGGTGGTGACAGAAACCCTAAAAGGTAATTAGATTCTATATTAGAGGGTTTTCAGGTCATTATTGCACACACAGGTTTTGGAGAGCTACTCGAAGGGTTTGGAAAAGAAGGGAATTTGTTGTGGCTTGAGGGATTTTGTTTAGGAATTTTCATCTTGTTGTCAGAGTTTAGCATCGGTACGAGGTAGAGTTTTGAAATTTCAAGAATGTATTTTCAGTTGGAAAAGATCTGTTTGCTCCGTGTTTGATTGGGTGCTTAAATCTTGTTTGCATTCTATTTATTTTCTCAAATATGTGGGAATAAATTTGATTCTTATTTATATTTACAAAAGAAAATCATAGAGAAAATTAATTAAATCACATAGGGTTTGAAAGAAAAGAAAATTCTAATATGAGAAAATTCGAATAGTTGCCCATATTCCTCCTATCAGGGTAAGATGGCGATTGTTTACTTATATATATATATATAAAATAAAAATATTGTGTTATTTATTTTTAATTAATTATGAAATTAATATAAAATAAATTTATTTTTAAAAAGAAAGGAAAAAAAAATGTTGTGGGTGATATTTATTTATATTAAAATTATAGATATAATATTTTATGCGGGGGTTTTAGTTTTAAAAGTATTTTAAAATATTAAAAAATATATATATATTAAAAATATTTCACCTTTGAGGTAGTTTTGGCTAGTAGGTATTCCATGCCTAGGAATGTTTTATGTTTGATTAGCCATATGTGGATCGTTCATTATCTTCCTTGCACGATGGGAGTGGAAGCTTGACTAGGTAACCACGATGTTGGGAGGTAGTGTCTTCTCACCATTTGGGTCCCCCTCACATTGCCAACTGTTGGATGTTCGTTGCAAAAGATGTACCTTTATCATTCTTATTTCTTATCTCAGAGACTTCTTTTCAGATGATGTAATAATTCTATCATGTATTTTGATGTATTGTATCTATTCGCACATATCCTATGACATGTGCAGTGGATGTTATTAATTGGATGTACTTTCATTGTATTAGTTATACTTATGCTTCGTATGCTTTGTTTATGCGATTATGTGTCTGTTATTACTTATGATCATGAGACATTGTACTTGGAACTTAAACTAATTAATTTAAACTTCTTAAATGTGACTCAACGTAAAGGAACCCTTGAGGAATTGAAACTGTATTTGTAATTGCTAATGTGTATTTGATGTGTATGTTCATATTGCTTCCGCATTAATGTTATCTTGATGTTGTTTAAACTTTTTTTTTTTAAAGTTTAGTAAACATTGTAACATGTTAGGTTTATTTCTCTTGGGTTCCCGAGCGGGGCGTTACATAAGAAATTAATAGGTGGTAAAACATTTAATGTAGAAAAGTTACATGAAGATTTGAAAATTGTATATTGCTAGGTTTAAATATTTTTATTTATTAGAAAAAGTTGGGATGCACTAAATGATTCTTAATCAAAAAATTAAATTAAATTTTAAATTTTTTGTTAATATTTTTTTAAAATGTATATTTTAAATTATCTTTATTTTTATTTTATAGGTGGACACTATTGTATAAAGTCACATATGTTTGATAGTAAATGTTATATATATATATATATATATATATATATATATATATATATATATTCATTCTCAATTTTTAAGAATTTCTAATAATAGATCTCATTTTACTTATATATGACTCATTTAAATTTAATTAATCTTTTAATTATTTAGAACAAAAAGAAAATATAATGACTCATCTTCCAATATATTATTAGCATGTTTAATATTGCCACTCAATGGTAAAACTAAGTTGAGTGTTGCAATATAAAATATTTATATTTTTAGTCAGAGGTGAAACACTTTCACTTTGAAGTGGGAAGAAAAAATTGAAAGCAAATGGAGAGAGAATGGAGTAAATGTTCTTACAAACAAAGACTCCTAAATTACTTTCACTTTCTTAAATATGAATGGCAAGGTAAAAAGAATGTAAATTATTCTTCAATAAAAATCACTCTTCTAAATAACTATAAAGATGAGGAAAATTATAATATTAATTTGTTTTAGAATATTTAGTATTAAAAAAATGTGTGTGTGTGTGTGTGTGTGTGTGTGTGTGTGTGTGTGTGAGAGAGAGAGAGAGAGAGAGAGAGAGAGAGAGATTTGATGGGAATGACAAAGAAGAAGGAAGCAAGAGAGAGAGAGGGATAGGAAGGGGAGAGATGAGAGTGTGGAGATGAATATATGGAATAAAGATATTTGAGGTGATAGATAGTATATAGATACATATAAAAGTTCAAATAGAAATAGAGCAAATAGAATATAGATAGTGAGAGGTGAATGGTAAAGAGAGGGGTAAGATAACATAGAGATAGGGATGGATAAAAATCTGTGTGTGTGTGTGTGTGTGTGTGTGTGTGTGTAAGAAACATATAAGGGAAACTATAAGGAGGTAGATAGGGAGAATGTGTGAATTAGAGAGAGACATGTGGATATAAAAATAGAGAGATGTATAAATATAGAGTAAGATGGTGAGGAAGAGATAGAGATGTTAAATTATTGAATTCAAATAGCTAGGTTGTATATTTCATATAGGAAGTAATAGTCACATGGATACATAGTTGTAATGAGAAATAAGGAGAGGGTGGCAGGGGAGGGGTGTGAGGAAGAGTGTAAGATAAATAATATAAAGAAAAAAGAGGGGTAGAGATGTGAAAAAAATGATAGAGATAAAACTAGATAGAGAAACATAGGGAGAGGCAGTATGTAGATAGATGGATAGAAATCGAATATCGAAGTGGAGATAGTGATGAAGGGAGAGACAAAGTGAAGGGGAATGGGAGGGAGATAACTAGGAAGAGTAGAGGAGGGAGATAAAGACAATGAATGGTCTAAATGTATATGAGATGACAGATGGATAGTAGATAGATAAGTAGATAGATAGAGCACATATATAGAGTAAATCAAAGATAAATAAATGAAATATGATATAGATACATAGAAGTGAAAGGTAAAGAAGGGTAAGATACGATAGAGATAGGGAGGGAAAAAGGAGTATCTATGTGTATAATTAATAGAGATATACAGATAAGTGTATGAAAGTAGATAGATAGTGTTTTCAAATAACTATTCAAGTACATCATCACAAGTATACAAGACTAGTAGCGTAACCCTTGCACCCTTCAAAGGTGCAATTACTTGTATATAAAATTTTATATCTTTTTAAGTTACAACCAACTTATATTTGAAGGTAAACAAAATGCCTATCATATTAAATATCCATTTAATTAATATCTTCTTACATGCCTTATTTATAATTAATAAAAACCCTAACTACTTAAGAAAAAATGAACATAAAAGATATTAAATTCCATGCATAAATACCAACATAAAAATATGCATTTGAAAAATAATAATAATAATAATGTGGTGAAGACATTGGTACCTCAATATCCCACAAACTCACGATTGTATGGTGTTGATAGCTTTGGAGTGATGTGGAGATAATTATGCCTCCGTTGTCCCAATTATTTATGTTCCCAATCCAATCTAAGTTTGGACGGAACATCAACTTATCTCTGGCATTTGATTGGCCCGTCTCAAATTAATCTTTATCCATCATTGAGTGTTTTCAATTGATATAAGAAACTTAAAATACATACATTATAAAGAGTATGAAAATTGAAAACATTAGTAGGTACGAGGTTGTTAAGCTGGGAGCCAAACAATTTGAATATGGGCCCTCTATTGACAAAGTGTTATGGAAGTAATGGCTTTTGCTTTTACCCACACATATTGGGTTTGTTGAAACGTGGCTTCAGGAATGGATAGTGTTCAAAATTAGGTGGAGAGAATCGATTTTTAAGCTTATCCCTTTCATTTATAAGTCCATCTCACCTTACTTAGAATAGTGAAGGATTGATCATGGTTAGCTTATTCATTTTTTAATTTTTTTTTTAATTGAAAGAAGCATTTTATTATCATCCTTGTGCTACTCTACTCATAGTCGTGTACACTTTGTTTGAGTGCAAATTTAACTTTCATTTCTTCTATTTCACTACAAATTTCTTATCTTCTTCTAATAAACAAAGATATCTAGGTATTCATGAGATTTATAGTTGATTGATTTTTATTTTTATTATACTAACATTTTCAATTGTACTTTTGTCAATTAATTTTCATTATCAAATTTATTCTACTTTTAAGGTTTGAAAACAATTATTTTTAATTAATTTATAATCAACATTTTCTTTTTTTAATTTGCGGATCTTAATTTTCATGGAGTTTATTATGATTTTTTGCATTCAAAAATGTCAACAATAATAATTCTATAAGTATCTGGAAAGTTACATAAGCCTCTCAAAATAGTTTTCCAAAGCTCCACCTTGGTTAGCGGCACCAGGAGAGTGTTCTCCCCATTTGTCTAGAGTTGTGGGAGGTGTGAGGTAGACATAGTGACTATTGTAGAACAATGCACATTAGAAAAAATAAAACATTGGGTGATGTTTTGGATAGTTTCTTGTACTCCGAAATTATTTTAAGGTTAGAGTAAGCTAGAGCTAGCTTCCTCTACAAAATGCTAAAAACTACTGCATCAGTACTTTGCATCTTAGTATCAACAATCCTTCATATTAGGATCTGGGCATGGCTCTTTCTTTCTTCGTGTAGTGTTGTGTTTTCTTTTTAATTTTATGACATTTAGGTAGTACTTTGTGTAATTTGTTTTTCCATTTCTCTAATATTTGGGTGCTCCCTTCTAAACATGTTTTCTCTATTTAGTGCATACAATAGTGAGAATGACAGAATGTTTTGTTGAATCTTCAAGAATGACTGAATGACTCCCTCTGGTAGGGACAAGAATAGGAAGCACTAAGTGCCTACTTGTGCACACTAGAATTTGATTTTGTTTGTTGTTTACTTCATCAGTTAGATTTTTCATTTTTATATGGTGCTGGGATCTCAATTCTAATATTCTTACTATGCTAGGTGCTTGAATATATCGAGAACTCGTTGAGTCTTTATTGTTTATTTCTCCATAACAAGTCTAAGTAAAAACCCTAGTAGCACATCAAATAAGGTTTAGGTTCCTCTTTCTAGAGATAAAGAGTGCTAGGTTTCAAATGTAGTTCCTACTATTAAACCTATATTCATGTGATCCTAGCCTCGCGAACAATCTTCTATTGTTATCAAAAAAAATTCCTAGCATTTATTTCTATCATTTTCTACGATCATTTTATTCTTGTTGGTAGCAACTCCCAACAAAATTCTATTCAATTTTGAGCCGTAGAATCCAAATAGACTTAGAATTGAAAAGAATAGTATGTGTTCAGAAATTAAGAACAAAGACCAAAGCAAAAATACCTTGCAAAACTTGTTACAATTTCTTTTTTCAGATTATAAAATAATTTCTTCTAGAATTTGCAATAAAAAACTGAGCCAAGCATACATTCAAAAACTCTTAGAAATAATAATGGATTTATCTAGGATGACAAGTTTTAGCATTATCAAAAAACTCCTAGGAAACAAATGAAAGAAATGATTTTGCAATGTTTCCACTACATAACTAGGAGATCCATATATGGAAAAAAAATTATTACACACCTAGGAATACAAGCTATTAGAAACATTTAATGTTTTCAAAGTTGTGTTCGACACTATTAGAAATTATTGATTCTTTCAATTACTAGAACATCAATTTCAATTCCTTCAAATCTCTATAAATTATAGAACATCAACTTTAGCTCCTTCAAATCTTAACAAAATTATTCCATAATTGTTTTGTTTTGCTTTCACTACTTCAAATATTCGTAAGTCAAGTAAAACATTGGTCAAACACAAGGTATACAACGATTCCAATCTATCACATTGTTTAACTTTTTCCTAATTAGCTTCTAAAATTTCAATGAGTCATCTAAAGTGATGAACATGGCTCTTTGCATATTCCTTTGTATTAGTTGCTTAGCCACTTATTAGTCCCTGCTTTATTTATATGCACGGAACTAATGTTTTCAATTGCTTACTCTTAATAAAAAAATTTAATGAATAATATGGCAATATTAAAATTTTAGAATTTTATTTTTAAAATATTTTTCTAACTATTATTTCTTTTTTCTTATTGACTGGTTCGAATTTAACTGGATTTTCATTATTATTTCCATTAAAAAATACAAAAAAAAATCTTAGACTCTTCCAGAAACTTCACCATTGACTTCTCTTGAAGCTTCTTCACCATTGACTTCTCTTGAAGCTTCTTCACCAAAATGAAACCAATCATTTCTATTTTTCATCAGCCGCACTTGCACATGCATCTGCAATGGAGCTATTAAACCAGAATGTATGTAGACCCATCAGAAGCTTCAAATTTTCCATTAGCAATTCTTTGAGATTTCTTTGGCGAGAATTCATCTCGGAGAAAATTTAGATGTTGTAGTTCTTTCTCACACATTCCCAAACTGATCATTCTTTTGGTTTTCGTGATCCATGTAAAATACAAGCGAATTTAACAATGACAATAGAGTTTCCCTGATGCTATAAATTATCTACTACTACTCCCATCAGAAACCATTGATCTGGGGAGCTGAAGTTATGGTAAAAGAAGTTTACCCGTTTATGGTCAATGTCAAAAAACTGTCTATCTATGCCACTAAGTTCTTGTCCATGCCCTTAAAATTACATCTACAAAAAAACCTATTACCTCAATAAACTCTCAAAATTACATCTACAGACAAGAAATTTTGACATGGGAATTTCCATACATAGGCATACTCTAGCCTCCATACCTGTAGAAGTCTTACAGGACCGTTTACATGGATTCCCTAGCTGATGGATCTGTGCTGGCAATAAAAGCGTTGAAACCCTCTGCGCAAATAAAGACACAATTCAAGTCGAAAAGGTTGGCAAGATTGGCAAGATTGGTGTAGTCTGCCCATTACTCCCCTGTTTTGTTTATAGCCCAAACAAACTGATTACAAACTGAGTTTTGAAACCCATCAGCTGATAGGGAATGTAATGTTTGTGGAAAGCCATGAAGTTAACCTTAAGTGGAACTAATTCTCTTCTATTGGTATTTCGTTCTTCATAATTCAATATCTAGTCTTCCCGTTTAATTTATACATTGTTCTATGTAATATTTAGTCATGATAGTTATACCGATTCACTGCTCTTGAATTTCGGCATCTATGATTTCTTCACAGTGTGAGTCTTCTTGTTTCGGGTACAGCTTCAATTCTGTGCCATTCATCACCAATTCTTGTGCCCTACAGTGCATGCAGATTTGAGGGGTAATGGACTACAATTGGGTGTACTGCGGTTACAACTCTCGCCAGTTCTTCTCTATTAACCACTGTTTTTGGGCGAAGATTGCTCTCTGGGAAGGATTTCTTTCAGCAGACGAGCGCATTGATTTCCAGATTTCTTCGGCCGACTAAAAATTAGAGGGCCATTTGTCTGTAGCAAATGAACGGCAGGCCATGGGCATTCCAAATTCACATTTAACTGACGAGAGATCTTATGGACAATTATGTTAGAAATATCAGGAGGATTCTACGTTGTTTGGCAATAATTTTTCTTTGTTTACATTTCAAATTTTATTTGTGAGTGTGATGTTCACATCAATTAATATTTTCCATCGTAAAAAAGGTATGTTTTATTTATAACTTATATCACACTAATTCATATTTTCTATTATTTCAAAATGTTTTTTTATATTCAAGAAATCTCAAATAATTATCACATTAATTAATAATTTACATCATTAAAAAAAAATTACTTAAAATATTTTTTACTACTAATGTTTAAGGCCTTTTAAAAATCATTTAAGGAATACACATGTTAAGAAATAAATATTCAAAGCAATTGTTAAATTATTTTTTGGAAGTTCAATAATAGTCTTTAAAGTTTACTTTGTAACTCTAATTTTTTCAATCCATTTGATGTGATTACTTAGTGCTTTGAAGATGTGTTTTGACATTTAAAATCTGATTTCTAGATTTCAATGATCTCAATAAAGTTAAATGCACATGCCTCGACTACCTTCTACCCCTTCGAGAAGGAAGGGACTCAAGCTCTCCCATAGCTCTTGTTTTATTTTTATTGCAGATTTGCAAATAGGAAAAAAAATCTGGATACATAGTTGTTTTATAAGTTGCCTAATCTAAATTAGTTTTAGCTGAATTTAAAGAATTTGAGATGCTAAAATCCTACAGTGAGCCCAAGTCCACAGTGTTAACCACTTGGTCACAATTGTTCTTCTGTGTAACTGTCTTATCTGATTTGAAAATATCTAGCTCATATGTAACTAGTGATTTCTATAATCTCTTACATCAAGTTGCATCTCACATAATTATACTTCATTTTCCTTCTTTATTATGTGTCTACATTTGATCTACAAACTTTAGTTGCTAGTGAACTACAATCTATTGAGAGATGAAACAATTCAAAGTAGAAGAATTTTTTCACCATTTGTCATTATAGGTTTTGCTTGTTTGTTCCAAATTTAGGCATTATATGTTCTCAATTTGTAACACTTTTAGTTGTGGTGATTATAGCTTTGAAAATCTATGGAATTCACAGTCATAGGTCACTTTCTTAAGAAAGAAATACTAAACTTATTCTTTTCAAAAGTAAAGTAGTATATTATAATCAATTAATAAATTTGTGATCTTCATATATATTTATGCAATGTTTTTTTCATCGTCACCATTTTAGATTGTATTTAAATATTTGTCACCATGATTACAAAGATAGTAATAAATAGACAGGATCATACTTCATAGTTTCCCTATTTTTCTATTTCATCTTGAAAGATAATCCAAAACTTTTTTATCCTTACAATTACATTGACAAGCTATGTCATTTTCATTATATCCTAATCTTCCAAGAAAAACTCATAAGCATGCAAATTCAAGCACATATATGTCAAATATACTAGCAAAATACATTACCTTACTACTCTTAATCACAATCAGCCCCTCAAGAGAACAAACTATCTTTGTGAAGAACTCTTATTCTTTTGTCATTGAATGAAGTCATAGGTAAATGAAGAAAGTTTCCATTATTACTTGAAGACCCATCTTTGACACTTGAGACATGTCTCTTCTACTAGAGACATCTCTAAAAATTTCCCCAAGCATATGGCTCTTTTGGTCACCCTCTCCTATCATCTCCAAAGTCTCCTGACCAGAAATTGACATCTCCTGTAAAAAAAACTTAGGGCAAAACATGTTATAAGGTGAAAAAGTAAGACAAATAAAAAATTTAAGCCTACATAAGATTTCATACTAATATTTTTGATGGTACAGTAATCCATGCTAAGTTATAATGCTCAGATCTACTAAAGTGTATACATTTTGAGATGGACAAAAACAATTGTATGATTGGTTTCTTGTCATTGTGGTGTTCTAAAGAGAATTTGGCTTTACTATTTAGAGTTCTTGTATGGTTGATTTGGTATTCTTGCTTTCTGTGTTCTATGTTACAATATTTTATGGAAATTATTAAATATATTAAAAAAATGGAATCACCAAGTATGTATGTCTCCTATTGTGTCTCCTATCTATGAAAATTAGTCATATTGGTATCCATACTAGTCTCTAGTGTCTCTAAGTTCCCTCATCTACTAGTAATTATGAAAGTTTCACTAGGACAATAAATGTTAACAAGCTTTAGAGGAGTTGAAGAGGAAAATAAGTACAAAACATGTCCTAGCTTTACCCTACTTGCAAGTAATAGTTGAGGTAGAGACAAATGCTAATTGATTATGCTACAGATGTAGTGCTTTTGCAAGGAGGATGGCCAATCTGTGATCACTTGAAAATGTTCAGAAGGGGTCCATTTTGAATTATAGCACCTACAATATGGAACTTATGCATTGGTTTAGCAAAGAAGTGGAAACATACCTCATGTGAAAGGAGACTGTAGTACACATACAATGGTAGGCACAAACAAAATTAGTATTATAGTAGTTGAGATATTACAAATGGATGGGAATTTTGTAACAGTTCCTTCTTATGGTCAAGTATAAGCATGGTGTGATAAATACTATTGCTGATATATTGTCAAGAATGCCTTGTTTATTTATTGCAAGTAGCTTCTTGTGTTGGAGTCATTTTCTTGTGAAGTGCATGTTGAAGACAATTTTCAAGTTGCTGATTTTATAGAGGTATACTAGACAAGGTAGATATGACATCTCTTTCTTCCCAACCTCTTCATTATAAATAGTGTGACCACATCCTCTTACCTACTCTAAAGATGCTACCTTAGTCTTGTATTAATTTTATAATAACACCTAAGCCATAAAGGTCTATCAACTTTAGCTTGGTAATCCTCCTCATCAAAGGTTTATAGTTCTCATTATTTCCAAATTTTAAGACCCACCCCTTTTTGATACATGTATGTGCATTCAAGAAAAAAATAGATATTACAATTGGACTATAAAATAACGATGAAAATATATTCCCCGGCCTCAAATATTAGTGCATATATTTCAAATAATCCGGACAAAAGAAATGAAGTAAATCCCTTCATTCAAGGACAAATTAGTGAAGAAATTTTGGTTACTTGAATCCAAAATTGCATTCAAGGGAGCACCAAAAAATGAAAAAAAAAAAAAAAATACAATTCAAGATAATCAAAAAATATAATTCATTATTCAAATATTCTCAATCATATGCATCTCTATTCTAGTAGAAATAATTTTGTCTCTCATTCTTGAACTTTGATTTGAACTATATTCATTATAAAGAATGCCAGGCACAAAACATAATGAATAAATATTTGGTAGCAATATTAAATGTGTAAACAAGGAGAAAAATTCATTCAGATGGTACCAAAAATGGGTTTCCAATCTTTTGATTAATGTGATTATCATAGATTTAAAAGCTCTTGTGATTATCCATCAAAAATTCACTAAATACTCTAAAAAATATTCCACATGCCTAATAAAACAACGGTCCATTATGATGAATCCCATCCAACTGCTGTGAAATGCATTGATGAATTAAGGTAGCAAAATATCATCGGGGTGACCAAAATAACAAGGAGGAATGGTCTAGACACGTGACAAATTATTTTTTAAGAGAATTATTTCAAAAATATTGTTTGTGTGGTCAAATGTAGTAAAGGGAATCCCTTCTACGTTAATCACTGCCTATAGAAAAAAAGTGATAAAGGCATAATAATGAAACCATTGTTTGTTGTAAAGATACATGTGAATTGCTCAACAAGGTATCTAGAAATGAGGAGCAAGACTATTTTCATAGGATGAACCAATCAACACTGCCAATATTAAATTGGTTGACAATAAAAAAAAATTCTACCACCGCAATACTACAAAATCAAGGATCATTTTCCTACCACACACAAATAACCATAGTTAGCATTAAAGCTTTAGGGGACATTCATATGCAAAATAATTTGCAAATACAAATATCTAAACCTAGATACTACTCACATAGAAAAAATGGAATCTTCCAAGTCCAAGGCCTACCAACTCAAATCCAAGGCTGCCCATTTTTCTAAAAAGTCTTGCAATTGGCAAACATAATTAAACTATTGTATTTCTTCAAGTAGAAAAATCAATCACAGCAAAATTGCCATGAAATACTATAAACTCCCTACCCTTATGTGTTGCTTTTTTGAAGGTGAATTTGAACTACTTCACCTACTTCTAGGACTATTTTTTCCTCCTCTCACGGGCCTAAAGAACCATTAAGAAAAATTATCAATAAAATGTAAAAAATGAAATGAGCATACAAGCCCAAGCTATAAATAGAGCATGCACCTTCTTAGATTTGGATTCTTTGAAAGTTTCCTATCTCCATGAGAGGAACACTGAAGAATCAAAGATGCCAAATAAAACTCAATATCGTGGATGTCTTGAATATGATATATCAAAATGCAATTGTGTGCACTGTTACATATGATCAAGTGTTCCATCTACCTCAATAAGCATTTCTAGACATACAAATACATGAGATATCTAAATTCAGTTTTGTGTTCCATCAACCTTAATGAGCATTTTCAGATGTACAAACAAAAAGAAAATCAAAACAACCATGATTCTAGACCAAAAAACTTGTCAGAAGTGACTAATGATTATTTAATGCACCTTTTATGGACTAGGAGATTCAGAGGAATATGAATTGGATCTTTCATTCTTCCAAGGAGGTGATCATGCCTTAATAACAAAAATTTTGAAATAGCTTTGAGTAACATAGCTTTAGAAATAGTTTTGGGTATGGAAACGAGTACCATGCAACATTGAAAAGACGACAATTCCCAATTGTAAAAGACTAGAGTCATGGATTCTTTGGACATAAGGCATAGATGATAGGTGACATGATCCTAGGTAGTCCAATGGACAACACAAGCAACCAAGGCCTAGATAGAAGATGTGTTGTAAGAATGAAAAAACAATATGGATATTAAGTGTTAAGCAAAGAAGAATACTAGGACTGGAACCATTATAACTACATGTATGTTTCATATAGGGCATTCTCTCATTTTCATGCTCTCATGCTAAATCTCTATATCTATTATGTTACAAATATGCATTTGAAGTCTACCTAATCATGACAATGGAGGTTGTTTTAGATGGTTTACCAAATTGTCTTCATGTATGACACTTATCTTCCAATCATAGTTGGGAAACTCAGTCTCGGCAAAACCTTGACAGACCTAAAAAAATTAACTTGGCAAATAATTGGGTAACTTAAAAATTGCTTGAATGTCTTTACAAACACTTTTTTTTCACTGCAAAATTTGATGACAAGAAGTATCCAAAAAGTGCTTAAATGATTACACAAGTGTTTTCATTTTGTACTAAGATTTATTGATTTGAATGCAAATGAGTACAAAACCTCATCACCATGTGAAATCCTGATGGCTGATAGCCTAATATAAAGGATGTCTAACAAAATCAGAATAGTAAAACTAAAAGTAACTACAACACTTTACATCTTTATCATCCTTAATCTATTGAAAACTAGGGGAGAGATAGATATTCTAGTCCTTGGAAAATGTTATGACTTTTAAATTGGCATGGAAGCCAATGGCTAGACCTCCAATGGCCAATTTTATAGTAGATGGCAATGAGTCCTCAATGTCATCAATGGCATTTTCTTCAAACTCATGGCCTTCAATTATTATAACACTACATTCAGAACTTGGGGGAGGATAGGGCAATTCTTGAGATATCCCAAAATAGACACCAACCATATTCCATAACAATATTGTGACTAGCTATTCTTTTTGCTAGAGTAATCATCACTTAGCCCATTTTGGACAAGTAAGCCATTTCTCATGTGTTGTAGATTTTGGTGCTAGATATTTGCCATGGATAACTGGCCTTAGAAATTTGGTTTCTGTTTAGTTTAATTTGAGCTTCACTCGGTTTCGAGAATAGTTTAATATTATCTATCTAGCAAGGCCAACCATGTGAAGGTGGAAGCTCATTTGGCTCCTCTTGCCCCCCTAACATCACTCTAAATTCCTCATTAACATCTAATAAGATTCATTCATTCAACCATTTTTGAAATATAACATTCAATCATTATAATCACATGATAACATTCATTAACACATAAAATTCTTTAACACACAACATTCATGAATAATTCATTAACACATAAAATTCATTAACATCATTTCATGTTGGGCTTCTTAATGTTCTTTTTTTTAAATGTATTTTGTAAGAGGAATATCAATGTCCTCATCATTCCCCTCCTCTATTGATTCTAATGCCAACACATGTCTCCTCCTCATCTGTTTAAGGACAGGTGGCCGCTGCACCAAATGGGAGTCTACTGCAAAAACAACCGCATCATGAGTTAAATTCAAACCATTTATAGTAGTGAATTACATTTATTTAAATAAGTAAAAGAACTATAAATAAATAAAAATATTTAAATGAACAAACATAGATTTTCTTTACCTCAATGTGCCACATGATCTACATGGTGACTAGTCTTAACATCCTCCAGCACTCATTCAGCATGGCATTATGTATCCTCTAAAATATACACAAAAAGGTTACACCAAGTTCAATTTGAGATGTTAAATTGTATTAATAATTAAATAATTATTTTTAAATAGAAAATGAACACCTCCATTGACACTACGATGCACATCAAGGGCTTCATCATGTGGTGTATAATAAGGATCTCTGTTACAAATAGGAGGTTGCATTGCAATGTCATGCACCCATTATTATTAAATAGATTTTTGCTCAAGTTTTCAATTTCTAATTTATTTATTATTGCATATTTACCTATTCACATGATGTAGGAGGCTCTTGGGTTGGGCTAGTGGAAGCTTGGCATAGGCATTCAACCACAACTTGATAGCCTTCCTTGAAGGCAATTTTTTGGTGTTCTCTTGTGGCCTCTAAATTATATTCAGAGCCTTGCATTTTTTGATTAAAAAAAATTATTTCCATTTTATAAATAATTTTTTTAGGAATTTATTTACTCCTACTTACAATTCATGCTTTAATTTTTGAATATCCACCAAAGCCAAGTTTATGCTGCCCAATCTTTTCCAGCCTAGCCTTTGTTGTCTTTCATCTATCCTGCAACCTATGAAAAGTTTGAAATATGTTAGATGATATAGATATAAAGAGTCCTAATAAGTGCATTATAAAATTGTACTAGTAGTTAATACTATTGCATACCTTCTTCTCTCATTTGCAGGTGTAACTCCTCTTTTAACATCCAGGTTTTCCTTTGCATCCAAAATGAAGTCATTCCAATCCTTCTTTGAAATAAAGGGAGCACGCTCATACTTTGGATTGTGGACGAGATTTTTTCTATAGGAATCCCTCACAGTGTTAAGATCTTTTGCAACTTTTTCCAAATTTCCTTCTTAAAAATATTACCAAACTCATGAACTAATCTTTAATTTTTTTCTTGCAAGTTCCACCTTTTAAGAAACAACACAAAATTGTTCGATAGAAAAATTAACTAAAGTTGTGTACATTGAATATACTAAAATAAAAGTTGTGTACTTTATACATATGGTGGGCCCAAATATCCTTAGTGCATGGTCATAAAGAATCTTATAAAGCAATTAGTTGCCACAAAAAATGTCATGGGATCGTCAATCCAAAACTTGTTATTAATAGGTAAATGCATATTACAATATAAATAATAATAATTTAAAAGTACTAGGAAGCTTAAGACATCTCAAAGGCATCAATTCATTGTTGTCAATCAACAATGATGTATGCATAGCTCCCATGCTAGAAATAAGGGTAGATCTAGGAAATGATGGTGAATTATCACCAATACATGTACTATGATTTGTATCTGGCGTCACAGACATCAGCAGTGAATCTACTACTAGATGCACCTTGATAAAAGTACAAATTTTCAAATCATAATTCACACAAAACCAAATATATCAAAACAAGGATTTTCCAAGCATAAACTATAAAGGCATCGATGTTTGCATGGCCCTTGTTGCCAACATTGCAGTCGAAAATCTCTGATGTATCTATGTCAACCTCCTAGGAGTCTCCTACACTTGATGACCTAGTGAACAATACATTATTAGCAAAGGCATTATGATATAATAAAAGTAAGATTTAACAAGTTTGTGAATGTTCAATTAAAGAAAAACTTCTTTGTAACTTGTCAACTTAAGGATTATTTTACTTGAGGCGGTCGAAGCTCTGCTAGTACCGGCCTCACTATGATGTCCTCAATGAGGCACTTGAGCTTGCAAAAAATATTGTAACAAGAACACATAAATATTTTAGTTCACAACATAAAATTAACCTTTATTGAACCTTTTTTATAATTAAAGATTCATTATTGCTTACTTCAAAATGAAGTGTTATGGCCATCAATTCCTATTGCCTCTTTAGTACCTCCTCCGTTGGATTTGGGTCTTCGAAAATGCTCATAATTTTTAAATTGATTTTTTCATTTTTTTCCTCATCATATACGTTAAATTAGGCACCTCTGGGATATCATCATTAGAAGGGATGGGTGCCTCTATTGTTGCAGGAACTTTTCCCCTATCCTGAACATCAAATTATGATAGAAATATCACTAAAATTTTCATTAAAACTCCAAAAACCTAAATAAAATAACATAATAATATAACATTTTTTAACTATCTGATTTGTACAATTTCAATAAGGTTTACCATCGCTGAGGAATGGGTGGGAGCTAGAGCATCCTCATGGCCTCTATCCTATGGGGGATCCATATTGTCCTGTGACAAAGATTAAATATAAAAACTTTAGCAATCATAAAAAAATGCCTGTTATTTCTATATTAATATTTTTTAGTTTTTTTTCATCTTGTATGTTAAATTAGGGACATTTGTGATATCCTCATCAGAAGGGGTAGTAGTTGCCTATGTTTTTGAAGGTGCTCTTCCTTGATCCTAAACATCAACGGGTAAAAGCACAAACCTATGTCACCATTTGTAATATCTTTCATAATTTCGGCTGAAAGCCTTTTAGCCGTAACAATTTCACCCGTAACAGTTCCGGCCGAACATACGTACCGTTCCAGCCGAAACCCATTTGGCCGAAACGATTACGACCGAAACCCCAAGCCGGAATAAAAATTGCCACAAACCTCTAGTGACTATCATTGTTACTGTAGTTGTTCCTAGATTTCTGGAGAGCGGGTCAAGGGTTTCGGCCATAACTGGTTAGTGGTTTTTTCCTCCCCATTTTTTAATAGTTTTTAAACATATTTTTTGATTAATAGATGTTAATTGTACTTAAAATAGTTGTTTTTGACCTATTTTGTGAGTGAAATGCTTAAAATTGTTTATTTTTTAATAGGTTTAAATTATTTTAATTATTTTAGATTGTTTTAGAATGGTATTTAAATTAATTTGTTAGAAAAAATGTAGTTAAACATGAGATAAAAATGTAGAAAAACATTAATTAAAAGTGTAGAAAAACATTAAGTTAAAATATAGAAAAATATTAGGAAAAACATTAGGTTAAAATACAGAAAAACATTTGGAAAAGCATTAGGTTAAAATATAGAAAAACATTAGGAAAAACATTAGGTTAAAATATAGAGAAACATTAGGTTAAAATGTCAAAAAAAATAGTTAAAAATATATAGAAAAACATGAGGTAAACATGTAGAAAAAATATTAGTAAAAAATGTAGCAAACCTTTAGGGGACATTATTCAGTTTCTAACATAACCTGATGGATCTAGAGGTGAAACAATAATATCTTATGGTGAAATTAATTTTGACATTAAATACACCTTCTAACATAACCTTATATTAACTACAATCATAACCCATACCACATTCTAACCATAACATAGGCCCTCTACTAACCGAATGAACCACACTTAGATATTGATGATGTTCATTTTAACAACTAGTTATTGTTAGGTAATAATGAGTCTTACATTACCAAACAACACATTAAGATCAGTTAAATGATATGTTTTTAGGTACGTTGTCCATGCATCTATGTCTTAAGGGGACAGAGGAGTCGTAATAGGTCATACTATTTTTTATAGGTTAGATAATAAGTCTTAATATGTATTATTAGGATATAATAGGTCTTATTAGGTAATGATGATTCTTACATTACCAAATGACACATAATGACCTCATGATACATTTCTAGGTATTTTTATCCATATATATGTTAAGGGGACCTAGGGACTCCTACTAGGTCATTATGTCTGTTATAGGTTGTAAGAGGTATTCATATGTTTACTAGCACATAATAGGTATTGTCAGGTAATAATGAGTCTTACTTTACCAAACAACACATTAAGATCACTTATGTCAACTACGTTTTTCAATACGTTATCCATACATGTGTGTCTTAAGGGGACATAAGAGTCGTAATAGGTCATACTATTTTTTTTAGGTTCTAATAAGTCTTAATATGTATTATTAGGATATAATAGGTCTTATTAGGTAATGATGATTCTTACATTACCAAATGACACATAACGACCTCTTATGATACATTTCTAGGTATTTTTATCCATATATATGTTAGGGGGACCTAAGGACTCCTACTAGGTCATTATGTTTGTTATAGGTTGTAATAGGTATTCATATGTTTACTAGCACATAATAGACTGACCTTACTATCAACCTTAATAAAACTATATCCCATTTACTTTATTAACATTCTTAACTCTAATTCAAACTACTAAATTAAGTCACGAGTTCTAAATTGTAAACTAACATTTGCTAACTAAACTCATTTACTCATCTAGTAACAAATTTTTCTATCCCTATGTCCTAACTCTCATCTACACTCCCCATAATCGTCAAAGCATTTACATCAAAATCTAGATTTTAGTCAAGAATTATTATTTTTTATTGCATGTATGTACATGTGTACACTTAGTTATCATTTAATCAAGAAATTTTATTTTATTTTTATTGCATATACATGCACATGTACGAATATTTATTTTTCACATTTGCATGAGCACGTTACAATGTACATTAGATATGGTCTCTAAGATAATTTGTTTTAAAATACATATGTATGTTACATGATTGAATTTAGCACCATACATTTAATGTTGAGTATTTATATGTACATGTGTTTCAAATTAAATTTAACTTTTAATTATTTTAATTTAAATACACTTGTATGTTTATATTTGTATATATATGCATGTGCAGATCTCTAGATATTTATCACATTCATATCCTCATATTTATTTTCATATATACATTATGGCATCTAGTTTTTGGGATCGTGCTCCTGCATCCTCAGGGGATGCCAGTGTTCATGGTGGGGGTCAAAGTACTGAGTTTGGTACAGCACATAGATTGACCTCCTCCACTCATGATAGACAGCAGTTATTTAGAGATACAGTTGCGAGATTATCTCGTGCTATGCAGGTTTTGGATACCTCACTTTCCTCTTCTACCACCCTCCCTAATAGGGAGAAGGTCACAGCGATGCGAGAGGAGTTATTTCGTATGATTCAGACAGTTGAATCATACAACCCTTTTGATGATATGAGCATTGAGACATTTTATTCTTCTTTATCTCACAGTGTCACTGGCACTGTGAAGTACACATAGATTGACACTGAGGTTTCCATCGGCATGGTGAAATCCATGTTTCCATCTTATGTAGATCGTCGCAGAGTCAGAGGCTACTCTGCGATGAAGTGTACTGATCCACTCGTCGCACCATTGATGTATCCTCATTGGTTGGCTACTCATCATAGATGGCAATAGAAGGATGAGTTCCCCCTATATTTCTGCAAACAATTATTTGCAGAATTTCATTTACACTATGATGTTGACTATACAGATTATCCAAGGCATGTTGGGCAAGGCCAGGGGAGACTTTTTGACAAATTTAGACCCGCGGACACTCTTGCGCCCATTGGTTATACCGAGAGGTCCATAGATGGCTACTGCAGGTGAGAGTGTTCCTGATGACACAATTAGGACACAATTTTTTTTGAGCATCGCCACCATCGCCACACAGTTACATGAGATTTCTTTTGATCGATGTAGTCGATATATGCTACGGTCTTGAGGTACCGCTCCCACAGCTGCATCATCTAGCACACCTGTTGATGATGATTATGGAGTTGCAGACATACCTTCTCCTGTAGACATTTTTGCAGTCTTAGAGGTGGATGCATTGCATCGTTTGGCATCATATTTAGCATCTGATCTTTTAGATGCATATCGAGCATTATCTACACTCTCAGGGATTCCACTTCATGACATGAGCTCTCAGATTAGACAGATTTTGTCACGTACAGCAGTCCCAGAGGATTCACAGAGGCAGGAGGACATTCCTGCACCTTCTACTACTCCTACTGCTACACAGGCCCAGGCTACAGCACCATCCCCAGCTACTTAGGACCCTACAACACCCCCCCCCCCCCCCCCTACTCAGGATCTCAATGGCACCATATAGCTTGGTCTATTTACTTCCATGCTTTCAGATCAGGGCTGCACTATTGACTTGGATGCTGATACTATTTTTTCATTACATGATTCAAATATCAGTCAGATTGGCAGAGCATTACATAATGCTACAGTAAATATCTCTATATGTTTAGATTTATTTTTATTATAGTAAATAATATGTCTATATGTTTAAATTAATGTATATGTGTTTGTTTGTGTATGTGTTATAGGGTTTGAGTGATAGTATGCTACATTTTGTTGATCTGCAGACACCGACAGATCCTACACGTCCTGAATCCCAGGTATGTTACAATCTATATATATATATATATATATATATATATATATATATATATATATATATATATATATATATATTTGATTTATATACATGTAGATCTTGATATAATTTGTCTGTACACATAATTAAATGGTTCAAGTTATCATTTGACATAGGGTTCAGATGTAGCTGATAGACCCTTTTGGGGACAAGCCCTAGGATCAGGAGGGGGGATGTAGCTGATTAGATCATATGTGGCCTTTTATTTTATTACACACATGTTATGTCTAGATACACATTTATATGGATAGTTTTATATGTTATTTCCATATGCATACATTTTATATCCAGACACTTGGATGTCTTATATGTTATTTTCAGATACATGGTTTATATGGACACTTTGATGTTTTATATGTTATTTCTAGATACGTGTTTATATCATGGACACTAAATGATGTTTTATATGTTATTTCCAGATACATGTTTATATGGAGATTTTGATGTTTTATATATGTTATTTCCCGACATTTGATACATGATCTATTTTTATACATTTGATATGGGTACATTATATTCTCCAGATATATGCACATGTATGTTATTGATCTTTTAATGTAGATGTCTATTTTATTGATATTTTGATGTCTTCATCTTTTATGTAACTTATGTATGTGTTATGCACATGTTTCTATATGTTATTCATATTTTCAATATTCAAGTTTACATGTATATGTATAGTTATTCATCTTAATGCCTTAATCTAAGTGTAATTAACTATATAATTTTAATGGTCGATGTACATAACAATATAACATATATTTAATGACATGTCTTAACTAACTGTATAATTAACTATATTTAGTCTAATTATATTTAATGTAGATCATGTATTAACTATATTTAATGACATGCCTTAATTAACTATAATTAACTATATTTAACCTAATTAACTATAACCAACTATATTTAATCTAATTAACTATATTTAATCTAATTATATTTAATGTCTTAATAATTAACTCTATTTAATGACATACATTCTTAATTAATAAAATATAATGTATGTAATATGTAACATAGTTCATATAACATATACATGTAAGAACATATAAAGATTATATGTACATAAATACATAACAACATTAACAATCATATGTAAGAAAACATAAACAATGTACATATAAATACATACAAATACTAAAAGGGTTGTCTTAAGGGGAGGTCCTAAGAGACCTGGTCTTAAATGAGATATCCATGTCGAATTTAAATAAAAATAACAATACATGTCTAATTTTGCATATGCAAGATAAATGATCCAATGTACAAAAATTTATAAAACAAATATCTTGTCAATATTAAATATGAAACTATAAGAGCTATACAGGCATAACTCAACTAGAGCTCCACAATAAGTACATAGGTAAACTAGAGCTCCACAAACAATGTATTGTTAGGATCCTCTCTACTTTTTATTATCTCTAGAAATTTTTCATGTTCTTCAATAGGAAATTTCCACTTTTGATTTCCAAAACGTACTTTTCTTTGTACTGCTTCAAATTGTAATTTGGTTGTTGTAACATGGTTACTGCAGTGTAAAACCTTTTCTCCAGGCTTGTATTCAATCAATTCAATACCACTACCAATTACCCTTGTTTGTTGATCTAATATGTTCCTTCAATAACAACTGATCCAATTGGATATGACTGTTCATCAGTATCTATAGTTCCTTCTAGCAACTTGTGTTTTGCTTTTGTGCATCTTAAAAGATAATAGTCCACATTTTCCGCATTATCTGGTAAGGCTTGAACTACAAAAATATCTCCTACATGTATATAAAAAGATAAATATATATTAATTTTAAAACAAATATACATGTATATTAATTTGTGTACATGTATATATGCACACAAACCTGCCATAACTAAATCAGAAATGTGCTCATAATCAGCTAAATATACAGGATCATGAATGTCAATGTCAATGTCAACATCTTCAAAAGGAGGCTTTCTAACTATCTCCTTCAAATCCCAATGTGAAACATATATCCATTCCCAATATTTTCACATGTACTCACTACACTGTCCTTAATGCAGTCATCACAAAAACATGTTTTCTCTCTTACTTTAATTACTGGAGGTTTATGGTTTCCTGTAGTCATCACTTGATGTAAACTTCTAATTCCAAGAATCGTTTGACAATTGCAAGGATTAGACCGATCTATATCTGTTACAAATACAAAAAAA
Source organism: Cupressus sempervirens (assembly GCA_028749045.1). Lineage (NCBI taxonomy): Eukaryota > Viridiplantae > Streptophyta > Pinopsida > Cupressales > Cupressaceae > Cupressus > Cupressus sempervirens. The sequence continues at coordinate 797,070,007 of CM053792.1, forward strand.
AATTGTCATATTTCAAAATAAATATTTAATTAAAAACTCAACTTGATTTGAAAAATACATTAAAAATAAATATAACTTAGTTCACCTTTCACCTCCCAAAAGTAACGCTTATTGTATTCAGTATCTCGAGTACCAAAATGAACTTTGCACCATTCAACAATTTGATTTGCGCTCTCTATCCTATTGCCTGTATGTACATACAATATGCATGTATATATAAAATTTAAAATATATGCTATTAGAGTATTAAACATGTACATTTTTAAAATGCGTATATTTACTTGCAAGTTCATGTTGTCGAAGTGCACGTTTTATACATGCTCCTGCTCCATCATGCTCCCCTTTTTCGTGTCCACTTTCAAAAAAATTCCATAAAAACCTAACATTGGTTCTAGCATGTTGCATTGCTAACCAATTAAATGCTTTTGCAGATTTGAATTGTCCTGTGAACATGAAACATGATAAGTATCTACAATTATCCATGTACATATATCAAATAGAAATAGACATATCCAAATAAATATAAGTTAAATAAATGTGTAACTATTTTTTGTATACTAACCTGCACATCCATCAAACCAAATCCAGTGCTCTGAAACATTTATTCCACGATTTCTAAGATCTTCAGAGAACATTGTAGAACAATGAGCCACATAACTCCTATCATGAACTCTATCATCACTAATATAGAAATGAACCTCTTTGATGATGATGCATTCATTTTCATCCAATCTTTCTATCTGATCCACCTCAAATTGTGCATGTCTATAGGTCACTTGTACAAATATTGCAACTTGTTCAGAATGATAATATTGGCTTTGGAGCTCTGTATGAGGTGCAAATGTATAATTCTCAGAAAAATCTACAACTGAAAGTATACAACTAGGTGGAAAACAATTTTTGGAATCACGAAACTATTTAGCTTGCCATCGTGCACCATGACAATGTTGGATATGTGGATATATCAATGGACGGAACTTGGCCATGAACTCATCATAATGCAATTCACTCTCCTTCAATACATTTTTTCTAGATTCATCCCCTCTATTATTTTGGTATGTCTCATATTCATATCTCATCCACGAAACTGGTGTGGATTCATTAATATTCTCAACTTGCATAATTTCAAAAAAAAATTGTAAATCTGCACAATCTTCACATTGATTTTTGATGCATTGCACTTTGAATTCATCTGAATCTTCTAATTTATCACATAATATGGACCTCACAAATTGTGTTGTACTACTAGGGATGACCAAATTAGGATCAAGTATTGCCATAACTTTTTTAAATGATTGCAAGTGTAGACCAAATTCAACATGATTTCTACAACAACAAGTTTCTCGCATCTTATTTATGCATACAAAGGAAGGACGTAAACTCTCAAACATTCTCTGAAATATTTTGACATTTCAAAATTCTTGTTTGAATGCTTCAAAAAGTTCACTTTGAGTTATATCTATGAAATGTTTTGGATGTTCAATTTTGGCCCCTTGTTTCTTGATCTTTAATTTGTATAGTATCATGCTTGTTGGAAGAAACACGAGAATGTGTGGTCCAAAATTCAATAACTTGTCTTTTTACTTCTTCAGAAATCCTGTCTTTTCAAGGAACTCTACAAATATTCAACCAGTTATTCTCAATTTTATCATCTAGCATATTTCTCCTCTTAATGTATCTCTGGACAGTTCTTCTAGATATATGTAGTACATCAAAAATTGCACGTACCTATTTTCTATGTGTCAATTTTCTACTAGATATAATAGTCATCAATGCTCTGCGTGCATTACTCAAATCACCTCCTCGAGTTGTGTTGTCAATTTTGTTATAAGCATTTTGCAAATTTTCAACTATTGTCTTATTAATATTATGGTCATGGCTTTTCCTATTATCAACACCCAACAACTCTAAAAAAAGTCTCATATCTTTTCTCCTAAATAACTTGACAAATAATTGTGCCTGTCCAAATATACTTTTATCCTTGAAATATTCATCCCACATGTTCTGAAAATGCTTTCTGATAGTGTTATCATTTATCATATCTTTAGATGGAATTTGGTTTAAAAGTAGTTCTTCATCCAAATCCATCAAACTTTTTATGCTTTCTAATTTGTCTGTATCAATAGAACTGTCAATTTCTTCCTCTTCATTACTTTCATTTTCTTCATGAATCTAATCATGTTCAAGAATTTCAGTAGGTTGGTTTTGAGCATGTTTTGTATGGCCTTTCATTTTGTCATCTCTTTTTCTATCATATTTCCTTGATCTTTTCCTTTTACTACCCATTGAATATTTCAATCTATAGAAAAATAAATAAAAAATTTAGATTTCACTAAATATCAGCTAATGGTTCAATATATAATACATAAAAATAAAAATAATTAGAAGAGAGAAAAAGCACCTTCAAAATATTCGATCCTTTGCAATATTGATTAAATCTACAGAATAGTTGTTGAAAATCGCTTCAAAATTAATTGTTTTTTGAAAATCTTCTTCCAATTTTCGCTGTCCCTGTATATTTAATTTTTTTAAATAGGAAAAACAATATTTTTTTATATCAAATAGTCACATTAACCGCTAGCGGTTTATTCTACTAATAGGGGTTTCAGCCGGAACAGTTTCGATCAAAACAGTTTCAACCGAAATAGTTACGGCCGAAATAGTCTATGTGGCAGCCTATGTGGCAGCCAAACAAGCAAAAATCAGAACTTCTGTAAACATCTCACTTTGAAGGCCAATTTGACCTACTAAATTGAAGTATTTTTTAAAACTAAAAATATACTTTTGTAGTTCTCACAGTCACAATTATGATTGTATAATTTTTTTAAAGTTTTGATTATGAATAATATGTTATAATTTGAAAATATTACAAGTAGGTATCTTAAGATTTAGGAAGATGTCTATTCAAAAATAAGAAAAAAATAGTAAATCATGTTAAAAAATTATTATTTTTTTATGGTGCACTAGAGAAGAGAGTCTTCTTCAAGAATATGTAATTTTTTTTAAAAAATATGTAGATTTGATGGAAAAAGTTTGACGGGAGAAAAAAACTGTCTATTTTTTATAACTTTGACTTTGACCAATTATAACTTCAAAAATATTAGCCCAATTTCAATTTTTCTTTTTCGGTGCACTAGGTATACATGTTAACTCTAACATATTCCAAAATCAAACCAAAATATGAACATTTTCATATATTTGTTTGACGAGAAAAAAACTCTATATTTTTAGTATTTTTTAAAAATTAAAAAATACAATTTAAAAATTCAAAGATAAATAAAATTTTCACTTAATTTTTTTTAAAGAAATTATAGACATAAACTTCATCCAATTTTACACATTTCATTACTTTACATCATCTTCAAATTCTAAGCACAAATGCCACTTTTATTTCGTTAAAGTTGAAGAATTTAAATTCTGATATCACTTCTCCTTTATAAAAGGTGACACGGGTTTGTGCTTTTACCCCAACTTATGATAGAAATATCAGTAAAGCTTTCACAAAACTCCAAAATCATAGGTAAGGACATTGATTAAGATTTTTGATTATTTTTTCAATTTTTTGTTTGCGTACCAGCTTGTTGTTTATCAAGCTTAATTCAATACCTAATTAATTTGAAACTTTGATACAATATTCATTAACAATAAACTTTATCATTGTTCAAGTCAAGAAGTTTATTATTTGCAATATGTCATTGTCATATGATTTATGATCTTCTTTTTCATGTTTTTAAAGTCTTCCTTCTTTTTTATGCATTGAAATAGTTATCATATATATTATTATTACAAACATACAACAATCTGAAATTGAAAACAATACATTACATTGGAAAACTTTATCATTGTTCTTATTTTTATTTTTTAAATCATGACTCATAATTTCAGATTTTCTATGAATATAAAAGTATAATTAAAAATTAAGTTTGATAACCAAGTACCCCCATCCCCTATTATGAAAATAGTCATATCGATATCAGTACCAATACCCTAAGTACCAAAAGTATCCTCGTCCCCATGCAACCTTGATAATAATATAACATTCTTCAACTATCTAATTTGTAAAATTTCAATGAGGTTTATTGTGGCCAAAGAATGGGTAGGAGGAGCATCCTCGTGGCCTCTATCTCATGTTTGATCCTTATCATCTTGTGACAAAGATTAAATATAAAAACTTCAGCCCACTGATCTTAGCGAAAAAAAATTTATTAATAAAATGGTATATAGTACTTGCCACCCTCATGATAGTAACTTTGTTTGTATCTATGTGATTTAAATGGTAATATATTAGTAGTTCTTCCCCTGTACTTATTTATTTTATTGCACATACAAAAACTTGATTCCCCTCACGCACCTCAAAAATGCAATTGGGTTGCTTATTAGTTGAGGAAGGTTGCTTACTATTTATAAAACCTACAATATTACTTGTTCCTTTTGGTCTCCCATCAATGTACATAGCAAATCTTTTACTTTGATAATTTTCTTTCCATTGTATATATTTTGTTGATAGTGCATACCTATGCATACTTTTTTTTTATTGAACAATCCACATCCAATTATTATAATTGTAACAAGGACCAACATACTTCATCAATTCAACAACTTTGTTGTAACATGCCTTTATCCCATCCATGGAAAATAGGCTCAAACCATGTAATGAGGATGGAGCTATGTGATATATCCTCTCATTAACACAAAAAATAGTGTTTATTGGAAGTAGCTCATTAGGTAGCCATTCTTCCTCAGTATGTGTGTGCCAAAAGGGCACCTTGATTTTGCCTTTTCTCTCATCATCATAAGAACATGACCCCTCTTTAGCAAGGAAAAATTATACATATGTGTTTATTGAATTTTTTTCTAATCTTTTGACCTCTAGTTGATCTCTCCATTTTAGTCATAGTACATGTAGAACTTTCATCTACCATTCCCTCATTTCTCTCATTCAATGTACATAGATCTGACAAGTACCTATTTGGTGATCCCTGTAATCCATCAAATGAGATATTGCCATGTCCTCGCTTCAACTACTAGAGAATTTTGATAATAATTAAATAATATACATAGAATAATCAAGTCATGACCCATGCATACGGTTCTTCTTTTTCTATACGTGAGAGATATAAAATGTACTAAATTGAAAGTGATTATATAATTACATGTCTGTATGGTTCTTCTTTGTCTATTTAAAAAAGAAGAATATAAAAAAATTATGTCTATTTAGTGACTTATACCTATTGATCCATGTCACTGTGCATGATCCTTGCCAAAGGGGTTAAATTTCTTTCATATGTTAATCATTTAGCTTTAGTCAGCTACAAATAATTTAGAAGACAACATGAACATTTCATTCAATTTATTTTAGAACACTTTCATGTGAAATGATCAAAGCTACTAGGAGTCATGTATATCTTTAAAAATTTAAACATGTTATTCTTAATGTTTATATTTGCACATATGGTTTTGAAAGAAAAATTTGGTTCATGTTGTACTTAACAATGAGAGCTTATTAGGAGTCATGTATATCTTTAAAAATTTGGACATGTTGTACTTAATTTTTATATTTGGGCATATGGTTTTGAAAAAAAAAATTGGTGTATGTTGTACTTAGTGATCAAAGCTTAGTAGTAGTTATTGATCATATTCCTTGTACATTTCAATCATGTCATTCTTCTTCGTCTATCTCATCATCATCTCCATCATCATCATCATCATCATCATCATCATCATCACCATCATTATCATCATCATCATCATCAAAATCATCTTCATCATCATCATCAAAATCATCATCATCATCATCGACACCATCATCATCATCACCATTATCATCATCATCATCATCACCATCACCATCATCATCATCATCATCATCATCATCATCATCATCATCATCATCATCACCAACATTGTTGTCATCATCACCATCATCTTGATCTTCTTCATCTTCTTTTTCTTCATCATCTTCAACATCTTCTTCTTCCATAACATTATATTTTATCAGCCTTCCTCTTGGTTCATCTCTAATAACAAATGGCCAACCCTATTTATGTGGAACCTTTGAGTAAAACACTTGCTCACATTGGCTTGGAAGAACATAGGGCTCATCTCCAACTGGGTCAAATGACATTGTATTAATCATTTCAAATCCATTATCATGTTGAATAACAATTCTATTTGGATCATTTTGATTCAGTCGTAGCCTATACCATTTGATGATGAATTGATCTACTTTGAAGGAGTTAGAGTTGCACTCAATTATATCATTCAAGATTCCATAGTATTGATTTTGAGATTGTTGAGGATGTATGCCATTTCTAGATGATATATTAGTGACCTTGAAAATAGTAGTTATCCTAGAATCACAAATTTTCTTAGTGTCATCCAGCTTTTTATGTGAAATTTGTGCCCATGATAGTACATAGCTTTGTGGTGCTTGAACTACAATTTTTGAAGCATGTGACAATTATTTGCATCATGAGTCGATATGAAACATACGAGTGATGATAATTAATAAATTTGTATGTACTTGTCCACCTCATAAACCCTTTACTAGATCAACTACCATCAACATAACATTGGAATCTCCATTACGATGAGCTTCTATAACCAATGAAGCAACACCTTCTCATGTTAATAAGCAACTATTTTTTTGACATCATTCAATCCATACTATCATTGAATCAAAGATTGTTCACAATATACAAATGTATTGTATCCCACTCTCAACCAGCTGTATTATAAAATACACCAATTATAAATAACTTATATTGAAGTTTTATAAGAATTGATTAACTACAATAACATGTTATATTTACCTTTCACTTTCCTCAATCTAGCTTTTCCCGTCAAGTACTCCCCTTCAAATTTGTTAATGGAGTTTGAATCCCAAATATGATCTACATGGATCTTTCTTACAAACTTAGGAAGATATTCACTAATGTACACCAAGGTCTAGTATACCATATATCCTTCCACCATAGAACCTTGAGATGTGCCCTCTGTCGAACCAAGCCTTTCAAAAATTTCAAGTGTCTTTTGACCATCCACATTGACCTAGTTGGTGCAGGTCCATACAATTCAATCTCCTCAACTTGATGTATGAGGTAGTATTCTTTTCCATCAAGAAAAAATTTGGAGGTAGACACTTTTGCATTTCACACATAAGATGAGGAATTTTTCTCTTTCAATATTTTATATCTTTTTTATTGATTTCTTTTGATGAAAACCACCTCATGTATTTTCCAAGATCATTTATAACTTGTTTGACATTGTTCTCGAAGTGGTGTGAGAGAGATAGAGGTAGAACATACTGCAATATTTGTAAAATGAGATTATCAATATTTTATAAAAGAATTCAATGAAAACTATGTGCACTAGTTGTGCTTACTGGTTTATCTTTTTCTTTTTTGTTAAGGGTTTTGGGTACCCTTCAAAACTTATTTTTACCATAATCTAAAACTACGTGCAGTATACAAATATATACTGAATACAAAATAATATAAATTACCTTAATAAATGTATGCCAATCATCTATTTTCATCCCTAGCCTAAATTTACTTTCCTTTGAAATGAGATCATTTATGTTCACAACAAATCATGTGGGAAATCATATTTTTTTATGACTTCTTTTATAGCATTTCTCTACTGCTCTGGCAATAACCAACTAAGGAACTTGCATCAATCTGGTCTTGATTGTTATTTGATCAAATGAAATTTTTCATTGCATGGTTGGATTCTTTAATGCCACTACAAATTTTGACAATTTTTTCTTTGCCACACCTTCCATCCAAGACTTTCCATAATGTCTCTATTACATTCCTTCTAATATGCATAGAATCAAACAAATGAACGATTGAGAGTTGCTAGTAGTACGAAAAACTACTAAATTGTGTAGGATAACTTTTACTCCTTTTGTAAGTTGGTCATTAATGCCTTGATGACCTTCAGGAGCACCAATTACATCATCAATAACCAAAGTCAAAATATGAATTTCAAACAAAAAACCATCAAATGGAATGACATTACCTATGCAATTTATTTTATTGTATTCGAACTTCCATGGGTGAGGTTTGATTCTCCATGGCTTTGATGTAGTTTCTTCTTTCCCATTGAAAAAATGTTTTTTAGTAATTCGGTACTTATGATTTTTGTGGAGAAAGTATCTATTCTCATCGAACACTTGCTTGCCTAAACTTTCTGAATGGTGAGATTTCATCTTTGAACCACAACCTAAACATGCAAATTTTCCCTTTGTTTGAAGACCTACAAGATCATTTATAATTGGATTAAATATATTAACTTTATGTTAGCACTATAACATACCAAAAAAGAGGTGTTAAGAAGAGAACATATCACAAAAATGTGTTAGCCCAAGGGTGTCTTGTATTTTCCATACAAGCATTGCATGGAATTGAAATTGTGTCTATCTTATTGGTCTAGAGACATCATACATAGTGATCCCATTCCATAACACCATCAACCCATCGACAAGGGGCTCAATATATACATTGACATCTTTAACTTGGTACTTACCTACTTGAATGAACAAAAACATTACATAATTATTATGCCCATTTTGATGAATTATTTATATTAAATTAATTTAGATGACTATTAAATGAGAAAATACTTGGAATAATCAGTGCCAACATTATGTGCTCCCTCTTTATGGTCATCCAAGGAGGAATGTTATTGTTGATAACAAAAATAGGCCACACCGAGTAAGTAGATCTCATCTCTCCAAATGGATTGACATCGTTCACAGCCAATGAAAGCTTGAGATTATGAGGTTTTTCCTAAAAGTGTAGCCATTTTTCCTCTATTTCCTTAAATTCTCAACCATATGTAGGAATTCATATATTGTCATCTCAACTTCTACTGTGTGCATGGTAATCCATAAAATGTGCCAAGCTATTGCACCTGAATAACTGTTGTAGACATGGAACAACAGGAATAACTCGAAGAACCTTGTGAGGCACCTTTTTTTTTATTCGATCTTATTGATATCTACTAATATGAAAAATAGGGCATTGTGTTGCAAATTCATGTTGTTTATGATATATAATATAATCATTCAAACATACATACTCCATTCCAATATCTTTCATAATGACAGTTAACTCTTATTACGAGTGAGTTAGAATGTTTGATGGTGGTAACAAACACTCACTTATCAACCTATGAAAAAAAATATAATGCGTTAATATAAAGAATATTAATTTGTACACAATTCACCCAATATTAATTATAAGAGAATTATGACTAAAAAAATGAAAAAAGATGGCATACCTTAACATATGTGTCATTGCTACGTTGGATAAGTCATTCATAACCCTCAAGTTCACCAACAACAATATAGCAGCAAGAAGAGTTGTTTGGGAGCTTTCATATAAGGGCTCATGTACCTTCTCAAGTATAGGTACATCAAGGTTTGTGTCAATATCATCATCATCATCATCATCATCTTGAACATCGTGATCTTCTTCTCATCGTGATCTTCTTCAATTGGATCACTACTTTCTACTTCTATATTCACACCTCCATCTTCCCTCATTTCAAAATCCAAATCCTCTAAATTTTCATGGTCCATAACATGAAATCTAGGGTGGTTGGCCTATACCAAAATGATGACCTTATATTAACCATGACCATGATGTCATCATCAAATCATGTCTTATGTATTTTATAAATTATTAAATTACATACCAATGGACGAAATTCATTTCCCCCTTCATTTTGACCATGCTACCTACAATGTTCCTTGATTGTTTTGATTAGATATCTTTGAGTCTTTAAGCCCTTAAAAATTTTGCAAGGACAATAACATTTTCCATAACCTTTTCTCTTTAAGTTAGACCATAGTCTAGCAATTGTCTCCCTATTTTTTTGTGCGTTGATATTGTCAGACATGGTCTTTCTTGAATGAAATGACTCGTTGGTGGAAGAAGGATGATTTGTTTGCAACCTATAGATTCTATATCAAGTGTATTAAAAGAACATCCAACATTAATAATCGAGATGCCTTTTGGTAGGGTGATAGTTGGATTGAAAATAATATATAAATCTATTAATATTTAACACTCATTAATATTCACATTATAAACTAATCATATATTATCTAACCTTGCATTATTTCTCCTCAATTATTTTACAAGACCAGTCAGGAATATCTTTACATCACCAATAATAATATAATCATTGATTATGGTGGGATTGGTATCAATCAACAATACATGAAACAAATAGATCTATAATGAGAATAGGGAAAATATTAATAAATAGCAATATTGATGATAAAAATCAATGTCTCCACTAGCAAATACTCCAATGTATAGGCATCTCAATTCACATAAAAATAATCTCTACTAGAACAAGTGGAAGATCATACAGAGGTTGCTGAAAGAGCAGGAAATGCACACATCTATAAAGCAAGAAGATTGGTGATTAGTATTTAAATTGACTAGAGGCACCCATGGCATATTGCACTTAGCACCGTATTCATAAACACCTCTATTAGATATTAAGTTGATGAGTGTGTATACCATCACTACTAGTATTTCCATGCATCAACATGATCGGGCCTCACTTTTGATTCATGTACTAGATAATACATTGATACTGTGTTGTTATACTAGCCAACATTATGGGGCTTACATTATCGATTGTCCTTAATGACTCATAATGTTTGGGTAATCATCCATGATTTTTTCATAATAATTAGGAAGAAAAAATAAACTGGTTATGAAAGGTGACAATTTTCCACCATGTATCTTCATACCACAAAGCACATATTTGTACAAGTTGATTGAGTCTCCAAAGGTAGATAAGAAGAATTGATTTTATAAATTATATATTCCCTTTGTGGAATCTCCCAATTATAGAGAATTGAAGGTTGTAATAGCAACTATTGGTGCAAGCAATACAATTGTATATCAGAGACAACATCCATTGAAGAGCATATAACATCAAATACACATCAAAGATGATTCCTATAATAGAGACAATTGCATATATATATATATTAGAGATGGCATATCCCTGCCTGAGATCATTGTTATCTTGTAATTTCCATTATTCACCAAAAGTAATAATTATCATATACAAGTACAATCTAAGAGTGGTTATACAATGGAGCAGTCATCATACATGGCTATCATAGTACGTGATAGGATTTCTACAGTGTAGAAGAAATACCATTAATATGTTCATTGAATAATCTAGGTCAACTTGTAATCTAATACTCTCGTTAATAATACATGTTGAATATGAAATTGAATTCATCATTGGCTAGTGTAATTTTTACGTGACATCATCTCACTCTTTAATTGCATATATATAGATACAACACATCCTTAAGAGCATATCACCATTCAGATTAACATCTAGAATAACAATTATGTCCATTCCTGAAAGTAAAAATGTTTAATAAGTTTTAATAGTTTAATGAATCTCAATTTTCTTGTGTTATGTTTCAAAACAATACATAAAATAAAAAATATAGTGTTCATGAACATTTATAAGTTGTTTTCTGTCCACATTCAGGCTATGTTATTAAAATGTTATCAAAGCTCAAATCTTGCCAACCTATGAATCATGAAGGGAATTTTGACAAAAAGAAGGGCAAACCTTTTCCAAGATAAACTTATGGAAATTCATAGAAGCCAAGTTAAAATGATTAAGCTATTAGAAAAAAAAAGTTTACAGGTTTAAAGAAGCATGCAAAATTTATTAAGTATAATAGAACCATAATAGAAACAATTGAGCCTTAGGTATAAGTATGTTATCTTTGAGATAAAAGAATTGGTTATAAACAATGGAAGAAACAAAAGTGCAGTCTTTGGGTTAAAGAGAAACTTAAGAATATTACTTAAGTGCAAAATTGAATGAGAAGATTTTATCCAATTAATCAATGTACTTTATGATCTAATCAACTAAAATGTTAAAATATGTTCAGAAACATTTTGATATATAAACCATATCAAAGTGACATAATTCTTGTCATTGAAAAACATCAAGAGACAACAAGGTATGCATTAGTTTGTTATTGATTCTACATTACCAGATTACAACAAAAGAAATAATAATAGGAACAGAACATAGTTAATACTAAATGTATCTTTTTTTATAGGTTTGGTATTATAATTTATTTAATTTTTCAATGCAGGGAAGGCTAAAATCATCATAACTTCCCTGAAAAATAATTTCTTTCCCAAAGATAAAACTTATGGTTATTGGTTACAGTGTACACAACCATCAACAACTGATACAATTTTTATAAAACTAATACCCAAAAAATATATAGCTGGTGATATTATTGTCATCTATTGCTATCTAAGCAAAACAAACTATCAAGAATAACATTCATTTAGCTAAAAATATTCCTACACAAACACAAAATGCAATGGATTCTAGATTGAAGGAATTAAGGTGGTGATCATGTTCATTATAGCTCCATGGAATCTCCAGACTATATTGGGATGGACAGGGGATGAATGTATGGACAAAATTATGAATAGAATTGGGTAAAGGAGATATTCAACATCTATAAGATTTGGGAGAAATTTGGAGAACAAAAAAAATTCTAGAAGATCATTTAGATCATCTTAGTACAGCATGCCTCCATGAGAAGTGGCAAGAAATTTCCATAGATATATCAACAAAATCAATTAAGACATAGACAAAACAGCTAGTTATTCTAATAGGGGAATATCTTGTGATTAGAAATTTCCATAGATATATCTAGGAAAGTAAATCCTACAAATGCAAATATTGGCATCTCTAGGCTAAAGAGGTAAATGAAGAATATACTTCTAGAAAGGAAAAAAATTCTAGAATTTATAATATAACACTTTAAAAACATATACTAAAAATGTAAAACTAATACCCCTTTATAACCACAAGAACTCTGTGCAGAAATACCATTAACCATTAATCACGCCCTAAGAACATTATAACCCTTATCGTGTTTGAGAAGAACAATTTTGTGCCAAATCAGATAGGAAAGTAGCATGTATGAAGCACTTGGGCTGCCTAATCTTATTACAAATTGTTATCACATTCTCACTTCCAAAACCCATTTCCCCCATTTTCTCATTCTCACCCCCTTGAAATTTGGAGTCTAGTGTAAGTTACTATGGGGATTCTACTTTGGTAAGGGTTTACTACTTTTAACCATATTTAATAGTAGATAATGTCAAGATTCAAACTCAAGATGTGGCTTGTGAAGATAATTTTGAGATTCGAAGATGGAAATTGAAGATATTGACCAGCTTTTCATCAATTGTAATTTTAGCCAAAATGTATGGGGATCCCTCCTCTAGTATTGGAATATATTATGGGTTCATCCTAGTAATCTTGTTGAATGTTTTTAGAATTGGAAATATCTTGTTAAGAGCTTTGATATTGGTTTCATGTGGAGTATTTCTCATTCTCATCTATGTTGAGGTATCTAGAAAGAAAGGACCAAGAGAATTTTTAGAAATAAAGAAACTATTCAATGGGTGGGGGCCAAAACATTATTAGGGCTATTAAATAAAATTTTATATCTTAAAATAAAAAAGTTGATGATGTGAAAATTTGTAACCCTGTGAAAATAATAGGAACTAAAATGAAACATAATTAGCACAAAGAGGGTGTGATATGGAGTTCCCCTCCCTTGGGACGACTGAAAGCTAACTTTGATGGATCAGCTAAAGGGAATCTTGGAAGAGTTGGGTGTGGTGGAGTCCTGAGGGACCATTATAGCAGAGTGGTGGACATTGTGGTAATCCCAATTGGTCATTTGACTAGCCATAAAGTAGAGGCTATTGATGCTCTTTACACTATTATAATGGCAGTGGAAATTGGTTATTAGAACTTATGGCTGGAAGGGGACTCCTTAAATATAATTAATATGTTGAATATAAGTATATGGTGACTTGGAATATTGAAGGAAGTTTTTTGGAAATAAAAAATCTAATTAAATATTTTAAAAATAGTATTATATCTCATAATTACCATGAGGGAAATAAAGGGGTTGATTGGATTGCTAATAGAGCAGTGTATACAAATGAGAAGCTGACATGGAATGACAACCTCGATAAGGAAAGGGATCTAATGATGGTCATTAATTATGATATGACTAATGCAATCGAAGGAAATATTATGTGAGATTTTGTGGATTAATATGGCAAGTGGTGGCTTTAATATGGAGCATTATCATTTCTTGAGGGAGTACCTTTTCATAATTACCAATAGGACATGGCATATATTCTGGGTGAAAAGTTTCTTAGAGTTAAAAGACAATTTTCCTTCTATGATTATTACCATTTTTGTAGAATTATTAGAGCTTGGTGCATTATGGGTGTGGAGTTGAGGAAGCATGAGCCTTCTAGTTATAAAGAATGGAAAGCTTAACATGTGGCATGGGATATTGTCTAGAAGGGTAAGGTGATTATGTATATTGAGAAGTTGTGTGGCTTTAAACCCCACATTATTGATTATTTCTTCAAGAATTGGTCTGCGAAGAAGGTTTCTCTTCATGAGGTTACAGTGGAATTGATGTAGGAGTTCGTTGTGGAGATTACTGGTCTACCTATGGAGGGTCTAAAATTCAAGAAGGAAACTAGTATATCAAATGTGGCTTTCAAGAAGTTTCCCAAAAATGAAGAGGAGGAAAAAATATAGTGAAGGATGCGAACTTCTATGACCTAGATTAGATAAAGGTAATGTGGCAAGATGTTTTATCTTGTGTTCATGAGTATTTTATTCTAGATGGAAGATAGAAAAGGGTTCATAAATTCTATTTTTTTGTTTTTGAATCATTTTTGGTATAAGGATAGGTTGTCATTTCCCTTTTACTTGAAGTTTTCCTTGTTGAATAGCATCTAGGCCCATAGAAAGAAAATGACTAGGCTAGTGTTCCATGAAGGCCTTATTTTGTTAACTGAAAATTATTATAGAAAAAATGTAGTGAATCTTTCACTAGTAGTGGAACAGAAAGAGGAAATCTCTTGTGAAAGAGCCTCTTGACAAGATGAGTGCTAAAAAAATTAAAAGAGATAATGTGAAAACTAAGGAGGGTTGTAATGATAGTAAGGATAAAAAGAAAGAGATTAAGGCTGATAATACCTGAAGGTTAATGATGAAGCTAGGCATTCTAAGAGAAGTGAAGAAGATGAGGGCAAAATGGAAACTAGTAATCTTAGTTCCAATTTGGATGGGTATTCTAGTAGTCAAGAACTCTCTTTGGCTAAACATTATGGGGAAAGTAGTAATGAAGGTAAAATGGAGACTAAGTCACATTCTAAACCCTCAAGCCAAAATGAGGAAAAGAATGACATGAAACAAAGTGAAGGACCTGTGCCTACCCAGATGGACATTAATAAGGTTAAGTCTTGGTGGACTTAGAAAAGGAGAACGTTGAGGATAACGCCCTATTGATTAAAGAGTATAATTCAAACAAGGAGAACTAGAAGTATAATATGGCTCAGCAGGGTTTAAACGAAGAAAATTAAACAAAGTTGGATGGTACCCAGGATTTGACTATTCATTTAGAGAAAATATGTAATGATGATGCCAATGAAGATGACAATAATATGGTGAAGTTGTCTTTCCTTCATAAGGCTAAATTTAAAGTTGATGCCTCTCTCCAAAATTATTCCTAGATCTATAATGAAATTAGTATACTCAAGAAAAAAAATGGGAGCATTGTAGAATGAACTAGATGAAGAAAAAATGAAGAGAATCTAGCTAGAAAATCAGGTGGGCAATGTCCTTGAGAAGTTAAAGGCCTGAACTTATGCCAGTTGGTTAAGGATAGCAGTCAAAGGATGGCCATGTTAACCTAAATTTTTTGTATTGTTACTGCAAGCATTAGTAAAAGAAGTAATGAAGAAATCATTTCTCCTGTTGTAATTAAGCTATCTGGTGGCCCTAGTAAGAGAACAAGGCAAAGTACAAAGAAAGTTGTTGTTGCAATAGGTTCGGTTGTGGAGGATATCCTTCGAGGTAATATGGTGGCTAGTAAGGATTTAGCTAAAGCGATTAAAGAGTTAGTTTAGTTGTGAGCTCTGGTTGCTAGTTGGGTTGTTGGTTCTAGTTTTACTATTTCTATTTTGTTTCCATCTTTTATTTTTTTAATACTTTGTTAGGTTTCAAGTCCTTGTAAAACCTTCTTTTGAACTTTTCTCATTAATTTGTAGGTTCTAGGTCCTTGTAAAACCTCAGGAACTTTTATCGTATATCTTTTTTGCCAATTATAAGGAGTTTTGGGTCCCCTCAAAATCTATTTTTACCTTAATCTAAAATAATTATGATAATATTTATACCCTCTACAAGAAACAAATAGATATGTTTATATCTTCTTGGTTGTGACAAATGAAAGAGAATAGCCTAGAAAATTAGTTACACAATTTGTCCAAGGTTATTGGTTGTGAGCTCTGGTTGCTAGTTGGGTTTTTGGTTCTGATTTTCCTATTTCTATTTTGTTTCCAGCTTTTATTTTTTTAATACTTTTTTGGGTTTCAAGTCCTTGTAAAACCTATTTTTGAACTTTTCTCATTAATTTGTAGGTTCTAGGTCCTTGTAAAACCTCAGAAACTTTTATCGTATATCTTTTTTGCCAATTATAAGGAGTTTTGGGTCCCCTCAAAATCTATTTTTACCTTAATCTAAAATAATTATGATAATATTTATACCCTCTACAAGAAACAAATAGATATGTTTATATCTTCTTGGTTGTGACAAATGAAAGAGAATAGCCAAGAAAATTAGTTACACAATTTGTCCAAGGTTATTGGTTGTGAGCTCTGGTTGCTAGTTGGGTTTTTGGTTCTGATTTTCCTATTTCTATTTTGTTTCCAGCTTTTATTTTTTTAATACTTTTTTAGGTTTCAAGTCCTTGTAAAACCTATTTTTGAACTTTTTCTCATTAATTTGTAGGTTCTAGGTCCTTGTAAAACCTCAGAAACTTTTATCGTATATCTTTTTTGCCAATTATAAGGAGTTTTGGGTGCCCTCAAAATATATTTTTACCTTAATCTAAAATAATTATGATAATATTTATACCCTCTACAAGAAAAAAATAGATATGTTTATATCTTCTTGGTTGTGACAAATGAAAGAGAATAGCCAAGAAAATTAGTTACACAATTTGTCCAAGGTTATTTTTTCTCTAAAACTGAAATTAGTTTTGACTTTTTTCATGTTTCGTTCACTACTTTATGCATGATCGAGTGTCATTTTCTTTTAGTCTATAGACATTTCTATAGATTCTCCCAGATCTTTCTTCTTCTAAACCATTGATGCCTTAACTTTGAGTCTACTACATGGTAAGAAGACAGCAAGAACAGGAACAATTTTTGTCATGCTGTATGATCTTGCTTTAACTACTACTATAATGTTATATAATAACATCTTTGCATTCTTCATTTATGTATATGAATCACTAATAATTTGGTAATAATACACAAAGTATATTGTAAACACCTTGAAATATGTGTTATACAATGACAACTACCACATTCCTTAGCTACCTATTAGCCCTTGCACAAGGTACGGACTCAAGCTCTCCCATAGCTCTTCTTCTCTTTCTCTGAAGCACATATGATCATCATTTTTACCATTTTTTATTCTTTTTAATACAATAAGAAATTTTTGTTTTGTATACTTATTTATGTTAAGTGGTAGTATTATTGTATCTATCAAGATTCAATTCTTGTTCGGCTATTGTAGGTATGGGCTTGTGGTTTCATCAATCTAATGTACTCACCAATTAGAGTTTCAATTTTATTTTTGAAAAAAAGCAATAGCAAGAGGGTGTTAGCTTGCAATGCAATCTGAGAACAAGCCTAAAGGGTTGACACTGGATACCATTAATAACATATTAAGAGAAAATTAATAACACATAATAATAACTAGTGATAGTATATGAGATAAAATAAAGCACATGGTCTACCTATGTGAAAAAAAAAGGTTTGGATGTGATTAAACCACCAACCATGGTCAATACTATCAAACATCATCTTGGGACAAGCCCCCACAAAAGTTGCCAGCTCTAACCAAAAAACCAAAAAGAGGGACTAGAGTGAGCCCTTTAAAATTGTCAGCAATTGCTTGTTCACGGGGAGAAAATAAATTGAAGGAGAGAGATACTTTCATCACCATAAGACCAAAGAAAAAAAGTCAGGCATCAAATATCTTTTCCATCTTTAAGTGTCAAAGGAAAAGGCCAAAAAATGACTAAACCACCAGAATTGTCAAAGCTCTTCCACCCCACTATAGACTTCATGTCCACCTTGTTGAGCATCATAAATGTGTGAGAATATCTCTCTTGATAAGTCATAAAATATCAACTTCATGGTTCTAAGAGATAGTTTTTCAACCAACTGGATAGCTCAATTGAAGATAAATATTTCTATCCACAAAGGAGTCATTTTTTGGTTCTGTAAAATCAAATTTGTAATTCTATAAAAATTGGAAAATAATCAGTGGAACAAAATATTTTTAATATTTTTTAATTATCAATGAATGCAATTTTAAAATGCAACTAATATGAATTCCTTATCTAGTTGGGAGGGGGAGGGGGGTGTAAAGAAAATTACAAAAGATATGGTAACAAGAGAATAAATAAATTTCTGAAAATGAAATCTAAACAAACATAAGCCATAGTGGCAATGCATCTCTGAATTAAATCTTCAAAGGGGATGGTAGAAAACCATCAAAATTCAGAGCAACACAACTATAATCTCCCTGCTTGAATGGTCAATGGAACTTTTAAATATAGTATAATTTTTCACAGCTCGTCAAATCATGTACACAAGACAAATTTATATGAATGCATATAAAGAATCACCTTCTACAATTAATCTCAAAAGTGGTATTATTTGGCTATTCATTAGAAACTCCTAGAATACTAAGATCACACAATCATTCAACACAATAAGATTATTAGCTCCTTTTTTATTTATCAACTAATAATTCACAAAGAGAGCACATATATCAACAAGAATCACTACACACAGAATGAGATCACAAATAACATACTTTATTGCATAAAACTATTAGAAATAGGAAATACTGAGAAGGGGGGATGAATTAGTATTTTACAAAATTTAGCTCAAAATTGGACATTATTAACAATCTTATAACTTGCATATGAAAGAAAACTAACTACGATGAATAGTAAACATAACCATGCAATAAGAGAATCCATAACACCAAATTTTTTTAACTAGGGAAACCCTAGCCAAGGGAAAACTTCCTCTTTATTTCCAAAATTTTTATTTCTTCTTACTCTTCACCAGACTCCACTGATTAAATAGTGGGTGCTCTTTGTGGTTTCTCTTGTGAAACAACTCCGTAGGGAATAGTTGATGCTTCTTCTTGAGGTTCCACAATAGTTGTTCCTTCTGATGGTCCTACTATTGCAAGTAGTGTCATATAAATGACACCTTTCTGACCACTTATTTCATTCCAACAAATGTATTTCTAATTGTTGATACTTCTTCTGGGGTCATTTGTGCTTCCTCCATGATTTTTCTTATGGTTTCTTCTACCTTCTTCTTTGATGACTTCTCAAGATGAGCTTGATTAGTCATTTTCATAATCTCTTCATAGGCTCCAAATGTATTGAATTCTTCACCTTGAGCTGAATCTAGTGTGACTTCTACATATCCCTCAATTTTCTCCTTAGTGACTTCATAACCAAGAGGTTCCAAATACAACATTTTGGGTTCAACTGGCTCTATGTAAGTAAATTCAGTGTCCACCATAAAACATGTCATTTTTATACTTTCTTACAATTGTAGGTGGGATCTTGTACCTCTATATCATTTCACCTTGAAAGATCTTCACAACTAGGTCCACACTACTCTCAATCTTGTCAATATGATATCTTTGGTATAAATAAGTTATCTTTTCAATAGTGCACTTATCATTCTTAAGTAATTCAATTACAGATAAAAATGGAAATCTCTTCATCAAGTGGAAAAACATGTAAGTTATTAGCAACCTAAATTCGAATTGACTATTCTTAACTTTTTTTATCCTATCTAGGTTTTCTATCAATTGTGCTCTCAAGATCTCACACATATTCGCCTTTACTTTCTCTATACACATTTTATAGGCTACATGTATAAAACCTATTGTCATTTCATCTTCTCTAGAGCTTGCACAAATCTTGGATGGCATGATTCTACATATGAATCGAACATCATGCTACTCAATTTTTCTTATCACAATTCCTCTCCCATTGTATTCAAATTCAATGTTCTCTAACACAAGCTTCTTCACATTCTTTTCATTCACTCAAATTAATCCTTAATTACACAATCCAGTTACTTCATTAATCTAGTTAATTGATATGTCCACTACATTATCTCCCAACCAAATTTTCCCATTATGAATTCGGCTTAATATTATCTTCACCCAATCTCATTATCAAAGTCATGTTAAAACAAGTACTTAACTAACTCATTTTATCCAAAATGCTCATAACCATTCTTAAAGCTCATATCTTGGTTGTAAACATGATCAAATTCCTTTGATATGTTTTCTTCTCCTACTATTTCAAACTTACTCTTAAGGTAATTTCCTACATTTTCCAAATATAGAACTCTGTCTGGGATAACTAAAAGTGTTTTTGTAGGGTCTGCATTCAATGATTAAATAGGTTTTATCTCAATCTTAGGCTTTGCATCTTCCTCCATATTGTGAATCAAACTTTTATCCAAGTCTGCTACAAATTCTAAACTTAAAATCACAGATTAAACTTTTGAAATTCATAAAAATACCTCAATTACATGAAAATAGGTTTTTCTAGAGAATTCTCTTTAATGCTTCTTGGATTATCTTTGATTCACTTCTTTACTTTTTACACATTCAAATAATGCTCAAAATCTTAAATTTGATCCTTTAATCCTTTTGATTTACCTACTCCACTAATTGTGCAAGTGTGCAATCTTCATAAAGTTATTTCTACTAACCAAAAGACTTGTTTTCTTTTGTGTGTCCTCATATGAAATCCAAAACCTTTGCACTATTAACCATAGCTTCAAAACATCATACTACACCTCATATTAAATTTGTAAACCTTAACTAACTTTATCTCATCATTTCTACCTTCTTAATGCTTGATCTCTTAGAAAAAGTACTTAATTGAAATAGGATGAATCAAATACAATTTTTGACTTCACTCTACTTCCATATTCTTCAGTTGACTATTCTTCTAATGCCACATGTGAACTAGATGGATCTTTAGCTTTGAAAAATTCCTCTTTGAATTCTTCTACATGTTCCTTTATGTTGTTTTTTTACTGTCACTGTTGTTATCACTCCTTTTGTAATTTTTTTTCATATTCCTTCTAAAGTTTGGATTCTTTGCATTGTTCCTCATATTCATTCTACAAAATCTCTCTATATGAGAAATTTTTTTACACAACTAGAATATTGGTGCATTATTTTCAAATTTGGCTCTAGGCTAGTTTACAGGTGCTCTACAATTTCTAGCAATATGTCCAAAGTTGTTACACTTGTAACACACTATTATTTTTTGCTCCATTATTCCCTTCTTCAAATATTCTTCATGGGTAGTACCTCTAAACATTCTACTATTTCTATTACTATTATCAAACTTAGGTTTCTTACAATTTACTTCTCTATAACCAAAACCATGACAATTATAACAATGAATATTTGTAACTAGTTTGAATAACTTACCTATGTAGTTTCAATTCCATATGACCAACTTCATTACATGCATAACATCTACCTTTGAATTCATATATTACTTCCTTAAGTGATTCAATTTTCTTAGATTTCTTAGGCTCATCAATTTTTTCAAGTTGCTTGACTTCCTCAACCTCCTTAGTTGCATCAATAGATTGATTTGACACAATCTTGTTCATATCTTCTTTTTCTTCCATAGGCTGATGAATTTTAGGATTAGGTTCCTTTCCATCTTCAAATTTCTTAGCTAACTTTTCTCTAATGAAATATCCAAGACCATACTTATCATAGAAATTCTCTAATAAGACATTTGTTCATCAATCTTCTCATTGCTAGAATATAATCTCTTGAGTTTTTGTTAGACTGGGCTAAATCTCCTTTCACAATAGTATTGTACTTCTCAAGTTTTTCATACTTCAACTTAGTATATTCAAGTTCATATGAAACTTTTTAAAGGTTATATTGTAGACATACATTCTGATATTTCAGATCTGACTCAATTTTTCTATCATCTTTCTATAGGCTCAATTTCATATTAGTGATCTTTAGCTCATCCTTCAAGATCTCATTTTCTTTCTTCAATATGGAAATGTCATCACTATCCTTGATTTGATCTTTAGGCTCTTTATTGAATTTGGTATAATCGATCTTGTCTTTCAGCTTTCCAATGTAGTCCTTTGCATCCTCATATCTTTCTTTCAAAGCATTTCTATCTTCAATAAGAATTTCAATCTTCTCAAGAGCTTCTTCAAGGTTTATCTATGACTATTCTATATCCATAGGGATATTACTCAAGGTATTAAGTCTCCTCTAAATAATTGTGCTCTAATACCAATTTTTAGAAATAGGAGATACTAAGGGTGGGGGGGAATCAGTATTTTACAAACTTTAGCCTAAAACTGGATATTATTAACAATATTATAACTTGCGTATCAAAGAAAAATAACTATGTTGAACATTAAACATAACCATGCAATAAGAGAACTCATAACTCCATATCAGTGGGGATGGTACCCACAAAATGATCCACTAATCAAAAGTATCTTTTGAAAGATATTGACCATGTTAGGAGTCTGTTACATTTGTATAGTGTCTCAATCCTTATTAGAGGACTAGGCCTTGTTAGAAGCCTCAACCTAGTTAGCAGTTATAATATACAAATACAAAATGTATGCAAGATGAGCCCACTTTCCAAACATAAAATATACAATGTAGTTCTTCAATACAAAGAGATACATACAGAAACCTCCTTTACATTGTTGTTGATATCTTCAATATTTGATTTTGTCTTTGTTTCTCATCACAAAACTTTTATCTTAGTTTGCATTGCCATAATCATACATTAGAATTTTCATATCATATAATACATTCATGATTCACAAAACTTCACATTCATAATATTTCCTTTATATCTTACTAATTTACAAATTACAACCCATTCAACCTTTATGTCTTTATGCACTTTACAAAATATAAACTTAGATTTCGCTAACTTGGGGTTAACATCTAGGATGTCATCCCTAATTAGTCCATAACTCGTAATCTATCCATAACTATGTACATAATATTTTTATTGTCATGTGCTCTTACATATGTCATCATCATAGTGCAGGTATCTGTACCTAACTTCGCACGTGTCCATGTTAGCTCTATAAACTATGCTAATCAAAACTCAAATTGTTCTACTAGATAAATTGCATGATACCTAAATAATTTTCTAAGTATAATTGCTTGAACTAAATTCCCATCATCTATCATCTTAACATAGCTGATATGTTTCCATAAATGACAACATCAAATGTCTATCATAGCCAAATTATCAACAAAAACATCTAGCTTGAATACCTATTACAACCCTATATTTATAGTGATCCCTTTCCATTATGTGAATTCAGGAGCTAAGGTTTTCTGAGCATGTAAAGATCATGCCAAAAAAAATAAAACAAAGAAAATTATATCAAACTGAGTCCTACTATAGTGCTAAGTAGGCCTTTTCCCTTTCTTTTATGAATTAATTGGTGATTGAGCCTTTACATGACTTAAAATAATAAAAGCAGAAGAAGATAGAAGACAGAGATATCTGAGTGCATGTCATATTTTAGGGGCCTTCCAAAAATAGAAACTCATCTTCCTCCACACTTAAGTACCAGTCAACTACTGCAAAACTTCAAAATAATGTGCTTTTGGTGCATGAAAACACTCAAAAATAGGAAGGGGTAGTTAATAGTCAGCACAACCGCAAGTTATCTAAAATTGTTGCACCTGTAGAGTTCTATACCTATGCACCTATAGACTTGTGCACCTTGCACACATTGGAGAGCTTGGGGACCTTTGGACTCGTGTATCTTTGACAATTCTTTTAAATTGCATACTTGTGCACTTGCACACCTTGGGGATCATCGGATTTGTGCATCTCCAAGACTTCAAAATTATGGACTTGCACACCTATGCACTTTGGAGCCCTTCAAATGTGTGCATCTCTAATACTTAAAAATTAAAGACTTGTACACATGTGCACCTGTGCATTTGTACACCTTGGAGACCTTTGGGATATTTGGATGTGCACATCTCCAAGACTTCAAAATTGTAAACTTTCTCACTTGTGCACCTGTGCACCTTGGGGACCTTCAGTAGTTTGCATATCTAAGATTTCAAAATTTTGGATTTGCACACTTGTGTACCTATGCAACTTGGGTACCTAGGAGACCTTAGGGACCTTGCAAGGTCCCTAAGTGAGAAAATCACCAAAAAATTAAAGTTCCCAAATTTGAAAATGATTTATGGGTTTCACTCAATCGAAGTCTTGGAGAACTCATATGGATTTATTTATCTTTTTATGACAATTTAGGCCCATTTGCGCACTTTTCACACCTTGGGTACATGAGGGACCTTGTAAGGTCCCAAGGTGAACAAAAATCACATGTGCACAACTTGGAGTACTTTTATGTATTCATTTCTCATTTTTATAATGATTTAAAGCCATTTGTGCACCTTGCTGACCTTGGGGACATGGTAGACCTTGCAAGGTCCCAATGTGAGAAAATCACCAAAAAATCAAAGTTTTGAGATTTGAAAATAACTTTTAAGTTTTCCTGAAATGGTGTCTTGGAGCACTTATATGTATTTGTTTCTCATTTTTTTGATGATTTAGGCCCATTTATGCATCTTGGGCACATAGGGGACCTTGCAAGGTCTCAAGGTGAGAAAATCACCAAAAAATAAATGTTCCTAAATTTGATAATGGTTTCTAGGTTTCATCAGATAGGGTCTTGGAGGACTTCTATGCATGTATTTCTCATTTTTTAATGAATTAGGACCACTTGCACACCTTATGCACCATGGGGGCATGGGGGACCTACAAGGTGCCAAGGAGAGCAAATCAACAAAAAATCAAAGTTCCTAGATTTTAAAATGGTTTTGGGTTTTTCTCATACAATATCTAGGAGAACTCATGTGTATTTATCTATGATCTTTTTGATGATTTATGCCCTCCTTATAGCACCCAACATTGTTATGTATTTCAACTCATTTTTCTTCTTTAACCTTAACTTGTAAAGATGTGTGTGTTGAATCTATGCATGCAATGCAATTATCAACAAAGTTTTATTGAAAACAACAAGTTGATCAAAAAAATAAACCCCATTATGATCTAAATCATGAAACATATTAGGTTTAGTGGATCCCAAGGGTCATCATCATGCTCTATAAATAAAAAATGAAAGATGTAGAAAAAAATACTTAGACAAAAACTAGGAACTCAACACAAAATGAAATTAACAACACTAACCCAAAAACCTATGCGACATGACCTGGAGCCTCTTGACCATCAAGGTCTCTTGAAAGATACTATGATCTGACAAATCAAGGAGCTAAAAGATGGAAGGAAAGGGGAAAAAAAAGAAAAAGAGGGGATCCTAATTTTTGAGATTAGAAAATGGGGCGTGTGTTATGGAAACACAATACACCTCAATAGAAAAAGGGTCCACCTCAATAGGAGCAAGGGGAGAAAGGTCAAAATAAAAAAGTTGAAGAAATTAAACCTCTTATCAAAACAACCACAAGAGGTAGCCTGCATATTCTCCACCTTAATAGGAGTCTCTTCCACTTCTAAAATCATGAACATCTCCACCTTAGTAGCAGACTACACCTCCATAGAAGTTGTGAAAGGAGAAGAAAACTGTAAGACCCAAACCATCCTCCTAGGTAACAACAATCTTCTCGAAACCAAAGGGTTTTGTAAATACCCCAATAAAGTACATTGTGGAGAATGAGCTATTCATCCAAGAATACAATAGATGAACAAAGATTGAATAGAACCCCAAATAAGTTTCCAAGAAGGAAGATCCAAAAAAAAAAAAAAAACATAAGACCCTCTACAAAGTACAAACAAAGATATGTAAAACTTAACCACCTTCAACTCCAAAACCTCTAGAAGATGCATAGCCACAAGGCTATGCATCATACATTGTCATAGGAAATAATCCAAAAAGTAAGTAGAATGACCCCTAATCACAAACAAATCTAATCACTTGTGAAAGGGTGACAAAAATAGAATGCACCAAAAAGCAAAAGAAAGCACACAAACATCCAAAGAATCACAACAAGAAAGGCTAGCCTCTAAGCACCAAGTAGAGGTAAAGACCATCTAAAGAAAATATTTATCCTTCTAAAAGGAAACAATATAACACAAAACCCATAAGCTCCCACACGTAGGTAAGACAGCACACATAGATTGTGTAGCCCTAAATTACCAACCAGGAAGACACATCAAGAAAAGGAGAAAGGGACCTCCAATAGATATCTTCAAATCTCTTCAAACCAAGGTAGAGTATAAAAAAAGTAACACCCATAATCAATGGTGGGCCAAGTCATAGAGAACAACAAAAGGGGAGAATGTGGAAGACAAGCCCTCTTTTCCAACCAAAAAGAAATCATCAACAAACTACCTAATGATCCAAGGGATTCAGAGTGAGGGAGAACTAGTTGACATCCCCACAAAAAATTATACAAGAGAACTCCCAACATGAGCATGCAGCCAAGTCCAGTCAAATCTTGATGCAAAGTAATGACAAGATTCATGAAACCATGTGAAAACATGTGGAATAAACTCAACTTAAACCTTCCCATACTTTCCTGCTTATATATGCACATGGAAGCTATACATAACTCAATGAAACCATAGAGGACACAAGGAAAGATGTAGCATATATGTAGGTGTAATTATTTGACTTCACATAAAAAGAAACTGCAACATGCACAACTATGAGGCCTTCCTACATCTCACCAAGCTTCTTTTATATCTAGCTAAGCCACAAGTCAACAAGTCAAGAATTTAATTACAATATAGGTCCATATTTGGAAGAGTAAACCAAAATTCATGAAAATAAAAATATGAAATCATGTGCACTTAAAGCTAGGTTCACACATATGTTAGGAGACAACTCCTAACTACTCAAGATGCCACATAATCAAAGGAAATTATGCTAATCAAAATAACATGCTTTGCTAGAAGAAAATAGTAGGAAATAGGGACCAAAAAGAATGAATAGAACTCAATAAATGAGGAACATTAGAACTTGTGCACTTAGGACAATGATCTAGGGTAGGTCCTCTTCATGATGACAACTGTGCACAACATGAAAAAAGAAGAAGCAATGACTACTTTGCAAGCAACAAACTAGTACAAAAAATAAGAAATATTTTTTGTTGATGCAAGATTGTTCAAAGACCCAAGATGCTCTTGCATCGAATCTGTACATAGGGAAACTGGACACTTTTCAACACCCACCCCCTCTAGAGAACCCAAGGTGGGAAAAGCACTAATATCACTAAAATGCCCAAGGCAAAGATACATGGATCCCCCTAGGTCATTATAACTTCCATCATCCTCCCCCTTAGCAACCCCAAAATTTGAATTTCTAAAGCCTGCACTCCAGTTCCCACTCATTGTTTATAGTTTCAATTTTGTTAAATGATAATGAGGTCTATAGATTGTAGTCTCACAAATTTATAGCTCCTTGTAAAAATTATTTCTTGTGGGTTTAAAAGGCATATCACACTAAAATTCCAGTAGTATTAAAAATTTTAAGGGATGCACTATTTAGAAAAAAATAATTTCATCAACATTATCATGCCAATTAAATGAATTCAAAAAATTATTATTCTATCATTAAAAATAATTTATCTTATATTTTAACAAAATAAAAGTAAACCTTCATTTTTTCTGTTATATATATTCTTCACACCTCATCTACATATTTATTAATTCAATCTTCACCCACTCTTTTCTAATCAATTAATCCATACCATTCTTATGATTCCAACAAATTATTTATTGTTATGTGTGTGGATTTGTAGGTACATGATGCTTAGATTTTAAATTTAAATTAATTTGAGTGATTATATATTATTCTTTTGTATGCTCACATTTCCCTCAAACAAATCTACGAATAGTAGATCACATACATTTATTGTATTTGAATTCTATCATTCTCAACTTGAGCTTCTAAGTTCGGTTAAAAACAAGAAGTTTCAATTTAGTTTATATTTTTCATTTTGTATGATGAATTTTGGTATGTCTAGTAGGAGATTTTTCTAGTCTTGAATTTGATATGGATTTAATTTCCTTATGAGATATGAATTTTACATATTTTGTGCACTTTAGATCATTCTTTATAGTTTGTAATATTACAAAAATCTTGTCTATTAATAGTTTTTTCCTTAAATTTAAATTTTGAAATTGATTCTCAATCTACAATGTTTAGTCTATCTTGACACATTTGTGATAAATCTATAGTCCTATTATTTCTAAGCTTGCATGGACTCTTTATTGACCAAATCATTTGATAGTGCTTGTTCTAATTATTTTCTTATTATTTATTCTCCTAGCTTATAGTTTGCAATCTATTATTTTGGTTTTTAAATAGGATAGCAATGTTTTCAGTTTTTCATAATGTGTATTTAATCAATATTCAATATTTTGTCAACATGTCATAAACATTTCTATATTTTTTATGTATGTTTTATGTAGATCGACATCTTCACTTCTTTTCTTAAGTTTTCGTGGAGATCCAATTCTTGGTATTTCTACTAATTTATAATATTTGTGCCTATTATTTTTTGTAAGAAGCCAACACTTACATTTAATCCATAGTCAACTTGTCATGAACATGTCTAGACTATTTTATGCATGTATTATGTAGGTAGACATCATCACTTTTTCCATAGAATGTTCATTCAATGTTTGACACTCGTACTAATTTGAAATATTTGTGCCTATTATTTTTTGTAAGTATCCAATGCCTATATTTAATCCATGGTATTTTCATGTAGAATTCAACATTTGTGGTCTATATATCAATTTTTCTACCATATATGTAGTTCACTTTTAGCTTTTTTCAACTTTTACCCTTAACCATTACTATAAAGAGGTTGTATTTGGGATTCATCTAATATTTGAAGTCTATTTATATAGGCTCAATAGTCCAAGGCCTGAATCTTGTAAACTACTAATATTATGGTCATGTAGAATTGGACACCAATTTTTTTTTCCAAATTTGGTTCATGTTTTTAATTTTTAAAAATATTTTTATTTGTTTATAATCCCTAATAATTGTAAGCTATTTTTATATGTTTGTATTGTGATGAGGAGATTAGTGAAGAAGTTAGGTGTGAAGTATATTTTTTAGAAATAGGAAATACTGGGGGGGGTGAATCAGTATTTCACAAAATTTTGCCCAAAATTGGATATCTTTAACAAACATAAACATGAAAGAAAACTAATTATGTTGAATAGTAAACACAACCATAAAGTAATGCAACTTATAATGCCCTCTTTTGTTAACTAGGGAAACCCTGGCCAAGGGGAAACCCCAGTGGGGATGGTACCCACAAAATGGTCCACTAATCAAAAGTATCTTGTTAAAGATATTGACCATGTTAGGAGTCTATTACATTTGAAAAAGTATCTTGTGAAAGATATTGACCATGTTAGGAGTCTATTACATCTGTATAGTGTCTTGGTCATTGTTAGAGGACTAGGCCTTGTTAGAAGCCTTGACCCTGTTGGGAGTTGTTTTGATGCAAGAGCATCTAGAGGTATAAGGGCAATCCTGTGTCACCCAAAAAATGTACTTAGACTTAGTTTCTATTTCATGTGTTTTCATTTCTGGATACCCATTTGGGTCAAATAAAGGTTCCAACTCTCACAATTCGACTATTAGTGTTCTGGGTTAGAGTTTTTAATCACCTTGGGATACGTGTAAATGCCAAAAAAATAAGAGTATGTAATTGAGCCATCATTTTGGTGAACTAGAAGGTGTAAATTGTTTGGATGATTGTCATTTTAATTTAGAGCATTCCAAAAAAAGAATCAAGTCAAAAGGCCCCACGGTTTGAAAGTTATTGCAGTTTTTCAATTTTTGGAGACCTCCTAAGAATGCTTCAAAGTCAGGTTAGGGGCATTAAATGACCTTGAATAGGGCTGGAAAATGGGGGATGAGAAAATCTTTCCATAGGGCTATAGAGTGCTTCGAGAGCTTTCTGAAAATGTAAACGGTTCATCAATCAAAGCTACGGTTCAAAAGTTATGCCTCCCGAAAGTTCGATTACCATTTCTCGATTCTTCTAGATTTGCGCCGACTTCTAATGCAACTTTTGAAGCCTTCTACTTGGTGGGTGGATGCCAACTAGCACTTTCTAGAATATATTCCTAATCCTTAACCCTCTCGGGTCTATTTAAGAACATTTCTGGTATAGTAAAAGGCAGTTCAGAGTGGAGTTTGAGAGAAGGTACTGGGAGAAGAATTTATCCCCAGATTTATGCTATTGTAATCCCTTAGGGCATGTTTTGAAGTCTATTTTCTTTTTATTGAATGTATTAGCATATTTACACAGTTAATAAAATTTTCCCTTTCCTATTGTGTCCATTATGTGCTTGGGTTGTGTCACCATCATGTTTTAACCTTGTTAGGAGTTGATGTTACAATTTATAAACGTATGTAAGATGAAACCATTACTTAAACATGTAATATAAAATGAAAATTGGTATACATAGAGTAGATACAAAAACCTTTGCATAATATGTTGATATCTTCAATATTTGATTTTTTCCTTTCCTGTGCTTCACAAAACTTGATCAATATTTGCACTGCTCTGATTATACATATTATTTGCATCTCAAACATAACATTGTACTTACTTCAAATTAAACACAACTTCATATTCAAAATCTTTCCGTTAATACCTTATTCCTTTAAACTAATAGTCTTCGTCACTTTATACACTTGCCAAAATACAAAACTAGGTCTTGCCCACTTATGGCTAACATCTAGGATGTCCTCCCTAATTAGTTAAGTAATTATTTTGGTAAGAAAATTAACTCCTTAACCTTAAAAAATTATCATCTTCTTATCTTTACTATGTTCCATCTTTTCAAATCTATCTCTAGAAAAATCGTCATAACTTTGTCCTTATTATCGTGCACGCACGCACGCACACACACACACACACACACACACATATTTTAGTGCGTACATGCCAAAAATACCACTATGAATTACATTGATCAAAAAGGTTCCTAGGCTGATAGATAAACTCTATGAAACATAGACAATTTTCTAAGTATTTAACCCAAAATTTCATCCTTTAAATTTTCTCACTCAATCCTAATTATATGTTTCCATAAATGAAAACATAATACTAATTAACTTAGCCAAATTTCCAAAAATCTCCCCCTTTGGCATTGATGGCAATACATGGGAAAATTGGCAAGTCCCAAAACCAAAACTAAAAAACTAAAAAACTTGTGGCCTTACAATATTTACAAAAAATGTAGATCATCATATATACCACCTTTACATACATAGGGGTAATCTCCCTTTAACTATACTCTATTTCAATTGTAATTCCTTTTTACATATCATATCTCTACATATAGTTTTCCTTATACACTTCCCCTTTGACATCAATGACATAGGTGTCAAAATTGTGTTGTTTCTTTTACCTTCACGGCTACTAACTAGATCCTCAAGATGCAATCATAAAATTTGGTGTTCAATATGGAAAAATCCATAACCCATTTGTCCTTCACCGCATCTGATATATTGAGTAATGTACATAATCCATAAGAAGCAATCTCTACTGCCTCCAAGTTTGTGTATGCAAACTTTTCATAAGAGTCCTTGGCCGATAGGCATTCATCCTATTGTCTTTGTACGAGAACAATTTTAAGAGTAAGGTGCTTCCTTAATAGTGAAAATATTTTTAATATCCTTTCCTTCTTTAGCTCTAAAATTTCAATGTCATCATGTATCTTGAATTACAATTTGAACTATAGGGCTTTGTAGTTCATTTTCAAGAGTTTTTAACACTTCAAGTTTAACATTCATCCCATCTAAAAAATTCTTGATAAATGTGTGGGATAGAGCACATTTACCATACACTTCCTTTCCTTCGGCTAAACATCTTCTTAGTTCCTTGATCCTTTCATCAAGACCTTTTTGGTCACTTATGATATTTTCACATACTTTTTTGAACATCTCTGCATCATGCAAAGGTTGTACCTTAGTAGTTGCAACTTCTGATAACTAAGTAAATGTATTATAAAAATCATTTTTAACCTCTACTACATTTAGTTTGTGGGCCTACTTCATTGATTCTGACTAATATAGTACTCTCAGTAACTTTCATCAAAGAGTTCTATAGAGTTTTTGGCTTCTTGTTCTTCTTAATTATTTGACTTATAGATAAGATCAATCCAACTTGATCATCATCATCTAACTTATTGCTTGACAAAATTTCCAATGTAAGTTCAAGTTGTGACTTTGTCTTTATTTATATTCTAGCTTAGCTTTCTTATTCTTTCACTAATACATTTGGCATCGATTTGTGATAGCTAAGTGTCGCAATTACGATCGCAATGTGTCGCCACTGCAACAGTAATAGACGTCGTTGTTTTTCAGTCAAAAATTATGACGTCTATCCTTTGCCTTCACAATTTTGACGATCAACCATCGCAATAAAATCACTTTATACTGGCATGAATTCTATCACAATGCATGCAGCGTACGTCACAATTTTGACGTCCGCCCCAAGCATTGCGACAGGGTCACGTCGGCATCTAGCCACAGTGTCACTATGGTGGTAGCCATCCCATTACTTCACTAGACTTTTCAATTGTGACGTCCTCGGTAAATTGCAACGGGGATGCGTCAGCACCTAGCGGTGGGGTCACTATGGCAGAAATGCCATCTGCCGTTGCAATTCTTGCATGGACATCGCTATTGCGATGTCCATGCAAGAATTGCGACAGTGATGTTGTGCCTACGACACACGTTCCATCGTAATGGTTGGGCGGATGTCACAATTTTGACATCTGCAGCAAGCACTACGGTAGGGCCACTATGGCAGTGATGCCAACTATCATCGCCGCCACAGCAACCTCGCCGCAAGCATATTTAGCCTACTGCGCCTTCAGCTATGGTGTTTTTGGTACTTTTGGCTAGAAATACATTTAGTTTCTTGACTATATTTCTGCAACCTATGTGGATGCATAGCTTTTACACATGACCCATTCATTTCCCTTCCATTACAGAGAAAACTACCATTTTTTCCTCCCTACCAAAAGGAAAATATAAAGATTCATTAGGACTAAAAGAAATTTTCTCAAAAACAAACATATACACTATAGCATTAATACAAAAAACAAGCACCTAAAATAAGAAACCATCTTCCAGGGATAGGAGCTTAGCAGCCTCACTCTCATTATCTATAGAATTGTGGAACACACTACCATTCTCTAGATGCTCACCAGCTACAAGTTTACCATTTGAATCATTTTTTAGAAATTTAGTAGAATGATACCGAGTAATAATACCTATCAAACCATTTGTAGAATGTTTGACATTCTCATGATCTGTTACCATTAATTTTTGAATAAGCTTCAGAATTTCTACCAATATAATTCTCATTATCATTGCTCACATCACAGTTCCAAGAATGTCTAACAACCATAAAAATTATCCACAGAATCAGTTCCCTTTATTTCAGATTCCTGCTTCTTAACATTATTACTAGACCCATTCGATGTGCATCCATTACTTACGGTATGACTTGACTAGAAGACATTATTAGTTTGAATACCATTGGTTCTTGGAGGCACCATCTGTAATGTAGCATCATGATCTGCTAATGATCTGGATTTACTGCATGAGTGGCTAGAACTTGTGTTCTTTTCTAGACTTTCTGAAATGAATTTGACTTTTGACAAATTTTCTACCTATTGGGATATCTTGTTTACACCTGTAACACTAAAAGAGATTGCTGCCGTTTGGAAAGAATGCATGTTTTCTGTCACCTAGGGGGCATATGAATCTTGTAAGTGGTTTTCCTTTGGATGTCCAATGTTCAATAACACCCTCTTCTTTAGTTTAGAGCCATTATACTAAGATTCAGACCCACCTGCTGCTTGAATGCTAGTTTTCTTATCTCGTATATAGAATAGCATATAAGCTTTCTGGGAAAGCACACTTTTCTCACTGACTGAATAGACCTAGAGTACAAAATGTCATAAGAATAACTTCAATCAGTCTAAGAAACTTCAGTATAATTAGTGTTACCATATAAAGAAAAGGTTCTACATAAAATTGTAGTTCTTTTGTGTATTCTATTATACACAAATTATAATGAGCTTGCTCCACAAAATTAAACATTTCATCACAACTGTAGAAAATGTATACCTGATTATCATCTAAAGCATGCCAGATGCCTATGGATGAACGAATAAAGCAGAAATAATGACCAGAATGTGTGCTCCAGCCATCATGAACAAGAACACCATAAAGAGTGTACTTAAAATTTCCCTCCTGTGATTGATCAATAGACAGAGAAACTAGAATATTATTCAAATGTGCAAAATTTATTAAAAAACTAGTAGATATTACAAAAAATATATTATTAGATTCCACTAAAAATGTGATCCACTAGCAAATAATATTGTAAGGGCTACTTACATGTGAACTGCTAACAAATGGTTTGAGATCCAACGTACAACCAAAGTCTACTTTTTTGTCAATTTTTCCTCTAGATCCAACTACACTGAAGTGCTTGAGATGAATTGAAAGAACATGTGGTGCTTTATCAATTTTGAGTTGTTCTAGAGCCTTCACTTTTACTTTGCATCATTCACATTGATCTCTTTTCACACCCCCATCTAACTGCTCCATTGTCATGTAATGAGATAATGCTTTCAATAAGGAATCTGCTCGAATGATCTCTAGGCTCAAATCTAAGAAAGTATCAAATTTATTTGAGCAATAAGAACATTGTGTGCACTTCACCTACAAGCCAGGTTGAAGCAATTGTTAATGAATAAAATACTTTTCTAAGACTATAACCTAGAGTTCCCAACATAAAAATAATTTTGAAAGGTTTAAGTGACTCAAAAAATCCCATTTATGAAATGAATAGTAAATATTGGAGGTGTCTATAAGCCCCTCTCTATTCCCTCGCTGATATTAAAAAAGATGATGTTTAGATATAAATAACTTCTTCTGATATCTTCTTACATTCACTCATCCTTGTTAACAAAGTACTAAAAATTTTGAAAATATAAACACCTAAAAATCACAACCTGACTTATGAGTGGGTCACCAAATATTTTATGTACTAGACTCTTCTCATAAGCAATAGGTGATTCAATTAAACAATATAGATAACTATACTCATACTGGTGAAAGAAAGTTTTATGTTTTTTCTGTGTTTTTTTTAATATATGATTTTTTCCTTTGTTCAGAATATGAAATATATAGCAATGCATGGGAGTTGAAAGTGTAGATACAGTGCCCCTCATATGATCTTTCTATCTCTTGAGTCAATTCTTTCCAATGTGCTTGAGCATACATAGAACAAACTTGCATCCTTTATAAGTTTAGGCCAATCTTATGAAGCAACAACCTAAAAGTTCAAGAATCACGAGAAAAATTAAACATGGAAAAAAATCCAATACTATCATCATTATAATCTACTAGAAATAGAAAATTGTTCATGTCCAAACCTATCAATAAATTCCTAAATGCAACACCTTTTCCTATAGAATAATTCATCTACTCTAATTTTAAAAACTTATAGAAATTATATTTCAGAAGTTTGTTAGACAAAACATGTACATAGATATGACATTATTCTCATGCTCAAATTCAAAAAATTCAGAAACTTTGTTGTAAGACACCTTTATGCCATCCATAGAAAATAGGCCCAAACCATGTAGTGATGATGGTGCTATGCGATATATCCTCTCGTTAACACAAAAAATAGTGTTTATTGGAGGAAGTTCCTTGGGTACCCAATGTTTCTATAGATGTTGGTACCTCAAGGGCACCTTGATGTCACCTTCTGTCTCATCATCATAAGAACATGACCCCCCTTGAGCAAGGAAAAATTTCATGCATTTATTGAATTTCCTTCTAGTCCTTTTACCTCTAGTTAATCTCCCTATTCTAGATAAATTGCATGTCTCACTTTCCTCTTCTATTCCTATATTTCCCTCACTCGAGGAAGACACTTTTGACAAATACCTATTCATTGGTACCTGCAAATGGGAGAGATCTTAGAAGACATCAATCTTACTATTGATAAGTGTATTAAATAGACTGTATATAAGGAGTATTGACTTATACCTGTCGATCCATGAGACTGTGCGGGATGCTCCTGAAAGGGGTTTAGTTTCCTGAAAATGTAATTCAATTATCATGAGCATAATCACATCATAATCATAATCACATCCATCATTAGCATCACATAAAAATTAAAAACATTAAAAGATACACAATATAACACTTAAATCAGGCTCACATTATAAGCCTACTAGGGAAGTAGGCCTAGTGAAGGGCTAAAACTGGGCTTTTGTATCAGCTGATGAGTTGAGGGCTTAGTCACCTTGGGGACATGCTATTTGAATTTTTTTGAT
This sequence comes from Cupressus sempervirens, assembly GCA_028749045.1. Lineage (NCBI taxonomy): Eukaryota > Viridiplantae > Streptophyta > Pinopsida > Cupressales > Cupressaceae > Cupressus > Cupressus sempervirens. Next base: position 797,106,674 of record CM053792.1, read on the forward strand.
GTGTGTGGAGGTGGAGGAAAAACCTAGTTAAGGTGAAGTCAATTTTGGTTCCTATTGAGGCATTGTGAGCATTTGATAGTTTGTTGATTAGATTGCTTGGATGAATCCATTGGATGGATTGAGGGACATTAATGGGATCATTCCAAAGATGTAGAACCTAAGGTGGCATAAGGATTTGGTGTGCACTCTAATAGGTTATGGAGTTGGCTTGGATAAAGAAGAGGGATCTTATGAAGATGCTTGGTTGGTGTTGTGAGAACACTATGGAAGTCCCTCTTGTTATGAATGATTGCAAGTCCACCTAGGGTCTCTGCATCACCTATAGAGGCAGAATTATTAACCAAAAAATTGAGTAAGGACTTATATTATGTTTTCCCTATGAATTTTATTCTAGGTACAACTCCCTTTTATAGATATTTAATGAATTCCCTTTTCTAAACTAAACACTTACAAATGCTTTTGACCTGAAAGAAAATAAGGCTCAATACATTCATGCATCAATATGTGTTTTAAATAGTTTTATTTAATTAATTTAGATTAATAGTTAATTTAGATTAGTAGTATTCTATTTATAGTTGAAACTTGTAGCTTTTAAATAGATAATGAATAAACTGTGTAACCATATATATATAAGACAAATATATTTCTATCAAGAAATGAATATTAAATAGATTAAGGATTGATGGCATACCTCTAAATTTCATCATCATCATCCTCATCATCATCATCATCATCATCATCATCCTCGTCATCATCATAATCATCCTCTCCATCGTCGTCATCATCGTCATCATCATCATTGTTGTCATCGTCATCATCATCAACATCATCATCATCAACATCAACATCATCATCATCATCATCATCAGTAGCAACATCATCATCATCATCTTCTTCTTCTTCATGAAAATTTGTGTCAGGAACATCATCCAATAACTGTTGATCGTGATCACCATCTACATCATCTTCTACTTCTTCAGTATCTTCTTCTTCAATCGCATTATACTTTATTGGCCTTCCTCTCAGTTCATGTCTAACAACAAATGACCAACCCGGTTTATGTGGAACCTTTGAGTAAAATACCTGCTCACATTGGCTTGGAAGAACATAGGGCTCATCCCCAACTGGCTCAAATGACCTTGTATTAACCATTGTAAATCCATTATCATGTTCAATAATAGTTCTATCAGGATCATTTGGATTAAGTCGTAGCCTGTACCATTTGACAATGAAGAGTGCTAATTTGAAGGAACTAAAGTCACACTCAAGTATATCATCCAAAATGCCATAGTATCAATTTTCAGACTCTCAAGGATGTAAGTCGTTTCTAGATGAAATATTAGTCACTTGAAAGACTGCAGTTATTCCTGAATCACAAGTTTTCTTCGTGTCATCCAACACTTTGATGCAAAATTTCTAACCATTACAGAACATAGCCTTGTGGTGTTTAACCTGCAATAATATGTGAAACATGTCAAAATTATTGTATCATGAGCTGATAAACATACGAGCGATTAATAAATTTGTACGTACTTGGAAATCTCTTAAACCACGTGCTAAATCTATAAGCTAAAAGTCTAGTTAAAATATACATTAGATTAAAAAATATTCAATTTTCATACCTGAGCGTGCGACTATAACTTGTGCAACAGCCTTCTTGCTTAGCTGTAGAAGCTCTCCAGCAATCAAATTATACAAGCTACAAGGCCTAACAGAAATTTCAAAACATATAAGCTACAAGGCAAGACATATTACATGACATGGCAAAAGGAACAAAATTTACAAGCTTTACCAAGACATATTAAATGACATCATAGTGCTAGAGAGATCACAATTATATGAGTCAAACATAGTCATGAAAAAGCACATAAATTATTTGGTTATTGATTTGTTGAAATATTGTTGTTGATAATGCTTTTTTATTATCTAGTTCAGAGATTTGATATATACTCATTGTTGTTGTTTAAATTCTATTTAAATGCATATATTTAATTACATTATTATTATGATGGTTTAAATGGTGATCAGACATGAAAGGGTCAATGTCCTAACATTTGAATATATAAGAATGATTACACCATCCAAATGCCCCTTTATTGTTATGTAAAGGGTGATGCTGATAGCTTGGACTGGTGTGAATGATCTTTGCAATAATATCTGAAAAAATAGGACACTGTATTTTTAAATTTTAATTATTAGAATTCGGCATTATTAATTTTAGGAATATTTTTCAATTATTAATTCCATTCTTCAACATGCTTCTGAATTGTCATGTTGAAAGGCAATGGGTAGTGTGAAGCCATTTTTCCATTCGTTAAGTCTTAGTTCAAAATCTGGTGTTCCTAGAATTATTGCCTCCATTTCAAATTCTTAAGACAGATCTAACCAAATTCTGATTGGATAATAATGAGTATTTAAATGTCATCTCTTATGTTCTAGACTATTTAGTGCTACAGCTTGCATTTGCTGGAAGACAAATTATAAATTTACATTGCTTAGTTTACTAATAGAGCATGCAAGATCTTGGTTTTTTGGCAATGAATTGCTTGCCAGATCTTTACTGGTCCAAGAATATTTTCCTTTGATAGGAGGGATTTAACCATGTTTAGATGAATCCATAATATCTACCACTAATTCACCATTTAGATTCTTCACTTGACAACTTCCTTTTTTCCAAAAAAATTTAGAACTATTTAGGCATGTGACGGTTTTAGCATACTTGAAGAGATTCCAACAATGTTCTTTTCATAGTTGGTGGCATAAATATTAACAATGGTAAAGGGGATGTTTACTTCTTAGAGTTTGAGACTGTTCAACGTGTTGAGCATGCTCCTTAGAGTAGGTAGTGAAAAGACTTCTAGAAGCTCTTTTCCTTCAATGATATGTATGAAACTGATTTTCCATGGAACTCAGAATACAAGAGACAAGAGACGGTAGAAGGGTCCATTATTAGATTTTTCTGCATGGGGCAAGGAATTAAGGTGTGATCTGTTATATTGTCCCCATACTTCTAATGTTTGGCATTTATGCAAGTTGATAACTTTAGTAGCCTAAAATTATATTCAACGTCTGACAACATTGGAGATACTATTATTTGGAGAAACATTTTAGTCACATTTTATTGAAGGTAGACTTTGGAGGCGTGATATATTTTTTAAAATACATTGATGTGAATGGCCATTTGTGAAGAATCAAACCTTAAATGCTGAACACTATAGTGGTTGGCAATAAATTAGGTCCAACAATTATTAGGGCTATTTGGAGTGTTTAGAACTTCAGCATCTTCATTATTCATCGATTGCATCTAAGTTTCATTTGATTATATTGATTATTGGTGTTGATGTCTGTACTATGTTCACCCACAAAGGTCTAAATGCACTCCAAAATCCCTCAAGTCTTCATTTCAGCATGCAAAAAGTTCCCAAATGCACCAATGTACCCAGAATTGTAACATTTTTCACCACAGGTCCTACCTATACTCTTAAACAACTTAGAGCTTCATTCATAGTTTGATTTGACCCTACAACTACTATATTCAATTTGAAGGCTCCAAGAAAATTGTCCTTTATGTGGTTGGAATGAAGTCAAAGAAAAATCGATGCTCATCCATGCCACATTTATTATTGCATGACCCAAAGATTTACATATCATCTCTAGGCCAATGTTTCAGCTTCTTTTTTCCAGTGATTTCATCATCATTGCACAAAATTTAACACACCATCAAGGGTATGGTGAATGTATAGGAGGCTCTTCTAATAGGAAACAAGTGAGATCGTAGATTTTCACATGTAGACGCTAGTGTTTACAACTGTTTGTGCACAAGCACAAAGTGATAGTGGTTTTTTGTTCATTTTTGTTCATGTTGTTAGCATTGGTTTCCTAATTTAAGTGTGTAATGATGCAATTTCTTTAACAAAATCCCCTACATGTTTTACGCTTAATTCCAAGGGTTCCTTGATGGGGCACTACATAGCCGTACAACCAAAATACTTTCAAATAGAAACTATTTAGTAACTAGGACAGAAAATTCTTCTAATAGAGAACACTACATAGAACCAGATCCAAGACACTATCATGCATAGAACTGAATGTTATGGTTGCGATCTTCTTTTCAAATCTATGCAGCACAGAACATTATACTTATGTGTATAGATGGACTTCATATATGCGATCCAAAGCTCATATGTTATCAAGTGTGTCCAATGATGGGGAGAGACCTCCGTGCAAGCAGAAGATCTACGATGAAACAAAAGAAAAGAAAATTTTCTTATAGTAAGAACAAGTTTTTTGTGCTGCACAGGGTACCAACAAAATAGTGTATAATATCTTTTTCTTTACCTAGCTTTCAATGAGGGCTGTTAGTGGAAAGTAATCAAAGAAATATGTAAAATACTTCCATACATTTGTATTTCCATATTTTCTCAGACATTCATCATAAAATCCATACCTGAAATTGCAAGAAAACAAAATAATTCTTGAACGCAGTCGAAAAATTAAGATAAATTACAAATAGATTGACAAATTTTTGTCAGCTTTCTAATCTCCCCATTTAGATACTAATATTTTTCCTCCCATAATTTAGATATAGCCTCAAATGGAAAACAATGTATGTGTCTTCTTTAAGCATGATGATATGAAGAAATACTATAGTTAGTGCCCCTCGTCAAACAAGCCAAGAAACAATTTTTTTTGGTAATTTGAAGTTCCTAAACTAAATTATGTTCCCCTACATAATTTGAAATTTATGTAACAAATCCTCTTCTACCTTTCAATGAAGTCAAGGATGGTGGAGGAGTTAATTTAATATTTAATAAATTGTAGGAAAATTTATCTTGGGAAATATAGGAGTTGTACATGTGTTACGACAATGATTTTTGAACTCTAACTAGCTGCATTTCATAAATGTTGACTTGGGTGAGAAAATGGTTGTATTTAAATTGAGAAATGAGGTTAATTCATTTGAATTTAAGAGATTATTTTTTATTGAGCTCACCATTTGTTATAATTCAGCATGAGAGCCTTTAATAGAAAAGTCAAGTTGATAACATATTTAAAAATAATGCATTTGATGCAACCATGCATTTTGTTGTTGTTGCTTATGTTGGAGATAGTAGTCTTGACCCATTAAGCTATATTATGATTATGTGAATTTATATTCTATCCGTTTGCAAGTTATGGATTGGAATTATTTGCAAAAAGTTTTTTTAATATCAATTTCTTCTAGAGAGTGAATCAAGAGTGTGTAGTGGTACCAGTGGATTTGGAGAAGAGCGGTGGATGACCCATGTTTTTTTTAGCTCTAGTATAGTTGTTCATCACAAAGCTTACATGTCATGTGTGGGAGTAACTCTAGAATGTCACAAGTTAGTATATTATTATAGTTCAAATCTTGTTTATTTTAGTTTTAGTTTTATTTTGTAAAAGTCAATCTAGATTTAAATAATTATGCCTTTAGTTTCAAATTTAATGGGGGATTGAATTGAACTAACTATTTCCTCTTATTAACTAGTATACCAAATTACAACATTCATTTATTTATGAATAAAATAGAGATGCTTAGTAAAAGAAATTTTCTCAAAAATAGGTATGGAGGTTTGTGTTTACTGGAGGGTAGCATGACCAAGCTTAAAAATAATAAGAATGGAAATACATGTGATCAGTGGATTTGTACATGTGAACAATGTGGCAAGCTCAGTTTGTAGGAGTAAGCCATATGGATGCCTAATTTTCATGGAAGCACCTTCATGCCTGCCTTCAACTTGGGACCTCATTGCTCCATCTGACAACATAACAACTCAGTGTCCATTTTTGGCTACTCAAAGTCATGTCTATTTATCTCCAATATTTGGTGCATTGAGATTTTGGTGAAACTATTGTTATTTATTTCCCTTATTTACTAGGTTGAATATGTTGAAAGATATGAACTGCAATTGTTTGCATTAATATGGTTATGGTTTAAATGTAAAATGATTGTCTGATTTTCATTGTAGATATTATCATAATATTTGATTAGACACTTTGACTCTATCAAAGGCAATACTTTCCAATAAAGATTCATCTTAGACCACACCCAATATAGGTACTTCCTCACTGTTGTGATTTAATGATACCCTGAATTGTTCCTTCAATAAATCTAGATTATTACTGTAGATACACTGCAGATGCAATAATATCATGGTGACTGAATATACTTTCCATCCACAGATAATATATATATGTTAGTGAACAGATTGTCCTTTGAGAATATGCATGCAAATCTAACCCTGAATGCCCAAATGAGAAGGCGAATCAGCACTAACAGTTGGACAAGTTATCATTGGATTGATAACTTTCCTCTGAATTTTATCGGGTACAGTGCCCCGTATATGATTTACAATGAATTAAAATATGGATGTTTTTAACCTGAAAGCACAAAAGGATTACAAACATCTACCTGTATGTACAAAGTAGATGCGGAAACCAAGATTATTGAAAAGAAAGAACAGCAAAGAACATTAGATGACACAAAGTTCACATGCCCAAATGCTGCATTACAAAGTAAACATGAGAAAATGTCTTTCGTTCTCTTGAGAGAATTGAAAATCAAAGCTTTTGAAGATATTTGAACTGATAATGTAACGAGAAAACAACGATATTGAAATGTAATTCAAAGAAAATTGAATATGACACAAAGTTCATAATCAGTGGAGGGAAAATACACCATAATCAAAGTTCGAATATACTTAACCCTCAATCTCCCTTCCCTGACTGCAAAAGATCACAAAGTATCTTGTGCACATTACATCCAAACCACTATTTTAAGAAAGATAGAAACTCCTTTCACAATATTACATCAGCTATCAAAATCCTATCTCTATCTCAGACACATAGTTTTGGAAAAGAAAAACAGCCTCTGCTCTGCCTCTCACAACCTCTCAAGAAAATGGAATGATCTTCGCAAAATCCCCTCCCTGGCTGAAGCCCAAAGTCTGCAGTTTGGAAGCTGAAAGAATGGAACCCCTTCCTTCACTTGTTGTTGCTTATTTATTCTTTCTCTGTCAGTTGTGAAAGTTGTTTCGTTCCCCCTTTCTTTCGTTATGAAAATTGATTCTTTTATTTATCATTCTTTCCTCATAAATTCCTTAGGAAATAAGCAAATGTAACTGATAACACTTGCCACATGGAAATTCTTTATGACTTCCTGCAGATATATGTTGTCCTTATTTCCCCATATTACATGCACAACATATTACATTATGAACCCGAGTAGCCTTATGACATGTTGTGGACAGGTGGCATCTAACTGTCATGTTTGCAAGGTTCTCATAACTGATATTGAGTATCAATATCCATTAATCTTATATATGTTTAAGATACTCAAAGTTTGGCATAAGAGAAAGCAATGCGGGTTCCACATTATAACATGCCTCTATCTTTTTTGGATAATCAACATTGTTGATTGCAAATATCACGGTCAATAACTTGATGCGGTTTAAAGTAGGGTCTCATTTTGTTATGTAACATCGGGTGTCCATTATCTTTTTCTATATGCAGTTTCCTTGTAAACTAGACCACAGAGTGTACACAATATTAAGATTTTTGGTTTTATTTCTTTGAATGGAGCTTTCTTTTTTTGGTTGTGCGCAATCCTTTAGAAGGTATTCAATCATATCATCTATTGTGTTTCCCTCACGTATTCTCACATATACGTGTGTTGAAGATAGCTTACCCACATGGAACCAAATATCCTCCATAATGCCATATTTGATTAGCTCTTCATTTTTATTTTTATCGAGACCCATGTAAACATTGTAATCTCCTGCCTCGGGCTTGGTCTTGAAGCATATGAAACTTTTAGATCATCACCCGATCTCTTATCTTGTCTTTCTATTCTGGTATAGCTGATATGGAAAGAGGCTTTACCCTATCAATACCATCTATCTCATCCGTGGTAGTGTATGGTACTACCCTACTGCCTCCATGATGTATTATAGTTGTATGTGAAATCTTCAATACTCTGCTTAAACCACGCTAATTGCTTATATGGAACTATTCTTTTGATGACTTTCGGCTTTTGAGAAAAATCATTTTCCAACCAATCTGGAGCTGATTCCTATCCTCGATGACATTCTGTTATCAAAACATATGAATTCAATAATGACATGTGTCTTTCATGTTAGACTCTGATTTCAATGTAGTAAGCTTTTGAACTAAGCCTTTAAAATTATGGATTGGCTAACTGCACCGATCCTGTATTGTTTCTGCACCCGAGATACTATGCTCATGGCTTTGAATGAATTCTAGAATGCAATCACCTAAAATCTTACAATGTTTGAACTTCTTTACTGGACCTGCAACATGAACCATCTAAACTCCTAAAGCCAAGCCACTAAATTATTCTGAATTAACAATTCTACATTTTCAAACCTATTTGAACAATCGAACCACTTTGAATTACTGAATCACTTCGAACCACCGCATCTGAATTTCATCTTAATCTACATCCTTGCACTTTCTTCAAGTCATGAGACTAACAAACCGAACCTGGTGAATGCATTGAGACAGAATTCTGAACTTTTCTAACTGTTCTGCATTTTTGAACTGAACTATTTTGAACTGTCAAACTACTTTGACCTACTTTGAACTTCAGTTTGAAGTGGTTCAAAGAGGTTCAACCTCTGAAATTGAATTCTTAAAAACTGAGACCACCTTGGGTACTAACAATATATTACCATGATAAGTTGTGTCCCATATATCATTCTCAAAATCATCACTTTATCCTAGATATTGACTGTATCAAATTAATACCAGCAATAGTTTCTATCTTGGATTCTTTTGTGCCAGATAACGACAAGGGACCAATGCCCAAGCATCAGTTTTTAGTATTATCTAACAATCTCACAAGGATGGAGAAGTTTATAATAGCTACTTGATTCACAATGTTAGAAGACAAAAGATCAATTTCCAAGAAAAAGGAAGAAAATTGGTTGGTAATCCAGTTTTTGACTCTTTGACTACTTAGTTATATCTTTCCCACTTTACCAGTTGCAAATAACCTATGGTGAATGTGAATCTGCCATGGGGTAAATGTAGGTTAGCCACTTCCACTGATCATTTAATATTTTTCTTTTGGTGGCCGTCACTGTTGCATATGGATTCATAATGAGGTGCCTTTTGTATTGAAATGGCACTATTTTTTGAAAGCATATCTCAATACGCAATCAACTTTAACTTTTGATTCAATCTTCATATTCATCTTGCCCTTGATATAATCATATTTGCTAGGTTTGGTTGAACAAATATGTCTTCTTTATATATATGGATTAAATTAATTAATTTTTCTATGTGATGGTTATAAAGTAGCTTGGGCTCATTGAAGTCTCGACTCCTTGAGGTTTTGTTAACCATTATAAATTGTAGGTTTTGTAAGCAGCATCAACAGTAACTATAACAGATAACGATTTCTTATCGAAATATCCTCTATTTTTTTATTCTCTGTTGTTTGGTTCTTTCATTGCTTGACTATTTAGAATGTCAAGTACTATTGAAAATCCCTACATTTTTTTGTTCTTTCCGTCTTATAATTCAATTATTGTGGCTAGTGCGAATGAGAAAGTCGTTGAAACCCTCTGTGCAAAAATTCTTCAATTGATTTTTAATGAATAAAGCCCTAATTCAATAAGTGTCTTTTTTTGATGGGGATCATTTCAGACATGGATGAAATGGATTATGGATTTGAGTATCCTGATGAGGATCCGGATGAAGAAAATGTCACCATTGAAAACTAGTATTACAACTCTAAAGGTGCCAAATAAATTGAATCTTTTCTATTTTTTATTTTTTTAAATGGCAATGATTTTTTATTTATTTTTGAATAAAAATTGGGTATTTGTAGAAGTAATCACATGCCTTAAAAGTCAGGCTGATAGTTACTATTGTTCATCAAGCATTATGTTGTTCCTATCATGCCAGATCATTTGTTATCGATGTTGAATTTTTCAAGTTTTGGGAATGTTTTAGTTAATGGCTATTATGTTGATGACAATGAGTGAGTCTTGCTTCACTGTCTCTAGAAGGCTCCACTTACTTCATTACTGTTGAGAGTGCAATTGGTATGGAGAGGCTATAAAGATGCATTATGATGTGTAGGTTCTTATGAGTGGGGGCTTTAAACTTATCGATACTGTGTATTAGGGTACAATTTGTTGTAACAACTTGTGACTGACTGTTGTAATCCTTTTTGCAACAACTGGAATCCATTGTGTCTGTAAAAAGTATTTTAGACCCCTTCAAAACATATTTATTCTATAATAAAACTATATAATATTTGAGTAAACTCGTTGATCCACGTTTCACCAGAAGTGGTTCAAAAGAACCTCTCATGAAAATGAATTCTATACTTAGCATTCATTACACTAACTTTTCCATGCATTTAAGAAGCATAAAATATATTAATTAGAAAAAAAGCTCTAATTAAAATCTGGGGGGATCAATAGATTTATAAAATTAATATTTTAAACTACTAAATTAATATGCTAAAAAAATATTTTTACGTAATTTTTGTTGTACTCAAATCATTTGCTTACATTTTTCTAAATAGTAAGTTGCATGGCAGTGTTTGTAAGCATAGCTTATTAAAAAGATCTTTGTGTTTCCATTATGCTTGGTTATTGGACATTTTTTCATATAAAAAAAAACTATATTTTAGCAAGCCAAAAAAATTTCTTATCAAGATCTTTTGTTTCATAACATTTTAGTGACAGCCAAAATATAGTGTCAGCTATCCAAAGAGAAGTTGAAACAAAAAGATCTTTGCATGTTGCCAAATACCTAGTGGGACTTTACATGCTTGTGAAAGATTTTGAAAGGGTGTGCCTTGATCAGCTTGTGGAAGATTTTGAGAGGTTGTGCCAGATGAATGAAGGCAACAAAGAGAAAGTTTAGATCATCGACATTTTTGGAATGGGTGGGGTTGGCAAAACAACTCTGGCCAAAGAGTTGTTTAACCAAAAATGCTCCCAATATGAGCGAGCATGTTTTATGTTTGATGTGAGGGAAGCCTATAAAAATATAAGTTTTTCTTCTTTACAAATGAAATTCATCAAAGATCTATTCCAGATAGATCCATTCCATTTTCAATCTACAGAGGAAGGAAAAACTCATAGAGTGAATTGCCTAGATAGGAGCAATAGGCTAAGTTTCCTAATTGTTCTAGATGATATTGATCACCTGCAGTAGTTAGATGCTCTACTTATAACAAAAATTGTAAAGAAGTTGGTTTATAGCCTTGTAATAGTTACAACTCATGATGTGGGGGTGCTTATAATTGCAGAAATTAGTGTTGCTTATAATCTAAAAGGGGTGGATATAGACAATACCAGATAGTTGTTCTGTTGGCATTCCTTTGGACAATCCTGTCTAGCTGAGGGTAATGAGAATCTGGTTAACTCCTTCCTGAATGTATGCAAAGGATTACCTTTGTCACTTCAAGTTCTTGGCAATCATGTTCGTGGCAGAGATTAGAATTATTTGAGGTTAGAATTGAATAAATTTACCAAGACATTGCCTCGAGACATGCACCAAAGCCTTAAAATAAGCTTTGATGTATTGGACTATGAGGAACAACAAATTTTCATGGATTTTGTATGTTTGATTATTCACAAATCCAAGCACACTACCATGGAAGTATGGGAGGCATCAGCATGGAGCTCTCAGCATGCAATGGAAGCACTTAAAAACAAGTGTCTTGTTCAAGAAATGAAAGGGCATTCATGAGAAACATTTACAGTTATAATGAGAATGCATGACCATCTACGGGACATGGGAAGATAAATTGCAAATAGCTTGAACCCACCACATTTTTGGCGACCAGGAGATAATTTACATCTAGTATGGTTGTGTCTCCTCCCATTTTCTACTTCATATATATAATAATAATGATGATTGGAGAAAAAAGGATTCTAATAGTAATGGGTTTTTTTATTTTTCACCTTGCCATCATCCTCCTCTGAATGTTTCCCTTGGCCCTTTCGCCGCAGAGATCCCCATAGAATATAGTAGGTCAAGCAAGCAGTTAGTAGATGCAAGTCTCTGCCCCTCTCAATGCATCGAGTTAGTCGATGCGGGTCTCTGCCCCTCTCAATGCCTCGAGTTAGTGCCAAATGCGAGTCTCTGCCCCTCTCAATGCTACTAAAGTCTCCCACCTTTCCTTTCCGAAGAACCCTGTGTCGATTTCGTTTAAATGAGCAACTTTTTTGGTTTTTTTTTTCTCTTATATCCTGTTAGCATCACAGTTGCTACATTTTCAAGTTATAGTTGAAAAAGAAGGGCCAAAAATATCACATAACATTTTCTTCCATCGCAATTGCGATGGCATCGGGCTAAAATTGAAAAAAAAAAACCAAAAACATATTACATTTTCTTGCCATCGCAAATTGAGTCCTAATGTATTAATGTTTTTTGTATTCTCTTCCTCTTTATTTTTCTTCTATTCTTCCTCTTCTTTCTTCTCTATTCCTTCCTCCTTGTTCTTCTTTTCTTCTTCCATCTTCCTTCTTTTCTTCTTCCTTTTTCTTTTCTATTTCTTCATTCTTTTTCTCTTCTTCTTTCTTCTTCTCTTCTTCCTCTTCTTCTTCATCAAAGCTTGGGTATTGTACCAAATTCTCAACAATGTTATGACCATAGTCCTTAAATGGATGCTCAATATTATATTGGTTCTATCCACTTCTACAGAATCTATTTCAACTATTACATGTGTAATAACTTTCATTTTTGTATCTATTACAGATGGTATTCTTGCTGATGGTATGGGGATTGGTAATGTTGATGCTTATGTTGTTATTTTCTAATGACTGGATGTCTTAAGTTTTGTCATCATTTTTATACTTGTTGTCTTTGTTTCTTTGTTCACCTCCTCATAGTTTCCTTCTATGATTAAAATATCCCTTGACTTGTTCCTTAGATAGGGTTTAAGACTTCTCAGTAAACTCTCCAAGTGCTCTTTACTATCTATCTCACATAACTTCATCAACATATTTTTTCTCACTTTCATGTCCTCTTCTTAAACTCTCATATTCCTATCTACTAACTTCTAATATAGGTCTTTTGGAATTTTATCCCTAATATCTATAAATATATTTTTTTTTAGGATCATATGTTTGATCACTACATTTCTTAACTCAAACTTTTCTATATTGTTGTATGAATCATAGAATTTATTTAGCTGTACAAAATTGCCATCATCTATTATTGTGAAATTTAATTTCTCTATCTTGGTCTTCCATGCCTTCCTTTCTTTTCTTTCACTAACTTATTTTCTCTTTTATTTCTCTTCCCATTCTCTAACCTCAAGGATGTCAACCCATCCTCTCATTTTCTTCCCTTCATACATGATCAACACTTTAGGTCTCTTACTAAGTCTAGTTGTCATTGCTTTCATTCTCTTTTGTCTTGGAACCTCTAAGGTTCTTGTTTTACTTCTACCAACCTTGTAGACTTTCTTTTCACCTCAACTACCTTTGCTTCTTCTTCTCTGGACTAAAAAGGTGGAATAATTTGTGTAATCTATGGTTTCACTTGTGCAAGTGTTGCATTTGGTGCTATTGGAGTTTTTGTAGATGACATTGCTACTCTCACTCCTGCTAATGTTGGGATTGATGGTGATGGTCTTGCTACCACTAATGGTGGCACTAACATTATGTCTTCTTCTCCAATTTTATGTATGCCAGACATTGTTTGTCTTACTATATTTACCTCTTGCAAAGTCCTCTGAGATTCGTCAATAATTGTCTTTATCAGATTATTAATTTTTCTTTTAGCATATTTTTCAATTTTGGCTTGATAAGTCATCTACATGATTTTTAGGTTCCAATTCTATCAAATTCTTCATCTTTTTCTAATTTCAATATTTCTTTTACATATCCTTCAATTTCATCCTATGTTACCTCATACTATAGAGGGGCTACATATAACATTTTTGGTTCTATGAACTTCAATATATGTGAAGTATGTGTCAATCATAAAACAAATATCCTCTTTGTACTTGCTCACAACATATGGTGGAATCCTGAACCTTTTCTTCATCTCATTCTAAAATGTTTTCACAATTAGGTCTGCACTATTGTAAAACTTATCAATTGGGTGTCTGTTGTATAGATTAGTTATCTTTTCTATTGCACACTTATCACTACTAGTCAATTGAGAAATGGACATGAATGGGAATATTTTCAAAGGGTGAAAAACATGTGGGTGATTAAGGGTTGAAGCTTGAATTGGTTGTTTCTTGCTTTCTTAATCCTCACCAAGTTCTCAATTAACTATGCTCTCAACATTTCACAAAGATTCACCTTGGATATTTCAATACAAATTTTATATGTTCCATGTACAAAACTTGTTGTCATGTCATCTTCCTTCTAGCTTTAACATATCTTGGTTCCCATAATTGTTTTCACATAGCTCACATCAGCATACTTAATTTTACATATTACAATTCCTCTTCCATTGTAGGTTGACTGGGTATTTTCAAGAACAACCTTCTTTGCATTCTTTTCATTTAAAGGATCCATGCCTTCATTTCTCAAACCAATAGCTTCATGTATCTGAGTGGCTAATATTTCAACAATATTTTCTCCCATCCAAAGTTTATCATCATCAATCCTACGTAGAATAATTTTGGTCCATTCTTCATCCTCAAATTCATAGTAAACATAAAATTTACAAGCTCATTCTATTCCAAGTGTTCACAACCTTCATTGAAATTCATGTCTTTCTTGTAGATAATGTCAAATTCCTTTGTAATGTTTCCATCTCCTACTATTTCAAGTTTGTGTCTGGTGTAACTATCGATATCCTCTAAGTAAAGAATGTCATTAGGGGTTTCTGAAAATGTGGTCAAGGGGTTATCTTCAAAGGGTTGAATTGGATTTAACTTCAACTTAGGTCTACAAATATCTTCAACATTATGAATCATAGACTTATCCATCTTTATTGTAAATTTTGAACACAATTTCACAAATTTAACCTTCATAAATTCATAAAATACCTTAATTATCACAAAAATAAGGTTTGTTGATGAATGCTCTTCAATTTTACCTTTAAATCCTTCAAATAGATCTCATTTTTCTCCTTAAATTCTCACACAATCAAATGGTACACAAAAACTTAATTTAACCCTTTACATCACATTCAATTTATTTCTTCATTAATTATGCAAGTATGCAATTAACAAAAAGCTATTTTAGTTTACCAAAAAACTTATTTTTCTTCAAACACTCACATGTGAACTCCAAATCTTATGCACACTTAACCTCAACTTCCATTCAACTTGTTCTTCCTCATACTAACTTTACAAGTCATAATTCCTATCCATAATTTTTCTATACTTATATCATGTTGATTTAGTCACGTTAATTAATGAAATGATATACTTAATTAGATTTTGATTGGTTGGACACTATAACTAACTTCAATATGTTCTTAGATGCTTCACTTCAGTGACTTTCCAATATAACATATGAAATTTTTGGTTCCTTAGCTTTGACAAATGATTCATCAAGGTTTCTTACAAGATCTTTCACATTTTCTCTTTGATTGTTGTTTTTATTCTCATTCCTTTAATTTTGTTCATATTCCTTCTATGATTTGAGTTTCTCGTGTTATTCATAATTTTGTTAGTAGTCCTTATATTACTTATCCTACAATATCTTGTTGTGTGTCCCATGTTGTTACAAATCTGACAAACTATAACATTGTTTGCATATGTAGGTCCTGATTGACCAATCTGTGCTCTACAATATCTAGCTATGTATCTAAATTTATTACACTTATAGCACATAATATCATTCCTTATAACATTGGATCCTCCAATAGGTATATTTTTTGGAGGTGTAGTACCTCTAAACATTCTACTATTATCATTATTAAATCTAGGCTTCTTACATTCAATAGATCTATGAGCAAAACCATGACAATTATAACAATAACCAAAAAGGGGTTTAAATGACTTACCTGTTCAGTCCCTTTTCATATGACCAAATTCATTTTATGCATAGCATCTACCTTTGAATTCATTTCTCACTTCTTTAGGTGATTTATCTTTCTTAGGATGCTTAGGTACATCACTTTGCTTGGGTTGATTAACTTGCTCAACTTGCTTAGGTAAAATTTTAGATTGATTTGGCTCATTCTTGTTCTAGTTATCTTTATGGTTATTAGGTTGTTGGATCACATGATCTAGTTCTTTTCTAGATTTAGACTTCTTAGCTCATGTTTCTCCAAGATATCCAAGACATGTCTTATCATAAGAGGGTCTCTGTATAAAGAGTTGTTCATCAATCTTTTCACTGCTAGAACACAAATTCTCAAGATGTAGCTTAGACTAAGTTATCTCATCTTTCACAATAGTATTTTAATTCTCAAGTTCTTCATATTGCAACTTAGTAGACTCAATCTTAGATGTCACTTTAAGAAGGTTAGATCTTAGATATGTATTCTTAGATTCAAATCTAACTCAATTTTACTATCATCATCCTTCAAGCTCAACTTTAGATATGTGATCTTCAAATCATGCTTTAGGATCTCATATTCTTTCTTTAGTCTTGATACTTCATCACTATACTTGATATGATATTTAAGATCTTTATTGGACTTAGGATAATCTATCTTATTTTTCAACTTCCCAATATATTATTTTGCATCTTCATACTTGTCTTTCAAATTATCTCTTTCTTCAATAAGAATATCAATTTGCTCAAGAGCTTCTTCTAGGTTCTTTTGTAACTACTCCATATCCATAGGGATCTTACTCAAGATTCTTTTCCCTTCTCTAAGTAACTATGCTCTGATACCAATTGTTAGAAATAAGAAATTTTGAGAGGAGGGGGGTGAATCAACATTTTGTAAACTTTTTCCCAAAACATAATATCTTTACCAAACTTATAACTTGCATTTGAAAGTAAGCCTATTATACATAACAATAAACACAATCATAAAGTGATTCAACTCATAACACCATATTTTGTTAACTAGGGAGACTCCAGCCAAGGGAAGACCTGGTGGGGATGGTACCCACAAAATGGTCAACTAATCAAAAGTATCTTATGAAAGATATTGACCCAATTAGGAGTCTATTACATCCATATAGTGTCTCAGTCCTTATTAGAGGACTAGGCCTTATTAGAAGCCTCAACCCTATTAGAAATTGTCTTAAACCATGCATGAGTTGATATTACAATTTACAAATGTATGGAAGACAATCCCACTACTCAAACATGCAATATACAATAAAATTTAGTATACAAAGAGTAGATACAAAAACCTCTACATAATCTGTTGACATCTTCAATATCTAATATTTCCTTTTCTTTTCTTCACAAAAATTTATCATAATTTACATTTCTCTAAACATACATTGGAATTAGCATCTCAAACGTAACATTGTACTCACTTCAAAGTATGCACAACTTCATATTCAAAATATTTTCCTTCATACAAAATATTTTCCTTTATACCTTTTTTTCTTTAAATTGTTGGCCTTCATCACTTTACACGCTTGCCAAAATACAAAATTAGGTCTTTCCCACTTATGATTAACATCAAGGATGTTGTCCCTAATTATTTAGGCCATTATTTTGGTATAATAAAAAAAATCATTAACCCAAAAATACTCATATCTTTATCTTTACTCCATTCTATCTTTTCAAATCTACCGTTGGAAAAAAATTCATAACTTTATATGTATTGTATGTACTATCTTGCACACATGCATACATCATCCTTACATATTTTACTTCCTCTAGGTAAGTGTGCACATGCCAACAATACCTCTGTGAACTATGTTGATGAAAAAGCTTCCATGCTGACAAATAAACTTTGTGATACTTAGATATTTTTCTAAGTCTTCAACCCAAAACTTCATCCTTAAGATCTACTCACTTAGTCCTCATCATATGTTACCATAAATGAAAACATCATACTTAGTAACCTAGCCAAATTTCCTAAAATATTTTGCTAGCATTGATAGCAACCTAGTCATAGAAAGTGAAGTGAGCAACCAATAAGCCAAGAAGAAGATTGGTAATCAATGAACCTATTCATAAACAAATAAATCAACTAAGTCCAAAGATTGATAGAGAAGAAGACATACAACACAAGGTAATTGTGGTATCGATTGATATGTAGCATGAATTACATGGTGTGATCACAAGTTCAATATGTGAATAATGAATGCATTATGGTTATGATTGAAACTAAAAAGGATGACATGAGAGTGAGCATATCAGAATTAGTTGGAGTTAGAAGATAAATAGTCTATGTTCTTGAGTTATCAATCTTTGATTGATGATTAGGTACCAATATGAGTAGTTGGATTAAGTTATCATCATGAAATATAGTGGTTATAATTGGTGATCAAGACGTGTAGGTGTGGAAGATTTTAGAAGAAGTTTGGAATTGGTCAATTGCTCTTGGATAAACTATATGTAAACCCTAAGATAGAATTTTTTTTGTCAAGGGAAACATATAATGGCATTGAGATATGTGAAATTAATTTGGTGAGTGAGAGCCAAAAGTCAAATTTTAATGAATAATGGTAATTAAGAGGCAAGAATGATTTTTCTATAAAGGACTATTCATAGTATTGTAGAAGTAAATTGTGATATTTATTGTGATGATGTTGGATGAATCCTGTTATGAGATTATGGTGTGTAAGATCAAAGTAGTGTGCAGAGATTGAATATTGAACAATGGTACTCAAGAGGAAATAGGGCAATTTGACATGCAAGGAGGGCTACATCTAGATCAAATAAATTATTGTTTCCTAACAATTGTAGTAGGGGAAATCTATTAATTGGGTGGACATTAAACAACCTAATTGTATAAATAATTTAACAAGGTGGACACTTAGAAGGTGGTCTAAATCTTCTAGAAAGGTAGATCCTAAGAGATCTTATTGTACTCCTAATAATGTAGAAGATCATTCCTAATAGGGCAAACCCTCAAAAGGGGTATTTATAGCTCCTAATGGGGTAAACCTATTTAGTGTAGTGAAGAGCTTGTGGGTGTCATCCCCATCATGGTTTTCTCCCTCTAGGCAATGGTTTCAATGTACAAAAAATATTGTTTTATGTATAATTATTTTGTGTGTGTTTGTCTTTAATTTTACCATATTACATCTATGATTAGTTTTATGCTTTGGAATTAAATGCTAAGGTTAGGTGAAATATTTGTTAAAATAGAAAGCTACTTATTAGTATTGATTCACTCCCCCTCCCCCCCTAGTACTCCAAAATACCAACAATTGGTAATAGAGATTTTTTCCTCTAAGACAAAAGTTTGACCACTTGAGGAAAGATCCCTAATAGGAAACATAGAGAGGTACAAGTATGAAAAGATAATTAAAGATACAATCAAGGTGATCATGTTCACATAACTATAAAAATTCTAAAGAACTAACCCCTGGAGATACCAATATAACCAATTATGATGAACTTGTCATTGATGTCAAGGTGAGCACAAATTGCTAACTAGTATGAAGCTAGGACTAGTGAGGCATTATGAAAATGAAGGTGTGACTCTAGTTTATAAAGTGTGACTAGAGGAAAGAGGAGGACAATCCAAGAAGAAGTAGTGAAGGGGTAGCCGTACTTAGATGAATTCACACTAAGTATGAATAATGATGTCAAGGATACATAAAAGGGGGTGTGATCAATGCTCATGAAGAAAGGTTAAGCCATGAAAGTAAGAGGAAAATAATGACAAGATACCTATTATTGATTCATAAAAAAGATGGTAAAATGCACTCATCGTTACATTTAATGGTGATGGTGTTGTCACATTAGAACAAACAAAAGAATTCAAAATTGAATTCTTTCCAATAGTGCAAACTATCAAAGTCATAGAACATCTATGGCTTTTGTTTTTGCATGGTACATGTAATAAGAATGATAAGATAGATACATAAGTAGAATCTAGACATGGGCTTGAGAATTCAAAATTTGAATCTGTGGATTAGGGTTTTGAGTAGAGCATGTAAAGACTCTATCAGAGAATTTTGTTTCAAGGAGAAATATTGGATTAACTATTGAATAGAAAAAGTGTCACAAGGCTAAGCTAAGTGTACTCTCAAGAAGAGAAGAGTGGCATAGAGATGTCAAGAATGTAGTGTGAAAGATAGTGTGTTGAAAGAAGCTAGTGATATAGATCAACACAAGTGATGAAGAATGTAGTAGGTAGTAGATCCAAGAACATAAGTGATAATTTGAGTTGCAAAGACAAGGGAGCATAGAAAAAAATTGAAGATGGGGCCAAGGAGAATCAAAGGGATGTATATCCAAGATGATTAAAGTAATATTCAACTTAGATCATTCCATCTATTTTTTTCTAATCACTAAAATGGTAAATCTAGTTTAGGGTGGACTTAAACAAGTTTGTTTTATTAAATCCCCTCATAGGGTGGCACATTAATTTTATTTTAGAATTCATATAACTAGGTTGATATTAATTGGCAAAGACTTTCACAGGTCTTACCAAAATTTCTTAACCAGGTGGCAATTAACAGTGTCCTTGTAATCTTCTAATAGATATAAGCTCTTGATTAGGCACGCTTCAAGAGAGTGCAAAGTTTGTGAGGATTATAGAACACATCATGATTTTCACCCTAGTTGGGTTTCCATGAGATTAATTCTTTTTTATGTGATTCTATTTTTATATTTATTATTTTTTCTTAAACCTAACTAGTTAAGTTATAGCTATCATTAACTTGTTGACCAATAGGAAGAATGACCGATGGTAAAAGATAAAGTTATCTAGGATATATTGATTCACTCCACCCCTCCCCCCCCCCCAATATATTCACATATTTGTGAACCATTAATTGGTATCATAGCTTAGGTCCTCTAAAGAAATGGGCTTAAGAACTCAAGGTAAAACATTAAGATTTTGAAAAGAGTGTTGTCTAGTGTGGAGTTTGATCAGTCCCCAAGTGGGAGATTGTTAGTTTGTGGTGACTGATCATGAAAGTACTATACATACTTCATAAATTATTTGAAAATATTTTTGGGCCATGGCCGATGTTGTGGATGACATATGGTCAACATTTTGTAACCCTAAAATGGCATAAAAAGAAATATTGTTGGAATCGACAGAAAAATGGAGGAGGCAAATGTGGTAAGTAACAAATCCAAAGAGGATGTGTTTCTTCTATCTTTAGAAAGTGTTGATGATTCATGGGTTTTAGATTCTAGTGCTTCATTTCATACTACACCTCATATAGGTTATTTCATTGATTACATCCAAGGGGATTTTGGGCTTGTTTATTTCGGGGATAATGAACCCTGTCAGAATTTTGGAAAGGAAAAAGTTAAGATTAAGTTGTAGAATGGGAATCATTATCTACTACATGAGATAAGACATGTTCCAAGGCTGAGTAGGAATTTAATTTCAGCAAGGCAACTCGATGATGTGGGTTGTGTAGTTACTTTTAATGATAAAAATTGGAAGGTTACAAAAGGATCCCTTTTAGTAGAAAAAGGTGTGAAAGTAGGCACCTTAAATCTTTGTACAGGTCATATTGTTCCTTCTACTTTAATTGTTTTAGAGAAAAATGAATGTTTAGGAATAGTTGTTGTAGTTGAGCAGGGAGAACAAATAGCTACTTTAAATTCTAATACAACGCTCTAGCACAATAGACTTGGGCACATGAGTGAGAAAGGTATGAAAGTACTTCATTCAAAGAATGTTTTACCAGGTCTAAAATTTGTTAATATGGATTTCTATGAAAGTTGTGTGTATGGATTAAAATACAGACAAAAATAATAATTACATGCAAATATAAGCAATAACAAAAAATAATAGATCATACAAAAAAGAATACAAGGCACCAAGATTTAACGTGGTTCACCCAATCCTTGGGCTACATCCACCAAACAAAAAGTTTGATATATTATGATCCAGTGATTACAACCTAATTACAATCTGTAATCCCTTACAGCTCAATAGTGCTGCAAGAACCAATTTTTGCATCACAACTTTTTTTCTCTAAAACAATTAAAGTAGAAAGAATAATATGACCTGTACAAAGATATAAGGTGCCTACTTTCACACCTTTTGCTACTACAAGGGAACCTTTTCTAACCTTCCAATTTTTATCATTAAAAGTAACTACACAACCCACATCACTGAGTTGCCCTATTGGAATTAAACTCCTACTCAGCCTTGGAACATGTCTTACCCCATGTAGTAGCCAATGATTCTCATTCTGCAATTTAATCTTAACTTTTCCCTTTCCAACAATCTGACAGGGTTCATTATCCCCCAAATAAACAAGCCCAAAATCCCCTTGGACATAATCAATGAAATAACCTCTATAAGGTGTAGCATGAAATGAAGCACTAGAATCCAAAACACATGAATCATCAACACTTTCTAAAGACAGAAGCAAAGCATCCTCTTCAGATTTGTTACTTACCACATTTGTCTCCTTCTCTCCATCTGGTTTATCTCCTTCATTTTTCTTTCAATTCCAACAATCTTTCTTTTTATTCTCTAGTTTCCCACAATACCAACAGTCATTCAATCCTCTCAATTGAGACCTCCTCCCCTTTGACTTTCCTCTTGATTTCCCACGATTTCTAGAATTACTTCCTCTCTCAGTCGTTTTGCCTCTGCTTTGTGCATTCAAAGCACTTCCTGATGTAGATCCACCTGAGGTTTTCTTATGATTTTCCTCACTAAAAAAAATATTGATCACATCATCATATTTTAGGGTACTAGATCCAGGAATAGAATTACTCACAGCCATTACCAAGCCATTCCAGCTTTCAGGCAAAGAACACAAAATCAAGAGAGCCCTAATCTCTTCATCAAAATTGATACCCACAGAAGATAATTGACTAGTAATAATATTAAACTAATTTAAATGATCCACAATAGATCCACCTTCTACCATTTTCATATTAAATAAATGCTTCATGAGAAATACCTTGTTTGAAGTAGAGGGCTTTCATATAGTTTTGCTAGGGTTTGCATCAATTCTTCTATCGTGTTCATTTTTGTAATATTAAATGTCACTGATGGTGCTAGGCATAATCGAATGTTTCCAAGTTCCTTTCCATCTAAAAGATCCCAGTCCTCATTTGACATAGATCCCTAATTCTTGGCTTTGCCTTCCAACAACTTCTATAAATCTTTCTAATAAAGATAGTCTTCCATTTGCATCTTCCATAACTAAAAGTGCTACCCATTAAACCTATCAACCCTAAGCTTACCCTCATTTGCCATTGGCCCCACTCAACTATGAGACTCCCACTCAACCATGAGACTTTTTTGTAGAGGATAACTAAAAGAACAACCTCGCTCTAATACCATTGTCAAGGTGCTTGCTTCAAGCCATATAAACTTTTCTTTAATTTGCACCCTAAGTTCTCCTTACCTTTGACCTCAAATTCCTCTAGTTGAGCCATATATATCTTTTCATCCAAATCACCATGAAAGAAGGCTATTTTAACATCAATTTTCTCTAAATGCAAATCTCCAATAGCCACAATACTTAAAATAGTATGGATAGAAGTCATTTTAATTAACAACAAGAGAAAATATCTCATCAAAATTGATTCTTTTTTTCTGTGCAAATCCTTTTAGAACTAACCTGGATTTAAATCTTTTCTTACCTCCATCCTCTTCTTTCAACTTGTGAACCCACTTATTCTATAAAGCTCTTTTACCTGCAGGCAACTTGCATAAATCCCATGTTTTATTCTTCAACAAAGAGTTCATTTCATCTTTCATTGCAGACTCCCATTGAATCTTAGTAGCCAACTGCACTGCTTCATCATAACATTGAGGTTCACCATCATCAGTAAATAAAATAGAATACAAAGAGGGAGAAAATATTTTTGGAGGTCTAATTTTCCCTTATTGATCATCTAACATTCACTGGTGTGTGTGGTATTTTTTGTTGTGGTTGTTGCGCATCATGAGGAATGGTTGGAACATCATCTTTTGTAGTATCATCTAGCACTACATAATTATCTTCTTTCTTCTCATGTTGTTGAAGAACAAGACATGGGATTTATGCAAGTTTCCTATAGGTAAATGAGCTTTACAAAATAAGTGGGTTTATAGGTTGAAAGAAGAGGATGGAGGTAAGAAAAGATTTAAAGCCAAGTTAGTTGTAAAAGGATTTGTACAAAAAAAAAGGAATCGATTTTGATGAGATATTTTCTCCTGTTGTTAAATTGACTTCTATCGTACTATTTTAAGTATTGTGGCTACTAAAGATTTGCATTTAGAGTAGCATGACGTTAAATAGCCTTTTTTCATGGTTATTTGGATGAAGAGATATATATGGCTCAGCTAGGGAGATTTGAGGTCAAAGGTAAGGAGAACTTAGTGTGCAAATTAAAGAAAAGTTTATATGGCTTAAAGCAAGCACCTCGATAATGGTATTTGAATTTTGACAATTTTATGCATGAGCATGGATACAATAGGTGTCATTCAGATTATTATGTTTATTTTAAGAGGTTGGAAGATGATAGCTACATTATTTTATGTTTATATGTTGATGATATGCTTGTAGTTGGGTCTAACATGGATTAGATTAAGGGGCTGAAATGCTAGTTAGCACATGCATTTTCTATGAAGGATTTGGAGGCAGCAAAATAAATCCTTGGTATGAAGATTTGCAAAGATAGGAAGAATAGAAAATTGACACTGTCTTAGGTTGATTATGTTGAGAAGGTGTTGCCACGTTTCTCTATGGAGAATGCTAAAGCTATAAGCACACCTTTACTTGGTCATTTGAAGTTGAATAAGGAGATGTGTCCCAAGACATAAGAAGAGGAGGATAATATGTCCAACGTACCCTATGCTTTAGTTGTAGGAAGCTTGATGTATGCTATGGTATGTACAAGGCCAAATATTGCACATGTAGTGGGAGTTATTAGCAGGTATATGAGTCATCCAAGAATTGAGCATTGGAATGCAGTCAAATGGATTCTTAGATATTTGAGAGGAACATCTAATAAGATTTTACACTTTGGGAGCTCTACTCCTAACTTATAGGGCTATGTTGACTCAGACTTGGCAGGGGATATTAATACTAGGTAGAGTACTACAGGTTATGTCTTTATTGTTGGTGGGGTAGCCATGAGCTAGGTTTGTAGGTTACAGAAGGTTAATGATTTATCCACTATAGAGGTAGAGTATGTTCCTGGTACAGAGGTAGCCAAGGAGATGATATGGCTTTAGTTCTTCTTGGAAGAATTGGGACACACCTCAAAAGGATAATTATTTGTTTATAGATAGTCAGAGTTCCATTCGTCTTGCAAAGAATTCAGCTCTACATTCAAAGACCAAACACATATAGTTGTGGTACCATTTCATTAGATTAGTTTTGGATTATCGATAGTTAAAGATAGACAAGATACATATAGATGACAATCTAGCCGATATGTTTATAAAGGTAGTGACAAGGGAGAAGTTGAACTCCTCTTCAGCTTCAGTTGGACTTCTAGATTGAGCATGAATAAAAGAATAGCAGAGTCTAGGGTGGTTTGATCTAGTGGGAGCCCCATGTGGCAGCAGTATTGATATAGGATCAGTCTCTAAGTGGGATATTGTTTTCTAGTGTGGAATCTGATCAGTCCCCAAGTGGGAGATTCTTAGTTTGTGGTGACTAATCAAGAAAATACTGTACATACTTCATAAATTCTTTGGGGTAAAAAAATTTTGGGTCGTGGCCGATGTTGTGGCTGACATATGGCCAACATGTTGTAACCCTAAAGCTGCATAAAATTACTTGTATAAAAGGGCTTAGGGTTAGGTATTTTTCAAAAAAAAGTTGTGATGCAAAAATTGGTTCTTGCAACAGTATTGAGCTATAAGGGATTATGGATTGTAATTAGGTTGTAATCACTAGATCGTAATAATATCAGACTTGCTATTTGGTGGACATAGCCCAAGGATTGGGTGAACCATGTTAAATCTTGGTGCCTTGTGTTCTTTTCTATGTGATCTATTATTTTCTATTATTATTTATATTTTCATTTAATTGTTATTTTTGTCTGTGGTTTAATCCTAACAAAGAGAAACACCAAAGTTTTCAAAAGAAAAATACGACTTATTGTGTGCATACTGGAGTCTATGTTGAGGAAAAATATGTGGAACCTAATGATCTACTTAGTACATAATAGATATAGGATAAAGAGACTTGTACTACTATAATGGATGCCTTAGCTAGCACTCTATCTTATGTTGAATATATAGATGTAAAGGAGTTAGAGATAGAAGATGAGATGAGCTCAAAGCTTAAGATTATCTATGGTAGAGATAAGCATGTCCAAAAGGCTAAAATTGATAGCTTGAGAGAAAATTATGATGAGATGAGAATGGAAGGAGAAGAGATTGAAACATATGTAAAAAGGGTGAAGGATGTGATGTTATGCATCCAAGCTATTGGAGGCATGCTACATGAAGATGATGTGGTCAACAAGATACTAAGAACCTTAACACCCAAGTATTTCATAAGGGTTTCAACCATTTAGGAACTAAGGTCAATAGAGAAAATGGAGGTCTCTTAATGCCCTAATAGTAAAGTTCATTGTATTTAAGTTGAGAAAATTTGACAATAGTCAACCAAAAGTTGAAGCCGTATTCAAAGCTTTAGTTGCACTAGGTTCAAACTAGAGAGGAAAGGAGGAGGAAAGAACCTCTAGATACAGATGAGATCTGGAGAGGCTCTATGCTAAAGAATCTAAACAAGAAGAGATGGAGGATTTGATTTCAAAATATTTCCAAGAGGAAAAGGGAAGTATAAAGCTAAGCTTCCTTTCAAGTGTTTTAACAACAAGAAGGTAGGAAACATAGTTTTTAGATGTCCCAAAGCTATTTGGAAAGAAAAGAACAAATGATGGACAAGCTAAAAATTATTGACATTTTCTCTAGAATGATGTGGATTTTTTACTTGAAGGAAAAGAAAGAGGATTTTCATATTTTTAATGCCTAAAAAGAAAAGGTAGGGAGGGAGACAAATAAGGCATTAAAGTGCCTAAAATCATACCAATGAGGTGAGTTCATCTCATAATAATTTGATATTTTCTGCCAAGAACATGAGATCAGGATGTAGATGTGATGCAAGGAGGGATCTAAACAACTAGAACCAGAGGCACACCTAACTATCCAAAAACTTGTTGAGTAAACACAATGGAAGAAAAACCATAGAGAACAATACCATGGAGAGAGAGAAATTAACCACTTTATTAATTCATCAAATTATTAGCATACATGCCCAGTTGTAAGGCTTTCTAAGTGACAACTAGATACAAAATACAACTTTAGGGTCCACGATCTAGCTTCAAATTCACTATTCCAGAAATATCTTCTCTCAAATATCCAAGTCCTAATTAACCTAAACCAAATACTTCTACTTATACTTGCTAAAATGGTTTATAGAAGATTTTAGATCACTACATAATAGAAATTTAGACCTTAAAATGGTCTACACTCATCCCAAGACAAGATCCTATCATTAAGTTCATGATCCAAATTAAATACATAAGTTAGCTCAAACTAAAATCCAATCACTGAAAAGCTCAATCAAAAAAGGAACCAAGTGTTAGAAAAATAAAAAGTTCACTTGACACATGAAGAAATGGTTAGTCAACATTGGATAGCTCATTCAACACTAGAACTCAGTTAACACTGGACACCTCGGTTAACTCTAGAACTCAGTAACACTGCAACTCAATTAACATTGGAACTTGGTAGCAACTAGAAAAATGAACCAAAAGAGAAGGATAGCAAGGCAACTCAAGATGCTCCTACATTATACAACCAAGGTTGAAAGAAATGATTCTCCTGAATCATTCAGATGCCACAACCTAAGTTGAATCCAACTCAAATTGAGAAATCCATGTATCATATTCAACTGGTATGTTCTTCCACTTCACCAAATATTTATAGTAATATTTACCTCTTTTGATATTATAGACTCTCTAATCCAATATATTTTCAACCTCTTCAATCTATTTCTTAGGATAATCATTTGATACAACAACTTCATCATCTGACTCATGATACTCATACAAGTCAGCAACATTGAGTATAGGAGATATATCCATGTCATCGGGTATCTCAACTTCATAAGCATTACCACTTTCAAACTTCCTCAAGATCTTACAAGATCCAAACTTCTTCATTTTTAGCTTACTGTATGTTCGAATGGGAAACCTTCCTCTCTTCAAATGAACCATCACCTCATTGCCAACTTCAAATTTATGATGTCTCCTAGACTTATCAGCATTCTACATATACTTCCAATTACTTTTTTCTAACTTCAACTTCACCTCCTCATGCAAAGAATTCATAAAACTAGCAAATTCTTCCCCTTCAGCACTTC
This sequence comes from Cupressus sempervirens, assembly GCA_028749045.1. NCBI lineage: Eukaryota > Viridiplantae > Streptophyta > Pinopsida > Cupressales > Cupressaceae > Cupressus > Cupressus sempervirens. The sequence goes on from CM053792.1 coordinate 797,135,043, forward strand.
TCTTCTCTTCACTAGCAACATCCCTGAAATTTGATATTTCTCTAGGTTGCATTCTAGTAACAATCTTAAAAGGTGTTTTTCATGTACTCCTATTCATAGGATTATTATATGAAAACTCATCTTGTGCCAATATCATATCCTAGTTACTCATCTTATCTCCAACTAAACATCTCAACAAATTACCCAAGCTTCTATTCACAACCTATGTGTGTCCATATGTCTATGGATGGAATGTAGAACTAAACGTCAACTCAATATCCATCTTCTTCCACAAAGTCCTCCAAAAATAACCAACAAACTTACTATCTTTGTCATAACTAATACTTTTTGGCAATACATGCAATCTAACAATCTCTTGGAAGAAAATCTCAGCAATATGCACAGAATCTAATGTCTTCTTACATGGTATGAAATGTTCCATCTTAGAAAATCTATTCGTAATAACAATATGGAATCATACTAATCCAAGAACAAAATCCATATTGATGTCACTCCAAGGTTTTTTAGGAACAAAAATTGGGGTATACAATCTAGTATTCTAACTTACTCCTTTTAGAACTTGACAAATTTTGCAACTCCTTACAAACTTACGAATATCCTTATACATATGTGGCCAATAATAATTATCCTTCACCAAATTGAATGTCATATCAATTCCAAAATGTCCAACCAAACCACCACAATCATTTTCCTTAATCAAATTAACTCTCATAGAACTTCTTGGTATACACAATTAAAACATACCTTCTTGAATGAAATACTCATCCAACTTACTTGAGTGTTCTATCATCTTTAGTTCTCTTCACTCTCTCCATGCCTTAGATTAGTATCATACAACTCCATATCATCAAATCCAAGAACTTCAACCTTCATCTTGGTCAACAAAGAATGTCTTCTACTCAAGAAATCAGCAACTTGGTTAGTAACTCCACTCTTATGCTTTATCACAATAGTGATACTCTACATGTACTCAACCCGCTTCATATGTCTTTGATTCAAATTATGTTGACTTCCCAGATATTGTAAAGCTTTATGATTAGTGTACAACACAAACCCCTTAGGAATCAAATAATGTTTCCACTTTTTCAAGGCTTGAACAATAGCATAAAACTCTTCACAATACACATAATACTTTCTTTTAGCATCATTCAACTTCTCACTAAAGAAAGAAACAAATTTACCTTCTTGACTCAACATAGCTCCTATTGCACTACCACTTGTATCACATTCAACTTGAAATACCTTAGGGCCCGTTTGGTTGTTGGAATACAATCGAAATAGGATTAGGAAATTAGAATATGATTTGTATTCTTTGTTTGGTGTGTGGAATAGGAATAGGGAATAGGAATATGTATTCTCATTTTAGCCCCAAAATGAGCTTTTGTCCATTCCAAAAAATACCTGTAATTGGAATTGCTATTCTTGCATTCATTTTAAATTTTTCAACTTTAATTAAATTTTCAAATCCGCTTTGACCTAGGGTGAGCGCTGGAACTTTGTTTTCAATATTTTCAAATATTTCAGCGATTTTCCAATAGCGCCGATTGCATGTTTAGAAATATTTTCAAATGGCACCGATTGCAAGTTAACCCTATTCCAATTTAAGCTTGCATAACCAAACAAGGGATAAACAAGATTGGATTTCATTTTTCCATTTCTATTCTTCATTCTCCATTCTCATTCAAATTTTCTATTCTAATTCTCAATTCCTACTCTTGCAACCATACGGGCCCTTATTGAAATTAGGCAAAGTCAATATAGGCAACTTAGCAACTTTTTGTTACAAAGTCTCAAAACTCATATCAGCCCCATGTGTCCACTAAAAATTCTTTTTATCTCCTCTAATTGTCTCAGTCATAGCATTACAAATAGAGTTGAGATTTCTTATAAACTTTCTCTAGAAACTAGCCAAACCATGAAATGATTTTACCTCACCCACATTCTTAGGTGTAGGCCATTTCAAAATTTCTTTGACCTTCTTAGGAGTCATTTTCAAACTATCAGTTGAAATCACAAATCCCAAATACAAAATCTCTTCTTGCATAAATGAACACTTTTTCAAATTAATCAGCAGCTTCTCCTCTTTCAATTTCTACAACAGTTGTCTAACATGCTCAAGATGTTCTTCCTTAGTCTTACTGAACATCAAAATATCATCCAAATAAACAATCACAAACTTACCCAAAAATATCTTGAGAACTTCATTCATCAACCTCATGAAAGTACTAGGTGCATTAGTCACTTCCTTAATCTTATTGAATATCATAATATCATCCAAATAAATAATCACAAACTTACCCAAAAATATCTTGATAACTTCATTCATCAACCTCATGAAAGTACTAGGTGCATTAGTCAAACCAAAAGGCACAACCAACCATTCATACAAACCATCCTTTGTCTTGAAAGTAGTTTTCCATTCATCACCTTCTCTAATTCTGATCTGATGTTAACTAGTCTTTAAATCAATGTTGGTAAAATACTTTTCTCCACACAAAAAATCCATTATGTCATCCATCCTTAGCATAGGAAATCTATATTTCACTTTGATCTTGTTAATAGATCTGGACTCAGTACACATTCTCCATTCTCCATTCTTCTTGCGGGCTAATATAGAAATTATAACACATGGACTCAAACTTTCTCTAATCAAATCTTTCTACAATAACTCTTTCACTTTTCTATTAAGTTGTTCATTTTTTGTAGGTGTCAATCTATATGATGCTTTATTCGGTAAACTAGCTCTAGGAATAAGATCCATACAATGACTTATACTTCTTACTAGTGGTAAACCATCAGGTATTATTGAAAATATGGCTAAGTGGGATGAGTCAGGGTTGACATTTATGGCAACATATATCCCAGGATGAGATGGCAGAATGTATAGATGAATATTCTATAGTCAAAGATAGAAAATTATCATAGTGTTAATTAGTTTCACTAACAACAGGGATAGTTTTTGGTATTGCAAAGTCTATAGAGATATTTTCTACATGAATAGTTAGGTATGGATAGTACAGAGAGTCATGATGATGTGATCAAGAGTGCAAATCAGTATAGACATAACAAAATAAGTTAGATGTTATTTATTAGTAAGACAGTATTCAGGAAAGAGCAGGGTATGGCAAGAAAGAGGTAATTATGGGTTGAGGAATTATTTTGGGAACAAAATAATTACTTAACTAATTAGGGATGGAATCCTAGATGTTAACCCTAAGTTAGTGTGATCTAATTTTGTATTCGGTCAAACTTGTGAAAGCAGTAAAGCCGACTAAATAGAGTTTTGTAAAAAGGAAAGGTATAGGTAAGAAATCATAATTTGTGAAGTTGTGTTGCGAATGTGAACTATGTATGTAATATGTGAAGGCCATGTGATATGAATTCTGATGAAATATCAAAGATATGTGAAGTATAGCAATCAGCAATAAAGATGTTTTTGTGTCTATCTATTTTGTATAAAGGCATTATATTGTATAATGCATGTTTGGGTAGTGATCTCTTCTTGCATAGATTTGTAATTGTATCACCAACTCCTAATAGGGTTGAAGCAACTCCTAACAAGGTTGAGGCTTTTAATACCTGGCCTAGTCCTCTAACAAGGACTAAGACACTATATGTATTTCATAGACTCCTAACAAGGTCAATATCCTTAACAAGATTCTTTTGTTTAGTAGATCATTTTGTGGGTACCATCCCCACCGAGGTTTTCCCTTGGCTAGGGTTTCCCTAGTTAACAAAATATGGTATTATGACTTCCCTTTCTATATGGATTTATTTACTATTTAGCATTTTTATTTTACATTCATATGCATGTTATAAAGTAATTAACAATATTCAGTTGTGGGAAAAATTTTGTAGAATATTGATTCATCCCCCCCCCCCTCTCGGTATTATATATTTCTAATAATTGGTATCAGAGATTAGTTACTTTGGAAGAGGCTGAACAACTTGAGTAAGATCCCTATGGATATGGAATAGTTAAAGAGGAATCTTGAAGAAGCCCTTTAATAGATTGATCTTCTTACTAAAGAAAGAGACAACCTGAATGAAAGGTATGAAGATTAAAAAGATTGATCATCTCAAATATAGAAAAGAACCTAGAGAGAAAACTAATGATAGTGATGAGGTAGAAACCCTAAATAAAGAAAATGAGATTTTGAAACATGAGTTAAAGATTGCTGAACTAAAGTTTAGCTTAAAGAAATATGATAGCAATATAGAATTAGATCTAAAATATAAGAATGTGGATCTAAGATCCCATCTTACTCAAGTAACATTTGAATTAGATTCTATCAAAATAAAGCATGCTAAATTAGTAAAACACTATTATGAAAGGAGAATTGACTCAGGATAAGAAATAGTTAGAGAAGTTATACTCCAATAATGAGAAAATTGATGAACAACTATTTTATCAGAGATCTTCCTATGACAAGACATCTCTTGGATATCTTATTGGAGAATAATATGCAAAAAAAGTTGAAGAAAGAAAAGAACTAGATCCAGTTGTTGAAACCCATAAACCTAATGAGAATAATCATAATAGGATTGAATGAAGAAAATCTATTGAAATACCAAAAGAAATTGAGAAAGTAAGTCAACCTGAGAAATGTGATGAACCAAAACAAATAGAGCAGGTTGAACCACCTAAAGAAGTAAGACATTAATTCAGAGGTAGATTTTTTATATGTAATGAAGTTGGTCAAGTGAAGAGATATTGCATAGGTAAGTCTTTCAAACCTATTACTAATTTTTACTGCTATAAGTGTCATAGTTTTGGACATAAAATAGTAGATTGTAGGAAACTTAAGTTTGATAGTAATAATGGAAATAGTATAATGTTTTGGGATACTAACCCTATAGGTAATGAAAGGAGATCCTCAAGAAGATATAGTGATGGAGAAGGATCTAATGGAACAAGTAAGAATATTGTGTGTTACAAGTCTAATAACTTTGGACACATTGCTAGGAATTACAGAGCACCAGTCATTTAGAATGGACCTAATTAGTAAAGGAGTACACATGTATTTTAGTTATGTAATAACATTGGAAACATAGAAAGATTTTGTAGAATGGATATGAGGAACATTAATAGGAACCCAAATTTCAAAAGGAACAACAATAGAAGTGATAGAAGAATGACGGTGGTAATAGTAATCAGAAGGAATCACTCAAAGAGCATGTTGAAAAATTCAATAAATTATTTATGAAAGAAAATTATCCATTGAGTTCACATGTGGTTTTAGAAGAATAGTATTTTGATGCACCTGATGAGAGATTGAAGTTAGTCATTGTGTGTGATTCATCTTATTTGATTTAAGCACTTATCTATCAAAAACAAAGTATCAGAAAGATGGAACAAAGCTTAGAGACCAAGTTAGAGGTTGTGAAGTTAAAAATGAGATTAGAATATAGTAAGAAATCTTTGGTTAAGAGCACAAGTTATTTGGAGCTTATATGAGGCCATAAAAATTAAAATAAGTTTACTAGTTATACAAACAACAACTTTTACGAATTGAGTAGTTGTGCAATCAATGCGAAGCTCAATTTGCACAGATTCAAAGGATGCGAACAATATTTTGAGTACCATTCAATCATGTGAAGAATTAAGAATTAATTGAGAGTGACTTGAAAGTGAATTAAAGGTGAATTTGAAGCATTTACAGTGAAAAGCAAGAAATCCCTAGTTACACGATTATCAGGTATTTTACAAAGTTTATAGAGTCTTTTGAATCAGTTAAAGATGGATAATCCCACTGTATGTAATGTAAATGAGAGGCCAAGATACAAATTCAAGAAGCACCCATTTTTATCTTTAATGGATGATCCTTTAGGAGCATTTTTTCAAGTTTTGGAAAATATATTGCATGTGGAAGATATTAGGTCGTATATACACTATAAGTTTGAGAGCATTCGTGATAATGACATTCACAATAACCTAGAAATTATTTGCAATAGAGACCTATCCCTAAAGCAAGAGTTTGCACACCTAAAGGACTTAAAATTTTGAATTATATGTTCCACATGGACTTTGACAATCATGAATGGAGAAGAATTATTTTGAGTAAAGTACATGAAGGAATGTGTTGGGTAGGAGACATCCTTGTAATGATTGAAAATAACATGATTCACAATGTCACTAGTCTATCTAATGAAGGAAGCAACCATATGAATAAGAAGAATGTAAATAAAATGGTAGAGACTAGTTTGAAAACCAAATCTAATGGAAGGAACATGAGGATTGATCTTATAGTTGAGATAGATGTAAAGGTGATTGGAAATATTATTGGATGCAAGATGAACCATAGTTCAAGATTGAATTTCGTACGTATTGGATTTATCCATGCAATATACTTGATGACAACTAAGAAGGAAAAGGTGAATTTGTGAGAGATTGTAAAGCAACAACTACTGCATAACATTGAGAATTTGAGGAAAACAAAGAATGTGGTGTTTAGATTTGAATCTCTACTGACACATCTATTCTTTTATGTAATCACACAATTTCCTAGTATGCCAGATAGAGAATGGGATAACAATTAGTGTACCATGAACTTGGTACCACATTACTATAAGAAGCAGTCAGAAGAAAAGGTAACACCTGATATATCTAAAATCATGAAGAACTTCCAATCTGAGATGAAGAAAAGATTCAGGATCCCTCCATCACCAATAGAAAAATACATAGATGATATATGTTTCATGGTTGAAACTAATGGACCACATGTATGGAAGCAGTTGATCCTAGTGTTAAGTTTGTAGACCCTGTGGGTTATGAAATGAGTGGAGATCTTGTTGAAGGCTATGCAAAGATCATCCTGGAGTCTGATACGGATAAGGAATGTCTTAGATGGTGTACCTTTGATGAGAAGATGAAATAAGTTCATAAAGAACTATATAGAAAAGATATTAAGAAAAAGGTAGATAAGAAGATAGAAGCTATCTTAAAGGAATCTGGTATGACTAGAGAGAAATTCAATGAACTAAAAGGTATAGCCTTAGAGATCAAGGCAAGTGGGAAAACTAAGGTATTAATAGCCTTGCCTATTGCTATGGCAAGACCTTCAAAAGGAGTAATAGTAGTAGGATCCACTTCACAGATACCTATTGTTCCTTATGTTGCAGTAGCACAAGTATAACCCACTATTGCACAACCAGCCAGGAAGACAGATGAAGAGGAAGTACATATAGTAGAAGGAAAATCAAATACTCCTCTAGCCAAAAGAAAATTAGATAGAGACACTAAGGTTAAACAAGAGATTGAGTCACCTAGTAAGAAAAGGACTAAGCAATTGTCTAGTGGACCTAGAAAGAGAAGAAAGACATTGCAGATGACTAAATTGGAATTAAATGATGAAGAAGAAGAAGAAATAGAAGAAAAACCAAATGAATAGGTAGTTGTGAAGCAAGGACATCAACTGGAAAGAAGACCTAGAAGACTAAGGTAGAAAAATTAAATATGCAAATTATGGTTAAAAACAATTTCATTCAATTGAATAAGTATTACAACATGTATGGTAATATGGGCAGACTACAATTAGAGAATATTGTGGCTAGAAATATGATTTTTAGGAATAAAAGGTTTCAAGATATTCAGAGAAAAATACTACGAGATCTCTATAGTAGATTGATAAATAGGAAAACAAGAGTTACTATTGAAGACAAAGGTATTAGAGAAAATTTGATCAAGAAATTTTGTGAATTCAATAGTGATGAGGACATGAAAAATATAATGAAAGGTATTGAGCCTCTACTAAGAAATAAAAGAAGAGTTATTCTTTTGATGGGAGGAAATTATGAAGAGGTGAACGAGGAGACAAAAATACATCATTGTTAAATACATGACTTCTAGTGCCAAATTAAGTGTGAAGTCAGGGGGAGAAATCCCTCTGTCTATTGAACTAAGCACACTAGCACCAAGAGTGATAGAGGCAGAGGATACAAAGATGCCAAACCTAGCTATGCAAATCACAATTAATACTTGAGTTCATGCAAGTGGACAATACGTAGATAATAGTAGATGATAAGGAAGATCCTTTTAAGGATCTTGGGCCAAACATTGTTGGCAATGTTATTGATTAGTCTAGCTCGAATGAGGAAGAGGAGAACAAAAAGAATGAAGAAAAGGAGAAAAGGATAAAAGAAGATGAGAAGAAAGAAGAAGAGAGGAAGGAAAAGAAAAGAGAAGAAAATGTAAAGAAATAGAAAGAAGAAGAAAGAAAGAAAAATAAAGAAGAAGATAAGAAAAAGGAGGAGGAAGAACAAAGCAAGAAGAAATCAAAAGAAGAGGAGAAAAAGGAGGAGGAAGGAAAAAAAAAAAGAAGGAGAGAGAAGAAGAGGAAAGAAGAAGAAGAAAAGAAAAAGAAGGAAGAAGGAGGGGAGAAAGGGAAAGAGGAAGAAAAATAAAAAGGAAGGAAGAAGGAGACGAGAAAGGGAAAGAGGAAGAAAAAATCAAAAGGAAGGAAGAAGAAAAGAAGAAAAGGGACAAGGAAAAGAAAAGAGAAGAAGAAAAAAGGAAGAAGAAAGAAGAGGAGGATGAGAAGGAAAGTGCACCTATCACATCTCTCACCCTAGGTGCACTAATATGTTCAGATGACGATAATCAAATAGAATTGATATCATCCCTTAACAAGATTATCAGTAAGAATAAGCAAGTAAAGAGTTTATAGAAAACTCTTATGGATGTAACTAAAAATTCACAAGGAACATTGATAGTAAAATCATTACATCCTAATCTTGAGGATAGAGCCAAATCTTTGATTCAAGAATTTGATGTTGAATTTTAAAAAAATTTAGACGTAGTAATAGCTCAAGCACAAGCAAGGCACAATGCTCATATATTCGACACTATATGTCAAAACATCAAAAATGATTTGGCATCTCTTGATGCTTGCATCAAGGAATTGAGAAGGTGTGAACTTGAAGGAAAGACATTATATGTAAAATTTTCCATGTCTTTTAATTTCACCAAGGAAATTTATGAGGAGCTGAATAAAAGGTATGATGTAGTCAAAGCATTGGTAGATCAGCTTAACCAACCTAGTATCAAGATTGAAGGAATTGAAGCACAAGTCAGGAAGAATTATTATGAAATAAGTCTACTAGAAGTCAAAAAAGAGAAGATCATCAAAATTTTATCACTTATGAGAGAACACTTATTAGTGAAGGTTAGCGCAATTGAGCATTAGTTAGAGGATTTCCTAACAAAAAAGGCATCATTTGATAAATTTATTTATTCAAACTTGAATGTAGTTGAGATTGCATCCTATGGATTATGAGCTCTCCTCTACATTTTAGAAGGAGTACAAGCCACATAGAAGAAGAATATGAAAAGTCTAACAGTAACCTTTGTAGTATATATCTCTAGCTTAATAGCTTAGTGTAGAGGTAATGAATCAAAATTTTGACATGTATATAATTTTTGACACCTTTGTCATTGATGTCAAACGGGGAGAAGCATACATAAATTATATGAGGAAAAGAATAGTAATACTATGTACAGAGAGAAATAGTATATACTAAAGGGGAGAAATGTTGCATAGTATTATATTATATTAGGAGATATAAGGAAATATGTTTATAAATGTAATAATTCACAAACTATTTTTGTAATTTTGAAATTTTGTAAAGTTTTGAAAGCTAAATTTTGAAGTTTTTGTTTAACATTTTGGGACTTAGTCAATTTTACCATATGTTGACATAAATGCCAAAGGGGGAGATTGTTGGAAATATGGCTAAGTAAGATGAGTTAGGGTTGTCATTTATGGCAACATATATCTCAGGATGAGATGGTAGAATATATAGATGAAGATTGTACAACTAGAGATAGAAAATTATCCAAGTGTTAAACAATTTCACTAATAGTACAAAGATAGTTTTTAGTATTGCAAAGTCTAGAGAGATATTTGGCATGTGCACAATCAGGTATGGATAGTATAGATAGTCATGATGATGTGGTCAAGAGTTTAGATCAGTATGGAATAAGTTGCAGGCTATTTATTAGTAAGACAGTGTTCAGGAAAGAACAGAGTATGGTAGGAAACATGTAATTATAGGTTGAGGAATTATTTTGTGAAAAAAATAATTGCTTAACTAATTAGGGATGACATGTTATATGTTAATCCTAAGTTAGCATGAGCTAATTTTTAATTTGGTCAAATGTGTGAAAACATTAAAGCCGACTAGGTAGAGTTTTGTAAAAAGGAAAGGTATAAGTAACTGAACTTATGTGGAGGTCATGTGATACAAATTTTGATGAAAGATCAAAGATATGTGAAGTACAACAGTCAATAGTAAAGAGGTTTTTGTATCTATCTCTTTTGTATAAAGGTATTATATTGTATACTTGCATGTTTGGATAGTGGGCTCTTCTTCCATACATCTGTAATTGTATTACTAGCTCCTAATAGGGTTGAGTCTTTTAATAGGGATTAGTCCTCTAACAAGGACTGAGACACTATATGTATTTCATAGACTCCTAACATTGTCAATATCCTTAACATGATTCTTTTGTTTAGTGGATCATTTTGTGGGTATCATCCCCACTAGGGTTTTCCCTTGGCCAAGGTTTCCCTAGTTTAAAAAATACGGAGTTATGAGTTGTCTTTGTGTATGGATTTATTTACTATTCAACAATGCTAGTTTACTTTCATATGCATGTTATAAAGTAATTAATAGTATTTGATTGTGGGAAAATGTTTGTAGAATACTGATTGAACCCCCTCCCCCCCTCTTAGTATTATCTATTTCTAACAAGTATATCTTATACAACAATATCCTTGTATTCATCAAGAGAAACTTTCAATTTCTACTAGCACTCAGTCAATACTACCAGCTTCTTTTGTCACTCAGTTACTACTAATCGTTGACACTCAGTCATTACTATTTGCCAATCAATCATCACTATTTTGTGTCACTAGATTATGACTAGCACAACTCGGTCTTCTAGGAATAATGGAAAAACATATTTGATTTTTCTTCATTTCCTTTTCAAATTTCTTCCCATTGACCACACAGACTGGAATAGTAGTACAATTAACCCCATCTAGACTTTCAATCAAAGGGAACAATACTTGCTTTCTTCCATTCTCCAAAAGAGTATATTGATTCGATCTTCCATCATGTGTAGCATATCTATCATATTTCCAAGGTCTATCCAACAAAATATGACAACAACCCATAGGCATAATATCATAGAGAACTTCATCAAAGTAATTTCCAATCTTGAACTTCACAACACATTGTTCACTTAGCCTATGTTCATCATTGATCCCTGAAACATGATAGGTCTTAGGGTGTCTTAACCTCTACAACTTCAACTTTGTAACTAGCTCCTCTGATGCCAAATTTGTTGAACTTTCACTATCAATGATCACTTTGCAACATTATCATCTTACATTTGGTCTTGAAAAGACTTATCCGTTGGATAACTTCCTCGTCAATTTCCTTATTACACAAAGTTCTTCTCACCATTAGACTTTCTCTAGCCTCAAGTCCACTTGGTGAACCCTCAAGATCTCCTTGAACCACAACATTTATGCTAACTTGTTCATTCTCACCAGAGTATCTACACTCAAAGGATCTATGCCCTTCTTTCCCACATCTAAAATAATTACCATGAAAACTACCTCTAGAATAAGAATTACCTCTTCCTTAGTAAGAACTAATACCTCCTTGGTAAGAATTACCACCTTTCCATTTGGTTTTTCCTTTTTCATCATTTTTTCACTCATATTTTCCCTTATCTTGCACATAATTGTTAGATCTATTATTTTTTCCATAAGATCTACCTCTTCCTCTCTAGAATCTATGACCTCTACCTCTTTATCTTTGTTCATGCTTCTTTGTCAAGATCTCCTCATCTTTCAAACAATATTGGTATGCTTCTTCAACACTTTCCAATTTCATCTTGAATTCCAAATCTCAACCCATTGAGATATGTTTCCACTTTCTCAACCTCATCATCCACATGTCCAGATCTGATGTCCAACCTATAGAATTCCTTAGTCTACTCCTTCATAGTCATGTCCTTCTATCTCAAATTTTACATCTTTCTCAACAAGATAACTTGGTAATTAATAGGAAGGAACTTCTTCTTCTTCACCTTGTTCACCATTTTTATCCAAGTCTTGATTGTCTCCTTTCCTCTCCTTTGTCTATTAGTTTGCAAATGCCCCCACCATAGTGAGGCATGACCTTTTAACCTAGTGACTATAATTTTCACCTTCCTATTATCAAGAGTGTTTTCAAACTCAAAGAACTCCATATCAAAGATCCAATCCAACACAGCATTGATCTCCAATTTTCCATCATAAGGAACAACTTCTACAGTAGGCTCTGAATGAACCTTAGATAATACTCTCAACAATATTTCATCATCCTGATCTTCCTCAAGTTCTGGATTAGGGTTTGGTTTCATTTCTCCATCATCACTCACATCATCAAGATGCACTCCTCTCCTCTAGGTTGTCTCCATAGCATCTAATCTTATTTTAATTTGTCTCAACATGTCCATAATAGAAGTGTCATCATTTCCTCTATAATGAACCATTTTTACAAATAGGTTCCTAGAAGATCATAACCCTTTTCAAGTTATAGGTCAAATCTATAGATCTACCACCTACAACCCAAATGAAACTTAGGGTTCTACACAATCCAATTTTCACAAGGACAAGCCTTAAGCTTTGATACCACCTAATTCAAGGAGGGATTTGAACAACTAGGGCCAGAGGCACACCTAACTATCCAAACACCTTGCTAAGTAAGCACAATGTAAGAAAACACACAAAGAACAATAGCAAGGAGAGAGAGAAACTAACCACTTTTATTGATTCATAAAATTATCACCATACATTCCCAACTATAAGGCCTTTTGGATTATGACTAGATACAAAATACAACTTCAAGATCCATTATCTAGCTTCAAATTTGCTATTCTAGAAGCATATTCTCTCAACTCTCTAAGTCCTACTTAACCTAAACAAAATACCTCTACGTATAATTGCCACAATGGCTTATAGAAGAGTCTAGATCATTACATAATAGAAAGGTTAGCCTTAAAATGGTTTGCACTCATCCCAAGACAAGATTCTATTATTAAATTCATGATCCAAATTGATACATAAGTCGGCTCAAACTAATAACCAATCATAGAAAAACTCAATCAAAGAAAGAATTGAGCATCAGCAAAATAATAGGTTCACTCTGTGCATGAAGGAACACTCAGTCAACACTACACAACTCACTTAACAATGGACCTTGGTTAACACTTAACAACTTGGTTAACACTGCAAGTTGGTTAACACTATAGCTTAGTTAGCACTGCAACTCGGTAGAAACTGGCAGAATGAACCAAAAGAAAAGGATAGCAAGGCAACCCAAGATGGTCCTACATCAAGATTTCACCCCCCAAGACACTACAATAGAATGATGTTACATAAATAATAAATCAAAAAATCACCAATTGTGCTAGGACATTGATGATTTAGAACAATCTTACACAAATCTATTGTAGGGAAGTTGTGAGAAAAACTATGTACACCTTAAATATGGTACAAGTGAAAAAGGGTACAAACAAGACACCCTATGAGATATGTTTTGGACACTCATCATCGGGGAGCTACTTCAAATTATTTGGAAGTGAATACTACATAAAGAGGGATGAGTATCAAGGAAACGTTAATCTAAAGAGTGATGAAGGCTTATTCTTAGGATACTCTACAAAGAGTGAGGCATACCAATTTTTGAAAATCCAAACAATGTTTTTTTGTAGAATCTACCAATATGAAGGTAGGTTGGTTCCCTAAGAAGAATGAAGAGGAAAGAAAGAGAGAACAGGAAGACTCTAAATAATTTGTATATGCTACACTGATTGAACTAGTAATAGAAGTATTAATAGAGGTGGCATGAGAGCAAGTGTCTACACATGTAAAAGTTGATCAACCTTAAGAACCAAGGGCAGAGCCACCTAAAGGAGAAAAAATGCTACCCAAATATGTGAGAATAAAACACTTAGTTGATCAAATCATTAGAGATAAAGATGTTGGAGTGATGATGTGAAGAAAGGTGAGAGATAGTTTATCTTCTATCACATATTGAGCCCAAGGTTATGAGAGAAGACTTGAAAGATGAAGGCTATAGAAAGGCCATGGAAGAATAAAGAAACCAAATGAAGAAGAATGGTACATGGACCCTAATAGCCTGACCTAAAGACAAAAATTCTATTGGCACTAAATCGGTATTTATAAACAAGATGAATGAAGATGGAGAAGCAATCAAGATCAAGGAAAAACTTGTCTGCAAGGGATAATCACAAGAAGAAGACATAGGTAATGAATAGACCTTTGCACCAGTGGCTAGACTTGAAAGAGTTAGGATACTTGTAGCCTTTATGGAATATAAGAACTTCAAGGTATACCAAATGGAAGTGAAATCAACATTTTTGAATGGAGATCTAGATGAAGAATTCTACATCAAACAACTGTAAGGGTTCGATAATAAAGAGGGAAATAACCAAGTGTGAAAATTGAAGAAAACCTGTATGAACTAAAATAGGCTCCCAAAGTATGGTATGAGAGGTTGTACTCACACTTGATACAAATTATATTTGCAAGGACAAGGGAGAAAAACATCTACCTGAAGAATGAAACATGATCCAGTTTTCTAATTATAGAAATATTTGTGGATGATATCATCTTTGGACAAGGTGATAAGATGAGCATTGAATTTGGTGAAGAAAAAAAGAGAGAATTCAAAGAGTCCATGATGAGTGAGATCAAGTTATTTATTGGACTTAAAGTGTCCCAATTGAAGGGAGGAGTCTTCATAAGGTAAAAAAAGTATGTGAGGGATATTCTAAAGACATTAGATATGGAAGAGGATAAACCAATGGGTACCCCAATGGTTAATGGTTATATAAATTATCAAATGATGATGAGATCTCTAAAGTGAATGAAACTCTTTAGCCATTTATGATTGGTAAATTATAGTATGTGGTTCACAATAGATTTGATATTGTGCAAGCTATTGGGATAGTGGCTAGATTCTCAACAATTCAAAAGGAATCACACATGGTTGTTGTGAAAAGGATTTTTAGATATCCAAAGGGTACTAAAGAATACGGATTATGGTATCCTTACAAAGGAAACTTTGAGCTTAGTGTCTTTAATGATACTAACTAGAAAAGGAACATAGATGATAGAAAGAGAATGACTTTTTGTGTATTATTTATTTGAGGAAGAATGGTCACATAGACAAGCAATAAGTAGAACTACATATTGTAGTCAATGGTAAAATTTGAGTATACAATTGTAGTAGTGAACTGTACTCTAGTTGTTTGGATCAAATAACTACTAACTGGTATTCAAGAAAAGATGGACGAATTGGTGGTTATCAATTGTGATAACACCAGTGTCATTATCATATCAAGGAATCTAATCATGCACTCCAAGACCAAACACATATCAATCAAGTACCATTTCCTCAAAGATCAAGTGCAATAGAAAGAAGTAAGGTTAAAATATATACCAACCAAATGGAAATTAGTTGATATATTCACAAAATCTCTTTATAAGGATACTTTTGAGTATCTTAGAGTAAAGCTAGGGGTATTACCCTTATCAAGCCTAAAATAAGAAAACACAGGTAGACATCAATCTATGATCCACAAATGAATAATAGCATATGGATTGATGAATAATAATCACTACTCGATAGGGGGGGAAATCGCAAAGAATTGATGCACACCTTTGACATTTTTTTCAAAGGGGAAGATGATACCTAAGGGGGGGATACTAAACAGGGAAGAGAAGAAAACAAACTAGGTGAGAAGCTAATAGAGAGAAGAGAAAGGGAAAGCAAAAGATTTACAGAGAAGAAGAAAGATAATATGAGAGTAAGAAAGAACAAACACTGATCAAGGTAGAAGGTAGAGAGGAAAATAAAAAAGAAAAGGGGAGAAGCCAAGCAAGACCAAGTGAACCCATGAAGAATACTTAGAGCAGTCAAATTTTTGGAAGCATCATCTTAGGGGGAGATATTGGACAACAAGAAGAACAAGGTAAAGTCAAAATATTATTTTCTAAAGAATGAAGTAATCATAAAGGATATGATCAAGTGTTTCCATCACTACCAAAGGGTGATATTGTTGGCATAAGCATCAAAAGTATAAAGGAACAACTAGTTGAGATATAGGTTTAATAAGTTGTGATAATTTGTCATTCATGTCAAGGTCAAGACAAATCACCAACTAGTATAAAGCCATGATTGGTGAGGCATTAAGAGCATGAAGATGTAACTCTAGTTCATAAATTTAAGAATATGAGAAAGGTGGTGTGACTAGTGGTCATCAAGAAAGGTTAAGAAATAAAATTAAGAGGAATCTAATTGAAATATACCTATGACTAACATGTCATGAGGTAGGCATAATGCACTCATTGTCACCTTTAATGGTCATAGTATTTCCACATTGAGATAGATGAAAAAGTTCAAACTTGAATTCTTTCTAATAGTGCAAGCCATTTAAGTCACAAAATATCCACGACTCTCATTCATACATGGTATATCTAACAATAATGGTGAAAAATAGAGACAAGAGTATAAGTTACACATAGGCTTGAAAATTCATAATTTGATTTCATTGATTATTGTTTCAAGAAGAGAACATAAAGACTATATAAGAGAATTTTGTTTTGGGGTGAAATATTAGAGTGTGAAAGATAGTGTATTCGTAAGAAGCCAATGAGCTAGATCAACACAAGTGATGAAGTGTGTAGTAGCTAGGAATGTCGAGCACATAAGTGATTATGTCTAAGTTGCATGTTTGAGAGAGAAGAGAAAAGATGTACACAGGTTTGAAGAGCATCAAAGTGATCTATATCCAAGCTAAGTAAAGTCTTTATTCAACTTAGATCATTCCTTCTATTATTATCTAATCACTACAACAATAAATCCTATCAAGGGTGGATTAAATAGCTCATTATATTAAATCCTCTAAAAAGGTGGCACATTACTTTGTGTTCTAAATTCATTTAACCACATTTCTCTTATCTAGGTGAGACTTTCACAGGTGTTATCTATATTCCTTAATTGGGTGGCACTTAATAGTTTCTTTGTAATCTTCTAATAGAAATAAGCTCTTGACCGAGTGCACTTTAGGAGAGATAAAAATTTGTGAGGATCATCTCATAAACTATGGTTTTTTCCCCAGCTAGGTTTCCATGAGAAAAATTCTTATACTATGTAATGATATGTTTTTTATATATTGTTTTTTATTAAACCTAACTAGTTAAGCTATAGTTACCATTAAACTATAAACTAGTGTGAAGAATGACTGGTGGTAAAAGATAAAGTTATCTAGGATATATTTATTTGAACCCCTCATCAATGTCTAGTATATTCATTTTTGTGGGAACCAATGGATTAGAGAACTAAATGCCAAACTAAAGGTTTCACTTGAAAGAGAAAGGAACTGAGTGAAAGTTAGGAGGTCAAAGAGAAATTATTACAAGGAAGTGCATCTAAATAATTAGAAGAGGCAATCACAAATCTAATAAATTATCATGAAAATTTGACCAACAATATTAATAAACTAAATAAGGCACTTGAAAGTTAGGCTATTAGTGTGCATAAAAATATTGAAGGAAAGAGATTTTTTTAGAACAAAAGAAAATATGTTGAAGGTGCCAAGAAATTTCTAGATGATGCATTAATAGAAAAAGAAGAAGAGCCTAAAAAAGAATCAAAGAAATATTATGTGTTGTTATTGATGGACAAAAGTATCTAATTGGATAAATGTGCGACAACTAGTCAGAGGAAGGAGGAGAAGGAAGCCTATTGTTACCAGTCATGAGACATGCTAACATGCACTCTAGAATACCCATGTTGGCATTGGAATTTAGATATGGACAATAGTTGATCCAATTCATCAATGTGACAAAAAGTAAAAGAAAAATAGCACAAGAAGGCAAGGATGACATGCCACCATTGGTTCATAAAAGATTGGCAAGGCTACTTGTCTAGACTCTAGGAGTAGGGTTCATGGGTCTTCTATGAATCAAGCAAGCATGGAATCTAAATTTGAATTCAAGAATGAGCAGGAAAATTTGGTCATGGATAATTGTGCTCTAACATTGATAGAAGGATATATAAAACAAAATCCATAGCAAAGAAATTTTTGCGAGAAGAAAGAGTTATTGACAAAGTTACTACTATAGAAGGAGAGAAAATAGAGTAGGCAGTTAAGAAAGAAGAATATAACATTAAAAAATTTAATTGAGTGAGGAGAGGAAAGCTACAAGATGTTGCAAGAAGCCAATGGAGAGGTTATAATAGAGAATTCACCAAGAAAGTGGAAATACTAGTGCATCTTCAAGGAAACAAAATAGAGATATATATGGCAAGAAAGTTCTAAAATTAAAGGTCAAAAAAATTAGAATTATTTCTTATTATTGCATCTATTTGTAAGATTCTAACAAAGATAGCTTCATTATTAACCTTATTTTGCAAATCCAATAACAAAGCATCTCTTAGAAGGAGACTTGTAAATCCTTTAACTAGGTAGCTTTCATAGGATTTTATAACTTTAATAGGTTACAGACATTCCCGATAGGATATGATTCTAGAAGAAGCACTTCTAGCTTTTGGAAAGGCACCCCTTCACATGCATTATAAGCTAGGGGGTATATTATCCCCATCATGATTTTCATCCTCACATCAAGGGTTTCCGTATATAAAATACATGTGTCATCTAAATGAATTCTTTTGTGTGTGAGTTTACTTTCTTTTATATTACTACATTTATTATGATATTAGCTACAAAGTGTGTAGTAGAAAGGTTAGTTGACATGGTTAGAAGCTCAACCAATTTTTTAGGTGGTACTAATTCACCCCTCTCCCCCCGCCCCCACTCAATACTTGTTGGGACCAATAATTAGTATTAGAGTGGAGGCCCATGTTGCAACAAGTATAAAAACTTAAGGGAAGATACAATGGTGTCACTACAAAGACAACTAGAGGAAGCCTTGGACACCATAGAGAACTTGAAGGAAAAGATAAGAAAGTCATTAGCTAAGAAGAAGTTGATGATCAAGCTCAATAAAATTCAAGAAGTCATCAAACAACAACACAATGACTCTAAAGAGTCAAAGAAATTCATCACTGATTTAATGGATGAAATATAATAGCTAAAGGAAACCAATACTTAGCTAAGAAAGGAAAAAGATGAGGTAAGGAGTGAAGTTGCCAAAGCTTGGGCTGAACGAGATTCCACCATCCTAATAAGAGCTGAAACCATTGTATTAGCAAGGAGAGAAAGTGATTTGAAGACTCAAGAGAGAAGTCACCCCAATATGGAGTTGACTGAGTAAGTACTCAAGCTTACTAAAGAGATAAGAATCACAAGTGAACAAAATGAAAATTTGATGATATTCAATGAGAGATATAAGAAGATTGATGAGAAACTAAAGGCGCATAGAAGGAACAAAAGCACAAATGGTCTTGGTTACAAAGGTGACAAAAAGATTGAGGAAGGAGAGAATTCTAGAGAAAAAAACCTAAATAGTGGAAGAGCAAGAAGCACGTCTCCAAAAGGTAAGGGTGTTGCTAAACCAACCTATAGTTTTTGTGATAAGAAAGGACACACATCTAATGTGTGTTGTTATATTAAGCATATTACACTTGTTCAATAGTGTACCCATGAAGGTAACTAAAATAAGTTCCATCCATATGACTGTACAATAGAATAGTGTATTTATTATTGTAATGAGAAAAAAATAGATGGGCATTGTTATTATTGCAACAAGTATAGGTATAGAGAAGAAGATAGAAAAACAAGAGCCCAAGACAATCAAAGGTCTCCAATGGCAATGAGTCCTAATGGAAGGGGTAGGTTTCCTACACTAATCTGTATGACCTATAGAAATAAAGGTCATCCTACAACTCAATGCAAGATGAGGATGAACCCAAGGAAGAGTGTCAGACCATGTAAAGGTATTAAAATAACATGTTATATTTAATGAAAAATACATCATCTTACAAGGGACCACAGATGTAGTAGAAGACAAGGGAGTAAGTCCCTAGTCAAAAAGGAGAAGATCATGACCATGGAATAGTTGGAAAAGGAATTCTGCACCAAGTGGATGAAGAAGAATGAAGTGGCTGAAACAAATCTAGATGAGGTTGAAAACTCACCAGTAAGTGGTGAGACCTGAAAAACTGACTAAGATTGCAAAGCTTAGAGGGCTTAGAAGATAAAGAAAAATAATGAGAAACCAGTCCCCTAAATCAAAATTGATAGTCATAACATAAAGAGGAGTGTTGCTTCTAAAATAAAGTGTAACCTATTGATGGAAGATTGAGGTGGTGAAATAGTAACTGTTGCAGAATAGTTCAACGCATTAATGACATATGTCCCTTAGTAGGTAAAACATATTGCTGATTGTTGCAACTCCAAATTTAAAATCTTATGAAATAAATGCAAAGATTAAGAACCATTCAAAAGTTTGCATTGTAAAAAAACTTGTGCCCTCATATTGCAAAACCCTAAAGAGCTCACAAGTGAATATTGCAACAATATTGCAAGGTGAACTTGATTGACAACAAGCAAAGTAGTCATCTAGAGTATTAAGGAATTATAGTGAAAGGGAATTATGTTGAAGATGAAATGACACTATCATCTATGCACAATGATGTCTTTCTCACATAGGATGTGAGTGCATACTTGGAAGTTGAGAGACAACATATCAGTGATAAAGAGATAAGAGAGTTGTCTGATATGTTTTTCTTAGAAGGAGCCCTAAAAGAGGAGCAAAAAGATTTGGTGGACCCTACATTATGCACAATGGTTGAGATACCCAATTTCTTCCATGAGGAATGGATAAGGTTTGTTCTTTGTAGAATTTACAAACAATACTATGGTTGGAAAAACTATACAAGATCCTTAAGGGCCTAATTGAGAGGGTAATTTGGTTCAATTCATCTAGCATTGATCTATCAATGATCATTGTCTTGGTGAGGCAAGAATCTCTTTTAATCAAAGGAAAGATATTACAATATGGAATAAGCTACACTATAGATGACATTCCAAGCCCTAAATTGAGGTTCGTGACCATGGTTTTGGGTTATAAGATGTTCCACACTAGTAGGAAGAATTATGTTCCAAGAAACATTGCTTACAGAGTAGTTCAGATTATCCATAGCAAAATCAAGGGTGGATCTCTACAAATATCTCTATAGGAAAATAATGGAAAAATTTAGAAAGATAATGAATGGCCATTAGAATCAAACTCTAAAATTTTGATCCATACTTGTATGTATCATTTTTTATTCAAGGGGAGAATTCCTTGGATTGCTAAGCATCAAGTATAGCAAGCACCAAATGGTCATGTCTCAAATAGGATAACTATATAGAAGATCAAAAGGTGAAGGAAATGCTACATTGTGGGAATACTTCAAACGTTTCCAACAGGAAGTGAGCACGAGAGAATGGATACCCACAAGTCTGGTGAAAAGCTACAAGGACAAAGTTTACTTTATAGCAAGCATGGACAAGTGCATAGTATGCTTAGCTCAACCAAGAGCTTTATGATTGATACCTCTTGGATATGAGGTTATAGATGAGAAGACCATTTCTATATAGAAAAATATATTAGCCTCAGAGGAAATCTCTCTGGCATTAATAATTGGTATTTGCGTAGAGATAAGGAATAGGGTATTTCTAGAACAAAAGGCACAATAAAAGCATACACCATAGAGAGTAACCAATAGTCAGGTAACATAAGCACTAGAGAGGATAGAACCATCCCAAGATCAACCTAAAGCCAAGGAAATAGAATCTAAAGATGACATTTTTGGAGAAGCTTTGATCACATAAGCCACTAAAGAAGAGGGGGTAGAAGCATCGCCAGCACCTGAGAAAGGTAATAAGAAGTCAAAACCAATTCCTATCAATGAGATAATAAAGATATGATTCTAGATTACAATTCCCACCAATGAGATAATATGATGTTGGATTACAATTACTCAAATATTTGAGAAAGATATTGAATGTTAAATGGAGTACCAAGGTAAAAGGCTATGAGTTTATAATGGAAGATCTCTTAATCAAGATGAGACGAAACATGAATGAGTCTCAAAATAAATCACTAATAGAGGTTTACAAATAAATAAATAATAGCACAAGAGATATAATAGACCTCATAACCCATCAATTGAACTAGGCTTGAGCAAGAATTAGTCAACATATAAAAGAGTTGACTCTAGACATTGATGCTACTTGAAGATGAATTAGCTACTTGGAAGTGGAATGAAACCAACCATTCTAAAGAATACAGGAATAGACAAGTCTAAGCTAGCAAAGGAAGAAGCTAGCATAAGACCTAAATCAGAAGGAAGAGAAGAAGAAAGGAGGTGGGAAACTCCTAGTCGTCAAAGGGAGGAAGATGTATCGGAAGGAAAGGAACCAGAAACAATCAAAGTGACTCAAGAGAAGTCAAGTGCACCCAAGGAAAGTGACACAGAAAAGTTTGCAACTGAAGTAAAGAAAAATGATTAAATGGTAGTCACCCCACTATTTTTGCAAGATGATGAGAAAATAAAAATGATTAACTCATGTCATCACAAGGTATGACTCTACAATAAATAGAGGAGACAATCAAGACTACAACCATATCTATTAACTTGTCACCAGAGAAGGAGAATGATAAGAAAAGTGAATTGCTTATCCTAGTACAGATACCAAATGATGAACTTCCAATTCAGAAGTTCTCATAAATGGAAGAGGATGTGAAATCATCATCCAAGAAAGGTGAAGAGGAAGCATAACCATAAAAAGAAGGACAAGGTGTTACAGCCATACCCGCGTCATCAAGATCAAGAGTGTCTAAGAGAAAGACATATGAGAAGGAGAGTAGAAAGAGAGAACCAATCATATCTAGAATAATAGGAGGAGAACAAGCAAGAAAGAGGAGAAAGTCAGCTAGACACATGATGACATCATCATCTTCTAGCTCAAAAGATGAAGGATAATTTTATGAAAAGGATGTTGGAGCAACATAGGGAAAGGAAGAACTTGATGCACTCATAGCTCCAAAGAAAGAAATGATAAAATATATGGATCTATAAGAGATTAATGAATATAAGAAACACTTGAGGAAAAAAGAGTTCAAAAAGAAACAACGGGATAGCATATTGGTAATCAATGAAAAAATATTTACAAAATTGGCCTTAGATATCAAGTATGATCCTAATATGGATCTCATCAACCAACTCTCCACATTGATTAACAAGGTGAAAGATGACCAAGGAAGTTTAGATCAATGGTTAAGAAGAAGCTTGAGGCCAAGAGAGAAAATACATTGTAGAATCTGGTCAAATAGAACTAGGCCACAATATAGGAAGCTAAAGAAAAACTAAAAGATACTTTACAGGCATCAGCATTGGTCATGAAGAATTCCCCATATCCAAGTGCACTCATAGCCAATATGGAACAAAACCCAATGTAAGCTCAATAAGAGATACAAAATATGAAAGATAATTACAATGTAGTCTCCAACTCAACAACTAACTATCTATCCAAAGGGTAAAAACACATATCTGTTGCACCATTTCAAAAGAAAAAGGATCCCAAAATACAAACTATTCAACTTTAACGACATAAAAATGGTATTTGTGTTTAGGATTTGAAGATGATGTCAACTAATGAAATGTGTGAAATTGGACGAATTTTATTCTTATAATTTTTTTTAAAAAATTGAATAAGAATTAATTTGTTTTTTTTTTAATTTTGAAGTCTTTTTTTTAAACTACGAAAAATATAGGGTGTAGTTCTTGTCAAACAAGTATATGCAAATAATAATTTTTTGGCTCTAATTTGAAAATATGTTATAGATGACTTGTATATCTATGGCACAAAAAAAGAAATATTATTTTTTGATTTTTATTTTCTTTATTATAATTACTCGAGGTCAATCTTATCAGAAACCAACAATTATTTTCTCTCATTAAAACTTCCCTATCAAATCTACACCTTTTTGAAAAAAAATTACATATTCTTGAAGAAGACTTTCTCCTCTAAGGATAAATATAAAATTTATATATTATTTATATTATTTACTATTTTTTTTCCTTGTTTGAGAGAGCATTTTTTGATATGTTAAAATACCTACTTATAATATTTTGAAATTATAGCATATTATAACTAATCAAAGCACTATGAAATTTATATAATGATGATATTGACTCCAAGAACTATAAAAGGGTATTTTTATTTTTTGAAAAATGTTGAGTTTTGATAGAGAAATGAGATTTGACCAAAATAGGTTTAGAAGTCCTAGAAGGTGACATAGATTTGTGCTTTTAACCCAAAACTCAAGGGACACTGCATCTCATACATCATATCAATGATGAATAGGAAAATAAGACTGTCAAATTGATAGAATTATAGTGTAAACTATCCCCAATGGTAAACATCATCCAAACATACATTGGAAATGTCAATACAATACTCAAGAAACTCCCAGCGAACAACATAAGTGAATTAGAAACAATTTTGGGTTAACTAAAGAGTGAGATAATTTCTCTCACTAATCTAAAGGTATCTTGGGATACCCATCTTGATACCATATAGGGTCAATAACAAGACATATTTAGTAACATGTAACCACCCCACTGCACCATTTTTCAGTGACGATAAAAAGGGGGAGAATATCAAGAGGAGATTATATCAAATAAATGTTTGTGTGTGTGTGTGTGTGTGTGTGACCCAAAAGAGGAGAATATCAAAGGAGGTGATAACCAAAGTGGGAGAATATCAAATGGGGAGACCATAAAAGGAGGAGATCTACCTAAAAGGAGAGAATATCAACAAGAGAGAGTACGAATAGAAGGAATCACATGAACAACAATAGAAGGGAACAATAACAAAAGTGGCATGAAGAGAGATAGGCACACTGTTAGGGGAGCATCTAACAAATTTTTCCCAAGTCCATCTACCAACACCACCCATTGGTACATGTGAAGGTATGGTAAAGGAACTTCACAAATAAGAATGGGGGAGCATGGTGGTAAATTATATTTTGTTATCAATACCAAAGGGGGAAATTGTTGACCCAACATGTATGTTTGGCATAAATAATAAAAGAAATATTATGTGTTATCATTGGTGGAAAAAAATAGTTGATTGTCAAAATGTGTGACAATCGGTCAGAGGAAGAAGAAGAATGAGAAGGAAATCTATAGTTACTTGTCATGAGATACATTGACATACACTCTAGCATACCCAGATTGTTACATGAAGTTAGATATGGACAATAGATCGAAGTCATCAATGTGATGATTCACCACTAATATAATACAAAGTAAAAGAAACATGATACATGTAGGCAAGGATTAAAGACCACCATTGGTTCACAAAAGACTGGAAAGGCTAGGAGTCTAGACTCTGGGAGTAGGTTTCATGGGTCTTTTGTAAATGAAACAAGCATGTAATTCAAAATTTGAATTCAAGCATGAGAGAGATAATTTGGTCATGGGTATTTGTGACTTGACATTGATAGAAGGATATATAAAACAAAAACCAAAAAAAAGAAAGTGTTGCAAGAAGAAAGAGTTTTTGAGAGAGTTACTACTATACAAGGAGAGAACAAAGAGAAAATAGTTAAGGAAAATGAAAATAATAGAAGAAAGTGTATTAGAGTAAGGAGAGAACAACTATAGGTTGTTGTAGGGAACCAAGGGAGAGGTAAGAATAGAGCACTCACCAAGCAATTAGAAAGATCAATGCATCTTCAAGGAAACAAAATAAATATCTATATGAAAAGATAATGCTATGCTTGAAGTTCAAAACACTTAGAATGATTTCTTATTTCATTTTTTTGTAAACTTCTAATAGGGCTAGCTTCATTAGTAATATTATTGTGAAAATCATTTAGCAAGGTTCCTCTCAGAAGGAGACTTGTAAATTATCTAACAAGGTAGATTTCATAGGGTGTTGTAACTACAATAGGTTGTAGGTATTCCTAACACCTGATGTGCTTCTAGAAGAATCATTTGTAGCTTCTAATATGGCACCCCTTTACATGCAATAGAAGGGCTAGTGGGTATATTATCCCCACCATCGTTTTCATCCTCATGTTGATGATGTCCACATATAAAATACTTGTGTCATCTAGATGAATGATTTTCTGTGTGAGTTTACTTTCTTTTATGCTACTTCATTTATTGTGATATTAATTGAAAAGTGTGTAGTAGCAAGGTTAGTTGACACATTTTGAATCTCAACCAGTTTTGTGGATAGTACTAATTCACCCACCACCCCCCCCCCCCCCCCCCCTGAATCCTAATGGGACCAACAATATTACTGTTAATATTTTGTATCACCCTTTAGCCCATTTTAGATAACTAATCAAAGACATTTTTCATGGGCTAAGTTCTATTATTTTTGGCACAGGAGGTGTTGTTTATTTTCAACACATTCTCAAATTATCAAAAATATTGTGTGTGTTTAGCATCAAAGGACTATAGATCATCGTAGGAAGACTTTTTTACTTCTTTGACATTCATAGGCCAAAACTATAGTGTATTTTGAACTTTTTTGCATGGTTGGAAGTCAATATGAAGTGATAGAAAATCTTGGTGAAATGTTGTGAAAGTAAAAAATATTGTTTTTTTTTTACCTTTGGCATGATTACAAGCAATTTGAAAAGAAGGAAATTCTTGGTACAATGGTGCATAAGCTAAAAATATTGTTTCTTTGTGCCTAGATTAATTTTTGTTAGTGATTGTGATAAGACTTGAGAGTTGAATATTTATTGTCAAACTTAATTTTTTGGATTCTAAAGGTGACACAAATACTTATTCTTTCAATGTTGCAATTTGCAAAGGGTATGGGCATGATTTTCAATTAATTGGCCCAATTCCTATCATTTCATGGATTAGATACACATCAAAATCATATTTTTTTCTAATTTATTCTACTTGCATTATCCTTTTCTTGTATAAAGTTCCTTCATTTCTAGTTATTTCTTGCCACTTCTATGATCATTGGAGGCCTTAGAGTGCTTGGATGAGGTCTAAAAACTTGACAAATGGACACTTGCATAGTTTTGAGCCTATACATCAAGAGTTGAAATTTTTGAAAAGTGGTTATGATGGTCCGAGAGTTATGGCCTTCAGAAGTTAGGCTACTCGAAATTTCTAAAATAATTTTCAAAGATGCATTTGGCTAACTCTATATGTATTGTTAGGGTCTTTCGGCCCTAGGTATTAAGTTTCAATGTCTAGAACCTTCTCAGGTGGCATAAAATTGTCTATTTAAGAAAGGCCAAAACATTGTCTAAAAACTCTGGGTGGTAGTTTCTAGCTTAGTCTTGCATATTACTATAACAAAGGTGCCCATGTGGGTTAGCATAGTACTTGTGAATTCTATAATTCCACATTTGTGGCACAAATAATAATTCTATATTTTGTTTCACATTTGTTGTTTCCTCCTTGTTTATGTTATGGTTTACGGTATTAAGAGGACCACCCCTCATCAAGTGGTATTAGAGCTAGAGTTCTTGAATGTGTGGAGAAATGCCCAACTATGAGGTAGTTCACACCAAGATCATGGTTTTGGTTGAGTGTGTAGATAGATCACTGATTGTGAGGTAGTCTGTAATAGGGCTTTAGTAAAAGCACAAAAAAATGTCTCCACAAAGAGAGCATGGCAGAAGAGTTGTAGGTGTTACACCTGAGGGTTTTAAATCCCTTCAAAGACAAATGAAAACACTAGAAGAAAAAATGCATTGCGGAATAAATCTTCTTATAAGAGATGGTAGTGAGGATGAGGAAGAAGTAGAAGAAAATGTTGAAGTAGAGGCAGTTCTAAACCCAGATGAAGAGAGGTTTTTTAGGGCCATCTCCAAGATTGGAAAAATACCTAAGTTTGAAGTTCCCACATTTTTGGGAAATCTTAACCCAAAGGAGCTGATTGATTGGATCAATGAATTGGAGGAGTACTTTGAGTATGAATATATTGAGGATCCTAATGGGGTCAAGTTTGCGAAGGCAAAATTGAAGGGACATGCAAAGATCTAGTTGTAGGGGGTTTAGTTGGAGTGAAATAGAAAGGGAAAGGATAAAATCACCAGATGGGATCAAATGATAGCTAAACTAAAGTGACAATTCATTCATGTGGATTATGAGCTTGATCTATTAAAGAAAATGCAAGGGTTGAAGCAAGCAAAAAAATATGTTCAAGAGTACACCGAAGAGTTCTACCAAGTTCTCGTCAAGACTAGCCATGCAGAAACTGATAAGGAGAAAGTGGCCCATTATCTTAATGGATTAATGCCAATTATTCAGGATAAGCTAAGTCTGGTTTAAATGAATAGTATTGAGGATGTATACTAATTTTCCCTAAGAGTTGAGGAGAAACTGAGCAAGAAGTTTGACAATAAGAATAGTGGAAGAGGTCATGGTGGAAGATTTGGTGGATGATCTTACGATGGTCATAATGATGATCAAAAGAACAAGGATGAGGCTAGAAGTAGTAGTCAAAAATAAAGGGGAAACAATTCCAATCATTTCCATGATCAAAATAATAGAGATTAGAGAGGAAGAGGCAAAGGATAAGGATATGGAAGAGGAGGCTTTTGTGGGAAATGTTTTCACTATGGAGAAGAAGGGCATAGAGCATTTGAATGTTCCCAGTACCAAGGAAGGAAATAGAAGGCCAGGCCAAAGTTGCACATGTTGATGAAGATGCTAGATCATCACATTCTAAAGATGCTAAAAGAGGAGAAGTGTTAGTTAATAAAAGAGTCTTGCTGAGCGATGACAATGAACCTGTTCAAAGGAGGAGTTTGTTTCGCACTAAGTGAAAGTGTGAAGATAAGTGTTGTGATGTGATTATTGATGGTGGAAGTATTGAAAATCTAGTATCAGAAATGATGTTCATAAAATTGAAGTTGAAGAGACAAAAACACTTGCATCCATACCATATTGTTTGGGTGCAAGATGACCACAAGGTCATGGTCAATGAGTAATGCTCAGTGAAGTTCAAGATTGGAAGCTACAAAGATGAGGTACTATGTGATATCATACCTATAGACATATGTCATATGTTGTTGGGTAGGCCATGGAAGTTTGATAGGCATGTTGTACACAATGGGTGAGAAAATACCTACACTCTGACTGAGGATGGAGTGAAGCATAAGTCAAAGCCATTGAAGGATAAAGAAGAAAAGGTATGTAGTGCTACCAAAATATGTTTTGTTGATGGAAAAGAGTTTCTCAAAGGTATGAAGTGTGAGCATATGTGTTTTGCTATAATTCCAAAAGATAGTAAAGAAGAAGTAGAGGAGGTACTTGCAGAAGTTGTAGATATGTTGGGAGAGTTTTTTGATATTGTATTAGATAATGTACTTGATGGATTTCCCCTAATGAGGAAGATCAATCACTAGATGGATTTGGTTCTAGGAGCCAATTTTCCAAACAAGGCAATGTACATAATGACACCAATAGAAAGTGAAGAGTTGAACATACAAGTTCATGAGATGTTGCAAAAGGGGTTGATTCGAGAGAGTCTAAGTCTATGTGTTGTACTAGCAGTATTAGCACCAAAGAATAATTGAGACTGGAGGATGTGCATAGATTCTCGTTCTATCAACAAGATTACAATCAAGTATAGATTTCCATTGCTAAGGATGGATGATATTATGGATTGTTTGAGTGGAGCTAAGTATTTTACAAAGATAGATCTGAAGAGTGGGTACCATTAGATTTGTATCAAATAAGGTGATGAGTGGAAGACTACTTTCAAGACTAAAAGAAGGACTATACAAGTGGTTAGTCATGCCTTTTGGGCTAACTAATGCACCAAGCACTTTCATGAGGCTCATGAGTGAGGTATTGAAGGAGTTTCTAGATAATTTACCAAGATGATATTTTGATCTTTAATAAGACATTGGAGGAGCATTTGATCCATATTTGCAAGGTATTTGATAAGTTGAGGGAAGAAAAGTTGTTGAAAAAACCTGAAGAAGTGCAATTTTGTAAAGAAGGAGTTGGTGTACCTAGGATTTGTAGTCTCAGCAGAATGTTTGAAAATGGACCCAAAGAAAGTGAAGGTTATCCTTGAATGGCCTACTTCAAGGAGTGTGATAGAGGTAAGATCTTTTCATTGATTGGCTAGTTTTTACAAAAAGTTCATAAGAGGTTTTAGTAGTATTTATGGACCCTTGACCGAAACAATGAGAGGAGATAGGAAATAATTTAAGTGGAGAGTTTTAATCTATTGAAATAGAAAGTTATTGAGAAACCTATTTTAGCATTTCCTAATTTTAACAATGTGTTTCAAGTAGACTGTGATGCTATAGTACTACAATAGAGTTGTTTTGAGCCAAGAAGTTAGACCTATTTCTTATTTTAGCGAGAAGTTGAATGATCCAAAAAGAAAATATTTTGTTTATGATCAGGAATTTTATGCTATAGTTCAAGAATTGAATAAATGGAGAGATTATCTTCTTCCTAAGGAGTTTGTTTTGTATATTAGTCATCAAGCTTTGCAATATTTGATTGGTCAAGGAGAATTAAACCAAAGGCATTTGAAGTGGGTTGAGTTTTTGTAGAGTTATACATTTATTTTGAAACATAGGAGTGGGAAGTCTAACAAAGTTGTAGATGCTCTTAGTAGAAGACAACTTTTGCTGACAAAAATGCAAATAGAGGTGGTTGGGTTCAAGGAACTCAATACTTTGTATCCAAATGAACCTATTTTTGCTAAAGCATGGAAGGCTTGTACAACACCTGTTACGCTTGATAGGAAAAAGTGGTTGGATTTCATGATCCAGGATGGTATGTTGTTCAAAGGAAGCCAGTTGTGCATTCCCAAAATTTCAATGAGGGAGAATCTCATCAAGAAGAAGCATAGTGGAGGATTGGCTAGACATTTTGGTAGAGATAAGACCATAGCTTTGGTTGCTAAGAATTATTATTGGCCATGATTGTAGCAATATGTGAAGAAGTTTGTACAAAGTTTCAGAGTATGTCAAATGGCAAAAGGAGTGAAGTAGAATACAAAGTTGTATTAGTCATTACTTATACCAGAGAAACCATGAGAGGATGTCAGCATGGATTTTTTTCTTGGATTATCGAGGACACAGAAAGAGCATGATTATATTTTTGTGGTGGTTGACAAGTTTTCAAAGATGGCACATTTCATTCCTTGCAAGGAGACTAGTGATGATGTTCATGTACCAAAGTTATTTTCCAGAGAAGTGGTGAGATTACATGGTCTATCAAAAAGTATAGATTTAGATCAAGATACCAAATTTGTTGAGTATTTCTAGTGTACATTGTGGAAAAAATTGAAGACAGAGTTGAAGTTTAGTTCATCACATCATCCACAGGTGAATGGATAGATAGAAGTTGTGAATCATAGTTTGGAAAATTTGTTGAGATGTTTGGTTGGAGACAAAACCAAAAGGATGTGATCTAATTTTACCATAGACAAAATTTGCATATAATATTTTTTTCAATAGGAGTAATGGTAAATCACCATTCCAGATTGTATATGGGAGTAGTCTGAGAAATGCTTCTAAATTGCGACAATTAGATAAGGGAGAGATAAGTAGTGCTGAAGTAGAAAAATGTGTTGAACATTTGAAGAACATCCATGAGGAGGTGAGAAAGCACATCATAAAGATGAATACGCAGTATAAGGCTAAGGAAAATGTGAAAAGGAGGTATAAGGAATTTCATATTGGAGATGAAGTCATGGTTCATTTAAGAAAGGAGCATTTCCTAGTGGATACATATAATAAGTTGAAGATGAAGAAGTTTCAACCATGCAAGATAGTGAAAAAGCATGATTCTAGAAATTCTTATGTAGTGGAGTTGCCTACTGAATTGAATATTTCACTAGTATTTAACATTTCAGATTTGATAGATTATTATGAAGAAGGTGATGGAGATGAAGTTATAGAAGAGTAGTGTCTAGAGTATTCCAGTAGCTAGTTTAGCTACAAATAAAAATTGAGGAGATCCTAGATAGTTGTGTTGGCAAAAGTACAAGGAACAGAACTTGTGAGGAATACCTGGTCAAATGAAAAGGGAGGCCAATTGAGGATTCATCATGGCTAGCAAGGGAGGTAGTTAATCATCTTGGTTTTCCTTTGAACACCTAAGACATGATGGAGTCACTTCTCAAATTACCTTAGATGTCTCATGCATGAGCATCCTGGGTGTAAGAGCAGTCTTACATCACCCAAAAATATTTTATTTTCAATCTTTTCTATTTTAATAAGGACTAGTAGACAGGGGGTTGCTATTTCTGGGAGCTTATTATTTTTAGTAAGTTTGTTGTACATGCTCAAAATGTTCTCAGTTTCTACATGAAGGTTCATTTCAAAATTATAAGCCTACCATAAAAATCTCATTGATCCAGCTTAAATATCGAGGAAGTTATTGTGGATTTTCGATGGAAAAATTTGCAAAAAATCTTCAAGTTCACCATTGGAGGCCTTAGAGTTCCTTGATGAGGTCTGAAAACTTAACAGAAGGGCACTTGCATGATTTTCAACCTATAGATCATGAGCTGGCATTTTTGAAAAGTGATTATAATAGCCCATCGAAGCAACAGTTTGAGAGTTATGGCCTTCCAAAGTTGGGCTACCCAAAATTTCTAAAATAATTGTCAAAGATGTATTTGGCTGACTCTATATTTATTGTTAGGGTTTGTTGGCCCTAGGTATTCAAATTTTTGATGTCTAGAACCTACTTGGGTGGCATAAAATTGCCTATTTAAGAAAGGCCTAAACATTGTCTAGAACATATGTAGGTGGTAGTTCATAGCTTAGTCTTGTAGATTACTATAATGAAGGTGCCCATGTCGATTAGCATATTGTAGTTGTGAATTTTGTAATTTTGCATTTTCTATGCAAATAAGAAGTCCATATTTTGTTCTCACATTTTCTATTGTTTCTTTGTTTCTATTATGGTTTATGGTATTAAGGGGAGCACTCTTCATCAAAGAGATGCCATTAAGAAACTTAATAACCCTATATGTTTCAATTATGGGAAGTTTGGTCATAGTACAAATATTTTTAAGAATAGAAAGGCAATCTCTGTGTCTCAAACATTTAATTGACATTGCTACAATTGTGGAAATTATGGTTGTGTGTGTGTGTGTGTGTGTGTGTGTGTGTGTGTGTGTGTGTGTGTGTGTGCGTAGTTAGTAGTAGTTCAAATGGAGGTAGATTTGATGGTTACTATTATTCTTGCAACAAATATGGTCATACAATTAAAGATTGTAGGTCTAAGTCAAATACTCCTAGGTTACTAGTCAAACTAGTGAGAACTTATAGAAGGGAGTAGAAATTCAATATTACATATTCAATTTATGGAAATTATGGATATTTGTCATTAAAATATAAGATGTAAACATAGAGATAAAATGTTGGAGCGTAGAAGTCAACTCGTATGACATGTTTCTATTTTCACAAGATTGATCATCTTCTTAGATATTTCATGTTAGGAAACTATTCACTCAACCAAGAAGATGACGAGAAAGGGAAAAATATTGTCAATGTGGAGGAAGTAAAAAATAAAATGAAGAAGACAATGATGAAGTAATAGATCACTAAGGAACAAGGAAAGCCATGAAAAAATAAGCCATCATCCTTGGGTATGAGGGATTCATCATCAAACTAAGTCAATATTTGGCTTAGGGGGAACACTTAGGGTCTATTTGGTTCACGGAATTGTAGAATCAAGTTTTCCAAAAATCTTGATTTAGCCAAATCAAGGTTTTGCATATCTTCATTCCTATTTTTGAGATTTTACTTGTACCATTTGTTTCACTTGGAAAATGAGTGGAAAGATACATTTTTATGTGTGATCTTGGAGTTGAAGGTAGACTCCAAAAAATAGTCCAATCTATTTTTTTTACACTCCTAAAAAAACATAACTAGGTTTTGATTTCAATTCCTAGTTGATAGTGGGAAGTTAGATAACCTAGTTTTGAGACAAAATTAGAAGTCTTGTGTTCTAATTCCATTTTACCAATTTTGAAACAAACGCAAAAAAATTCAAATCTAGATTATGAAAAAGCCAATTCCCTCATCTTCCACCAACCAAATGGACCCTTAAACAAAACCTTTCACTAGTCCCCAAAATGTATGATTTTTCATTTAAATACACATAGTGAGATGCAATTTTATGTTTTAAATGACATGTGATGAATTTTTCAAATGATGTATGATTTTAATGGTTAAATATCATTAACGGATAGAATATTATCATGAGTCATGTAATGACTAGTTTATAAGGATAAAATAGTCTATAGTGATTTCGTTTGTCACTTTATACTCTTACATAAACTTTTCTTACATATATTGCTTGCAAAGGATTCAAAGTTTATCAAATGGATGTCAAATATACATTTCTAAATGGAATACTAGAGGAAGAATTTTATATTGAACAACTTGAAGGATTTTTTGATCCAAGCAAGAAGAATATGGCATGTAAGCTACAAAAATAACTATATGGATTGAAACTAGCCCCTAGAGCATGGTTTGAAAGGTTGCACACATATTTGGTAAAGATTGGTTTTACAAGAACAAATGATAATGGTAATCTATACTTGAAGATTGAATATGAACAAGGGATATTGTTAGTTGAGATATTTGTGGATGATTTTATATTTGGAGGACAAGTGTCATTGTGTTAATCATTTTCTAATGAAATGAAGAAAGAGTTTGAGATGTCTATGTTTGGAGAGATCAAATTCTTTTTTGGCTTGTAAGTGTATCAAATGAAGAAAGGTATCTACATTACACAATCTAAGTACATTAAGGAGATATTGAAGATCTTTCGAATGGAAGACTTAAGACTAGTTGGAAACCTGCTATTGGACATAAATTTTCAAAGGGTGATGATTCTAATGATGTGAATCAAACCTTATATCAATTAATGATAGGAAAGTTTCAATATATTATTCATAGCAGATCAAATATTACACTAGTAGTTAATATTGTTGCTAGATTTTGTGAAAATCCTAAGAAGATCACATGATGGCTATGAAAAGGATACTAAGATACTTGAAAGGAACATAGGACTATGGACTATATTACAAGAAAAATGACAAGTTTTAACTAAAAATGTACACTAAGATTGGGTTGGAAATGTTGATGAAAAAAAGAGTACAAGTGGTGGATAGAGCTTGCTTTCCAAGAAAGAAACTAGTTTCATGTACAAGCAAGAAATAGAATTGTATATCTCAATCTACAATAGAAGTTGAATATGTAGTAGCAATAGTTGATTGTTCTAACATGGTGTGGATCAAATAATTATTGAAAGCAATGAAGGAAGAGACCACTTAACCTATTGTCATATTATATGATAACACAAGTGCTATAAACATATCTAAGAATCTTGTGATGCATACCAAGACCGAGAACATTTTTATCAAATATCATTAGTTGAGAGAGTTGGTACAAGATAGAGAAGTGAGATTGGATTATGTGAATACAAAGGAACATATAGTTGATATTTTCACTAAAGATTTACCTAAGGATTCTCATAAATATTTAAGAGGTAAATTAGGTGATTCCCCTTATTGAGGCTAACTAAGATAGAAATGAAGCATTGCATCAAATGTTTTGATCAAAATATCTTACAAATTGATGCAAAAGGTTACACTTAGGAGTTGCCTAAAGTTGTGAAGAGATAAGCACAAGATGTTGAATTAGTCATAAGCAAGATGATAGAGGGAGAATCTAGTTCAAAGAAATGACATGGAGTTATCTACATGTTGAAGATGTATGAGACACATTGAAGTGTCTTTGGCATTATTGTCAAAGAGGGAGATAAGTCAAATATATACTATCCAGATACTATCAATAGTGAGAAAGAGGGAGAGTTTATTCAGTAACCATGAGAAGTGTGAGTAAAAGGAGAAGTTATACATTAAAGATGAAGAGTACGAGTAAGATAAATGATGTTCTAATCTGATAGAGGGAGATTTTATAATTGGTGTCTAGAGGTGTTGCATATCAAAGCTACAAAGATAATAATTAGAATGAAACTAAGAATATTAATGAAGACGTGTTACTAAAAATAGAAAAAGTTGAAAGAATAAAAACAAATGGATAATGGAATGGATTTTTGGGTTACATTGTAAATTGAGGTGTTGACATCAATGCTAAAGAGGGAGATTGTTGGAGCTACAATTGTTGAGATATTGTTGGAAACAAGCTAGAAATAAGTTGGAAACAAGCTGGAAACAAGTTCGAACAATTGTTACGTTGTCATTGACATCAAACCTTACTGGTGAGACAGATGCTACCTAAGTAGATTGACATATCATTTGATTTAATGAAGAGGATTAAAAAAGAAGAGATAAAAAGAAGATCTAGCGGAAAGGTTGAGTTATGTGGAACAACAATGGGCACTTAATTTGGCACATTGGCAAGATAATCTGTTGTTTAATTATTATACTAAGTGGAGAAGATAGCTGAACTGAAGCCTAGGAGAAATAATCAATGGAAGAACAAATGCATAGGCTAAACCTAGAAACATAGAAGAATATTGAGGAACTTATAGTTGAAGTCAAGTTATGCTAGTTTTGACCAAGTGAATAGTAGAAGTCAAGAAAATATAGTGTCAACTAAGTACCAATAAAGGCTAAATATAAAAAGTTAGACTGAGTGAAGACATAGTATCCCAAGAAAGACAATTGGTATTGATCAATTTGTCTAGTGATGACCAAGGCTGAGGAACACAGTATTGACTGAGTGTCATCATTTGATATTTTTTGAAGGAATTGAGATTCTCAACCAAAATAGTTGAATTTCTTTAGTAAAAGTGCATGAAGGATAAGTATTGATGAGCTAGAGAATTTCATTCAAGATAAACCATGTTTGAGTGTTCCTAAACATGGATTCAAAGAGAAGGAGGAAACAAAATGATGGAAGGATTTGATAAATCTAGCCTAACCCTAAGATCAATAGTGATGTTTAAGTAGTAAAAGATCAAAGCTACTCATTTAAGGAGGCACACAAATAACCTAGAGAGATTGGAGTAGTTGTTGATTCTACTGATTGGTAAATTTGAGAAGAAGGGTATGAAGTGTTGAGAAGAGTTGAATTGTGATTGTTTGAAGGGTTTCCAAGTGAATCAATGATGGAGATATGAATAAAGGCTAGTAAGTGGATTAGAAAATGAGCTACACTATGATCTATATTTAAAAGGTGAATTGTATTTATCAGATCAACCTATTGTTACTTTCTAACCATTGTATCAGTTAAAATTCTTTAATCAAGGTTGACCTAACACTCATTTGTAAATCCTTTAATGAAGGTGACATTATAATGGAATGTTATTAAACACTCTAATAAGGTCACTCCTAATAGGGTCATTAAATCCTTCAATAGGTTCACACCTAACAGTGCATATTGTAACCTTTAACAGGGTTGGCTCTTAACTAAGCTCACTTTATAAGAGTGAAAAATTGGTAGCATGTCACTGGTGGTTTTTTCCAAATTGGGTTTCTATGTTAAATCCTAGTGTTATAATTATGTGAATTATATTTGATGTGTTCTATTTCTTATTGCTTTACATTCTACAAGTAAATTACTATTGGGATAGTAAACTGGAAGTTTATGTTATTGATAAGTTGATATAGAGACCGATTGAACTAACGAATAAATCTAAGTTGTTTAAAGTGGTTAAAATTTTATTTGGAACATTTGGACCCAAGTATAACTAATTCACACCTTGCCCCCAATTATTCTAAAATCATTCTAATACATATCTCTATAGTAGAGAAGATCTACCAAATTATAGGTAAACCCCTAAAGAAAGATAAGAAAGATAAAACCTAAGGAAGAGAAGGAAGTGAAAAGTAAAGTAAATGAAGAAAGGTTATAGAAAACTAAAGGATACAACTAAAGATGAAGAATATAGAGTAGAGTTTGATAGAGAATAAAATTGGTTGAAGGAGAGTGTAAAGACAAAGGCACCTACGATATACCAAATCACCAAGGATATAGTGGAAGGTGGTATAATGGGAACAATAAGCAGAAACTACCAATTCCACAATGATAAAGATAAGAAGAAGTTGGAAGAAAGAATAATAGTTAGTATGTACAAGTTCTACAAGAGTCTAGTGAAATATTTAGAGTCTTACCTCAATAATTTTACTAGAAAATTGATGAAAGATGGAGATAAGCCTTAGAAATGAATAAGGAGATAATGGAGAGTGAACTTATGTAATTCACTCTAGATTTTCATAATATATACATGAAGATAATTGTTGAAGATTTATAGAAAGAGTTCAAGAGTAGAGATAGAGAATAAAGAATCCTGATAAGAAAAACATAAGGTGTGCATGATAAGACAATTAGATTTGGAAGAAACTCAAGGTAATGTAGAAGGAAATAGAGAAAGAAGTCATTGAGGATGAAAAGAAAGATTAAGTGCTAGTTCTCATAGAAATTGATGGCATGTCATTAAAGGAAGTTGGAGAAGAAGTGTTTGTGCAAATTATCACTCCTATAAAGATCATTGGAGAAGTGTTGACTAACATACCAAATAAAGTTGATGACATAGAAAAGTAGGATGTTGAAAAAATAAGCATAGAGACTATAACAATTTAATATATATATCTTATAAAGAGGTAGAGAATACACCTAAATTTTAGGTAGTACACTTGGTAGATTAGAAGAAGGAAGAAAAGCTATTGACGGTGGAAGAACCAATTACTATGAAGAGAAGTGAAGAAAAATTTGGGAGAAGAAAGTGGAACAAAGAAGATAAAATCTATTGTTGAGATTAGTCATATAGAAGGAGGAGAAGGAGGAGATGAAGAAGAGGTGCCCCAAAATACTGTAAACATTGTAGGGATAAGCCCTAAGGATATATACATGTTTTTAGAAAAAATAAAGAGTGAGGAAGAAAGAGATAAGATGGGAGAAAATAAGAAGAAATAAAGAGTGTTGAAGACTGCAAGGGATATACTTGTAAATTTTTTACTTGATGTGGTTTACAACCCTCAAGAAAAATTTATTTGATTAGGTGGATTTCATAATCAAGGAAATAGAAGATCAAGTACATAAATTAGAGACCAAAACTATGGATTTAGATAAAAATAATTATGAGAATAAAAGAGTTACAAAGTTAATGGAGAAAATTGTCAATGATAGGAAACTACTTGGCGAGTTTGTTGAGAAGATTAAGACTAAATTAAAGTAAGTTGGAAAGTTATGGACCAAGGTATCAAAGGTCTTAGATTTCTCAAGAGACATGGAAGAAGAGGGAGCACAAAAGGAGTTGGATACACTAGTGAAGAAAATCAATCCAATAACAAGTTATGTAGCATAATACAATGCTAAAATGAAGATGGTCACATATAAGTTGAAACAATGTCAAGAAAAATTGGAGAAGAGGATAATAAATATATTGGAGATAAGATCACATCTATCTCCCATTGTAGAAGTTATGCAACTAAATTTCAGGAACATATAAGTACTAATTGGACTTCCTGACATGAACACACTAGACTCTATGGAAGAGTTGACAAAATATATGCATTGACAAATCATTGGCATGCATCATTTAGAGAACTCATGGGAGATGTATTTGGAGTATGCAAATAAAAAATGCAAGGAATTATTTCACGGGATGTAAGAGTCAACATAAGAAGGAGGAGAAGCACCATGAATAATTTGAGTGAAGCCTATTATCTTTGTAATTATTTATTAAAGGGTGAGAACAATATTGGAAAAAATACAAAGGGAAAAGACATGATATGAAGTACAGGAGAATAAATGTGTACAATGTTAGAGGGAATTTTTTTATGATCAATTTAGAATGAAGCTTTTTATAGGTACCTTACCTATTTTTACACAAGTGTCAAGAGATTAAGAGTTTCCCATCAATATGAAAAGGGGAGACTTTTGGCATTGTTATGAGGAGATTAGTGAAGAAGTTAGATGCAGTAGTATATTTAGTTTTTATTGATGAAAACCAAATCATAGAAAGTAAAGGGAATGATTGGAAAGCCAAGAATAATATTAGTAAGTAGTGTACTTGATTCACAAAAGAGAATTCAACTAAGTCTAGAGATCAGTAGACAAGAAGACATACAACGCAAGGAATTTTTGGTGGAAATTGATGTGAAGTGAAAATTAAGTGGTGTGATCATAGGTACAACATATTAATGATAAAAATGATTTGTTGTTAGGATTTCAACTCAAAAGGGTGATAGGAGAGTGATGATTTAAAAATAAGTTAGAGTTAGAAGATGAATAGTTTATGTTCTTGAATAACTAATCTTGGATTGATGAGAAATGACCAGTGTGAGAAGTTGGATGAAGTTGGATGATAGAATAAAATATCATGGGTGAGGAAATTTTGAGGCGGTAGTTGGCAATCAAAATGCAAAGGTGAGTAATATTATAAAACAAGTTTAGAATTGGTCAAATACTTTTTGGCTATTCTTGGAGAAATTGCATATAAACCCTAATATAGATTGATAGGGTCAAGGGAAATGTATTATGGCATTAAGATATGTGACTTAATTTGGCGAGTGAGCACCAAGTATGAAAATTTGAATGAATGATGGTGATAAGAGGAAAAAGTGATGTTTCTATAAAGTTCTATTCATAGTATTGTAGGAGTAAGTTGTGAGAGTTTTTTGTAATGATGTTGGATGAATTAATTCATGATGTTTCAATATGCTAGGGTTGAGATTGAATTAGTGTTCAAATATTGAATAGTCAATAGGGGTAGAGAATAGTTAATGGAGTGGATCTAGCAGGCATGGAGTGCTACATCTAGATTAATCAACTTGTTGTTTCCTAATAGCTACAATAGGGGAAATCCCTTAAGTTGGTAAACTTTAACAAGACTATTTGAATAAATTGTGTAATAGAGTGGACACTGAGAAGGTGTTATAAATTTTCTACTAAGGTACATCCTAAAAAATCATATTGTACTCCTAAATATGCACAAAATCACTCCTAACACATAAAACCTATTTAGTGTAGTGAAGGGCTTGTGGGTATCATCCCCACTATGGTTATCTCTCTCTAGTTGATGATTTATGTGTATAAAATTTATTCTGTTATGTGTGATGATTTTGTGTATGTTTAATGTTCTCTACTTTTACTAAATTGCATATGTTGTCAATTTATGATCTGGACGTTGCTTGTAAGGTTAAGTAGAATATATGTTAAAATATTAGGCTCCCTATTAGTATTTATTCACCACCACCCACCCCCCCCCCCCCCCCAAACCTAAATACCAATAGTATATGCTCTCCCCTCAAATGTTAATGGGCATGATGATCACATGAAACTTGCTTACTATTATTTCTTGAGGTGTCTATCAAAGATTGTCTTGTATATTCCCCCTTCTTGTACCCCATGTAAAACTTTAGGACCAAATACTCATTATCACTTACATTTCGTGAAGTATAGTTATATTCTCTCTAATTTTATATTTTAGGGTGACATTGTCGATAAAAATGAAAATTGATTTTCTTTTTAATAGGCCTAGTGACCTTGGAAATAATATTAAAGTATAAAGTGAAACAACATCAAATAATTCCAAGTGATCAACTCAATGCA
Source organism: Cupressus sempervirens (assembly GCA_028749045.1). Lineage (NCBI taxonomy): Eukaryota > Viridiplantae > Streptophyta > Pinopsida > Cupressales > Cupressaceae > Cupressus > Cupressus sempervirens. The sequence continues at coordinate 797,176,646 of CM053792.1, forward strand.
AAAAACTCTTCTTATCAACCATTGTCATCTAATTTCCTCACATTAGAAACACCTAAAGTAATACTATTTCTAGTAAACAATGACAAGTCACGAAAGATGCTAAAAAGTGTTTGTAAGAGGGAATATAGTTCAATACCTATAAACTCATATATTTTTGTCTTTATCCTTTTTTTATCATTCATTTTTATTGATCTCTAGGTTTCATAATTTATTTCAACCCTTAATGTAGTTTTGAAATTGTAAATTTGTTATTGTTAGTGTTCTTGGTTATCATACATGGAGATTATTCATGATTATCAAATGATGATGAAGATTGTTATGTATTGAATATTGTTGTCAATCATTTGTTTATAAAAGAAAATTTTGTGCTCTATCTACTAGACATCATTTGTAGTAGTTACTACATGTGTTAATTAGATGAATATTTCAAGGGTTGGGGGATATTTAGATGAAAGGATAGAATTTTTCTTGTTTGTTTGTCCACCTTAATCTAATATTGATATTTTACCATAATGATGATAATGACATATTAAAGAGACTTGTAATAATGAATATGATCCCATAAGACTTGGTATTGCATACCGATGATAGTGGTGATGATCATGCTCATGTTTGGAAGAAAATACAATATCATGATGATATCATATTAAGATAAAGATGAAATTCACTAAAGTACCATCCTAAAAACTTAGAACCCATTAATTTGGAAGTTCAAGGACTTATTGGGCCCTCTTTTAGTGATAACCTATCCTTTGGATGCATTTATACTTAAGTTTTCTATATTTCCTTTTGATTTATATCCAAACCACTTATACAGCCAAGATCCCCAAGACTCCCCCTAAAACTATACCCTCTCAAGTATAGGTGCCACAACTATAACCTATACTCAAGGATCCTAATTTTGTGGGATTTTCGCACCCATTTTGGGATATCTCACTTTTTCCCATCTTGTGTAGTCGGCCATCTCATATTTAGAGCCATAAATCACTATAAAAGGAGTTCTCTTCCCTTCATTCTAACATCCATAAATTTCAATATATCCATCAACATCCAATAAATCCATAATAATACATGCTATCTCAAGAGAAAATAATCAAGTCCAAGGTGCATTTAAGATATTTTTGTTAATTTTTGCCAATCAAGGAAGGAAATTTCTCCAAGATTATAAGGTTTCCATACATTCAAGGTATCCAAGTCTATCCATTTAAGGAAAAGCTTCTATTAATTGAGTAAATTCCCTTTTCCATGATGGATTTATAGTGGAATTCTTAATTGAGAAAGAAGATCCACACATTGTTCTTCCTCTCCTTCTTCATCCAAGTTATCAATCATGCATATATCCATGATCTATGATTTGGAAATTGTAGATCCAATGTATTTGTGAGGACATCCTACATTATACATACACAAAAACATACATATACATGAATTCATACATCTTTGTGGATATATTACACCTAGATCCATCCATGAAGATTTGACACGTAAGGAAAATACTAATATTTATCTTGTTTCATGTGCTTCACTTATTTAATTTCAAGGTTAATTCCTAAATGGTGGATTCATCAAGCAAAGCCCCTTAAGCCAAAAATTTCCCATTTTATTATGTGTAGATGTAGATTTGTTAGCCTTTAGATTTGGTTTTTACAGGTCTAGAGTTGTAGTTTCCATTGTAGATTCAAGATCTTCAATTTTCAACCTCTTAGATATAGTTCAAGGTCAAAATATGTCCTAGTTTTATCTATACCTAGAAATTTGACATATTTTTGGTACTCTCATATTTTAATAGTTTGTAGCTTCAGCCTCCTAAGTTTCAGATCCATATTTATTTCAAGTTTTGATACATTTGATAGTCTTTTTTTGGATCTAAACTTGCACCTTCTACTAGCCCTCAAGATGAGTCCTCTTTTTCATTTCATAGAAATCAATTTGGTACCCTAGATCAGATCTCTTATTTCTAATCATTATGTAGGTGCTTACTTTACTTGCATATAATTCTTTATATTTACATCATTGCATTTCAATGGAACAGAGGAACCTTAGAATTAAATTCCTTAACATACATATCTTGCATTGGCACCCTTATGACTTCTTAGGTCATGCTATTGTCATTTAAATCCTTTAAAGGCTCACATTTCAAGGGCCTCCTTTTCTTGAATATATGTATAATTTGGTGGTCTACCACATTTGATCACCATTTTTTAAATTACAATTAAAGTATGCTTCATCATCCCTCATTGTTCTTTTGAGTAAACAAATGTTGTTACAATGTTAATTTAGTAAAGTATGGAATGTTGAAAATGGAGGAAACTATGTTGAAATTAATCTAGAATAATTGTTTTTGTACCTCTAAAACTATAAATGAGGTCTTGTAGTTTTCAATATAGTTATTAGCCTTTATGAATTTTACACTCTCAACATTTTAGGTCTTTGATAGTGCATATGACTTTTCTATTATATGAATTTATTTATTAGTTTGGTTGTTTGTCTAGACTAGCTTAGGAAATTCTCCACATTGGTATCTATATATTTTTTGGCTTGGAGGAAATTATTTGCAAAATATATGTTGTGTCTCCATTTAAATTAAAAGTATGGATTTATTTGAGAGCAATATTGGTAGTGTTATGGTTAATGGTTATGCTCCTTAGTTGAATTTAATTATAAAGTTATTTGTGATGATATTTTATAGAAAATTATCTTGGATTGATAGAGAAAAAGAAGTATTTATTAAAAAATATTGGATTTTAAAGGAGCATTAGTATGTGGGTATCATATGAGAGGGTTATCACTTTGGTCTTGCATTGTGTCTAAGGTTTGTTTAAAAAGATATTTGTGTTTACTTGACTGAAAATGGTTATTTTCTTGTGTCAAATTCTTAAAGGTATTGATTATATTGGATGATGTGTAAATTTATTTTTAGGTCCTACATCATTTTGGGTTCTACAATTAGTACTTTCATGTTGAAGATACATTATTAAGCTAACTAGTTACATGTTATATATTTCATAAACATGTCACATTATTCATATCCTTCAAGGATGTATGACAATGGGTGTGGTGTTTGGGGTCACTTTGGATATTTTGTTATGATATATAGGCCTTCTCAATATCTTAGATAGGACCTCTTTCACCATAATTTAGTTTTGCCATTTGACTCGTTAAAATTACCTTTTGTTCCTTTCTATAGTTGAATTAATTGGTGGTTTGTGACATTTTATGCCCTACATACCCATCCCTTCTTTTTGTGAGAAAAGATTCAAGTCCCCTCTTTTTTCTTTTTTCTTGTCTTGATCAACGCAAGTTCCTTTTGTGTTTGTTTCTCTTTTTGATGTTTGGGTCCTCGGAATCCTATCCAAGTTATCATTCCCTTTTGTGTGGAAGAAAAAGGTAAATTTCCCTAACCTTGTCCCAAGGGGGGGATCCGTGGTCTATGAGAAATCAATTTTCAAATCTGATAGGAACTCACTCCTCCATGCCTTCGACAGTGGGAAAAGGTTTCTATGGTGGTTGGACACGTGGAAAAGTTTATTAACAAAGGACAAGTAAAATTAGTGCACCCTTTTAATTTCCATGATCGATAGGTTATTTAAGACATTTGAAGTGATTAATTGTCACTTTGTTTGATAGTCAAAAGTGTGCTCTATGAGAAAAATTCTTCATTTGGATTGCCACCCTACCTGTAAGTAATCATTCCTCAAGCCTTCAAGTGTCTTTTTGGGTTGGACTAGTTATGGTTCATATTTGGATGAGGGCAGGTCATGGTGCTATGATATCTCTACATTTTAGTGTTCCAGGTTGGTGTTTCACCCTTGTCTTTTTTTTCTAGTTGTGGGTCATGTTTTCTATAGTTTTCCATGTTTTTTGTCCTTTTTTCCTTCTTTCTCCTATTGGTCTTGTGGTTTTTATGATTATTCTTTTTTTTTTTTGACTTTGGTGGTCATTGTTTGGTTTTCTTTGGTCATGTTGTTGTTTTGGGTTCCTCTAGTTGTATGTCGTAGGGTGAAGCATTTTAGGCTCCACTCTTTTTGTGTGGAGAATAGGCTAGCATTCCTCTAATGGAATGGACTTAGGAGTGGGTATGTGTAGGATCATGGTGGAAAAATCTATGGCCCTAAGTGGCAATAGAAAATCCAGACATCTACGTTAGTCAACTTCATGTGAAATCTTGAACTAGTTATGAACCTTATATCAAAAATTGAATATGTAGTAAATTGTATGTAGTTTCTAAAATACAAGCCCTTTTCTAATAAAAAATTAATTTAATTGGAAAAAATTTGGAATTTCAATGCAAAAGTACAAAAAAATTAGGCAAAATAAGAAGTAGGTGTATGTTTGACCACTTTAATCACAATAAAATAATAATTTTTAAAAAAGATTCTAGATATCAAAAGTAGATGCAAACCAACTTGTGGTGCATATTTTTTTGAAATTTTATTCCAAGTAAATAATTAATTTTGAATTTTGTTCTAGAACATTCTTTGAAATAAAAAAACTCTCATGTCTAACCACCTTAACTCACTCAAATCTATACATAATTAAAATTTGTTTTTATTTTCCTCATAGGAGTAAAAGTATAGAATGTGATACCTCTTTTGGATTTCATGAAAAAGTTATGCCATTTTAAATTTATAACTTTTTTTTCAATCAATATGTAAATTATTACTTTATAGGTAACTCCATTAGAAAATAAGTAATAATTACTTCCTGGACTCATAATTTGGTAGAAATTATATCAATGGAAATCCGGTAATGTCCTTAAGAAATCCTTTTCATTTCATCAAATTTAGATGGAAATGGATTTATTTTCATATCACTACTTTTTGGCCCCTCATGATTATGCACATACCCTAATCTGGGTTTTGGCCACAAGATGGTAGATCAATCTCACAATGTAGTCCATACATTTCACTGTGGAAATATGTGTTTGGTTCTATACTTTTCCTTTTTGGGGTTGTTTGGTTTGGTGGTGCAAGTTTTCTTCTTTTGGTTTTCTCCTTGTTTTATGTGAGGTGGGATCTCACAGGTTAAGTTGGTTTTTTTGGCTTGGACAAAGAGTTGCAGGAATTCTTTCGTAGGTGTAGGGTTGGTGGCTTTTGCTCTAAAAGTTAATGGGTATGGGATATGTTGTCACTATTACATGTAATTGCAGAATCTCAATCATAGAGGGTTAGTGGTGGCCTGATGGTTTTGTATCAAGTCAATTTTGTCCATATTCTTTGGTGATTGTACTAAAGGGAAATTCTCACCTTTGATCGTCTACCAAGATGCAATCTCCATCCTTAGGTTGAGTTCCTTGCATCATTAATAATTATTTGGTTGGTATTTCAAATTTAAATAGTTACCACATCCAAAAGTACTCAACTTATTAATCTCATGTATCACGCAAGAAAATGTTGAGTAGTGGTATTTTCAATCACATAAGTACAACTCAATATTATAAGCCACATTTCTAGAGTTCATGTTTGGGTGACATTATATTGATTTCTGGTGAAGAATAAATAATTGATATTTTTCTAGTTTGAAACTATCCATTATTGTGCTCACAAGTGTTAATATTGAAGGTTCTTAAGATATTGGAATTTTTCCCCTATGATCAATGAGTGATATTTTTCATGCTCCCAAGGTATGGCTTCTGGATACCATTTTCATCTTTTACCATAAGTTACTTTACTTATTATCCCCTCCCATATGGCATGAATACCCTCCAAAGGGGATGTGAGGGAATAAGGTCCCAAAAACCCTAAATCTTACATCTAGTAAAAATATAATGTTTTTAAAAAGGATCATGATATTAATGCATGTCTGGTCTCTGTAGGTGCTAATGGGTATTGGCTTTAGAGGAATAGAAAAATGGTTTATGTATCATGACAAGACAAGAACCAGTGTAAATTTTAGAAGATGGTTGTTGATTTGTAAGATAGGTATCTCCAAGAAAAGACAAGAAGATAATTTCACAAGGGTTTAAGGACATCCACATCTTGATATCCTAACCATGGAAGGACTAGTTCCCAACATAGGACTCAAGGGTTCGAAGAAAGGAAAGCCTTGAAAGCAATGAGTTAGTGAAAAGAAGGATGATTATAGGATAAACACTCTACAATAGAGGGTCTAGAATATTTATCTTCTTGGGTCGATGAGGCCCACCCTTCTATATTTGATTCTAACATGTGGGAAGATGTGCTAGGATTCCTTCTGAACCTTATTGGCTACCACCATTGTTGGCTAACAAACTTATTAATGACACAATGGATAGTTGATGATGATAGATAAATAAAATTCCTTTTTAATCTATGTGTTTCCCCACATACTTGATACATTTAAGGTTTCTAGAGAAGTGGAGTTCTCTTATCAATTTGTGGGAGTCTTGAGGAGATAATTAGAAAGTATTATACAAAAAAAGTGTGTCAAGATCACTATTTAAGGATCAGATTTTCCTTGATAAATCCCCTCTTTCGATCCCCTTGTTCTTTTTATCCCATTTTCATGAATTTAAGTGTAACTTCCCTTTTTTATAGATGTTGTTGCATGAAGATAGCAATAGATTTTGTCAATAAAGATGGTAGGTGAGTTAGTTAGGGAAGAAAATTGGTTTCCTGTTGTATTTGTAAATACTCACCTATAAATAAGAGAAATGCCAACTGCTCTAGGATTGGTAAAGTTGAGGATTTTATCATCCATAATATTGTAATAATGTTTTCTTGAATACATGTAATATTATATTTTATGTAATATATGTTATTTCACTCAATGCATGTAGGCATCTATAAGTTGTGTTTTGAGTAAAAGAATTTTGAAGTATTTCTTATGGGATTCATTTGCCTTAGAAAATAGTGATATATTTCTATTTTGTTTCTATTATTTTCCTTGGCTTGGATAAATATAAATGATCTTGTTTACTTTGGTACTAGTTTCATTTGCAGTAATTATATATGTTAGATTGATTGATTGAACATGTATCTAAATTATCTCATCACTCAAGCATGCATTGTTGATAATAATGACACAAAAGTAGACTATAGGTAGATTATATTTCTAACTGTATGGTCTTTTTTATTTCAATTTTTTTCTTTCCTTGCATCCCCCTAGTTCCATCCTGAGTTTTTTTCCCAACCTAGTTCAAGTGGCCGATTGCATAACCAAGATATGTAGGAAAATGATTAAGCTTCAATCTTCCATATCATAAATCAATCACCCCTTGATCTGACTTTTCCTATTCTTGCACAATCAAGACCCATTCTATAGGGAGTTTGGGAGTGGAAAGTTTTTTCTTCACATTCTTTTAGGTGATATTGGTTGAACATTCCAATCTAGTGATAATTGTTACAATGTTGGGAGGATGCAAAACAAAGTCTCATCAGCACATTAATGGTGCTAGAATGAGGGCCCATTCAAACCTTTTAACATTTTTCTTGCATTGTATGTTAAGTCTTCATGTCTTTCAATTCTATGTGGTGTAAGAATTGGCATAAGGAAGAGTGAGTTTGCCAGCTCAACATGATCTTGCTTTTGAAATAAAAGATCCTAATCATTCTCCACCTCAATGACCATTTAGCAAATATCACAACCTCCAGTCTCTATATCCATACAAATCTTTTTTTATGACTCACCTTTGGTAGTTGTGATTTTCTTCCCTCTCTATAGAATTTATAGAACTCGGATCACTACTCTGAAATAAGAAAAATAAATGAAAGAAGAAAAGTAACGCATTTGTGCTCCAACCTACTACTACTCAAAGTATAGCTTCATCCCAATTATCAACAAGGACAATGACCATTCCATAACAATTCACATTGCTCAAGGGGTAGTTTTCACCCTTGGTAACTTTTACAATAATGCATCATATGTTATCTCACCCTAAGAAATTGTGTCCAAAATTTGAACATTTGGGTCCTCAATTAGCAAAAGAACACATCTAGGCATTCAAGGATGCTCTAATTAAAAATAAGATAGAGCACAAAGATGTGGCTTTCTGCACATTCCCAATGACCCTAGGTACCAATGAGCTCAATAAATACCTTAACCTCTCCACTAATTCCAGAAAGGGATGGGTCAATATGGAGAGAACCTTTCTCTCAACATTTTAGTCCCAAATTGACCCTGCCTTATGCCATCTTTAGTTCATAAAAATCTAAAAAGAGCCCAATAAACATCTTCCTACTTTTAATAATCAGTTCCAACATACCCTCAAGTGATTCTCAAAAGCCTTTGCACCTACTCTAGAGCTCACCCTAAGGACTTACTTGGATATTATTCACTAAGTTGTGTCAACATTTATCATATAAATAATACCTCAAGGGGACTAGGATACATTGGCTAAAGTCTACTCTTGGCCTTGGAAGTCTCTATCCAATTTATTGATCACCTATTTGATGCACGATAAAGTATGCCATGTCATCCTCACCCCAGAGGAGATCCTCACTCAAGTAGTTATAACATGATCCATGTGGCTAGAATTCAAGCCTATCCAAGCTCCCATTATAGTTATGTGCTACAAACTACTCCTCTCTTAGCTCTATATTATTCTCATTGGACTCAACAAATGGTACTTTAGGTACCTAGGACTGTATTTCCCACTACAGCCCCATAGGTCATATCACCATTTCAAGTCCACGTATTTCTTTTTGTTCGCCCAAGTGGGTAGAACTATGTCATCCTTGTCTCCTCATCAGACATGTAGGTATAATTTTCTTAATGACTCAATCAAGTTAAGTACCTCATAGTTGATATGGAAACCTTATGGAGGATTATCATTGGTATGGATGATGTCATGAGCTAGCCTAAAATAGATAAGAATGCAATGACTAGATAATAGTCTTCCCTCCTACATAATAGGAATATATTCTCAGGATAGAGAGGTTACTATAACTCTAGACCTAGAGGTGTCATTAATGACATCTACAACCAATGACTAAGTAATTGACAATGGAACAACATGTCAAATAATGAGGGCATCTCCTTGAGTTGGCTTGATTGTCAAGGGATTCAAGACCTTTTTTTTTGGGCACTTGGTAGAATTTTACCCCTTGACAAACTGGTGTTAGTTACAAAATACCAAGTCATACTTGAAGGCCACTTACACCATCCTAGAGAAGGAACTTCAAAATCTCTCACTCATATCTACAAGTGTGGTCTAAACAATCATATCTAGAGGCCTCGGCAGAACCCTCTATCTTTTCCTTCATGCGCGCAACTATCTTTTATGGACATGGTGAACAAGGACATGAGGAACCTATTCTCCAAATATTCTTCAATGACTCCATCCCATCTTATGAGGCTAATGCTTTCACCAATTCATGCTTCCTTACAACACAAGGAGATAATTCAAATAGAGTCCCTTTATGGTATTATTTCCACCTAAAAATACATATGTTCCTCTAGATCATCATGCTAATATAAATCCAACTCCTCCCAAGGGACCAACCTAGTAGCCTCACGATTTAGTGATGAAAGGCTTTGGCTCACCTAGAGTGAAGTTTGATATCAGAAGGGAAATTGAGAGTATCAACACCATCATCTCTTTGATGGATATTTTTAAAAATCCTTCTAGAGTAGTGGAAGGCCCTCAAACAATAGTTTGACCTACCCAAAATGAATGATTATATACAATTATTATTCAATCATCTTTAAACCCTAATCTAAGAATTTAAAATTTGAACTCTACTACTTTTATTTTTATATCATTGTCCTACACCATTTTTTGTAGGTTGTGTATGTCATGTCTACTTTTCGATCACAGAAAGTCACATGTTTCTTATGACTCTTATTTTCTCACTGGGAGGAATTCAAATTTGAATTCTCCCACCTATCTTCCCATTAGAGCATGATGTGACAACTCCATCATCATTCTCCAAGGTGTTAGATAAGTTTCACCTACCCCATAACATGTCTAGTTATTTGTTTCTTGCCTTTGTACTTTGATGTTGATGACTTATTTTTATCCTGCTTGTTTAACAACTAGTCTCTTCTCCCTGTCCACCTATTATGACTTCTACTTGATGAAAAATTTCACTTCGAACACTTTATTTAAGAATCAATTATGAAGATTACTTAAATTCACATATCCTTCTTTCATCATACTCCAATCCCTCTTTGACTAGTGTACATTAATGTGCTTTCTTGTCTCATCGATTACCATTTCCATATTGGTTGACACTTCAACTCATCTTTGACATCTATAACACAAATACTATAACTGATCTTGCCAATAATCTCCATCGATCTCTAACTCTTTCTCTTTTGACAATTATGCCAACATAACTTACCCTCAATAGCTTGCATAACAATATGGAATCCATCATGGCCTTGAAAGTCACTTACATGGCATTGAAGTCTGTGCATTAAAATCATGTTCACTACAAATGTATGGCAATCCAAAAATTTCCAAATAAAATACTTCATAGAGACCAGTGGAAATGAAAAAACCATCATATGCATCTTCAAAGAAATATCATTCCTCTATCAAAGTTGGACCCCGTAGAGGGGGGCACAACAAATAATTCTAATGGAATAGGCACATTTAAGTCAAGAACTACTATTGATTGTTGATGAGGAAGAACGATTGTGGTGCTTGAAGAAGACACGTCCCCACTAACCTATGCATTTGGTAAACCAAGGATATCAACATTGCTTGCACTCTCCTACATGTATGAAAAACTAGTTCATCACCAAAAATCCCACCAAAATCCTAGAGCATGATAAATGTATGTTTATAACTCTGTTTCTCCAAGGAATGTTTATGCCACTAAAAATTTGTCTCCATACTATGGATTGTATTTATCTTTGGTATTTCTATTACTATTCATGCTGTAATATATTTTTTAAATCATAAATACATATTTACAATCCATTGAATAATGCATTCACTACTTCAAAACAAAACATCTTTTTTTTCTAAAGAGAGAAAAATTATGATTTTAGTTTTCATGTGTGTACTTTCTTAATTTATGTGAATGTTATTTTTCTTTTTTTTTAACTTCCATTATGTAGTCTCAATTTTTCACAATCATGTTAAAAACAAGTTCTATATGAGCTTATTATAACATATTTTAATATATACTTATTGGAACACAACTTGAGGGTTTCTTAGGTAACCTAACTATTTAGGGTTAATTGTTTCTCATACATAATTTTATTTCTTTAAAAAAAAATTAATTAATTAAATTTCTAAATTTCTAAAACATTTTTTATGTTTTTAAGTTCTAAAGTATATTCAAAAGAAATGATACTTAGATTTTGTTATATTCAACTTTTTCAACATCTATGTTAATGGTGGTTTGAAATTATATTTGTTATTCAATAAAACTATACATATGGCGCATTATTTGCAAGTTAAATGATGAAATTATAATTTTAAAATACATAGTTTAGATCAAAGAAGATAAACTTGGTACATTGTGTCCAAATGTAGATGATGAGAACAAAAGACTAGTTGGTGGATCACAAAGCACACAAAGAAAAGCACATGAAACTCTAGTTCAACCAAATTCTCAAAAGAAGAAAAAGGTCAAGGTGAAGGAAGTTATTAAAGTGTAAATGTGGATAATTTTGTATAAGAATATGTTTTAAGCTAACATACTGTAGAAAAAGTTAGTCTAAGAGGAAAATTTAGTGTACATGGTTATATTGATATTGCTTGCAACATAACCAGGAGGCTGATCGGGCTATTATTCAACACCTGGAGGTGCAAATGGGAGATATCCCAAAAAAACTAAAGGATTTTGAGCAGAATCTTAGACTGCTCATCAAGGAAAGTGGAACAAAAATGGAGCAAGTTAACTCTACCATCTGTGTAGCTGCGGCAACTTTGGGTAAAAGAGTTAATGAAGGAACCATATCTTTGAATGGCCAAAGCAAGAGGACAAGACAAAGTTTGAGGAAAAAAGCTTTGATTGCTGCTGCTTCTTCGGCTGCTAACTCCATCCAGGACACAGCTAAGATTGGTAAGGAGGTTGTGAAGATTATTACGAAATTGCAATAGTTTCCTGGGTCTTCTTCTCTTGTCGAGTTCCTATGTGGGTCCTGTTTGTTGGCTGGTTCTTCTGGTTCCTGTGTTTGGTCCTATTTTCTGGATTTTAGTTTTTAACTTGTACTGTCGGTTCCAGGTCCTTGTAAAACTTGGGTATTTTATCTAGACTTTTTTAGTGGTTTTAGGTCCCTATAAAACCTAATTTTGATGCTACTTTTCAGTAGGTTTTTGGGTTCTTTCCTGTTCGATGGCTCATTTTTTCCTTTTTTGAGGATGTGAAAGGGTTTTGGGGTCCCTTCAAAACCTTTTTTTACCGTAATCTAAAATAATAATTATGTTATTAGATGTGTTATTGGGTTGAATTAGAGTTATTTGGTATGCCAAGGAATCTTCTAACCAATTTTTTTTGAATATTTGAAGATGATTTATAAGATTTTGCTAGTAATTTATTCACCCAAAAGAGTTTATTACAATTTGCATGTTGCCAAATTGATCCATTATTTTGTAAAATATATAAGATCAAGAGAAAACATATAGTTGATTTATTTTTGTTCATTGTAAAAGTTATGTTTGCATCTAGATGCTAGTAGTGAGAATGAGAATCTGAAACTTTTCATTACTACAAAAAAATGAGTTATTCTTGTTAGCCCTAACTGATAATGTTGTTAATATATGTAAAAGATTCATATCAGTTTTTATATTGTCATTGATGTAAAGCCTTAACTAGTAAGACATTATGTTAATTTAGTAAAGTGTCATACCATTTTATTAATGAAGAGGATTTGAAGAAAGTGTGATAAGTCAGAGTGATGATAAGTAAAGTATTCAATGGGCACTTGAATGAGTTAGATCCTGACAGTGTAATGTTAGTTTGATTATTTTACAATCATCTAATATTTGTGAGAAAGTACTGGAGATTATGTATGTCAAAGTTACACCAAGTGAAGTGCACAATGAATGAAGAGTCATATTATTAACCAAGCTACTACAGTATTCACTGAGCACTTGGAAAAGAAGAGTTAAAGTTTAATGTTAATGGAGTCATTTCTATGTTAACCAAGTGATGCATTTCCCAAGTAAAGTTGTAGTGTTCACCAAGCCTAAACATGTAGAAAAAGCTAAGAAAATATTTAATCTGAGCTTGACTTTTGATGAAAATCAAGAATGTTTAAGAAGTCAAAAAGATAAGGATGAAGTTTGCTATGAGAATGACTAGAATATTTCAAAGAAAATTTAATGGTGGAGATTTAACAATATGGAATGGAGCACAAAGTTAAAGAAGGAAGTCTATTTTCTAATTGACTATATGTAATGAATCTAAGATCTACGATCATGATTAAGCGGTAATATCTAGAAGATTCTAGAAAGGTGGAAGTTGGCTATTTAAGGGGATGATCATGATTAATTTTTGGTTATTGATAGTTGTTGATTATGTGCTAATTATGCTAATGCGAATTGAAGTGGATAAAGAAGATAGAAGGTGAACCAAGTAGAATAGAATTGAGAAACCCTACAAAGAGGAAGTGTTAAGTGAAAGAGAAAGTGTGTGAATCAATTAATAAGATATCAGAAGGAAGAGACAAAGTGAAGTAGAGATCTGAAAAAGTAAGGTAGTGCTAAAACCTAGCAAACCACTTGATTGTTGCCTTCTTACCATTGTAGAAGATAAAATATTCTAACCAAGTGGACTTAACAAATCTTTGAAATTATATATGGTAGCATCCAATAGTGATGTTTTGTAAGTCCTTTAGAGTAGACCACTCTTTAGAAATATCAAGGAGTGATAAGGGCTTGATGATCTTTGGTGAAAATCCTTAACAAGGTCAAGAAAAAGATGTGAAGATGTGCATGTGACCTTTAACAAGGTTTGATCCTAACAAATCTCACTTCAAAAGAGTGAAATCATTTGGGTTGTTAGTTCCCAAGTGGTTTTCCCTTTATAGGGTTTCCACGTTAAATATATGTGTCAAATGTGTGAATGATTTTGTGTTGCAAGTTTATTTCTACATGATAATTGCTTAATATTTCAACTCAATATATGCTAAGTGATTTCTCTAGTACTAGGTATACTAAGGAACAATGAGATAATAGTTTGAAGTAACATTGTTAAAATTTTGATTTAAAGAAGTTTGATGTGGCTACCAAGTTATTGATTTGAAAATTTATAAAATTTGAATTGGTACTGTAGTGTTTTAAGGCATGTAGGATAAATTGATATAATTGATTCACCCCCCTCTAAATTATCTAATAGTTCTAGGCCTTGTGAATTTTTTTTCTTTCCCTATTCTACAATTTTATGAATTCATTTGAAGCTTTTTAGTTCCTCAAATATATAAATGACATAGTGCAAGGTTGAGTGTACCCCCAAAGGAGGTGACCAAGTGCCTAGAAAATAACCACACAACATAAACACAACACACAACACAAGATCTGATCAAAGATACAACTCTTTTATTCATAAACAACTAGTTACATGCAATATGTTGGGCTATAAGGCCTTCTCAGTTGTAGCCAAACATATAAGCAATTAGAGTAATAATTCCACAAGATCCCACAAGATCCAAAAACCCCCAACTAGTCTAGATATGTGATAGTAGAACAATCTAGTAGAAATCCCAAGAAATATCTAAACTTTTTCTCACAAGCCACCAAGCAACCTTCTTGTTTCCCAAGCCCACACTCAGCTACTAGCTCTATTAAACTTTTCTCCTCTCAGCTATCCCTCTCTAGCTAAATACTCACTCCTTCACTAACTTTCAGCTACTACTCATTGCCCCTTTCTATAAGACTAACCAACCCCTTATTTTATATTTACACAACTACAAGTTGACATGTTACAAATAGAATCATCTAGAACCCAAACAAACATAATAGGCCTTAGTTGGCTTACAAGAATGATAAAATGCACATAGGATAAAGAACCAAGACTCTAAATAAGTCCACACATATTTATCCCACGATCAATCCATGTGACACATTAAATGCATAGGTCATCCATCTAGATCCAACAAGATTGTACTCCTTGGTGAATCAGACTACTGAGCAACAACAACAACAACTGAGTGTCTCCAATAGATAGTGAGCCACTCGATGTAAGAACACCAAAACATCCACTAAGCATAGTGTCAACTAAGTTGAATATCCGCTAAGCTATGCATAGATCACCGAGCACAAGTTCCACCGAGAAAAATCCTAGCCATGCATTGTATCACCTGCAAATTGTTAGTGTCAATGGAATACAATGGTTAAGAAAATCACTAAACAAAAACAATAAGGTTAACACCTATGAATAGAAAAAAGGAAATAAGTTAAAAGAGAATGCAAACCCTACAATTGACATCCCAAGTCTCCATTGATTATTAGATGAATTCAAGAAGGAGATATGTGTAGTCAAGCTTGCTTCAAGCCTTCAATATATGGGAGCCTTCAATGGATGAAAGATCGTGTATGAGGTGAGTATGGATTCTTGCATGGTGAGGGCATGGTTTGGTGATTTTCTTTCCAAAAGGGTATTATAAGTTTGCATAAGAATTGATTCTCTATTTGTGAATGGAGAGGGGTTCATTTATAGGCCAAGAATGTGAGGATGGAAGGCCAAGATGCAAGGATGGAGGAAGGATGGGGGAGGGATAGGATGCAAGGAAAGGGAAGAAAATGGATTGTAGTTCTTCAAATCCATAGCCCTATAAAAAGTATCACAAGGGGATTGGATGAGGGGATGGTCAAAATGGATGGTCAAAGGAGTTATGAGGGAGAAGGAGTGTGGAAGAGGGATGTAAGAGGCTTTAAATTCTTTGTAATAGCCTTTAATGCCTTTGGATAGGAATGTAAGAGGGATGGGATGGAAGTTTGACTTTGCTTTGGCTTGGGAATTCTTAAGCTTTGCTCAAAGTTGTGCACATGTTCAGGGAAGGGATTAGGCATAGCTTAGGAGGGTATTAGTATGCAAGTGGCATGTTAGAGGGATGCAATGGGCTAGCATTAATGAGGTGGGTTAATTAGTTGGCTAAGCGAGGTTAGCATGGGTGAACAGGTTGGGTTTAGCTAATGATAGGAATTTAGGAATAGTTAGAGGTTGGGGATTGATTTATTAAATGATTTATTTAATAAAAGGGGATGTGGAGTTTTGTTAAATAGGCATGGTGAAATTATTTAATTGAATAGGAGAATAGGGATTTAATTTATAAAATTTAGACTTTTTATCTGTCATTTAATTTTATCAATTGGACTATAGTCAATCAACTAATTTAATTAACTAGGGGATGATAATAAATTAATTAAATATTGAATACTTAATCAATGATTTCTTCAAAGATATCTAAATAGGATTACCTAAATGATGTTATCAAATTTAGGTATCTACATTTTGCCCCTCTTTGACATGGTGTTGGAACAACACTATTTTGAAGAAGTTTGAAGATAGATGAAACAAAGAAGATTTTTAAAGTAACAAAGTTTCCCCAATCTTGAAAAGAAAGAGGAGAGACTAGACTGTGTGATGCCCCCTTAAGAAGGAAACATGGAGAGAAGATGAGGGCCAATGGCTTCTTGAAAAGAACAAGAATCTAGGGCAAGAGGGAGGACTCAAATTGGTTAAGAGAGGATTAATAGGGACTTAGAATCTCACTATGGGAGAATGAGACAAAGGGGAACCATGTAGACAAGAATAATTATGGGTTAAGGACTTGAGTTGGGGATGGGGGGGATTGGTTGTTAAAATGAACCCAGAGGGGAGCAATGTAGGAGATGGAAATGAGAGGAGGAACTATGGATACTATGGGATTGATAGAGAGGTTGGATCATGATTGTAGGACTAATTGAATGGGATATTTTGATTAATTGATTGATATGGAGTTGGTAGGATTCAAAAAAATGGCTTTGGTTTGGTGGAATTGGGGTGGAGATGAAATCCACTTAAGCTTGAGTGCAAAGGTGTTCCAAAGGGGATTTCTACCATGTAGTTGAGCATTTAATTTGATATAGGAACATTGGAGACACACCAAGGTTACAAATAAAATAATGGCAGTACATACAACTGACTCAAAACAAACAAGCAAGGATTGCCCCAGCATCACTTGTGAATCCTAGAGGAATCAAAGTAGAAATGACACTGGGTAACCCATAGGAAAATAATATTTCCCAAGTGCACCATGCAACCACAAGTGATAACATGTTTGGAATATGAAAGGGTCAAATCTGACTGATTCACAAGTAGAAAAGAAAGAGATGAAAATACTTGATCAAGACCTTGATCTTAGATTGCCTCATTCACAACACACCATAATATAAAGTGATCATCATGATCTTGAGGAGAAAATGACCCAAATCACTTGGAAAAGATGCTCAAGAACCAAAGTTAAAATCCAATATTGAAAGAAAGAGTAAATTGATATAAAATAACCTTTTTCCAAAGAGATCAATAGGATAGGAGATGCATGAACCAAGATCATACGAGAGGAAAGTTGTATCCTACAAGGATCTATCAATAATATCCAGAGTTGTGATGGGATTCAAGAAAACTAAAACTTTTAGGAAAACACTTGGAAGAAAAAAGATTTCACATGAGGACTTTCTAAAATGTGTAGCTAGGAGAACTAAAAATCTAGATTAGGCATTAACTAACATGAGGAGGTGAGAGATATACAATTGGACTAAGCTAAGAACTAACTCTAGAAGATTTACAACTAGTTGACCAAGGTATTGACAAGGAGCTTTGTACAAAGGCTCAATATGATAGGATAGTGGAGTTGATCTAATATAGGATGAGATGAAAAAGATCAGGGTATGGTGATAGCTGTGAAAAAGATCAAGATTAAAAGACAGCAGGTGAAAAGCTCAAGATGCGAAGATAGCATAAGTGTGGAAATATTAGAATGAGAAGATAGTGGAAGGGAAGCTTAGGATGAGGAGATAGCATGGTGGAAATTTTAGGATGAGAAGATAGTGGAAGAGAAGCTTAGGATGAGGAGATAGCATGATAAAAATCTTAGGATGAGTAGATAGCGGATGAAAAGCTCAAGATGAAGAGATAGCAGATGAAAAGATCGAGATGAAGAGATAGAAAATGAAAAGATGAAGATGAAGAGATAGTGGATGGAAAGATTAGGATGAAGAGATTGTGGATGAAAATCTTAGGATGAAGAGATAGCAGATGGAAAGCTCAAGATGAGGTGATAGGAGATGAAAAGCTTAGGATGAGGAGATAGAGGATGAAAATCTCAGGATGAAGAGATTGTGGATGAAAAGCTCAGGATGAAGAGATAGCAGATGGAAGCTCAGGATGAGGAGATAGTAGAATTGATATGATGGTGCCCCAGTCAAGATTTAAAAAAGCAAGATATATTTATGGTGGATAGGGTTATGTGGATAAGAGAATGGTATACCTTAAGGAGTGGAAAGGATACATCCCAATGATGATGATAGGATTATGACCAAGGCTTGCAAAAAGGCTAGGTAGAAGATAAAGAATGTGATTGAATGAGTTGAAAGATGTGCAATGGGATGGTGTAGTTGATGGTAGATTTCTAGGAGGATTAGGATATGAATGGATGACAGTGGGGTACATGGGGATAGCCTAGAGCTAGATACCAATGGCAAGGGATGTACCAAGTAATGGAAAGATGGACATGATGTTGGGAGGTATAAGGATAGAAGAAAAGGGTATGGTTAATAGAAGGTTTGGGTAGAGGAATGTGAAAAGATAGGGATTGGGAGATAAATGGTTGTGAGGATGACTAGATAAAAATGAGACTATAATGGGGAGATAGAAGTATGGACACAATATAGTCTCTAAGGAATATAGTGCCTCTAGTTATCATATGTCATTTGAGAGGAGGTCTCATGAGGGGCATGATAGGATGAAAGGTTGGATGAGGGAAGTAGATGGAAGCTATGATGTGAAAGGTGAATAAGGTAGAGGGTAACTATGATGGGTGGATGAGTTTTAAAAAGATGAGGGGAGGAGATTATATGGAAGAAAGAATGGGTGGATAATGGATATGTGGATACAAGTTGCAATGGTGAAATGGATCTCAAATAGATGGCCAAAAACATGCATCTGGTGGTGGCCTTATTTTTATCAAGATCCAAAGGAGGAAGGAAGTGAAATGGATAAGATGTGGTTGGTACAGTGGGATGAGATGGGTATGATGGGTAGTGGAATTTTACCCTGAGCGTGTAGAGCATTGGTATGGAGGGATTATACAAGAAGCTTATTTGCCAAGTTTTCATCACAGTACTTGTCCAAGGTGCTTGAATTGCAAATTTTTCACCAGTGGATGCTTTTTTCTTTCTTTCTTTCTTTTTCTTTTTTTCTTTTTTTATTTTTGTGCTTTTTGCCCCTTTTTGATGGATTTTTACTCATAGATGTTAGTAGGATGGGTGGATTAAGAAGCATGAAAAAGATTGGATTTAAATGAGTGGAATGGTGGGTGGGAGTTGGTAGATAATGGATAGGAAGACATAAGACTTGTGGATAAATGGATGAGGAAATTAGAAATATCATCATTGGTACACACCTTGAAAGGTGATTAAGTAGTGGGAAAGATGATGTTGAACAAGATCAAGGAGAAAATGGAGTAGGAGAAATATAAGGACCAAAAGTAAAGTTGGAAGATGGGGGATTGGAAATGTAGGATAAGAAGCATAAGGACTAAAAGTGAATTGAGGGGATGGAGGATGCATATGTGAAGATTAGGATAAATTATGAACAAGTGAGGCTTTTTGAGTAGCGGGAATGGATGCCAATTGAGATTTTTCTTTGAGATGCATTTCTTTTATGAGTATCCTAGGTATCCACATGATTTTTGATTTTTTCATTTTGTTCCTTTGTGGCTTTTTAATTTTTTCTTTCTTTTGGATCAAATGTTTATCTTCTTGAACATGTATTTCAAATGCGACATGTTGATACTTGGATTTTTGTGGATTTTTAGATTTATGCTTTTTAACTTTGGCATCTAATTTCTTCTATTAGCCATGGTATAAGGGCATGGATGATATGGAGGGACTATGGATGGAATGATAGAGGTTGAAGATTAGAAGGAATTCAAGGATGAGTGCCTTTGATGATCTAGCTTGGGTATTTGAGGTGATGGAGTGATGGATTGGAATACATGACATCAATGCATATAATTTCCCAAAATGGATGGAGAGAATGAAGGATAAGGACCTAAAATAGATGGAAGTGAGGAAGGAGTAAGTCACAAAATAAATGGAGGAGATAAGGGATTTGGATTAGATATATAAGGACCCAAAATGGATGGAAAGGGTGGAGGATTTAGATAAGGGATATAGTGACCCAAAATGGAGGGATGGAAAGAAGTGGTAGGAAGGGCCCAAAATAGATGTGGAATAAGATGGATGGAAACTTTGGGATGAAGATGGAAGGACTTGGGACCATGAAGGATAGATGGGATACCAACATCTAAAGATACACTTTTATTTCTTTTTTCAATATGATGTTTATTATTTGGAACACAAGATGTGAGTCCATTAGAAGGTGAAGGAGTTTAAGTGTCAAGTATGATAGTTATTTCTTCTTCTATAGATTTATAACCATGGATTATAGGGGATGTGATCATGAAATAGAGGAGATGGAAGGATATGATCTCAATTTGGATGGAGGGAGGATAATAGCTCTTGGGATAGAGTGGGTATAATGGTAGGATTTGGATATGGAAGGGATGATGACTGCTCTTTAGATGGAGTGAATGGTAAAAGTGGATCATATAGGGGAATAAGTGGGATGATGAGATCTTGAGATATAGTTCATGGCATGGTGGGATCTTCTTTTGTGCCATGGGATATTTCAACATTCTTTTGGACAAGATCTTGATAGGATTGGATTGGAGTGGGTGGTGCGATAGGAGATGTATGGATGATTTCTTTAAGTGAGGTAGATAGATGGGTGGGAGGTTCTTCAATGGGGATGATTTGATGGGGTATGGACTCATTAGGTTCATTACATGGGATTTTGGTAATGCTAGGAGGAAGAGATGTGGATGGGATTTGGAGGGATTTGATGGATGGGAGGTAGGAGATGAAAAGGGATTGATAAGTGGGGTGGCTGAAATAGGGGTGATAGCAATGTGATGATGGAAGAGGAATGATGGGTGTGGGAGATGGAGAGGCTTTATCACTAGTTACCTCACATGATGGAATTAGATGACATGACTCATCAACTTTAGGAGATGGGTTTTCTTTTGGTTTCCTTGTAAAACTCCTTGGAGACATGTGCGTTGGAATTTGAGATGAAGGATTGGTAGAAGTAGATGGTGTAAAGCTATCTATGGTTGTGGTAGAAGACTACAAGCTTGGCTGATTGAGAAATGGTTTTGAAATAGGAGTATGAGACGGTATGGCTAGATAGTTCACATATGAAGGCATGGAGGTGACTTGCAAACTATTTTGACTTGCTAATGGAGGAGCGATGGACTAGGGTATGGAATATGAATTAGAATGAGGGATATAGGTGGATTGGGGAAGGGGGTTTGTGGTAACATAAGATAGAATAGAATATGGTGAATTTAGAAAAGGTGGAGAAGATGTGTAGGATGGAGTGGATGGAATTGGATTAGAAAGAGTAGGGAGATTAGGATGATATGTTGTATAACTAGGATTGGTTGGAGGATTTGGAAAATGATTTGGAAGATATTGAGATGGTGGGTTTGGACTAGGGATGTAGCTAGTAGCATTGTTGTTGAAGGATGGAGATTGATATATGAAGGTGGAGGAAGATGGAGACACAATTGATGTATGAGGGGAATATGTGGGTGTGATATAGGAAGGAGGTGTGGATGAGTGCATTAATGGATTTCCCTTGTCAAAGGTATGATAAGGAGTAGTAGCAGGTGTAAACACCTAAATCTGATTACATCATTAGTTAATCTTATTTAGTCATCTCCTAGGACATTACTAATTAAATATTTATTATTTAATTAATTAATCGTCATCCCCTACTTAATTAATTAATTAAATTAATTATAGTCCAATTGATAAAATCAAATGCTAACTCAAAATCAACTTATCAATCAAAACCCTATTCCTCTATTAAATTATATAAATCCTTAAATCTATTTTATTTAATCCCATATCTCCCATTTTATTAAATAAATCATTCCTAACTCGTAAAACATCTCTAAACCCTACCTTTACCCCTAATCCAACCCATTCACCCATACTAACCTCACTTAGCCACCTAACTATCCCATCCCATCAAAGCTAAGCCACTTGCCCCCTAACCCCCTTTCTAAAATAAGTATAATCCACCTCCTAAACATGTGTACAACTTTAAGCAAGGGTTAAGACTTGCTAACCCAAGCCAAAGTCAATAAGTCTCCCTTATCCCTCTTTGTGTCTTTTACATCCCTCTTACACACTCATCCTCCCTCATTATTCCCTTTGACCAACCCTTATCCCATCCTCTCACATGAATCTTCCTTGTGACAAGCATCACTCCCCTATTGGCTCCAAACAAGCACAATCCATGTGCTTCTCTTTGAAAGTATCTTAGCCCTCCCTCAACATTCTTCCATCCTTACATCCCGATCCTCCATTTCACTACCCCTTAGCCTATAAATAAATCCCTTCCCTCTCATAATCCATCAATTCACTTTATGCAAACTTATAATGCTCCACTAACTACTCCATCATAGCCATTTTACACCATCATAATGTTGAAATCTATCCATACCTCCATTTTTGAAACCCTTACCCATATACACACTTGGTAAAACCCCCCACCTATTGGAAGCTTGAGCACACCATGAGCATACATCTCTTATCCATTAGGGACATAGCTTCATCATCACAAGTTATGCCCAAGGAGCTTACCATTCTTGGTTTGCCTTCCTTTTGGTGATAACCTCGTCCTATCACAAGTGTCGGCTTATTTAGTTTTGTGAATGCTTTTAAAACTTAGTATCCCTTTATTACACTACTAGATTAGGCAATACATTTTGGCACGCCTAGTGGGACCTCATATTTGGGTCACTATAATCTCACTTTTTCTTGTTAATTTTTGAACTAACCAAACTAATGTTTTGTGTTTATTTGTGTACGCAGGTGGTTTTCTAATATTATTTGTAGGCACCAAAGTCTCTTATCAAGAATTGCACTCTCGGCCATAAAATAAAATTTCAATTAAAGCAACATTTCAACACCTTGTATTCACAATCCCATAGCTACAAAATCATGATCTTGTAGCTACAAAATTGGGATCTTGCAGCTATGAAATCATGATCTTTTACCGGTGGGAACACAATCAAACCTGCGAGGGCAAGATCACGGTTTCACAGTAAAAACCCTCACCATCAATCTCACTGACCAATCCTCCCAAGGGAATGTGAGTTTTTACTAACAATATCACTTTAATACCTGTAAGAATGCTTGACCAAAATATCTGAGCCCAGAACATTAGTTTTATCCTTTTTCCCTCAATCCTACGAATAAACTTTCTTGTGGGAACATATTCTATAAACCCACGAGATCACTATTTTTCAGGATCGCTCTATTACTTTCTTCCCATGGCTTATTTTTTCATAGTTTCACCAATTCCATGCACCATGATCCCATGCTATTTGAGTACATTCGCGGGATCGTTGTTTTACTCGTGAGATCATTGTTTTACTCGCAGGATTGTTGTTTTTTTTTTAAAGTATAAATCAAATTTTAACTTTCGGTGCTTATGTAGAATAGGGGTTATTCTGATCATTTTTACGCCTATAAAAAAGAACAAAAAAAGTTGTTTTTTTTTCCCATAGTTAAGCTTCCATTTTGCAAATTTTTGGGTGACTAATCAAATTGATTTTTTGTAGCATTGCAAATTGGAGCATCTTGAAAAGCCTAACCATATTTTTGCAAGTTTTTCTTAGAATGAACTTGCATGTTTAAATAAATATTTCATTGAATGAATGTTACTCAAATCAATCTTGAATACCATGGACTAAAATCAAGTTTTTTATTGGAATGCATGTTTAAAACAACAAACCCAATCTTGAATGCCAAGAGTCAAATAATCATTGCTATACCTCACACTTCAACTTTGGGGCTTAAAAAGAAATCACTCACTCTTGAATGCATAAATGAATTGACTCGTTGACTTGTACCTTATTTAATTTCTCATGTTGACAATGCTCGAATTTCTTATGTTGACGAACTCTCAATTTTCATTATGCTAACGATGATGTCAAGTTGGAAATGAATCTGCATGCTTAAAATGCATGTCTTCAAATAGTAGATTACAAAATCTAAACCATCAATTGGAATGAACAAGTATCTTTTAAACCCGAGATCACTTATGTGATCTTTTTTTACAATTTTTAAGAGGTCTACTTGGGGATTTCATTACCCCTTGGGATGACCTCAACTCTAGCATTCTAGCGGAGTATAAATATTGGTAGGTGAATTGAGAGACACCTCTCTTGGAAGCATAATCTTGTCACTCTTGTCTAAGCCCCAAAGAACTTTATACCTTTGGAAAGTGAAGGTGAAGATTTGGGTTACCATCTCCTCCTAGTAGTGTGGCATTATTTTCTTTCATCTATAGATTTGGGCCTCACATACCTTGCGTATATCAAGGACACCCCTAGTTGAACTTGTATATCCTAGTCAACACCTTATAGGATTCTTGATGTGCTTAATGTGCTTGAGTGTTGTTAGCTAAAGAGATCACTTATATGTCCTTTGAGACAGTTGTTAGCAAGTCCATTTGCAACAACTCCGAGTCTAGTTTGTTCAACTTTATCCATTGGGAAATCATTCAACCCAAATGAAAGCATACTTTGCATCGTCACTACCTCATCAGAGATTCATCCAAGCTTCCAAAATATTGTCCTCCTAACCACATCCATTCTACTATCCTATGTTGCTTTCCTCTACTAATCATCATTTCTAAAGTCTCCCACCAAATCCTCATTTTCTCTCCATATCCTAACTAGCGACACTCCATCCCTACCCAACTCATCATCAAAACATAATGTCACACTCCTATTATGATGAGTTTGGTCATCCCACCTTTTCTCCCACTCCATCCTATTCCAATGATGACAAAGATCTTGTCGACTATGATGGGTATATTGAAATCCTTAGAGATATTGCTCCCAACATCCTCCAAAAATCCAAACATTCCTCCCAAATACTCCATCATTCCTCTGTGCATACCCATTAGTACTCCTTATCATGCCTTTGACAAGGGAAATACGTTATTATTCTCATCCTTACCTCCTTCCTATATTGTGCCCACATATTCCTCTTATACATCAGTCATATATCCATCTTCCTCCACCTTCATATCTTAGTCTCCACCATTCCAGAACAATCCTACTAGCTACATCCCTAGTCCAAATCCACCATCCCAATATCCTCCACACCACTTTCCAAATCCTCTAACCAATCCTATTCATACAATGCATCACCCTACTCCCCTTACTCTTCCCAGTCCAACACACACATCTCTGAGGAATTTTACAAGGAAACCTAAAGAAAATACATCTTCCACACCCATCACTTCTCTTACATCGTTGTATCACTATCATCCCTATTTCATCCACCTCACTTATCAAACCCCTTCCATCTCTTACTTCCCATCCATCGAATCCCTCCACATCCCATCTACATCCCATCCTCCTAACATTACCCAAATCCCATGTAATAAACCTACTATATCCATCCCCCATCAACCCATCTCCATTAAAGAACCTCCTACCCTTCCATCTACCTCACTTAAAGAAACTATCCATACTTCTCCTACCACACCATCTACTCCAATCCATTCATATCAAGATCTTGTCCAAAAGCATGTTGAAATATCCCACATGTAATGTCCCCTTTCTAGCATTCATAGCATGATGTTGTCATTAGCCTATTTCCCCACAGTCTCGTAGGCTATCTAGGACATTAAAGGGGCTTAGAGGCCATTTGGCCTAGACAATTTCAGTTGCAGGTCTTTCTGAGGGGTTCTGGGGCAACTTTGGGCATACTTACTATTTATAGTAAGTCATCTTGGACATGGCCAGACATTCAGTCACAGTGGTATGTCGATGGTAATTGTTTAAAATTGACAAGAAAACTTATTTATCATTGATAAGATTTGTTATGCATTGATAAAGCCATTTTATAAAGTTAAATTTAAATATTTAACTTTATTAATGCATAGACTATAGTTTGTGGGAAATATTTAAATTAAAAGAGTTCCCTTTATTTTTATAACACATTGGAGACATAAGGTACATAAAGGGAGTTATGTTTTATCCCACATTGAGAAAACGAAGGATTGACCTCTTGTGAGAACACTATAAAAGAAATGGAAGAGCTTTTTTTTTGTATGCTTGGATGAAGATTAATGTTATGTTGCTGGATATCTGATTATCGGACTTGGAGGATGGAATCCCTCTTTGCTAGCATTCTCTTCGCTGTTGGAAGAGACAGTTAGGAGGATCAAGGGTGTTTTCACTTCAGGAAACACACTGGGTTTCATTTGGGGCATTCGCATAAAGAAATTTACAAGGGTTTGAGATGAAGATTTGAAGTTAATTATTGCTATAGTGCTGCATGAATAGTATTTTTCTACGGTCGGCATGAACAATATTTTGCTACAGTACGGCATGAACAGTGTTGGTATCAAGTTTACTTGTTTTTTTGGCTGATTAGAAGTTTGGAGGGCTGCCGACTACATCTGCAAAATACTATGGCAACTAATTCCAGGTTTCTTCTGTCAAATTTTGATACTTTGCATAATAATTGTTGAATACAAGTCTGAATAGTTGTTGCAGCCTTTAAGGCAGCTGTAAGTGCACATCTACATTTAAAAATCACCCTTTATCAGCAGATTGAAAGAGTTTCCAAATTTTTCATATACTGTTGAATGTGTGCCAAGTGTTTGTGAAAATGTTATGATGTGTATTATGCATTTTAATGTCACTTCATAGTTGTTCGTAAATCTACTCATTGAAAAGCAATTTATTGAGGAAATCAGCTTTATGAGTTTGCATACAAAGTGTTTGACAATATTCCTTAAGTTAAATTTCTACAAGTCAAAGTTCAAATCAGGGGAGGATATTACAGTGGTATCAGAGCTATAAGTCCTGCCATCCTGTGGAGGTCTCATAGGAAATTTGGAACTGGCAGATAGAGGGGAAAGTGTTTGATGAAATGTCAAAACACTAAAATCAGAGCATTTATGTTTGAGCATGTGACAGGGGCCTTATAATTTCTGCAATACCAGAGCAAGACAAAGTAGGAGTTCAGACCTGCAAAGCAAACAGTCTAGTTCATCCGTACAGGGGGGTATAGAATCCAGTCATACAAACACAGCGGAGGTATTCTTTGATCAAGACAGCAATATGGGTGACCGAGATGACAAGAATACAAGATTAGGTGGAGGCGGGAATGCCAGTCCAAAGCCTAGAGAGGAAATATTCTTACAGTTATTAGAGACCTTGGTATAGGGTCAACGAGTAGCAGAACAAAGGGCATAGGAACAGAATCAGAGATTGGATCTTATGATGCAGATGATGGCTCATCAAATGGGGTTGAATGCTAACATGGGTGGAGGAAATAATCAGAATGGTAACAAATAGAATGGAAATGATCAGGATGGGACACATAATGGAGATGAACAAGTTGGGAACAATTTCGGTCATGCACCCCAGCGAGCTAGGACAGTGAGTTCAAGGCCCATGATTCCTACATTTCCTCCTAGAGCTCCAGAGCAGCTCATACCAGAGCCCCAAATTACTGATATACAGGACTAGTTGAGGAGAGATTGGGAAGCCGGAGGGCCATATTTTACTATTGCAATTACCTTTAGGGAGTATATGGATGTGCGGATGAAACATATGCCATGTGGACATGACAAGAACCAGAGCTATGAGCTACAGAAGAAAGTAGGGAGACTTGAGTTACCATATTATGATGGCTCAGGAAAGTCTACAGCAAGAGCTTGGGTTCAAAAGCTTGACACATACTTTCAATTGAACCCTATGCCCAAGGATGAAGCTATTAAGTACGCAGTAACTCATCTGGATGGGTTAGCACACGAGTGGTGGCATCATGGTATGGTCACTATGGGACATGCACACATTACCTCATATGTGGAGTTTATAGAGAGGCTGATTGAACATTTTCATAGGAATGATCCAGAACTCCATTTCAAGGAGTTAGCTCAGCTTAAACAGTGGGGATCATTGGAAACATACATTTTAGAGTTTCAGAAACTTGCAGTGTTAGTAACAGATGTATCTGAACGGAGGATACTAGTTCTATTTATGGATGGGTTAGCTGATCTGTTGAGAGGGTGGATTAAAGCTCTCAACCCTCCCACTTTGCAGGAAGCCATTAAGAAATCTCATGACATGGATTCCTCTTCATCTTCAAAAAATAAATTCCAGGCAAAGAGTTTCCCTTCAAGGAAAGATAAGAACAGGAAACCTTTTCATAAAGAGGTTCAGCCAGCTAAGGAGGAAAGTAAGAGGTTGGACAATGAGACACTTAATGATCTCAGGAAGAAGAAGCTTTGTTTTCATTGCAGGGAACCTTGGGATTTGTCACATAAGTGTCCATTGAAAGCAAAAGCTAAGCAGATGGAGTACTTTTCAGCCAAAGAGTCAGTAGATGGAGATTCAGAGCAGTCATCTGAATCAGATGGAGATGATGATAGTTCTTCACAGGAGGAAGCACGCGGTGATAGCACGATAGCTCAGTTGTCAAGTATACAGGAGGCCATCACTTTTAGAGTTAGGGGAACCTTGGATGGACAGAGAGTTGTGGCACTCATTGATACAGGGGCGACACATAACTTCATTATTGAGAAGTTTGTGACACGCAGAGGGCTACATACAGAGGAGCATAGGGGATTTAAGGTGATGGTTGCCGATGGTTTCAAAATTGAATGTACCAAGAAAATCTCCAACTTGCAGCTTCGTTTGGGAGATTATGACATGACAGGAGATTTCTTTGTGGTCAACATTGGTGATCAGGATATGGTGCTTGGGATGAACCGGATGAAGTCTTTGGTAGAGTTTACATTTAACCTTGAGAAAATGGAAATGAGGTTTGAGGCAAATGGTAAGAAGATAGTGCTCAGAGGTTTGTCGGATGGGAGACTTTGAGTGGTGTCACTCAAGCGGATGCAGAGTT
The DNA here is from genome assembly GCA_028749045.1 of Cupressus sempervirens. Lineage (NCBI taxonomy): Eukaryota > Viridiplantae > Streptophyta > Pinopsida > Cupressales > Cupressaceae > Cupressus > Cupressus sempervirens. The sequence continues at coordinate 797,205,744 of CM053792.1, forward strand.
TCTTTAGACATGATCAGGTGCAGTGGGCAGCAGAGTTTAGAGTAATACCTGAGATGATAAAGCAGCATAAACAAGAGTATCCACCTGATGTACAAAAAATAATAACCAAACATACTAAGGTGTTTGGTGAGATACCTCCAGGGAGACCCCCGGATAGGGGAATCAAGCATGTTATTGAATTAGAGGAAGGGGCTAAGCCAGTTATCATCACACCTTACCGCCATCCAAAGAGATGTAAGGATGAAATAGAAAAGATAATTAAGGATTTGATTGACATGGGGCACATACGGCCAAGCAAAAGTCCTTTCGCTTCTTCAATAGTATTGGTGAAGAAGGATGGTACAATGAGGATGTGCATTGATTATAGGGAGCTAAACAAGAAGACAATCAAGAACCGATACACTATCTCGCGCATCGATGAGCTTATTGATGAATTGCATGGTGCAACAGAGCTCACTCCGAGTACCAGCTACCACCCCCAAATTGATGGGCATACAGAGATAGTGAACAAATGGGTTGAGGGGTACCTTCGAAACTACATTGCAGGAGAGAAGAAGGCTTGGGTGAAGTGGCTACATCTAGGGGAGTACTGCTATAATACCTCTTTCCATATGTCTATTCAAATGTCCCCTTTTATGGCACTGTACGAGTATGATGCTCCTAATTTTTTGGATTTGTTATTTGGGATAGAAGGGTGCCTAAGGCCAAGGATACTTTGCAGGAGTGCCACGAAATTATGCGATCCTTGAAGGAAAATTTGCAAAAAGAACAAAATCAGCAGAAGCAATATGTTGATCAGCACAGGGTTGAGAGGTCTTTTGAGGTGGGAGATATGGTGTACCTCATGTTACAGCCATATAGACAGTCCTCTCTCAAGAAGAGTGGAGCAGAAAAATTGAAACCACACTACTATGGACCATTCAAAGTAATCAAGAGAGTGGGCGAAGTAGCTTATGAGTTAGAGTTGCCTGCAGACAGTAAAGTGCATAATGTGTTCTATGTGTCATGCCTTAAGAAGGCATTGGGTCACAATGTGGTGCCTTCAGTAGTATTGCCACCTCTTAATGATGAAGAAAAGCTTATCTTGGTTCCCGACGCCATACTTGACTCCAGGGAGAGGGTGCTTCGCAGGAGGACTATCAGGAAGTATCTAGTGAAGTGGAGGAACCTACCTATCGAGGATGCTACTTGGGAAAATGAGCAGATATTGCAGCATCCAAAGCTGAAATTGCTTGAGGACAAGCAATTTTGGGAAGGACGAACTATAATGTCCCCTTTCTAGCATTCATAGCATGATGTTGTCATTAGCCTATTTCCCCACAGTCACGTAGGCTAACTAGGACATTAAAGGGGCTTAGAGGCCATTTGGCCTAGACAGTTTCAGTTGCAGGTCTTTCTGAGGGGTTTTGGGGCAACTTTGGGCATACTTACTATTTATAGTAAGTCATCTTGGACATGGCTGGACATTCAATCACAGTGGTATGTCGATGGTAATTGTTTAAAATTGACAGAAAACTTATTTATCATTGATAAGATTTGTTATGCATTGATAAAGCCATTTTATAAAGTTAAATTTAAATATTTAACTTTATTAATGCATAGACTATAGTTTGTGGGAAATATTTAAATTAAAAGAGTTCCCTTTATTTTTATAACACATTGGAGACATAAGGTACATAAAGGGAGTTATGTTTTATCCCACATTGAGAAAATGAAGGATTGACCTCTTGTGAGAACACTATAAAAGAAATGGAAGAGCTTTTTTTTTGTATGCTTGGATGAAGATTAATGTTATGTTGCTGGATATCTAATTATTGGGCTTGGAGGACAGAATCCCTCTTTGCTAGCATTCTCTTCGTTGTTGGAAGACAAAGTCAAGAGGATCAAGGGTGTTTTCACTTCAGGAAACACACTGGGTTTCATTTGGGGCATTCGCATAAAGAAATTTACAAGGGTTTGCGATGCAGATCTGAAGTTATTTATTGCTATAGTGCCACATGAACAGTATTTTGCTACAGTTAGCATGAATAGTATTTTGCTACAGTACGGCGTGAACAGTGTTGGTATCAAGTTTACTTGTTTTTTTGGCTGATTAGAAGTTTGGAGGGCTGCCGACTACATCTACAAAATACTACGGCAACTAATTCCAGGTTTCTTCTGTCAAATTTTGATACTTTGCATAATAATTGTTGAATACAAGTATGAATAGTTGTTGCAGCCTTTAAGGCAGCTATAAGTGCACATCTACATTTAAAAATCACCCTTTATCAGCAGATTGAAAGAGTTTCCATATTTTTCATATACTGTTGAATGTGTGCCAAGTGTTTGTGAAAATGTTATGATGTGTATTATGCATTTTAATGTCACTTCATAGTTTTTCATAAATCTACTCATTGGAAAGCAATTTATTGAGAAAATCAGCTTTATGAGTTTGCATACAAATTGTTTGACAATATTCCTTAAGTTAAATTTCTACAAGTCAAAGTTCAAATCAGGGGAGGATATTACACCACAACACAAAAGAAGATTTTTTCATCCCATTTATTCCCCTACATGATCCACTTTTACCATTGACTCTATCCAAAGACCAATCACCATCCCCTCCATATCCAAATCCTACCATCATTCCTAATCCATCTCAAGATGCATTTCCATCAACCCATCCAGATCAAGATCCTATCCTTCCATCCCCTCTACTTCATGATCATACATACCCAATAATCCATGATGATAGATCCATAGAAGAAGAACTAATTTTCATATCCAAAGCTTTGACTCCTTCAAATAGTAATGGACTCACATCTTGTGTTTGAAATAATGAACATCATATTGAAGAAAGAAAGAAAAATGTATCTCTAGATGTTGGTATCCCTTCTATCCCCGCATGGTCCCAAGTCCTTCCATCTCCACCCCAAAGTTCGCATCCATCTTTTTCTACATCTATTTTGGGCCCTTATCCTACTACTTCTTTCCAACCCTCCATTTTGGGTTTGTATCTCCCTTATCAAAATCCCCCACCCTTTCCATCCATTTTGGGTCCTTATATACCTAATATGAATCCTTTGTCTCCTCCATCTATTTTTGGGACCTACTCCTTCCTCGTTTCCATCTATTTTAGGCGCATATCCTTCATTCCCTCCATCTATTTTGGGGAATTATATGCATCCATATCCTATATTCCAATCCATCACTCCATCCCCTCAAATCCACAAGCTAGATCATCAAAGGCATTCATCCTTGAATCCCTTCCAACCTTCAAAGTCTATCACTCCATCCATAATCCCTTCATATCCCCCATGCTCTTGCTCCCATACCATGGCTAATAGAAGAACTTGGATACCAAAATAATAAAACAAAAATCCAAAAAAATCCAAGTTTTGACATGTCCCTTCTAAAATACATGTTCCAAAAGAGAAACATTTAATCCCAATCAAAGAAAAAATCAAGAGGCCACAAAGGCCCAAGCTGCAAAACTCAAAAATCATGTGGATACCCAGGATGCTCATAAAAGAAATGCATCTCAAAGAAAAATCTCAATTGGCATCCATTCATGCTACTCAAAAAGTCTCATCCATTCATACTTTATCCAAATCCCCATATATACATCCTTCATCCCCCCAATCCACTATTAGTCCATATGCTTCTTATCCTAAATTTCCCATCCTCCATCTTCCAACTTTACTTGTAGTCCTTATATTTGTCTTTCTCCATTTTCTCCTTCACCTCATTCAACACCATCTTTCCCACTATTTCATCACCTTTGAAGGTGTGTGCCAATGATGATCTTTCCATTTTCCTAGTCCATTTTCCCATAAACCTTATGTCTTCCCATCCATTACCTACCAACTCCCACCCATCATTCTACTTATATAATCCAATCCTTTTCCACACCCTCCCTTCCTACCAACATCTATGAGTAAAAATGCATCAAAAAAGTCAAAAAAAGGAAAAAAGGAAAAAAGAAAAAGAAAAAAACAGCAAAGAGGATCCAATGGTGAAAACTTGGTAATTCAAGTGCCTTGGATAAGTACCATGATGAAAACTTGGCAAAAAAGCATCATGCTTAATCCCTCCATCCAAATTCTCTACACACTTGGATGCATGTTCCCTCACCCACCATACCCATCTCATCTAACCATACCAACCATATCTTATCCATTTCACCCATCATCCTCCTTTGAATCTTGATAAAATAAAGTCCACCACCAGATACATGCTTTTGGTCATCCTTTTTGGCATCCATTTCCCATCAAAGTTTGTATCCACATATCCTTTATCCACCCATTCTTTCATCCATATAAGCCCTCCATCATCCTTATCCGCCAAACATAGTTATCCCCTATCTTCCCTGCTCATTCACCTTTCCTATCCTAGCTTCCATCTATCTCCCTTATCCTCTTATCATCCAACCCTCTATCCTATCACACCCCTTATAAAACCTCCTCTTTAATAACATATAATTGGGGGCACTATATTCCTTGGAGATCATGTCATGTCCATCTTTCTATTCCCTCCATTCTAGCCCCATTTTCATCTTGTCATCCCCAAAACCAGTCGTCCCCTTTTCTTCTCTCCTTACACTTCTCACCATCTCTCCATCTTTCCATCACTTGGTAAATCCCTTCTCATTGGTATTTAGCACTAGGCTATCCCCATATACCCCAATGCCATCCATTCATATCCTCATGCTTCTAAAAATCCACCATCCACTGCACCATCCCATTGCACATCTTTCAACTCATCCAATCACATTCTTAATCTTCTACCCAACCTTGTTGCAAGCCTTGGTCATACTCCAATCATCATCATTGGGATGAATCCTTCCCATGCCTTTTCTTCAGGCATATCATTCCCTTATCCACATCACCCTATCCACCATCAATCCATGTTTCATCCACTATCTCCTCATCTTGAGATTTTCATCTACTATATCCTCATCCCGAGCTTTCACCTACTATCTCCTCATCTTGAGCTTTTTATCCGCTCTCTCCTTATCCTACACTTTATCTGCCATCCCCTCATCCCAATCTTTTCATCTATTGTCTTGAGATTTTTAAACCTACTATCTCAGATTTCATCTGTTATCACCTCATCTTGAGCTTTTTCTCCACTATCTTCCCATCCCAATCTTTTCATCCCCTCTATCTCCTTATCCCAAGCTTTCCCTCTATCTCCTTATCCCAAGCTTTCCCTCTATCTCCTCATCCCTATCTTCTCATCTTTATCTTTCCCGCTACTATCCTATCATGCTAAACTTTTGTACATTAATCCCTTATACATACTTTGGTATGTCAGTTACATATTCCTTATGTGTCAATCCTTCACGTGGTACCATTGTATATCTCGCATTTCTTTGTGTTTGTTCATGCTTGATCACAAATTACAATTTTCTTGGTTAGATGCGCTAGTGAATCCTCATATGAGATCCCTTGTCATCAAAATGTTGTCCTAAAAAGTTTTGATAGCCCGACTCATCCTAGTCCTTGATATTACCACTAGATCCTTGTAGGATGCATCCTTCCTCTTGTCTAATCTTGGTCCATCAATATCTAGTCCTACCGATCTCTTTGGCAAAAGGTTAACTTTTTCATGGATTCACATTTTCTTTCAATTTATTTTCTTTTTGGGATTTCAAGTTTGGTTCTTACAACATTTCTTCCAAGCAATTTGGGTTGTTCCCTCCTCAATGTCACCACGATCTCTAATATCATGGTGTGCTATGAATGGGGAAATTCAAGAGCAAGGTTTTGATTAGGTCTCTTTCGTCTTCTTCTTTTTGCTTGTGAGTCAGTCAGATATGACCCTTGCATATTACAAACATGTGATCACTTGTGGTTACATGGTACCCTTGGGAAATATTATTTGCTCATGGATTACCCAGTATCATTTCCACTTTAATTCTTTTAGGATTCATGTGTGATGTTGGGGCAATCCTCGTGTGTTTGTTTCACATCAATCCCATGTAATATTGGTGTAAAGGCCTTGATGTTCTTTGTAACCTTGGCATATATCCAATATTCCTATATCAAAATAAGTGCTCAAATATATGGTGGTGCTCCCCTTTGGAACACCCCCACGCTCAAGCTTCAATGGATTCCTTTAGACTCCAATCCTATCCAAGCATCCCATCCTATCAAAACATCCCATCCTATCCAAGAATCCCATCCTATCAAAACATCACATCCTATCCAAGCATCCCATCCAATCGATCCTACCATCATGAACCAACCAATCTACCAATCCCATGGTATCCAATCTTGCATCAGTCATAATCATAGCTCATGCATCAATCATAATCATAGCTCCTGCACCAAATCATAATCATAGCTCCTACATCAATCGTAATCTTATCACCAATCCTAGAATCATAATCTCCCCAACCTTACCATCTTCCAAATCACTTCCATGGGCTCAATTTCAAACAACCAATCACCCTCCCCCCCTCCCCCTATAACTACTATTCTTAACCATCACTTATCCTTGTGTACAAGGTTTTCCTTTGTATCATTCTCCCATAGTGAGAGTATGAGCTTCCTTAAACTCCCTCTCTTAGCCACTCTTAGTCCTTCTACTCACCCTCGATTCTTGTACTTTTCAAGAAACTGTCAGGCCTAACCTTCTCTCCCTACCACCTTCTTGAGGGGGCATCATGCAGTCCATTCTCTCCTCTTCTACTCAAAATTGGGGCAACCATGTTGCTTTAAAAATCTTCTTTGTGTTGTCTATATTCAAAATTTCTTTGAAATAATGTTGTTCCAACACTATGTCAAAGAGGGGCAAAATGTAAACACCTAAATCTGTTTACATCACTAGGTAATCTTATTTAGTCATCTCCTAGGACATTATTGATTAAATATTTATTATTTAATTAATTATATTATCATCCCTAGTTAATTAATTAATTTAATTAACTATAGTCAACTTGATAAAATCAAATGATAACTCAAAATCAACTTATCAATTAAAACCCTATTCCTCTATTAAATTAAATAAATCCTAAAATCTATTTAATTTAATCCCACATCCTCCATCCATAAACCCTACCTTTAACCTTAATCTAACCCATTCACCCATACTAACCTCACTTAGCCACCTAATTATCCATCCCATCAAAGCTAAGCCACTTGCCCCCTAACCCCCTTTCTAAACTAAGTCTAATCCCCCTCCTAAACATGTGCACAACTTTAAGCAAGGGTTAAGACTTGCTAACCCAAGCCAAAGTCAACAAGTCTCCCTTATCCTCTTCCATCCCTATCCAAGAGCATTAATGGTTATTATATGTCATTACCTCTTACATCCCTCTTTATGTCTCTTACATACTCATCTTCCCTCATTACTCTCTTTGACCAACCCTTATCCCATCCTCTCACACTCATCCTCCTTGTGACAAGTGTCACTCCCCCATTGGCTCCAAACAAGCACAATCCATGTGCTTCTCTTTGAAAGCATCTTAGCCCTCCCTCACCATTCTTCCATCCTTGCATCCTGACCCTCCATTTCACTACCCCTTGGCCTATAAATAAATCCCTTCCCTCTCATAATCCATCAATCCACTTTTATGCAAACTTATAATGCTCTACTAACTACTCCATCATAGCCATTTTACACCATCATAATGTTGAACTCCATCCATACCTCCATTGTTGAAACCCTCACCCATATACACACTTGGTAAAACCCCCCACCTATTGGAAGCTTGAGCACACCATGAGTATACATCTCTTATCCATCAAGGACATAGCTTCATCATCATAGGCTATGCCCAAGGAGCTTACCATTCTTGGTTTGCCTTCCTTTTGGTGATAACCTCATCTTATCATAATTGATGGATTATTTAATTTTCTAAATGCTTTTAATACTTAGTATTCTTTTATTACACTACTAGATTAGGTGATACAACAGGTATGCATGGAGGCATGATGGAGTAGTTTGGAGGAATTTTTGGATTTTGGAGGAAGATCTCTAAGGATTTCGATACACCCATCATGGTCAACAAGACCTTCTGTTAGTCTCAAAATGGTTTTGACATTTGAGTGCCAACACACTTAACCACTTTCTACATTGGAGCCGAGCACACTATGTATGAGCCACAACATGTGCCGAGTCAAAAAATCCAACAAGTGCCAAGCAGTCTTCAAGTGTCGAGTGAAGATCAAGTGCCAAGTGACTTCAGGTGTCAAGCATGATACAAGTGCTGAGTAATATTTAGGTGTCGAGTCATAGACCATGCCGAGCAAAACAAGAATGCAATAGGAGCCAAGTGAGATAGTTCTATTATATGTGTCGAGCATCAGGAATTAGTAAGTGCCTAGTAACACAGAATGCATATATGAGTTTGAAAAGGCACAAACTCTTATGTAAACCATTTTATGGCTGACATATAATGAATCTTGAAGGATCAGACAAATAAGATCGAATCTTTTATATTTCCTATGCAATCTACATGCAACCAATAAGAAAAATGGAGAAGGCATGCAACCAATAATAAAAGTGCAAGGAATGAGCGGTAAATAGAGATTCAATATGGATTGTAGATCCATATCTAACCCTAAGTCTTTGAATGTTTTTATAAGGAAAATGAAATCTCATTGTATTGAAGAGGATGAAGAAGTGTATGAAAAACTATAGTGGAATTCAGAGTGCAGAGTAAAAAGACTTAGTGGAAAAGAGTAACAAATAGATATTCAATTGATCAAAACTAAGCAAGGAATACAAACAAATATCAGATTTTATAGAATCAAGATTAGAGAAAGCAGATCAAGTGCCTGAATTCAGCAATCAAGGATTGTAAGCTATCAGAAGCATTCTGTCCATTAAGACATTCCAACAATGGGTATCAAAGCTTGTTCTCTCAAGAAGAAGCCTAACAGCTTGGAGGAAAAGATCTAAAGATCAAAGTTTTCAAATTTGGAAAGATCATTAAGAACTAGGTGATAGATGTTTGTCTCACTCTACACAAGGTAGAAGAAGCTAGAGTGGAATTAAGAAAATCCTTGAAAAGAAGGAAAGAGATAGCCATAGCTGAAAATGATAAAAACTAGAAGGAGATTGACACCACACAAATGTTTTCCAATGGAGACACTAAAGAGTTTGATGTAGCAATAGCAGAACTGATGGAGAAAAACAAAGTTCAAGCAGAAGAGATAAGATCTCTCAAGATGGAACATGAATCACATGCCATAATGTTATGTGAAATCACTGAACAAAAGAAAAGAGCAGTTGAGGATAGAGTCATGATGGAAGATGACAAAAGGAATCTAGCAAACAAACTGGAAGAAAAATGTACTGAATTAACAAGAATCTCAAACATGCAGGTGGATACACTTGCCCAAATGATGAACCTTCATCATGAACTCAATATGAAAGATATTGAGATCTCTACTTTAAGGATGTAGAATGAACAACTACAGAATGAATTGAACAAAGAAAAAGAAATAGCAGAGAATCTCAACAAGTCAAGTGAAGCCATCAAGTACTTTGGATAGTTGCTGAAATTCCCAAGATCGGCCCATGATACATCAGGACTTAGACACAACAACACTGATGTAGGGGAATCATCAAAGAGTGTTGAGCAAAGAAGTGACAAAGGTAAGGATTCTAAACCCACTTGTCATTATTTTAATAAAAAGGGGCATACTGCTAATGTGTGTAGGAGTAGAAGAATCAATTAGCCAAACCCACTCAAAAGCAAGGGTTACTGTCACAAGTGCAATATGCAAGGACATATGACACAAGATTGTAGATCCAAAGTCACAAGGACACAAAGATTTGATGGACATTGTTATAATTGTAAGAAGTATGGACATAGAGCATTTTAATGTAGATCAAAGCCTATGTGGACATCAAATCAACCAGAAAAAACAAAAGAAAACCACTACTGTTGGGATTATAACACCAAATATAGCTATCATTACTATCAAGAATATGGACATATACCCTAGAACTGCATAAGAACACATTTCAAGGGGAGCTATAAAAGATGGTTGAACCAAACCACATGTTTTAGTTGCTTGAAAACGGGTCATATTAGCAGAAACTGTCCTTCAAGGTCTAAAGCACCAAAAACTGAATCCAACAAAGGAAAAGAAAAGATTGATGTTGAAAAGATAAGAGGGAAAATGAATAAGACTTGGAAAAAGAAAAATGAGTGCAACACATCAAACGGAGGGATCACTTCGCCCAATAGGTCAAGTGATCACACTTCATCAAACTAAGCATAAGAGAGGTGTATGGGACTGATATACAAAGTTACATCATACATTAGTACCAAGACAAAGAAGTACTCAAAAAAAGAAATAAGCACAAGCAAAGATGCCAAGACATAATATAAAGATTATCACAAAGTTGTCAAATTTTCCTCAGATGCCGAATAAATCCCCAACACATGTTGAGTTCCTAACAGTGACTGAGTTGATAACTGATGTTGAGTTAAATAACTCCAATGGAAGCCGAGTGAAGTGGAAATGTAGTGCAAGCTGAGTAATGTTAAAAATCCTTCAAAAGCCGAGTGGGCAGTTGAGCATTTAATGCGATGGAAATAGGATATATTATTGTGATTTTAATCATTTATCTTCATCGAGAACGAGAAGCAAAGAAGAGAAAGAGAGCAAAGCGACTTCATAGTAGAGAATCTAGTATTCCAAGTAGATTCCAACCTCTTACAATGTGTTTTCATCGATCTTAAGGTATTTTCATTTGTGTCGAGCTATGCAGTTTCATATTTCTGTGTAAAGGAAAACCTAGTTTGCACAAATGGCTTCGAGTTCTAAGAAAACCCATGACAAAGAGTCATTTGAAGTTCAGCTAGTATCTAATGAGGTTAAGCAGCTTGATTTTCATCCCATCCCTGAAGTTGCATACAAGAACGATCCCACCGGAGCCCTTTCTCACATACCCTCGAAAGTTGTAATGGTTCAGGACGTAAGAAGATGCTATAATTGTAAGATAGGAGCCATAGGAGATATGGAAATAAGAGAAGCCTATGAGAAGTTGTGTGTAGATGGAGTTTTGAAAGATGAATACAAAATTTTTGAAAGGAAGGGTTTAACACGAGCTTTGAGTTTTCCCACCGTATTTAAGATAGAATGGATCAAACTTGTGTTAAGCAGAATTCATGATGGTAGTCTGTGGCTAGAAGATGTTCCCATCAAGATCATGAAAAGAATCATTCATAGGGTAACTGGATATCCTACCCTAGATCGGTACAAGACCTTGAGAAGTGAATCTAAGGAGGCTATTGAGAAAAACACAGGTGCCTAGTGGAATAAAAGAGGAATGACAATTCACACCATTCAAGATCCTCTCGTTGAATTTGTTGTTAGAGTTATTGCCCATAAATTCTATCAATCCAATAGACTCAACAGTGTGCCATGTATTGTAGTAGATGTAGGCTACAAATTGGTGAAAAAGGATCATACTTATGATCTTGCAGAACTACAACTACAGCAGATTAATGAAAACCTAGTAGCTATAAGAAGGACAAAGGGTGCCCAATGCAAATTTGGAGCAATTTTGGTTTGTGTATTCTTTTATGTTTAGAATGAATTTCCTTCTTTTGGAAAAGTTACATGGAGAAATGATAGAACTATTATAGCCCAAATTAATGAATATATAGAACAAATGGGAGACAATTTTGACACACTAATGACAAGCTATTTTGAGGATTTTGATAAATCCATGAAGCAAAGGGTAAGAATACCAATTTCCTTAGTGGAAAGACATGCTAATGATATATGCTTCTTAGTTGATATTGATTTCACCTATATCCAAGTAGCAGTTCCAAGGGTGAGATGGCTAAGGCCATTTGGTTATGAGATCAACATAGATGAAGCATCTGCAACACTAATTGCATTATTGGTAGAAGAGACAGACAAGAGTGCCCCACACTTTGGCACTTATGATGTGGTAAGGTCAAAGGTGAATATGGAGTTAAAGACTGCCTCCATAATGAAGAAGAAAGATAAATTGGTAAAGAAAATTAATAAGAAATTTGGTGAAGGAATTGAGGGTAGAGCAGAAGAAGAAGATGATGATGATGATGATGATGATGAGGATGAACAAGAGCAAGGCCAAATGGAATTGACTCAAGGCCTAGGTGAAGACAAGGAGGAAGGTGCTAAGGAAGAAGAAGTTGAGGAAGCACCAACCCAAACCAAGTCAAAGAAAAGAAAGGCAACAATACAACCTCCAGCCCAACCCAAAACAAAGAAGGGTGCTAAGCCAACTCAAGCCAAGCCACAAATACCAATCACAAGGGCTACCACAAGGGCATCTTCACAAAAGGCCAAGGAACAAATCAAAGAAAAGAAGAAGGCTATTGAATAGACTAGTGAAGTGCCGAGAAAAAGAAGAACATATGCAGCACAACCATATTCTGATGAGGAGGAAAGAACAAAGTCAGAAGATATCAGTCAATTCAGAGTGGTAAGTCATCCTCCCAAATCAGCCTTAGATAAAATTTGTGAAAATATTAAGAATGAAAATTTTACTGATTTGAAAAGCATTGATTTCAATAAGCCAAGTAAAGAAGAACAAAACAAAATTGAGGAATCAGTATATGCCATGATGGTTGAATTCAAGTCTACGCCTCTAGAGCTAGACAATACCATGTCTAGAGAATTATATGAGATAATTGAAAACAAATGGCATCATTTTCTAAAAAATGAAAAGGAGATAAGAGAATCTACCTTAGCACAGGTGATGCCTGACCTAACAAGAGGTCAAATAACAAAGGCTAATAAGAAATATAGTGGTAATTTCACATCAAAGCATAGAGCCTTTGATATCTTACAAAACAAGATTGAAAATGTTGTTAGTAAGTCAACAAAAATATGGAAGTTGATATATGGCTTGACTACTATCAAAGATGGAGAAGAAGATCCCCTTGAGGGACAAAACACAGAACATGAAGAGCCTAGTGAGAAAGAGGAGGAAGAAGTAAAGAATACAGAGAAAGGAGAAGAAGAGAAGAAGGAAGAAGAGAAGAAAGGAGAAGAAGAGAAGAAGGGAGAAGAAAGGAAAGATGAAGAGGAGAAAGAAACAGGTGAGGAGGAGGAGACACAAAAACAAGATGAAATGGCAACAACTAAGCAGGAGCAACAACAAGACCAGAGTGTACAAAATACATAATTGCCACCATCTAGACCTCCTCATGTACCCATCACACCTACAGAAACTATAACTATACAAGATGTTCCTGACACTTCTGCTCAAAACATCAATCCTTTAATTGTAGAGGATCTCAAAAGAATCCTTGACCAATCCACACAACAAGCAAAATTATGTACAGATCCAGTATTGGTTAGTGTGGATGAATTACAAAAATTAGTAGAAGACACAATTAGAGATAAGGTGAATCCACAAGAACCACCTTCCATCATCTCTATAGCTACTAGTGGTCAACTTCAACTGCAAATAGTTGTTTCATCAGGAATAGTTGATACCATAGTACATAAGCCGAGTGCAGCAGGAGACAAAGAGGTAGAATGAATAGGACAGACTATTACATCTAATCCTACAACAAAAACACAAGGTGCACTTCCTAAACTTTCTATAATTGATCAAGGTAGTACACAGAAGAAGGAAGTAGAAGAAACCCCTAAAGAGCAGGAGGCAATACAAACATTGATAAATTTTCCTACCTCGGGAACTCCTTCAAAACGGCCAAGCAATGATGCAATGCCACTGCAAATATCAGCACCAGGATCAAGTACTACAAAAGTTGCAAGGGTACTTCACTATGGAGACCCTGAATTAGATGAGGAGATAGTCATACCAAGTTATGACTCAAAAACAATAAGCATTGATCAAATCAATGAGGTGCAAGAAGCATTGAATAGAAGAAAGAGGCAGGAGATACTCAGGAAGGAGTATAAACAAAAGCAAACATTACATTAGATTAAGGACATTTTTATGGATGCCTTCAGTTTGTAGTCACCAGATGAGTCAAAGCATATAATGGAGCAATTATAAGATATTGTTGACCAAGTGACAAATGAAGACCAAGAAACAAATGTAAAACTTATGGAATGGTCTAAAAGGAAATTCCAAGGGAAAGTAAATGAGAAAATATCTAGTGAAATTGCACTTTCCTAGGTTGAATTGGCAAAAACACTTGACAAAGTGAAAAAGGTACTTGAGAATATATTCTCATTATACAACAAGTTGTGTGACTTTTCATACTTCACATAGGAGACAAACCAAAGAATAATGAGCCTGGAGAGGAATTTGAAGATTTCAAGCATGTAACTACCCAAAGGTCCAGCTCAAAGTGAGAAGCACTCTAATCAAACACTTCACACTCAGAAAGAAGTAGCTGTGTTAACAATAGAAGAGGCCACCATCAAGGCCAAATTAATACAGCTATAATCCTCCATTACCACACATTTGGAAGTACTCCATAAAGAATAGGTCTATGCTAAAACTGTTCTCAAGAAAGATCCTAATCTTTCTACTTTAGATGGACTTGTTCACTTTGTTGCAGAGACTGCCATCCAGCACAAGTCATTGGAAATTGCTTTCCATAATTGGGATGCATCTCTTAGGATGATTATGGAGGTAAATAGCACATTTTTGGAAAAATATGGTCTTAACCCTTAGCACTCTTTGACATAAGTGTCAAAAAGGGGGAGATATTATAAAGAGAATGGGGGAGACAAGAGAATAGGGGAGAAAAGATAAAAGGGGGAGCATGACATATAGCACAAAATTTTGGTTACCAAGATAGCACAGATAATGGCACAATCCACTTAGGGGAAGTTACAATAATTTTGAGGTATATATTGTAAGTTACAATATTTTGATCAAGTTTTGTTTTAAAACCTCTATATATATATATACCAATCAGATTAGTGAATGTACTCATAAGGTCAGATAAATAATGCTTAGTTAAGTGTTTTTGACACTCATGTCAAAGGGGGAGATTGTTAGTCTCGGAATGGTTTTGACATTTGAGTGCCAACACACTTAACCACTTTCTACATTGAAGCCGAGCACACTATGTATGCCGAGCCACAACATGTGCCGAGTCAGAAAATCCAACAAGTGTCAAGCAGTCTTCAGGTGCTGAGTGAAGATCAAGTGTTGAGTGTCTTCAAGTGCCAAGCATGATACAAGTGTCGAGTAATATTTAGGTGTCGAGTCATAGACCATGCCAAGCAAAACAATAACACAACAGGAGCTGAGTGAGATAGTTCTGTTATATGTGCTGAGCATTAGGAATCAATAAGTGTCGAGTAACACAGAATACATATATGAGTTTGAAAAGGCACAAACTCTTATGTAAACCATTTTATGGCCGACATATAATGAATCTCGAAGGATTAGACAAATAAGATCGAATCTTTTATATATCCTATGCAATCTACATGCAACAGAAAAATGGAGAAGGCATGCAACCAATAATAAAAGTGCAAGGAATGAACGGTAAATAGAAATTTAATATGGATCGTAGATCCATATCTAACCCTAAGTCTTTGAATGTCTTTATAAGGAAGACGGAATCATGAAGAGGATGAAGAAGTGTATGAAAAACTATAGTGGAGTTCAGAGTGTAGAGTAAAAAGACTTAGAGGAAAAGAGTAGCAAATAGATATTTAGTTGATCAGAACTAACCAAGGAATATGAATAGATATAAGATTTCATAGAATCAAGATCAGAGAAAGTAGATCAAGTGCCTGAATTCAGCAATCAAGGATTGTAAGCTACCAGAAGCATTATTTCCATTAAGACATTCCAACACCTTCATCATCATTGGAATAGGATCAAGAGGTAAAATAGGTGGGACAACCAAACTCATCATAATAGAATTGTGACATCATTGGATGAGGGATGAATATGGATAAACACTAAAGCTTAGATTAGGATAAAAAGTAAGCTCATAATGGGATTTAGATTAGGCTCATAATAGGAGGAGGGATTGACTCCAAGGAAGGTGGAATAGTTAGGATATGGAGAGAAAAGGAGGACTTGATGGTAGACTTTAGAAATGATGATGCTAGAGGAAAACAATATAGGATAATAGAATGGGTGTGATTAGGCTGACAATGTTTTAGAAGCTTGGATGAATCACTGATGGGGTAGTGACTACACTAAGTATGCCCTATTTTGACTTTGAGACAATATATTTGGATCAAGTGAACAAGCAATCCCTTAAAGGATGAAGTAACTTTGAGGGAGATAAATAATGGATCTTGTTTTAAGAAGAAAGGACATTGATAGCCAACTTTGATAGATATGTATTTTCAACAATTTTTTTTCCTGAGGTCATTTCACAAATAAGATAGTTCAAGCATGCTTTATCCCTATGGGCGATTTGGATTTAATGTAAGGCTAAAAGGGTAGCTACTAGTTGGTTTATAATTAGATCTGTAGAGTCAAGTCAAATGGTTATTACGCATGTGACTCACTTGAGAGTCTAAATTGACCATGTTGAAATTGTGAGAAATTTTTCCCACCTCAAGATACCATCATAGACGCATTGCCCAAACTTGTCTAGATGGAGAAAAAAACCTATCTTTCTTCTCATTTGTATACCAATCAAAGGGGTTTATCAGTTTGAGATTCTATCCAAAGGGGGGACACTTCCCAAAGGATGATGAACTTGCTAGAAGCACTCCTAGGTTGTTGTGAATGATCTTGCTAACAATTTTTAGTACATGTGTTGCATAAGTTTAAGGGTTATTTTTTGCAAGAAATGAAAGATAGCTTTAAGGCACACAAAAAACTTAGTTCATTCCAATATTTTTAAGCTTTTAGATTTTCAATCTACTTTGAAAAAACTTTGTGATTAGCATAAAATGATTATTCCAACTTGATAGCGATGGTCAAAAAAGTAAAACAAGTCAACATAATGAATCGTTCGTGAAGGCTCTGGAAAAGGATGGGAATAAGAGAATTTTTCTTTAGGGCATTCAAGACTTTGTGATTTCTTTTAGAACCCAAAATCAATGTGTTGATTTGCAATGTTCTTTGATCCTTAAGCATTTGAGATTTGATGAGGTTCATTTAAGCCAAAAAATGAAGTGTGATCTTTGTAAAATAGTGATTAAAGTGTGCAAGTTAATTCCAAAGGAAAGAAACTGCAAGTAATAGATGCGCAATAGAAAATTATAAATACGTTGCTAGACAAACCAAATGTGTAGTAACAAGAAGAAAAAGTGTAGCATAAAGGGTCAAATGTGTAGCATGTAAACACAAGGGTTATAGGATTTGATGGATGCACAAAACTATAGGATAAATGTGCCAAATTATAGAACAAATGGACAATTATAGCTAAGGTTTCAGGTTTATTGGTGTAGTCAAAAAATTTAAGAGGGATCAGATATACGCTGAATTAACTAACATATGTGTAGAACAAAGGGATAGAAGCACCTAATAAAAGTGTATATGTGCAAGTATACAAGGTAAATGTGACATTATACAAAATAAATGTGCAACTATAAGGGATAATTGCACAACTATAAGTTTCTAGGAGTGTGCATTCACTAGTTACAAAATCTTGTGGAAAAGCACTAAAAGCATGGTGAATGTGTAGATGTGGTGTAGAAGCAATACCAAAAGTCATGGATGCATAGAATGAAGAAATCAAAGCATTGAGATAGAGAGAAAAAAATGCCAAGAGGTTTTAAAGTGTTCTTTAGCATTGCAAGTTGTGATTCTTTCTCCTGCATGCATCTCCAAACCTACATAAATAATAACAACCACTTCTAACCACATCCTAGCAACAAAAGTGCCATTAATTTTTTATTTCATTAGTTAATAAAATAAAAGATTAATAGATATTGATGAATGAGTGACCCATATGTGGGCTCCCACTAGGCATGCCAAAATGTATCACCTGCAAATCATTAGTGCCAATGGAATACAATGGTTAAGCAAAACACTCAACAAAAATAATAAGGTTAACATCTATAAATGTACAAAAGGAAACAAGGTAAAAGAGAATGCAAACCCTATGATCGACATCTCAAGTCTCCTTTGATGAGTAGATGCATCCAAGATGGAGATATGTGTGCTCAAGCTTCCTTCAAGCCTTCAATGGATGGGAGCCTTCAATGAATGAAAGATGGTGTATAAGGTGAGTATGGATTTCTAAATGGTAAGGGCATTATAAGTTTACATAAGAATTGATTTATTATTTGTGAATGGAGAGGGGTTCATTTATGGGCCAAGGATGTGATGATGGAGGGTCGGGATACAAGGATGGAGGAAGGATAAGGGAGGGCTAGGATGCAATTAAAGGGAAGCACATGGATTGTGCTTCTTCAAATCCATAGCCTTGTGAAAAGTGTCACAAGGGGATTGGATGTGAGGGGATGGTCAAAGGAGTTATGAGGGAGAAGGAGTGTGGAAGAGGGATGTAAGAGGCTTTAAATGCTTTGTAAGAGCCCATAATGACTTTGGATAGGAATGTAAGAGGAATGGGATGGAAGTTTGACTTTGCTTTGGCTTAGGAATTCTTAAGCCTTTCTTAACGTTGTGCACATGTTTAGGGAAGGGATTAGACTTAGCTTTGGAGGGTATTAGGATGTAAGTGGCATGTTAGAGGGATGCAAGTTGGGATAGCATTAATAAGGTGGGTTAATTAGTTGGCTAAGCAAGGTTAGCATGGGTGAATGGGTTGGGTTTAGCTAATGATAAGGATTTAGGAATAGTTAGAGGTTGGGGATTGATTTATTAAATGATTTATTAAATAAAAGGGGATGTGGAATTAAATAAAATAGGCATGGTGCAATTATTTAATTTAATAGGAGAATAGGGATTCCATTGATAATTAGACTTTTCATTTGTCATTTAATTTTATCAATTGGACTATAGTCAATTAACTAATTTAATTAACTAAGGGATGACATTAAATATCAAATACTTAGTCAATGATGTCTTAGGAGATGACTAAATAGGATTACCTAATGATGTAATCAGATTTAGGTGTCTACAGGCATCGCCAAGTCCATTCAGTCACCAAGTTCCTCGAGTGAAACTACAACCGAGAACTACCCCAGTACTAACTAAGCCTTACCTCCTTTCAACCAATTTCACCAACTCCAAGGTCAAAACCCACTCCCACATATAGGATTTTTAACTACCCTAGGATGCTCCTACATTAGACACCATGAGTGCAAAAAGATGTTCTTGATAGCTAGAAGTACATCTTCTGGGATTCAAGACATAAACCATGAACTATTTCTTTGCTTACTTGTCCGAGCCAACTATTCAACTTGTACATTCTTGCATTTGTTCCACTTCTACAAAACAATCCTACAACATACAACTACTTACTATGCTTCTTCACATCCTTCCTTTGTATACCAAAAGTCTATTTCCCATGCTGATCTCTACTCCTTTCAGAATTGTTCAACTCAACTTGCCTACCAAAATTTAGGTTCCTCATATTTAATTCTACATTCTATAATGGAATCAATCACAGAACTAAGAGCGGCTACCCCAGACTATATATAGTGCCGACATTTGAAATATCGGGAGCACTGCTACTAGTACCTGAAGGGTCAGGGGCCTCCACTTCGCCTAGTAGAGATGCCAGCCCCGAGCGACTGGATGGGATCCGCGTGCGATGGGCAGAATCCAAGCTATTGGTTTTCGATGCCCGCGATGATATACTTTGTCCCTGATTCATGCCCCTATGTGATCTTGATCCATGCGCACTACGATGTGTTAAAAGCTGCCCCTGTGTCGCTAACACGAGGAAGCTACCAACATTCAATATTGAAGATAGGTGCCCTCAATGTTGGATGATATGTCCAGTGAGAGATCACCACGCATGAGACATCGTGTGTTGCATCTAAGCCAGCACTTCGCCTAGCATTCATTTAAGTTTGATAGCCCATAGCACAGGAAGCAACCCCGCCACCTCGCCTACCTAAAAAGAGTAGGGCCTTACTATTCAATAGCCATAGTAGCCCATTCCCAATCCACCAGTTCTGCAAAGGCACAACTGTTGAAGCAATTTCAGTTGCATCCAAGGTAGGTGGAAACAACAATTGACCTGGCATCATCTCGCCTACTATTATATGGGGATCTTGTTGAAGCACATTGCATTTTCTCTCACTGACCGAGCCCCTATCTATCTTAGGCACTAGCAGTAGCATTTGAGCTCGTTAAAAATCTAGTAGTCGCAGATGAATATTCATAGCTTATTCCTACCCATAAAATTATAGGGCGCATTCTATATCCTTAAAAAGCAGAGTGTCAAAGCGACCCAAATTGATAAGCAGATACCGTTGAAGCACCACTAGGAATAGACCAAGCCCTCTATCTATATGGGGATCCAGATCTTGTGCCAGAATCAACGAAGATAGGCCAAACCATCCAACTGGCTCCGTTGCCCTACTCTTTTCTAGGATAGGCAAACCATCAAATAAAGCAAGAGATATCGCCATACTTTACGAAATACTAAACGAAAGATAAGGCCAACGAAATAAATAAAGAAGTACTCCACCTTACTTTCACAAGGAATGGGAAGGGGAATATAAGGTGATATCACCCCCTATGCACAATTCTATGGGGCAGATCCTTTAGGGCCCGGCCCCTTTATATTATATTATAATATAGGGACCAATATATAAAGGGCCTCTGCATTTTTGAACTATAGATAGATAGTGTCATTCTATAATTGGTTGGGGGCCCTCTCTCGCACTTGGTCTCGTCCCCAACTTTCTAGAATTCATGTAAGGGCGGTCTATAGATAGTAAGGGGCCGTAATCTTCACTTAGTTCAGGATTTCAGACCCTCATCTGAACTATGTTCAGCCCATTATTCGCCAAGGTTATCCCGAAATCCTTCATGTCCCCTACCCCCTACCCCATTATATGGCAAAGGGAAGGGAATGTTATCCCGGGCACTTTGTTCATATGAGTGGCAGATGAGGGCCTCACCTGAACCCCTACCCCTACTATTTTATACCCCTACAATAATCTAGAAGGGGCCCCTACAATAATCTGTTTGGGGCCAATAGATAAGGGCAGCCCTATTATTCTTAGGCGGCCCTACTATTCTAAAGCAGGGCAGAATAGAATAGAGGGCAAAGCCAGCCAATTATAGCAAATTTATCTCGAAATCTTCAGCAATGAAGGATTTCACAGGAGAAGCGCTTCTACACACACATTTCTACACCTTGATCGCAAAAAATGGGGGGCGGGGTGTTCATGCCCCTACTATTCGGCTGGCATCGGAGAAAGAGTCTAGTCGGGCTCCAATGTTTCGAGTTCATTGGTGCTTGGGAAAACTTCATGTTAACCTTCTCAAAAATAAACACATTCTTGACACAATCATGCACTACCCTACAATAATATGTGACAACTACTCATGTCCACAATATCACACAACACTTGATGCACATACTGCCCAATTTGAAAATCAACAAGACATTGTTCCCTCACCTCCAAAGCATGTGCATCTTGTAACTAATTGATCCTATAAGGACTAGGATATCTCACTCTCCTCAAACTAAGTTTCTAAACCATCTCCTCAACAACTAGGTTATCACTACTACCACTGTTGGCACAATGCAAGGTAGGAGAATCTCCCAAGGAGATGTCTGAAACCCTAACAAATAAGCACACAATGGAAACACAACAACAAGCAACAATAATGCAAGATCTAATACCAAATCACAACTTCTTTATTCATAAAATAATTTATTACATGTGCGATATGATTGACTATAAGACCTTTTAGTTTAGGGCCAAATACAATAGGAATTACAAAATAGTTCTAGAAGATCCCTCAAGATCCAATCCCAACTCTAATCCCAGCTAGTCTAGATCTATAACACAACACTCTGGTAGAAATCCCCAATATCTCAACTTGTGCTCACAAGCCACCAAGAAACCTCCTTGTTTCTAAATCATAGCCACTAGTCCTTCTCACAAACTCGCAACTCTACCACAATCCTATTGTAAACTACCTCACATTCAACACTTTGTCCACAGACTTAGGAAAACTTGCTCTTCAGCTACTCTCCATGTTGAACTCAAGATCCAATCCCTCTGAATGAATGAATAAAGACTCCACAAGTCCAAATACTTATACCCATCTAAGCCACAAGTTGGCCTAGAAATTATAAATTAATTAAAACCCTTCGCATTAAATGTATATTTAAGCCACAAGTTGGCTCACACCAAACATTATTTATACAAAATGTTAACCCTCACATTATCCTACAATTAAAAAGCGATAACCACATGAAAATACTTAGGACAAGTCCCAAGTTTACAACCATGATTAAATGCACATAGGAGAGATAACCAAGACCACAAATAGGTCCACTCCAATAGGGACAATAAAACCAATCTACAAATCATCCACATCTACATCATTCTATCAAACACCAAAATCTCAACCATCTAATCAACATGCTCACTCCTAGGAACAAACTGATTATAATGCTTCACCAGTAAATCAACAACTAGTGAATCCACATCAACAAACTCCACATTAGTAGTAATAAACTCCATGTAAACAACCATATGTAACCCCTTAGCAACATATGTCAAACTCTCAATACCAGCAATCTCATTGCTCACAATAAGATGCTCTGCAACATACAACTCACCACTAATAACAATCGAATCATCCACAACCAAGTGCTCTATAGTCTCCATGTCAAACCTAACCGACTGATCATGAAAAGCAACCTCCATCCCAACATCAACAAGGTTAGGAATACACTTTGCAACAACCTCAAGTTGCTCTACGGGTTTTGTATCAGACTCCACCAACTAATCAAAAAAACCAACCTCGACCTTGCTATGTCATCTTCTCTCTCGAACAAGTCTTCTAACTAGCCAGAAAACTCTCTTTCAGATCAATAGAATCCAACGCCACAAACATCTACAGAATGCCTTCATCATCCCATCCTTAACTCGATAGCCAAGCTAGCTTCAAACTGAGAAAACATCTTAGAAAACCTCCTCTCCACCACATCATAGAGATTTGCAATCATCCTAAGGTCCAATCCTCTCAAAGCCATATCCCAAGATCTTAACAAACCCTCTTCAAAAAATCTTTCCCACGCACCTTGTGAAAAACCCAAATTCTTTGCAAGTTAGATCACAACCTACCACCTTTTATTAACAATGAGGAACCAAATCAAAAGTCTAGGAATACAGATCTAAAATACACAAACTTTCTGTGATCATGCCTCAACAAGATCAACCTTCCATCTTTGCATCCATTAATCCATTTGCAACTCCTCTACAATTGCAAGTTAGAGCCATGATCTACCACCTTACAAAAAAGAGATCTACAACTCCAAAAAGAACAATCCACCACTAGATCAAGATATTCTCGGATCAACTTCTCTCAACCCAAGTCCTAGTGCAAACTACCACAAGTTTAGTGATTAGTTCACACACTCAGGAACAACCTTCACTTTGATACCACCTGACATAGTGCAAGGTAGGAGAATCCCCAAAGGAGATGTCCAAACCCCTAGCAAATAACCACACAATGGAAACACAACAACAAGCAATAATAATGCAAGATCTGATACCAAATCACAACTTCTTTATTCATAAAACAACTGATTACATGCAATATGCTTGGTTGTAAGGCCTTTTGGGTTAGGGCCAAATACAATAACTATTACAAAATAGTTCTGCAAGATCCCTCAAGATCCAATCCCAACTTTAATCTGAGCTAGTTCAGATCTGTAACACAACAACACTCTGGTAGAAACCCCCAAGATCTCAACTTGTGCCTGCAAGCCACCAAGCAACCTCCTTTTTCTAAACTGCAACCACTAGACCTTCTCACAAACTCACAACTCTACCATAATCCTATTGTAAAATGCCTCACATTTGGCACTCTGTCCATAGACTCAAGAAAACTCACTCTTTATCTACTCTCCATGTTGAACTCAGGATCCACTCCCCCTGAACAAATGAATAAAGGTTCCACAAGACCCCATACTTATACCGAACTAAGCCACGAGTCATCCTATTAATTAAAACCTCTTTCATTAAATGCATATTTAAGCCACAATTTAGCTCAAAAAAATTAAATACAAAATGTTAACCCTTGCATTATCTCGCAGTTAACATGCGATAACCACACAAAAATACTCAAGACAAGCCCTGAGTTTACAACCATGATAGGAGAGATAACCAAGACCATAAATAGGTCCACATGAACTCCTAGATCAATCCACATCATAATCACATGCTACATGCATTAAATGCACTAAGAACTCCAGTTGGCACCAACACGCAGTCGAGCAGCCAACACATGCCAAACAACTAATACATGCTAAGTACAATAGTGAGTGTCGAGCAATAGAATCTATCATGATCGAGCCCCTTTTAATGACCAAGCACCTTGGCCAACACTAAACTCAATAGCAACCAAGCACCACTCCAAAGCAACTACCAAGCCTCCTCCCATGAAATCCAAAGTAGCCACCAAGCAAACCCAAGATGCTCCTACATTAGACTCCCTAGGTAAATAGAAAAGTGTGTCCCACACTTTGATTCCCAAAGAAAGATCAAAAACCGTTTTCATCTTCACCAAAGGCTTCCACTCCATCAGGGACAAGAAAACCAATCTACAATTCATCCACATCTACATCATTCTATCAAACACTGGAATCTCGACCATCCAATCAACATGCTCACTCCCAAGAACAAACTAATTATAATGCTTCACTAGTAAATCAACAACTAGTGAATCCATACCAAAAGATTCCACATTAGTAGCAATAAACTCCATGTTAGTAGCCATATGTAACCCCTCAACAACATATGCCAGACTCTCAACACTAGCAATCTCATTACTCACAATAAGATTCTCTACAACATACAACACCACCAACAACAATCAGATCATCCACAACCAAGTGCTCTACAATCACCATGTCAAACCCAACTGACTGATCATGAAAACCAACCTCTATCCCAACATCAACAAGGTTAGGAATACCCTTAGAAACAACCTCAAGTTGCTCTACAAGTTCTATATTAGACTCCACCAACTGATCAACAAAACCAACCTTGACCTTGCTATACCATCTTTTCTCTTGAACAAGCCTTCTAACCAGCCAAAAAACTCTCTTTTGGATCAATAGACTCCAACTCCACAAACATCTAAGGAATTCCTTCCTCATCTTGTCCTTAACTCAATCAGCCAAGCTAGTTTCAAACTGAGCAGACATCTCAGAAAACCTTCTCTCCACCACATCACAAAGATTCGCAATCATCCCAGGGTCCAATCCTCTCAAAGTCATATCCAAAGATCTTTGCAAACCCTCTTCAACAAATCTTTCCCATGCACCTTGAGACAAACCCAAATTTTTTGCAAGTTAGATCACAACCTATTGCCTTGCATGAACAATGAGGAATCAAATCACAAGTTTTGGAACACAAATCTGCAATACACAAACTTTCTGCAATTATGCCTCAACAAGATCAACCTCCCATTTTCACATCCATCAACCCATCTGCAAGTCCTCTACAATTTCAAGTCAAAACCATGATCTGCCACCTCACAACCAAGAGATCTATGACTCGAGAAATAGAAATCTACCACTAGATCAAGATCTTCTTAGATCAACTTCTCTCAACCCAAGTCTTGGTGCAAACTACCACAACTTTGGTGATTGGTTCACACACTCAGGAACAACCTTCACTCTGATATCACCTGATCTAGTGCAAGGTAGGAGAATCCCCAAAGGAGATGTCCAAACCCCTAGCAAATAACCACACAATGGAAACACAACAACAGAAAACAATAATGCAAGATCTGATACCAAATCACAACTTCTTTATTCATAAAACAACTGATTACATGTAATATGCCTGACTATAAGGCCTTCCTAGTTAGGGCCAAATACAAAAACAATTACAAAATAATTCTACAAGATCCCTTAAGATCCAATCCCAATTGTAATACTAGCTAGTCCAGATCTGTAACATAACAACACTCTAGTAGAAACCCTCAAGATCTCAACTTGTGCTCGCAAGCCACCAAGCAACGTCCTTGTTTCTAAACCATAGCCACTAGCCCTTCTCACAAACTCACAACTCTACCACAATCCTATTGTAAACTGCCTCACATTCTGCACTCTGTCCATAGACTCAGGAAAACTCGCTCTTCAACTACTCTCCACGCTAAAATTAGGATCCACTCCCTATGAATGAGTGAATAAAGACTCCACAAGACCCCATACTTATATCCAACTAAGCCACAAGTCAACCTAGAAATTACAATTTAATTAAAACTCATTGCATTAAATGCATAATTAAGCCACAAGTTGGCTCACAACAAACATTAAATACAAAATGTTAACCCTTGTGTTAGCTCATAGTTAACACGTGATAACCACATGAAAATACTTAAGACATGCCCCGAGTTTACAACCATGATTAAATGCACATATGAGAGATAACCAAGACCATGAATAGGTCCACACAAACTCCTAGCTCGATCCATGTCATGATCACATGGCACATGCATTAAATGCACAAAGAACTCTAGTCGACACCAACACATTGCCAAGCAGCCAACACATGTCGAACAACTAATACATGTTGAGCACAACAGTGAGTGCCAAGAAATAGTATCTGTTGAGCTCTTTAGCAACTGAGCCCCTTTCAATGACCGAGCACCTCAACCAACACTAAACTCAATAGCGACCAAGCACCACTCCAAAGCAACTGCGGAGCCTCCTCCCATGAAATCCAAAGTAGCCACCGAGCAAACCCAAGATGCCCCTACATCAACTATCCACAATCACATTCAAATATTTACATATAGAATGACATTGATTCTTGAACAAATTCCTCCTCTAAAAAGGTTCCAACACCTTCTTACCAAACAATACTTGTTGATCCAACATGTTATCTTCTACCTTACGTTCATTCACCAAGTCCTCATTCACCACAATGACTCTTCTATCACCGACCTTCCTATCAATGTTGGGACATTCAAATGACCTATGTCCTTCTTCACAACATCTGTAGCAAGTACCTTTAAACCCATCTCTACCTATTCTTTTCCTCTAGTCAACAAGTTTTTGTTCATCCTCAACAATTAATTTATCATTCACCAAGTGTTCCCACTTCTCCTTCCCTTGGGAATTACCTTGATGTCTTCTCTTTAACTTATATTTTCCCCTTAGAGGATACTAATAAGCATCCTCAACTGAATCAATCTTCATCATACCAATCTCATCCTAAATATTGAATCTCAAACCATTAATCTATCTAGCCACATTTTCCTTAGATAATTCTCTATGTCCAAACTAAAAAGTTAACTTGTAAAACTCCTCGGTATAATCCTTCATAGACATATCCTTTTGTTTCATATTTTGAAATCTCTTAAAAAAATCAAGTTCATAGTCAATATAAATGAACTTAGCCTTTAATTTTGTCACCATCAATCTCCACCTAGTGATTTTTATTTCACTTTCTTCTTCTCTATCTCTCTATGATTCTTTCCACCATAAAGCAACATGTCCTTTCAACTTAGTCTATGCCAACATCACTTTGAGCAGATCTCCAATATCCTCTAACTCAAAGTAGTTTGCAAACTCACCAATCCAATCAATTAGGTCTTTAGGATTCAAAGTACGTGAGAAATTAGAAACATCCATCTTATGCTTTAATTTCAATTGAGCTCCAAATCTATCTAACTGACCAATTCTATCTTCCACAATTATATCCATCCCATTGGTCCTATCCTCACCACTAGATCCAACAATGTCAAAATATTTGTCAACTTCCTCATAACCATCTTCCACACCCATGTTCCTCGGTACACCATCTATAGCTCTCATGATCTCAGTGACCATATCATTCTTCATCAACACCATCTTAGACATGAAATCCGATCTAACATTCTCTGAAATTTTAGTCTCCACAACATCATAAAGATCTACAATTTCCCTAGGGTCCAATCTTCTCAGAGACATCTTCCAATAAATTCAAAAACTATCTACAATAAATCATATCCGAGCACCTTGTGACAAACCCAAGTTGTTTGCAAGTCAAATCAAAAGCATCCACCTCACACAAAAAATAAAGAAGGTTTCTTAAGTCCAAGAACACATATCTACAATAAGAATCCCATAGAATCTCTACAACCATGTTTCAATAATCACCAACCTAATCAAACCTTTTCTCTAATACCACTTGATGTAATGTGAGGCTGAGTGAACCCCTAGAGGAGGTGACTAAACCCCAACAAATAACCAAATAGTGAAAAACACAACACACAATGCAAGATTTGATAGAAAGATCTAACTCTTTTATTCATAAACAACTAGTTACATGTAATGTGTCAATCTATAAGGCCTTCCTAGTTGCAACCAAATATATACGAAAATACAGTAACAATCTTGCAAGATCCCATTAGATCCAAAAACTCCTAGCTGGTCTAGATTTGTAATAGTAAAATCAAGTAGAAACCCTAACAAAGATCTAAACTTGTGCAGATAAGCCACCAAACAACCTTCTTGTTTCCCAAGTCCACACTTAGCTACTAGTTCTTCTAAACTTGGATCTTCTCAAATACTCCTCTCTAGTTGACTACTCACTCCTTTGCTGACTCTCTACTACTACTCCTTGCCCCTTGCTACAACAATACCCAAACCCTCATTTTATAATTCCATGACTATAAGTAATCCTGATACAAACAAAATCATTTAGAGTGCAAATAAACACAATATGCCTTAGTTGGCTTATAACAATCATTAAATGCACATAGGATAAAGAACCAAGACCCTAAATAGGTCCATACACATATTCTAAGACCAATCCATGTCACACTCCATGCAACACACATTAAATGCACACATTGAACAACCATATCTGACAAGACTACACTCCTTGTTGAACCAAGCCATCAAGCAATAACAACCAAAAAATGAACGTCTCCAATAGCCACTGAGCCACTCGACACAAAAACACTAGAACATTCATTGAGCATAGTGTCAACCAAGTTAAATATTAACTGAGCTACACAAAGATCACAAAGAAGAACTCTAACAAAGCATCACTAAGTCCATTCACTCATCGAATTCCTTGGGAAGACCTATAATTGAGAACTACCCCAATAGTTATTGAGTATCACCTTGTTTCATATGAGTTCACCAGCTCCAAGGTCAAAGCCCACTCCCACATACATGATTGCAAACTACCCCAGGATGCTACTTCCATCAATGATTTTTTGGATATAATACCCTACAAAATCAAGAACACTTGCATTTAGTGGAACTTCATTTAAGTTCATGTTATCATATCTCTTGAACCTCTTTTAGGTAAAAGTTCCAATTAAATAGTCTTTCTTTTATTATGAATTAAAATAGATTCAAAATTCATAAGACCCCATCCACGTGCACATTCCTAAAGTTGGGATGACTGCCAATGTTCCCTTTTGGGATTCGTGACATGGTTTAACCTCCTCTTGTGTTCTATAGTATAGTGTTGTATCAGGCATTGGCATGTCAATCTTTTGGTCAAGACAACCCTAGCTTGTAACAAGTGGCATCAAAGCTTGGTTACAGGTTCAAATCTCTTTGGATAACACTGGGGGAGGGGGCATTGTTGGACTAAGTGCCAATGTTCGGCTTCAGGATTCATGAAATGACTTAACCTCATCCCGTATTTTATAAGTACAACTGAGAAGCATCACCTCGTTTCAAATGAGTTCACCAACTCCAAGGTCAAAGCCCACTCCTACATACATGATTGCCAACTACCCCAGGATGCTACTTCCATCAATGAGTTTTTGGATATAATACCCTACAAAATCAAGAACACTTGCATTTAGTGGAACTTCATTTAAGTTTATGTTGTCATATCTCTTGAACCTCTTTTAGGTAAAAGTGCCAATTAAATAGTCTTTCTTTTATTATGAATTAAAACAAATTCAAAATTCATAAGATCCCATCCATTTGCACATTCCTAAAGTTGGGATGACTGCCAATGTTCCCCTTTGGGATTTGTGACATGGCTTAACTGCCTCTTGTGTTCTATAAGTATAGCAGTTGTATCAGGCATTGACATGTTAATCTTTTGGTGCAAGACAACCCTATCTTGTAACAAGTGGTATCAAAGCTTGGTTACAGGTTCAAATCTCCTTGGATAACACTGGGAAGAGGGGGCATTGTTGGACTAATTGCCAACATTTGGCTTCAAGATTCATGACATGACTTAACCTCATCTCATATTTTATAAGTCTAGTGGTTGTATCATGCATTGACCAGTCGACCTTTTGGTGCAATGACAACACTAGCTTGTAATTCCTAATCCATCCACTTGCATCTTAAATCCCTCATTTGATAAAGTAAATTGCATTATTTACTTAATTAATCACTTTCACCTACTTGGAACTAAAAATATTTTTACATTCTACACTTACTCACTCTCAAACCCACTTTCCCTCTAATCCCCTTTTCTATTAAACCTAGACCCTCATTAAATATGTGCACAGTCACAATCTAATTTTCCACTACATCAAGCACATGGGCCCTTATATTTCATCACAT
Source organism: Cupressus sempervirens (assembly GCA_028749045.1). Lineage (NCBI taxonomy): Eukaryota > Viridiplantae > Streptophyta > Pinopsida > Cupressales > Cupressaceae > Cupressus > Cupressus sempervirens. Next base: position 797,236,243 of record CM053792.1, read on the forward strand.
GAGTTTGTACCCCAAGTACTTAACACATTTAATACGTTTTTATTACTTTAAAGCATCCTCCACCAATCATAAATGCAACCAATCTTGACCATCCATTTATCTATTTCCAACCCTATAAATCCAACCTCTCACTATTATTATTGCACTCACCCATTTTACACTTAGAGTGTCATTATGCTGCCTAAATCTTGAGTGAACACACACCCAACCAAACATCCACGAAAAAAAATGTTGCATCAAAGAGGTAATGTATTTGTTACTTACTTTGCATTCTTCTTGTGTTTGATCTCTTTTTGCCTATCTTGTATGTTGCTTTGCATTTGTGTTTTGAGTGCTTATACATAGTTATTTGATTCCTTTGACTCACATTTCCTTGCACACAAATATTTATCCATTTAATGATATTTTAAAAAAAAGTAATATAAGTAGGAGATATGTTCCAAAGAAAGTCAAATTGTGATATTGCTATTAGGTTCAATTGTGTAACTATTAATTAACCCATGTTTCATTAATGGCAGTTGACATTAATCCATTTCATGGGAATTTGATCAAACTAATTGACTCACGTTTCATGACTAGTGGTTTGCGAAAACTAGTTGTTCTATTGATTCTTATGAGATATGAGTTCTTGTAAACCTGTACTCATGAAACATAAGCCAATAAAAAAATAAATTTCCACAATCTATGTGAATGCAATCAAACTATTTTTGGATTCGATTGTGTATGATTGTTTTGCATCAATGTCTTAGATCGTGCTCCATGATGATGTTAGAAAGCATAATGATAAAATTAGTAAGTTTGATTATATAAATCAATAAATTTGAACCAAAAACTACATAATGGAATCTCCAGAACAATGATACCTCCCTGATGACTACCACTTTGCCAAAGGGTACTAAGGAAAAGATTAATAGAAGGTTTTAGCTAACCCCAGTCTGTTGTAGGTCCAAGGTATTGTGATGCTTAAGAGAAAATGTGCAAGTTGCCAGGTTCTAAAGGGTACCATGGAAAATGCTAGCAGTGATGTTGAAGCCCTGAAGGTCCAATTTACTGCCCTAGATGAGTGCTCCAATACCCTATCAAGATTCATTGTGAAGGTGACACATGCAATAACTACTACACTATAATTGCTCCCATAGGAGGAGGAGAATGAGATGGTAGGTGTTGACAACTCTAAGAAACTTTATAAGTTCATGGTTGATGATTGGGAAAAGATCTTATTGTCAGCATAAATGTTGATGATATTCCTCTGGGGAGTATCCTAAGCATTGGAGAGTTGGTTAGCATGATTGACATGTTGCATTGATGACTATGTTTGTCATTAATGTCAACATAGTATTGTTTTTATAAAGACTGGTAGAGTAGCAGGTAGAGAATGAGATTGTACAGAATATGTATTAATGATGGGGTCAAGCATAATTGAGGATATATTCTACATTGTGTCCTGATGAAGTGGACAAGTGTGCATGCAGAGAGTTGAAGACATGTAAGAGTTATTCAAGAATTACAAAGGACAATATGTAGACAAAGTACTTGATAAGTGGTTTTTGATGTTTGGATTGTATCTCTTAATAGGGATAGAATCACGATGAGCGAAGGTAGATAGCGATAATAGACAACTTGATAATGATAGTAGCAAGTGCACAAGGTTAGAAGTTGCATGTGTAAGTTGTAAAGACATGAGCCAATAATATTTTGTAATTGTGAAAAGATGTAATGAATCGTAATATCTTAATGAGGTTATTTTATAATTAATTGGGAAAGCCTCAAGGCTGACTCAAAGAATTATTATGAGGATATGGTATAAAGGAAGGTTATTTTCCTTGTGATGAAGTGTGAAATGAATGAAAGAGAAAATCAACTTGTATTGGATATGCAAAGTTGGTAAATGCGTGTAAGCGATCAAAGGGATCACAGTGATGTAAGTTTGAAGATTTGGTATTGAGATCTGAAGAGGTTTGGTCTGGTCAATAGGACAAAGAAAGAGTTCGAGTTATTTCATTCTCCTATTCTGCAAGGAATAATATAGAGATTAGTTGGACAGTGTGTTCAGTGGTCTTGCCCTGAAGCTATTTGAACTGTGGGTCCTTTTGCCTTCTACAACTCCTAATAGGGTTGGAATCTCCTAACAGGGATTCAAAGTCTCCTAACAGGAACTAATATGTACTGAATGTATTTCATTGGCTCCTAAAAAATCCATCCTCTTACAAGGAACTTTTATATTAGTACATTATTTTGTGGGTACAATCTCCACTAAAGTTTTCCCTATTGTCAATGGTTTCCCTAGTTAACATATTTGGTATTATTGTGTATATGTATCTTCTTATGGTTGTTGGTTATATTGCTCACATGGTTAAGGATTAATAAGGTTGATAAATGTTTGAATAGTCAGACTTTACTTTCTAACACTTATTGTCGAATCTGAGGAAGGAAAATTAAAAAATACAGGCCTTCTATTTTTTGTGTTTTATTTATTGTGTTGTGGATCTGTTGGGAAGACTCGACTATGAAAACTTTGGACTCGCCCTACATGGCCTTATTTGGTTTTAAAAACTTTAAAAGTAGTTTTAGGGCTCATCTTTATATTATTATTATTATTATTTTTTATGATGGACACTACTATGGACATAATTAGCATAATGGTTGATATGTTAGATAAGTACTTGATTTAGTTATGTAGGTTTTGCGGGGATGAGTTTTTGATATTATATGCTGGGGTTGTGAATGAACTAATTATTATGTAGTTGGTAGTTTGTTGCTAATGGGTTTTCCATTGTTTTGTTCTTAAGAGCCAACTCCCTTGTTTTGGATGCTTTAATATCAAAAACAATATCACAAATTACAATATATTATATCATATATGAGACAAAAAGGTACGTGTCTCTTAAGGAAGGCTTAAGCTCTATTTGAGGAAGAGGGTGATCCTATGAATAAACTTTTGTTTAGCTACATAATTATTATGAGAATTATCTCCTTCAAAATAGGATCTTCTGCTTTTTAGAATTGCAAATAGGATCTTCTACTCATTTGTCCGAATCAGCTTGTCCATTACAAGTTAGTGTATTTGGTGGGCCAATCAAATTTATAATGCGAAAGATTAGCATAGTTAACACATGTTTTGATTCCACCCACCGGTGGAAAGCGAAATCTTCGCTTGAACTACACTTGTTTGTGACGCGGCGCAACATGAGTGAATTCCTAGAGGATTTTATTTGTCCTTTTACTTGATAGAGAAAATCCTATTCTACGGTCCTGGGTTTCCGAGGGAAAATATCATGTTAATAGGAGAGGGAATCTTCCCAGTTGGATAAGACGTGAGTCATTTTCTCATTAAAGAATTGATCTGTTTGTCTTCAATGTTTCTTGTCTGATGTGAGCGCAGTCATGTTCATTGTTTTAAGCTAGATCATATCAAAACATTAATCAAGATAAAATAAATCGTGGCGGCCATGAATCGCTCATGGGACCTTCCTTTTGTTTACTTTTAGTTTTGGTGTATTCTACCTACTCTGCCCACAAGCTTTAGCGGTGTTTCCTGAAGGGTTAGTTGAGGTCGTAACCCTCACCAGGTCTAATGTGCATCTGGGCCTTCCAGGGGCAGGTTTATTCAAAGCCCACCATTTTTGACCGAAATCCAACTATAATTTACTGGGGCGTATCTATACTTTTATACCTACGGTCCAGTCTGATTTCATCATTTAATGTCAGAGTTTCCCCTAGTGTATTTTTAATCCCTATCTACTCTCCCTACAGTTCATGTCAACCTAATCAATTTTTGACGTACAAGAGCCATTCCGAAGAAAATCTAGGTGCAACTACTACTCAATTGACTAGATCCGAAGAAAGTAGTTCCCAGTTCCTTTCCTGCATTCAGGGTTGTCCCGTTACCACGTGTATATTATTGCCACTTTGGGGAGCCTTCAAAATCAGTTGTAGTGCAGATGCTCTTCGCTGCCTCAACTCTTTTAATTGGGGTCTCATTTTTATGGTTCATTCAGAGAAACCTAAGTTTAGTTTGAGTTGTGGGTGTCGGATTGTTGAGCGATCCGAAACACCCAATTGCAGGAAGAGGGGAAAAATTAAATCTGAGATTCAATTTTGACATTCTTTAGGTTTTTCTGAATTCGTTCAGTTGCAGTGGCAGAGCATCGATGGAAATGTTGAGATTGGATTCGTGTAGTACAATAAATCCACAAGCATGTTGCAATTTAGGGTTGCAGAATCCTGGGAGGATGTTGAAAGGATCTGTGCTGCCTACCGGCACTTGGAAATATCAGCAGCAACAAACCCTCGCATGTTCTATTCGGGCTGTGAATTTCAGGAGACCTTCACATCAAGCTAGATTGCCTACATTTTCAATCTTTTGTTCTTACAATGGGGGATGCACTGGTAAGTCATTCTGAACATTGGGTTTTAAAGTTTCTTTTGCTGTCTTGGATAAATGATTCCTTAATCTTCCGTTGGCTAAAATATGTTAACAATAATGGTAAACAGTTTGAAAAGCTATTGTGTTGAAGTGCGGTGCTTGACGATTTCGTCTCTCCTTAACATCTACCAGGTCCAATATGATTAATACTGGAATTTGGGTAGCTTTGCAGGCTAGTATTTCTTAGATGGATGGAATGCTTATGCTCCAGTGTGCTTGTAATTGCAATGCTGTTGAAGGAAATTTCTCTTTGTAATTTTTTTTAATGTTACAGACCAGATTGTAGATCTTTTCCTATCACAAAAGGTTATTTTTGGTTATGTATTTGTTGGGATGGTAAGCTCTGCCTCCGAAATATGCGTTTCTCTTTCATATCCATTACGATAGAGTGGGCTGGAGAGTTCCTCCTAATTAAACGTGTCCTTGTTATGGGATAAGGGAATAGATCTGGTTCCTATTCTTACCAAATACCAAGTGCTTGTGGATTATGACACTTGCTTCCAATGCATACTAGATTATTTTCTCAGTCATCTGCCGGTTTGCGTCCAATCAGTATATAAGTGGGAGATAGTCTTTGGAGATTGAAACTGTTCAACTCTCTTTTTCAGATAGCCACATTTCTGTGTTCAAATTAGACTGTTGTGTTTGCCTTTTTAACAGATCTTTCTTTTAATATGGAACAGTGTCTGAAGCAGACACATGCAATAACGAGGAGGCATTAGTTCTGAAGGTGCGCATCAAAGTTTATTTTCTTTTCTGTCAATCATCCAAAGATCATGGGACACAGTCTTATCTTGAATTTAATCATTGGTTGAAAACATTTTAGCAGCATTTATGTACTGCGTTGGTTGGTAACTTGTTTGCAAGTGGAGCCGATTTCTTAATCAATTAGGTTTCATGCAGAAAAAAGCAGAAGAGATTTCTTTTGGCATGGATGGGAAGAGCATATTTCTTGTCGGTATGTTCTACAACATGAAAGCAATCCTATTACATTTTGCAGTTTAGGCACATTTAAGAGAGAAGTGATTATAACTAAGATCGAACAAAGATTTCGTTTGGTATGCTATATAAAACACTGCAAACTTATTAAAAATGATTTGTTTGACAGGGATGATGGGTAGTGGAAAAACTACTGTGGGAAAAATTTTGTCTGAAGCTTTGGGCTATTATTTTTTTGACAGGTTTGCTTCAAGAAAACCACACTGAAGTTGTAAAATTGATTGCAGCGAGTAGTTATTATTGTATATCAAACATTTATGGGGCTGATACCATTCCTTTTGTGCAGTGATCGTCTGATTGAGGAAGCTGCAGGGGGAACACCCGTAGCACAAATTTTTAAAGAGAAGAATGAAGAATTCTTCAGGGATGCTGAGGTAATTATGATTTGATTTCACTTTTTAAGTATGCAATAACATATTCGATAGGATTCAAAGAGTGAAACTGAAACACGAAAGGTTTCTCTTTCTTGGATGCCTTTTCAATTTCGTAAGTCTACTGGTCTTTTGTATTGAAGTTCCTCTAGATGCTCGCATGGGAATATATTTTTTTTCATTTTGTGTATCACTATATTATATATATACAGACCCTATGAATTTGTTTTAGTTCAACATACAGACCCCTTAGACATACATGCATACATATGTATGTATGTAGGGTCTGTATATTGAATGAATATAGTGATTACAGGTTCAATCATAGATGTTTCAGTTAGTCATTATTTAGAAAATGCATTTTCAAGTCCTTATGCATTCAAATTGCAAGTCTTGTACACACTTGTGTTTGATGGTGACAATTGTACTTACAAATTTAGTTGGTAAAATGCCTTTCTCCAGAGCAAAGTTTTGAGTGAGTTATCTACAATGCATCGTCTCGTTGTTGCCACTGGAGGTGGTGCTGTGGTTCGACCTCAAAATTGGTAAGAATTTAGAGATCTGTAAAATGTACAGGGAATTGCTCTTCATGTTGCTCTCTAGTCCTTATGCCCATTTTTCAAATCAATAATTAGTTTTCCAAGCCAGTGACTCAGTTCTTGTCTGTATTGTACAGGAGCTATTTGAATCATGGAGTCACTGTTTGGCTGGATGTGCCCTTGGAGGCTCTGGCCAAACGAGTAGTGGCAGTTGGGACTGAATCACGGCCCCTTCTAGGACAAGCTTCAGTGGATCCATATACTCAGGTTTGTTTTTCTTCCCATGCTCATTCCCTAGAGTTATGGAATCTACTTGTGTTTATTGTTATTTTTATCTTAGGTATCATTTTCTCTTGCTTTTCTCTTCACCAATATATATGGTGGTCCTTCATCTTGATGCACTGGAGCCATCATTTATTTAAGCTTTATTGAAAAGTTCAAGTGCCTTCAATGATCAAACCTATTTATAAATGGGAAAGAAGGTGCTTTCGTGTTTAATGCTAAATACTTGGACCTTCTTCCCTACTTTTATTATTCCTTTAGTGCGAAGCCTCCTAAATATATCATATCTAGATACTCTGAATAATTATATCAATTTTTGTATGCTTGCAGAATTCTGTAAAGGTAGAAGGGCCCAAAAATTGTCATATTTATGGATTACAATTACAGCAGTTCCATAGGAAATAAAAATACATTATCTCATGCTAAAGGCCATTTAAAACTGGCAGTAATTTAAGATAAAGATTGGTGCTAGATTACTATCCTTGGCGGAGTAACCTTGAAATTTTATTCTTTTAGTTTGGTTATAATTTAAATGCAGTTCTTTGCTATACAAAGGACCATTTCAAACTGGCAGTAAATAAAGAGATATAATGGTACTAAACCACTTCCCTTGGCAGAAGAACTTCCTAGACTTACATCGTTATATGTGTAATTCTTTGCTCTAAAAGTTTTATTTTATAGCTCCAACTTTTTACTTGTAAGAACTTGAAAAGCATTTTAGTTATCTTAAAAGTTGTCAGATCTAAGTCAATTTTGTAACAGTTATCAAAGATGTGGTACTGTTTCAAGTTGACTGCCCTTCTTCACAAAAGAAATATAGCTAGCTTCATCAGAAAATTCACCAAACCTGTGAAGTTCTGTTTTTAGTTACAATACTTGCTTTTGTTGCAATTCTCTGGATCAAGAAGACATTCAGGAGAAAATAAAATAAATGAATCTCTGATTCCTTTTTGATTGGATGAAAACTATTTTAAGCAACAAACTTCAAAAGTAGTAACTTAAGGGAGCCTGAGTTGATATTTGACTAGTGTTTCCCAAATCCATCTTGGTTTCTCTTGCTATCAAAATGGCAGCTATCTACTCAATCCAGCCTTAAAGTTGTACGTTCTTCCCAGTATGTAACTAGCCCAGATTCATGACAAAAATAGACTAGAACAAGTTCATTTTAAGACTGGATCATTCTCATACTGAAGGCACTAAAACATTCTGATTTCTGCCAATTGATGATTCCACATTCCAGACTAGAATTCTGCTTAAACTGAATCATTTCTACTGAAATATTTGATTGCTTCATGTGATTGGTAGGCTCACAAGCAAACCATTGAGGATTCTATGACCCTTACATTGTATTTGCTTGAATAGTTTTGAGGATGACATTCTTATTAGTAGGCTTCCTGGATTACACCACAAGCTGATTTCTAGCTATTGCAGTTTTGAAAAACAATACATTTTTATAGAGTGAGAAGCAGCAGTATTCATCAATTCTAATTGCTAAACATTATAGGAGAAAAAGCATGGAAAGTCTTTCCTTAAATATGGTCAGTTTTTCATCCCCACACTTGTTGATCTTTGGCAATTATTGAAAACTTGTGAAAATTGTAGTTTCTTTGAATTATAAATCAGCCCCGAGTTTTTTGTTACAAAAACTTGCCTATGACTAGGGAAAAACAGTGAATTTCAGAATGAAAACTTGCCTGCACTTGGATATTACTATCCAGTCCAAAAATCTAGGCAAAACCTTGGTATCATTTGTTGTGAATTTTTTCTCTTAATTCAAAAAGGAAAAGTAAGTTTTGTTTTTTCAATCAACAGTTCATTGAAAACAGTTGACTAAAGTCCATTTTGCCAGAGATGGTGGGACAATAAAAATGAAATGAAGCTGTTAAAGGAATAAGACCATTCAGATCCTTTTCTATATGGTTGCAAACTTGCAATTCTTCAAATTGACACAAATTTTTGCTAAACTGCAAAAGCAATTAATATAATACTGTCCACTAAATAAAATTACAGTAGAAATTCAAAAACTTGTCAGGATTCTGGAACCCCTGTTGTTCTCCACTGTGAAGACAAAGTAGGCAAAGCTAATGAATATCCAGAGGTTTTGGGGAGAGCTAATACAGATCTTGTATTGTTGAATAAAAATACACTCCAACAGAGAGCTTGTTTCCCATAAATTTTCCATTGATCTCTTATTTGAGAAAAAATTCTTGCAAAGCTTGAAGGAGACTTTTGAAGCAAGCAAAGTAAACTTATGCATGCTTTGAAGAATATTTTTGCAAATTAATGTGTTTTTTGATGATTGAAAATCGTAAGTTCTCTGATTTATTTTTGGATGGATAAATTCTCCTCTGAATTATTGTCGAGTTCAAGTTTTTGAATTTTATCGATCTGTATTTTTTGACTGTGAATCTTTCTGTCAAGATCATTCGATCTCATGTTTTCACCTTATCAATGACTTGAACAGTAAAACAGTAGTGTGTGGATTAAATCGTTTTATGCTGTGATTTTTTTTCTCTTAGTGTTACCCTGACTTGATGTGCAGTAACAACCTGTTTGCAATTGCAAGAAACATGTATGAATTTACCCATGATGTTTGGTTCTTAATGTTTTTTTGCAGGCTTTCGCAAGACTCACTGAACTTATTGAGAAGCGAGGTGCAGCATATGGCAATTCTAATGCAAAAGTATCACTGCAAAGTATATTCCCATGCCTTTAAAGTGGTTGTGTTACAAATTTTAAAAAATACTTCAATTTATTTAAGTCCTGAAATTCATATTGGTACTTAAAGATGAAGACTGTTGGAATTAAGTGAATTGATTACATTGATTGCAGAGATCGCTGCAGAACTTGGCTATATTGATGTCTCTGATCTTACTCCCACAACTATTGCAATTGAGGTATGCTTTTTATTTCAGAATTTCTGATTAGTATGTCAGCATATGTGTGAAAACATCTATGTTGGATTGCAGCAATACAAATTGAGGCTTATGACTAATTTAGCTAGGTTTATTAAAATCTCTCTCTCTGACACAGACACACCAACCCACCCACCCACACCTTGAATTGTTATCCCCTTATTTTCTAGTTCATCGTTTGTGCATTTTTAGAGGGGCACAGCTCCCTGATGCTTTCTTTATGTAGATGGACATATAAGTGTTTTGGGTGAAGTAAATAATTTATGAATAAATGCTCTTGTATTATTCTGTTGCATACAATCAACATCATACATTACTGCTTGGTATTGCTTCTTGTCATACAGTGTGGTTCCATTCAACATTATAATGTTCTGTTTTTAACCTCATTTATTACTTTTCAACATTCATCGGACGAGTCAATCTGTCTGTTTTTATTTTTTTGTTATATTGGATAGTGGTCATTGTCTTCAGGTCAATTCACTGCTGAAGTAAATAATGTATGAATGAATGCTCTTGTATTATTCCGTTGGATACAATCAACGTTACTGCTTGGTATTGCTTCTTGTCGTACAGTGTGGTTCCATTCAAGATTAAGAGCAAGATGATATTTACTTTTTAACGTTCTGTTTTTAATCTCAATCATTCCCTTCAACATTCCTCGGATGAATCAATCTGGCTATTTTTATTTTTATGTTATATTGGATAGTGGTTGTTGCTTCCGGTCAATTGACTGTTGAAGAACTCACTTTTACAAGCCAGTTGCCGTTCTTCTGCCTTCTGACTTTTCTCTATGGTCTCTTAATCTTTTGCAGACAGTGATCTAGTTTCCCTGTTTTTCTAACCAACTTGCATAAATCCCTTTAAGTGGTATAATTCTCCCAACTTGAGGAGATTATACATGTTGTATAATTTGTTGGACATTTACTGAATATACTAGTTTGTTCTTATATGCGTTTTAGTTTCTAAGTCTTTTGGAATCTCAAAATGGTTTTGCTTCATTGCACATGCTAAAATTTACTGAAATCCTGCAGCTTTTGTGCCCTTACGTTTCTTCTGCTTTTCAAAACTTTGGTCTTGTTCTTTTCTCTTTGTTGTTTTATGGAAGACAAAAAGAAGAATGTGAGCCATATTGTTTCAGAGACTTTAAAGCCGTTTCATAGCATTGACTTAACATGTTTCCAAAACAAGCATTTGATTTTATCAAATAGGATGCAGTAATGATGCTTTTTACAGTTCTATATACTAGGTTAAAATAATCTAAGATTGCCATTGGCAAAGCCGAATGCCAATATCATTATCTACAGTTTATAAATTACTATATATTGTTGCTTTCCATAATAAAGGATCTCAAAACCATTTGTCTATGAAAGGGGCTCTGGTTTTTGTTGGTTGATCTGGCTAGCATCTGATCTTGAAATCTTTTATTTTTTGTGCTATTAATAAAATATACATTGAGAGTGTTTTGTTTTGAAATACTAAAAAAAAAATCTAGTTCCAATTAAAATGTTGCCTTTTTTTTAAATTATTATTTTTTCTGTCAAATTCCCCAGGGAATACGTATAAGACTGACTAACTAACTAACTAACTAAATATATATATATATATATTAAGCTTAATGAAATTTATGCCTTTGTGCGCTAAACTAGGATTTGCTTTTTCATTTGACAACATGGTTCCTGGTAGTAAGTTTTACACAAAATAGTCAATTCTTTTGTTTTGGTTTTGCAGGTCCTTGAGGAGATTGGAAATTTCTTGAGATGTAGAAATAAGCTGTCTATGAATGGAGTGTCTAAGGCTGAATCCAATGCTTACAAGTACATGAGAAAATTGTAGCTTTGCGATGACCTTCAATAACTCAATTGTATTTTTGGAAGTCTTCCTTACCCAGGATAAGCGAATGACTTCAATTCTTATTCTTTTTCTTTTGGTAAGCCCTTCTATATTTAGCTCACATGGGCATCCACCCGTATCCATCATATAGAAGGGTCTCAAAAAAGACATGGTGGATGTGGACCATGTTTTTGCCCTATTCTTTGGATTCTATAATACTTTGTACATATTATCACGGTGAAGTTTGGTAATTATTTTCTAAACTATCTTATGGAGTTTGGTTTTCTCCTTACACTTGTCAATGAAGGTCCAAATGAAGGCCCTTTTTGTGCACTTGGAAAACATTACTTCCTACCGAGCTCAAATAATTATTTGCATTGTAAGGAAGTGTAAAATGAGCGCAATGAAGGTAATGTATTGTTAGACAAGATAGTTTGCAAGTAACAAAAAAGGCAAATCTTGCTTTTGCAATTATCATGGCCTATAAAATTTCATAAATACAGGAGAAGGCTTATTTATAGAAGTTTATAACCTTGATAAAGGGTACTCAACTATGCTACCCAAAAAGTTTTCGACAGAAAAAAGAGTTAAGAATCAAACCAAGATAGTTTGCAACTTAAATAAAACAATGGCAAACATCTGTCACAATTTATTGTAACATTCGCAGATATTTAAAAACTTGGTGGATTATGAAACTCGTTAAAGATGCACAAATTTTCAAGTGAGAGGTGAAGGATCAAACATGGAGGTCCAAGTTGCCTTACACAAACCAAGTTATTAATGATGAGCGGAGAAGGAGCACAATCTACTTTATCACAGCATTTGACAAGGATACGAAAATAAATGTGAATGCAACCATATAAACATGTTAATCAAATATTTCAATTAGTCTCATAAATATTGACTTCTTAAGTGATACTGTTAACTCGACTAAGCTCCACGATGTAAAATGAAGATAAATATTGATTTTGGGTTCTTCTAGTTTCTACGTGTGCAGAGATTAATTGTCAAACTACTTTTGCAATTGATATACCATTGAAATGAAATGGAAGATTTTTAATGACATCCACGAGACCATCAGTCTAAGGGACCAATATAAGACCCATTAATTAGTCTGTTGAGGTTTCTCCAGGTTATCCCTTTTGTTGTGGATTTGCATAAGTAAGATGTTCCCCTTGTGAAGTCTTTGTCCTTCAAAAAGCTCTTTTATGTTGTTCACCTTTAAAGAGTCCTTTGCTAGTTGTGAATATCCTCGTATGCAGTGCAATCTGTCACATAGTGCCACTTCGTTTGCACCACTCCCTTGGTGCAAAACCTACAAATTTTGTCCTCTCACTCTTCTTCAGGGCTTTCCATTGGCCAGTTTCACATCTCAAATGGTGTGATCCAGACCTCAATTGAGAAATTAAGATTTTTCACTTTCCTTTGATCTCAGTTCCTAAGTACTATTTGTCACCATGTTCACATGTGGGGTTACATAGTAGGCTTTTTTTCTATCTAATTGATTTGTCCGCATGGCATATCTGATTTTTTCTACCACCCATTTTTTTTTATTGAAACACTTACCTAAATTAAGTTAGGTTAAAACTTGTCTATTTTTACAATCTATTTAAGGTTAAAGCCCATTAGTGAATGAGCTTGAAGCAAAACTAACCAGCTTTAGAGGATTAAAGTTGTAAGTCTGTAATGCTTGAGGCTAAGTTTCTGATGGTTCACTAGCTAATATATATTCTAGCAACCTCAACACACAACATAATGAATAAATTAAAATAGTTAGGGCTATCATTTAAGGGTATGAAATATATTGTGATTAAGGTTAATATTTAAGGGTATAATTTATATCATGGTTAGGATTATCATTAGGCTTAGATTTATTATTATGATTAGGGTTAGGGTCAAGATTTGGATTATAATTAGTTGATAGGTTGTTATAGGTATAAAATCTCCAAAAATATCTTTGTCAGACATCTAAAAATTGCAAAAACATCATTCTTAGATCTTTGAAAATTGTAAAAATATCATTGTTGGATGTTGACATATTTTTGGTGTTTGGGCATTTACATCTCTATAGAGGTTGTGGAGCGTGAAGTGGTCCAAAAAGTGTTGTTTCAAAACAATTGCTCGAGCTTGACACGTAGACCCCCCACTGATCGACACCAATGAACTCTACCCCTCACCTTGCCTCAAATTTTTTTTTTTTGGCATCAATGACTAAGTCATTTGTAATGTGAACCCAATCTTATTACACCCATTAGAGCACCTCACTTAACCACACTTGACCTTACACCTGATCATCTAAACACGTTTGTGATACATTGAATGTCACATTACCACTTGTGAGTTACCCAATTACTATGCCCTCAAAACCTTAAACATACTCATTTTTATCACTGGACTTGCAAATATTTGCTCTTGTGAATGCTTCTTGCTGTTTCCTTTTCACATTGTTCATGGATGATTGTTGTTCTTTTGCTACTAGGTGAGAAGCCATATCGTGATTTTCTTGCACTGATAGTTATATGTTTCAATCATTCTTGCTTGAAATCATTGCATCTAATGTGATAGAAATAAATAATAAGAGGACATGGTAAAGGACTAATGTACATTGTCGATTTAATCATTACTTGGTGTTGTAGTTTTAGTGAATCTCTATAGTGTCTTCCATTTTTACATCTTAAATATGAGGTTTCTTTGTGTCTATCATCGTATTGAACATATACATTGAAATAATTGAATGTAATGTGATTTAATTGTTTCCTAGTGTTGTACTCACAATTTTTTTAATTTTAGAAATAGGGTTTCTAAGGGTTTATTTGCAGTCACAAATTATGTAATCTCTTAGGGTTTCATAGGCTTTACTTCTTGTCATAATTGCAGGTTTCGGTCGTTTCACCATGAAATCATTGCATATAATGTCATAGGGAGTAATAATTAGAGGAAATGAGAAAGATATAGTGTAAATCATAGTTTTTGTGAAACTTAATAATTTATTTCAATTTTAGCTTTAAATATGGAGTTTTTTTTTTTGTGTTTATCATTGTCTTACCCATAGTGTATTTATAAAAACTTCAACAACCACATATGCTTCTTGTTGACCTCCTTTCTAAGCTTATATAACTTGTGTGCTTTTTCAATTTGTTATCGATTAGTTTGACACCTTGAATATAGTCATTTGCATATCTCTATTCAACTACACTGTCTCACTATAGTAACTAATTGCATAACTAGGTGAACATTAATGCATGCATTATTTAATTGACATGGGGAACATTAGGTGTATGCATTGTTAAGTTGACATTAATTGCATTTCTATGTATTATAATGTATTTATTCATTAATTAACATACATTGTATGCATTACTCTAGTTTTCAATATGTTACTTTCCATTCTTTAGCTAACATTGTTTCTGTTGGTATAAATAAGTATTCACTATTTACACTTACTTAGGTTAATGCATTATTTAATTATTTTGTATTATTTTATTATTTATTTAAGTGAGACATTTAGGAGTTTGTGTACTCTCGTAGATGTACACAACTCTAGTTATGCACATGGTTTCTACAACATAGGAGTTCGCTTCATTCACTGAGTTGTCATGCTGACAACACGGTTATCCACACTCCTTATTTAGCGTGATACAACATTGTAAGCTTATCCTCACATCATTGCACTTAATTCTATTCTTAATGGAGGATAACCCATATTTGGTGGACATGTGCCTAGTTGTATGACTTATTCATGATGCTGACTTCTATGCATTCTAGAAGCTCTCCTGAGGTCTCTATATACAGGCACTCCTAGTGTACTCTCAAGCTGACATATTGAATGAATATCATCATTTTGATCATACTCTTTCTTATCGGTTTACTATGTGCTTGTGTTGAGTTCTTTAGTTCTTGGGTGAATTCTGGCCTAAGCCAAATTCTTACATGGTATTAGAGCTGAGGGAGATTCTCTACACATAGTTGTTCAAGACCGTTCATGCTTCAGCACCTCGACACAAATCTGGAGGATCCGTAGAAATTGGGAGCGTCTAGAGCTAGATCTGACCTCACCGTTGCGTCCGGAGTGTCGATTCGGTGAAGATCGACAATAAATTTGCTTATGTTGGATGAAAGTTGATCGTGAGGCAAATTTTTTTTGTAAATCGAAACCTGAAGGCCTTGATTTGTAGTTTGGGTATGATCATTTTCGAATCTAATTGATTTGTTTTCCTAGATCTGAATTAATTAATCTCTGCAATTACTAGTATTTTCGGATTTTTTAATCAGTTGGTCAGGTAGAGATTTTTTTTTTAGCCGAACTGGGTTGTGACACCCCAGCTTGGCTCTATAATTTTGGAGGATTATTGTTATTTATTTATTATTCTGCAGGCATTAAATTCAGCTTTAATACAAATCTGAGCCACTTCAATATCCAGCGGAAGCAGAAAGTCATTGGCGACTGGCCACATCAAATCCTGGCATACATTCTGGGTGGCACATACCCCGCGGGCTCTTTCATTTTGTCAGCCGTGAACCTTTGTTTTTAAAAGCCCTTGCAATACGCATTCCCACGAATGTGGGACTTTTAAAAGCAAATCCCGGTTCCTGAATTAATCCTTGGGTCACCATATTAAACCCAGTGATGCGAGCACGAGTTCCAGCAGCTCCCTCCACAACGACGGCAAGTAAAGTTTCTGGCGTGCAGTTGAAAATTTCCATAGGCGAGTTTAATTTTACGGCTACTGTGAAACATATTTCAGTGATCGCTTTTTGTTTTTCGATCTCGGCAAATGCCTAAATCCCTTCGGCACGCGATTTGGAATCTTTCGGCAACTGCGTCAAATTAGAGTATATTTCGACTGTAAGAAGGATATTCCATCACGCGTAAACAGTTCTGGCTATCTGCGGCATAAATTTGGGCCCATTTACTTTGCGACACATGGTGACATTCTTCCTAGCCATGTGGACAAAGTCATCACCCAGTCGCCCAATACCCCGCAACATGTGGTAAAAGTGCCACGCAAACCCTGCATAGTCATCCACAATGTCAGTGATTATGTGGTGCACAGTTAGTTTTTCCATACAGTCCATACAGATCTGTAAAATACAGCCTGCCACATCATCATGGTACAAATTTGTTGATGAAGTCATTAATTTACTGTCCTAAATTTGATGGCCATCTGACCATCATTCTAGGGTAGAATAGAACTGCTGCAATGGCTGTATGACTGTCAAATTTAACCTTGTCATTCACTGATGCAACCCCTCTCTAGATTGATTTTCAAATTTGCAGTCCGACTTTGGGAGGCCATAGCTTGGACATCCAGACTCCAAATCAGGTGGAATTTTTTAAAAAATTGGGTAGAATTTCTTAAGCTTTTCAGTGGTGTAGCTCTTTTCTGGTTTTGGTGCAAAGATTGTTCAAAAATTGCATTTTTTGGCAACTGTACTTGTATAATCCTGCATTTTGCAAATTCAAATGCTCCATACGGGCACATCTAGAGTCAAAAACAGGTTTCATTTTTTTTGGAAGTGCGTTATTTTTCATCTACTTTCTAGATCTGCTATCAAATTGTTGGATTTTGTGGACAAAAGTGTCACTTTCAGCAATAGGGCCTTTCTTTGCTTTGTAATGCTTCAAAATTGTAGCACATTGTAAAGTTCTAGATTTGTAATCCATTAAGAGGTTGTAACAAGCAGAATTAGAAGTCCACCAAGGCCAAAATTGGTAAGTGGCTCATTGTAATCGCACTACTGATAAAGTGCCCAAAGCATCTATTTTGGGGGGGTTTCTTAATTTCGTGAAAAGGGGAGGTGTTTTTGGTGTTGTGTTCTCTCTTTTTTGCACTTTTCTTTCATTTTCTGCATTATGGGCAACTTTAAGTTTCCTAAATTAACTCCTCATAACTATGCTACATGGTTCATCAAAATGTGGTATCACTTAATGCATAATGGAGTTTCACAATATGTAGATGGTACTCTTCCTAAACCAGTAGGTGATAAAGTATTAGAAAGTGATATTTCAACTTGGGTAGCAATGGATAGGAAAGCCCTAGGTGATATATGTTTAGGAGTTGATGATAAAATCATGTATCAAATCAAGAAGTGTTCTACATCCAAGGAAGCTTGGGATACCCTCAAAAACCTTTATGGTAAAGTGTTTGAAGAGGATGTTTTCAAAATTGAAGATGAGCTTGTTTCCTTAGATCCTAAGTCATATGATTCAATACAAGATTTCATCATCAAGGTGAATGAACTGAGGACAAAGCTTACTGATTGTGGGAGTTCTATCAAAGATGACAGGCTAATCTATCTCATACATAACAAGCTACCATCAGAATATTCCACATTTGTATCTTCTTTTAACACCTCAAAGACTACCTTAGGGTCTGCCTATAAGAAAGTCACTTTTGATGAATATGCTAAACTGTTGGATGATGAAGAAAAGAAGTTGAAATCAATGGGGATTCTCAAATCACCTCAGTCTAAAGCATTGGTGGCCAACAATGAGGGTTCTCAAAATTTAGCTGGACAATCTTCAAATAAAGGAAATGGTAAGAAGAAATGGAAGGACAAATCAGAGGATGTAGAAAAGTCAACACCACAATCCAATCAACAAGGCAAGTCCTCAAATTCCAACAAGAAGGGGGACAATAATAAGGAGAAGAAGAAGTGTGCTTATTGCAAGAAATTGGGTCATGAAGAGCATGAGTGTTATATCAAGAAGATTGATGAATTAACCAACATTATGAGGAAACATAATGTTCCATTGCCTAATGCTTATAAGGATAAAGGGTCTTCTTCAGATTCAAAGGGCAAAGGGCAAGCATTCATGGCAAATTCACACTCTTCAAAGGAATGTATATTTGACTTAGGTGCCTCTTATCATATGGGTTCTTCAAAGGAGGATTTTTCTTCAAAGAAGTAATCAAAGGTACTGTACATCTTCATGGGAAATGATAGCACAATGGAAGTTGAAGGGAAAGGAAACGTGGAAATGGAAAATGAAGAGTTTCAAGATGTTCTCTATGTTCCAAACCTAAGTTCAAATCTCCTATTAATCTACCAAATCACTTCCCTTGGAGATGGACATAGAGTTGAGTTCATTCCAGACTTAGTAAAGGTGCACAGCCTTAAAGATGATTCATTGGTTGCAGTGGGGAAAGTGAATCATAACAAAAGGTTATACTCTTTGTCTCATTTTGTGCCCAAGTCTCCTTCAAAGGCCTTGTTATCACAATCAAATTCAAACATGCAATTATGGCATGAGCAATATGGTCATCTTGACTTCCGCTATCTTCAGCAACTTTGCACATACTGAATGGTCAAAGGTCTACCTCAAATCAACTTTTTTGAGGGTGAATGTTCAACAGATTCAGTGGATATGCATCCAAAAGGGAAGTTACAAAGAGGGAAGTCTTCAAGAGCACTAGGTGTTCTACAGATGGTTCACATGGTATTGGCAGGTCCTTTTGCATTTAGCCAGGGTCGCTACATACTTACCTTTGTTGATAACTTTTCAAGGTTTACTTGGGTCTACTTTCTACATAATAGGACTAAAGTGTTGGACAAGTTTCTAGACTTCAAGACTCATGTAGAATGAAAATCTAGAAAGGACATCAAAGTTCTAAGAATGGACAATGGAAGCATGTATGTGAACAAAAGACTTATAGACTTTCGTAGACATGAGGAAATTGATCTTCAGATTCCACCAACATTCAGTCCACATAAGATAGATGTTGCAACATTAACTATGGCAAGTTGCATGATCCATGCCAAGTCTCTAGATCCATCATTAGAAGTTGAAGCAATCTCTAGTGCCACTCACATTCTTAATCGTTCTCCTCATCCAGCCTTAGAGGGAAAAACTCCTTTTGAGGCATTGTGCGGTAGAAAACCTATTGTGACACACTTTAGAATCTTCGGTTGTCTTGCATGGGCAAATATATCTTTTAGGGGATGCAAGGCACAGTCACCTCGACCTTGTACCTTCATTGGTTATGAAGACAATGCGAAGGCATACAAACTTCTAGATCTAGAGACACATCAAATATTTGTGGAGAAGGATGTGTATTTTGAGGAAAGTTCACCAAGCTTGTCCTCTACTCCTCTCTGCACATCATACAGTGTGGAAACTGACAGTGACACCAATGATAGTGCTTCAACAAATTCAGACACATGAAGTTCTATCAACAGTTGCTGCAAGAAGTCACTACATTAGTTCAGTCCACATGCATACATAGCCACAGTGATAGGTCTAGAACAATAGGGTACATTCAGTCTTCCAGGTACAGGTCCAATGATACATTTTTGGGACAGTATTGATGATCTACCTCTTCTTCTTGATGCAGAAGTACCTTCTTCAGTTGTCATGAGGGTTTCATCTGACTCTCTTGTTCATTCTCTACATGATCAATCCTCATAGGTTGAAGTGATTGTGGATACTTATGATCAGCAGTTGTAGCAGGGTTCTTCATTAGTTGCAGAGATAGACAATTCTTTGAGACAGGTTCTTCAGCCAGTTGAGCAGGTTTCAGAGACATCACTTATCCATGGGATTCTTTCCACACACAATGGAAGTGTCTCATTTGTACCCTTGGCATTGTTTCTTCCTAAGGGGAGGAACACCATTCTGCAGTCTTGGATCATCAGAGCAGTCACTGTTCGACATTCTTCTTTGGGGAGGGAGCCTATCCTGTCTCTCTTCCTCTTCTCATCATTCTCTTATGTATATACTGGATGTATGTTGTAATGGGGGGGGTCTTGATCACTCCATCCATCCATGCATCCCTATTCATCTCTCTTTTTGGGGGAGGGTTTTTCCTATGAGGTTTTCCCTCTTTCCCCGCTTCATGAGAGATTGCATACCATTATGTACATGGGTACCTAACATGACCTAGTAGCCGGGACCCATTCTGCATATCATCCTAGATTCCGTAAGCTTAAGGGCATTCCCCTAAGTTACACTTAAGGGGGGGTGTTGGTGTAAATAAGTATTCACTATTTACACTTACTTAAGTTTACTTAGGTTAATGCATTATTTAATTATTTTGCATTATTTAATTATTTATTTAGGTGAGACACTTAGAAGTTTGTGTACTCTCATAGATGTATGCAACTCTAATTATGCACATGGTGTCTACAACGCAGGAGTTTGCTTCATTCACTGAGTTGTCATGTTCACAACACAGTTATCTACACTCCTTATTTAGCACATGTTGTCTATACCACTGATTTGCATGATACACCATTGTAAGCTTATCCTCACATCATCACACTTAATTCCATGCTTAATGGAGGATAACCCATATCTGATGGACATGTGCTTGGTTGTATGATCTATCATGATGCTGACTTCTATGCATTCTAGAAGCTCTCCTGAGGCCTTTATATACAAGCACTCCTAGTGTACTCTCAAGCTAGCATATTGAATGAATATCGTCATTCTAATCATACTCTTTCTTATTGGTCTATTGTGTGCTTGTGTTGAGTTCTTTAGTTCTTGTGTGAATTCTAGCCTAAGCCAAATTCTTACAGTTTCCATTTCAAGCATTGTTGTTTGAGGTTAAGTGATAACTTTCAATTTTAATAGTTCTGTGATGATTTTCCTTGGGTGTTACTTGTATATTTCACTTAATAGGGTTGAAATCAATTAATGTAATGTGTAGTAATATTAAAAAGACACAAAATTATAAAGAAATAGTAGACACTCATTCATGTAATGGTGAAAGTCTCACCAATTGAATTAAATTAATAGATGGAACAAGAAAAATGTAAATAAAAAATAATACAAATTTGATTTTAAGAAGTCGTCATATAAAGCAAACATTAAATGCAACTCATTGTATGAAATGACTCATTAGTTCCCACCACAATTTCAATTTCAAATCGAACAAAAATTTCTTCAGTGACCAAATTCCTATAAGAAGGATATGATATCATGTTAAATTCTTTGAAAGTTCCTTGTCTGGGTGCTCCTGGTTTATTCTTTGCAATGTGCAAATTCCCTGCTCTTGTTTAGGTTGTTAGGAAATCTCATTTTTTGTCTTATTTATTCCTATTGTATGTTAAATGTACACTTATATTATGTTTAATACATATTGTTATTCTCCAATTTTATTGCTTTTACTACTTTTAGTCTACACTTATTGAATGCCTTAGGCCCTATTTGGTTGCAAGAATTGGGCGGGAATAGGAAAATCTAAAAGCCCTCATTTGCCAATTTGACATTTGTTTGCAAAATACAAAATTGGAATCAGAATTCACCTATCCTAATTTGACCCCAAAATGAGCATAGCAAAATTCCTAAAAAAAGATGGAATAAGAATAGCTTATTCTTATTCTAGTTTTTAATAAGCCCAATTTGATGAGTTGTTGGGTCTGTGACTTTGTCGTTTGATTGTATTTTGTCACTCAAATGCATTTTTGGACTATTTTCTCCATTCATCATAAGATATAAACTAGGTCAACATTATTTAATGTTTCAAATGTGTTTTTTTTTTAAATGACAAAAAAGATTAATATTAGATTTGATATATTTTCTAAACTTTCATAAAATTATCTTTACGAATAAATCTCGTGTTTAGTCTTATAATTAAAATTATGTTGAGAGATTTAAAAATAAAATGATTTTAGTTTTGATCTTATACTCATTAAAATAATTTGATTTAATTTAGAATTGAATTTATAATATACAATATAACATGTCATTTGAATTTTGATGAATTTCAAAGGTTGTGGTATAACTTTCACTTATAAAGTAAATTGAAAAAATAAAATAAAGACTAATTGATATAATTTGGCTTAAATTTTTTTTATTATAAAAAAATGTTTTTATAAATAAAAAATATTGTTTATTTAAAATATTACCAAACTAAAAATAATAATTTAAATATTAAAATTTAAAACAAAAGTTATTCCAATTCCTATTTCAATTGTTGCAACCAAAACATAGAATATACATATTTTGACTCCTCTTCCAGATCAACCAAACAGGTCCAAATGATATTCCAGAACTTATTTTAAGAACACACTAATACCAGAAGAGAGCTTATTCCAACATAGATGAATGCCACATTCGACAATTCTTGTAGCCAAATGGGCTTATGGCGATGCTTAATGTATGTTCAAATCTAAATGTCTTTTTACGACTTACTGTCTCTAGGTTACTCTCTATTGCAAAATGAAGTTATCAAAATTAAATGCCTTTATTACGTGTCTTTTATTGTAATTTTTTCATTTGGTAAATGCGAGTGTATATGTGTACAGTATGGGTTTCTCTTCAAATTCATTAAAAACATTGGGGTTTCTTTGAGTTTATCACTTTTGTAATGTTGTCAATGAATACATTACAAAACTAACTCTGCATAGTGTACAATTATTTATGTGATATATTCACTAGTGAAATGTACTTGTCAATCTAGTTAAGTTGTTTTTCATATACTTTCAGCTTTCACATTGTTGTCTTGGTTTTGTAATGTTCTCGATGAATACCCTACAATTTCTTGTTCACTTATATAATGTTGTCAATGAATACATTACATAACAAACTCAACAGATTGCACAATTATTTATGGGATGTATACTTGTCAATCTAGTTAAGTGATTCGATGTCTTCAAATTGAAAGTATTTATCTATTCATATAAACTTCCTAGTCTCATGTCTCACATTATCAAATTCATTTTGTAATGTTATTAATGAATACATTACAAAACCAACTTTACATTGTGCATAATTTGTTATGTGATTTATTCATTGATGAAATGTACTTATCAATATACTTAAGTTATGTCATGCCTTCTAATTGAAGTAATCTGTACTTATACAAGCTTCCTACTCTCATGTTTTACATTATCGAATTAGTTTTGTAATACTCTCAATGAGTACATTACAAAAGTAACTCTGCATATTGTACAAATAGTTTTATGATGTATTCAATGATTGAATGTACTTGTCAATCTAGATATGCTTTTTTATTGTACTCTTAGATTTCACATTAATGTCTTACTGTTGTAATTTGTTCTTAGTGAATATCAAACTATTCCCTATTCATTTATAGAATGTTGTCAATGAGTACACTACAAAACTAACTCTGCATTGTGCATAATTAATGTTTTACTTTTGTAATGTTCTTAATGAATACCAACTATTCCCTATTTATTTAATGTCAATTAGTATATTACAAAACTAACTCTTCATTGTGCATAATTAGTTATCCTATGCAATCTTTGAACAAATGTACTTGTCAATCTACTTAAGTCATTTTATGCCTTCAAATTGAAAGTATTTCTATATTTATACAAGCTTCCTAGTCTTAGATCTCACATTACCGAATTATTTTTTTTAATGTTGTCAATAAGTACATTACAAAACTCTGTGTGTAGTGTACAAATAATTTTATGATGTATTTGACATTTAAATGTATTTTTCAATCTAGTTATGTTCTTTTCAATGTACTCTTAGTTTTCAGATTACTCTTGTTGACAATGGTATTACAACTACATTTGTTTAATATAATAATGTGCGATAAGGGATATTGAAATATTCTAGAGGGTCCTAATGGTTACTAAGGTGTATAATATGACCCAATTGGCCCTAAAGGGTCCTAGGATCACTTACATCATGTCAAGCCTCAAGTTAGATTAGATTTTGCACATAACTAGCTGAAAACTAATTGCATCTCAATGTGAAATCATGTTAAAAAAAAAAGTCTTGAAATCATCATCAAAACTAATACTCGATCAACATTTACAAGTTTACTAGAGATAATACAAGAGTTGTAAAACATCTTAAAGTAGTATTTTTTCTACATCTACGTTTGTTGCTTTGGATCACTACTTTACTATCTGAGAGGATAATGACTTATATGGAGACAAGTAGAGATTATTTTTTGGTTTTTATCTACTAAAACCATAGATAGATAGTGAGAGGAGTTTTTTGAGCTAGTCTTACTAACCGTAGTATAAGAGTTTCCCTACTTACAAGGACACATTTCTATTTTGAGCTAGTATTTGTAATTGTGTAGTATAAAAATTACTTTACTTGCAAGGACACACATATTTATTCCAAGCTAGTCAATGAAGGAGATACAACTATTGGTTTTGCAATAACTTATATTCACTAGGATTTCCATTTCACTTCAATTAGGGAAGAACTATTGCAATGTTATGAAACAAACTTGTGTCAAATCCTAGGATGCCCCCAACCTTCAACATCTCACGTAAACCTACAAAAAGATCTAGAGGTTTAATCTATCTAATTTTTATATAGACTCAATAAGGCCTTAGATGATTTGGTGCCTTCTATCTATGAATAATTTGGATGATGGAATTGCAAGGTATCTAAGGATAATTATATACATAACTTTCTTGAACTTGCCTTCTCCTACTAGAAGTGTGTGCAAATAGAATCTAATTATATTTACTACAAGGAGAATCTAATTATAAATTTGGTAGAGAATGAACCTATAAATGAATTTCATGATATAGTACTCGATGACACATGATATACTCTTAATGAAAAAGGTATTACAACTACATCTATTCAATGTACTAATGCGTGATAAGGGATACTAAGATGTTCTAGAGGGTCCTAATGGTTCCTAAGGTTTCCTTATATGTCCTGATTGGATGTAATGGAACCTTAAGGGTACTAAGACCACCTACATCATGTCAGGCCTCAAGTTAGATAAGATTTTGCACATGACAATATCCCATATATTATGGAGGTTGTTGAGGTGGAGACCTTAAAATGTATTAGCTATTTGAATGAACTTCAAACTAACTACATAGAAAATCTAGTTATGAATTCTATAAAGAATGAAACTATTAGGAATTGCATAATATAGTACTCCATGGTGCAAGTGTATTCTTGATGAACATGAGAGTGTAACTAAATCTATTTGATATAACAATATATGGCAAGGAGTCCTAAGGTTCTATAAAGGACTACAATGGATCCTAAGATGTCCTAATATATCCTAATTGGTTGTAATAAGATATAAGGGGTCCTTCATTAGATCTATAGTTAGACTAGAGTCTACAAATATCACTATCACTTCATTTGTGAAGGAGGAGATTAAGGTGGAGACCATTGAAACTATTATCTCATTAACTAAAACCCTTAAATTGACTACATGGATAATCTATTTATGAATTATGTTAAGAATGAAAATATTAAAGAATTGCATGATATAGTACTTGATAGAGAAAGGTACATTTCTAATGAATATGAAATGGAAACTACATCTATTCAATATGCTAATGTTTGGTAAGGGGTTATATGGTGTTCTTAAGGGTTAGAATGTGTCCTCAGATGCCCTAGTATGTCCTAATAGGTTACAATAAGACATAAGGTGTATTAGGGACACCTACATCATTAGGTTTCTAGTTCTACCTAAGTCCATAAATGTTATTGTTCCTTTTTGTTTCAAGGAGGATGTTGAGGTGGAGACCTTAGAGTCTATTATCTCATTGAACCAAACCCTTATACTGACTATATCACCTAGTTATGAGTTCTATTAGGAAGTGAAACTATTAAGGAATTGTATAATATGACACTCTATGGAGAAAGGTATGTTCTTGATGAACATGAGATTATATCTCATCTATTCAATATATTAGTGTGTGGTAAGGGGTCTTAAAGGGTTATAATGGGTCTTAAGGTATGTTACGGGGTATTAAGGCACCCCTCTCTCACTGCTCCACCTTCTAGCTCTTTCTCTCTCCCTTATTTTGAGCCTTTTTACAATTTATTATATATAATGACCATGATATAACATGCATGCCTTATAACATGATTGAAGACTAAATCAAGGCGACCACCTTCCTAGTGGTCAGGGGCCTCTTTTGAGCACTATATAGTGGTTAAGTCCATGGATGCGCCTCTAGATCCAATGGATGACCTTGTAGATGATTCCCCTATAGATGATCATTCAGATGATCATTCGGTGCTGGTGATAGTGGAGGAAGTCCAGACTCCTAGTTAGGACCTTGTTCCTTCTCCTACCTCTGCCCCTGTATGGATGCTCCTCCTAGTCCTGTCGGGGGCTAGGACCTTGTTCCCTCTCCTACCCCTGCCCTTGTATCAGATGTTCCTCTTGGTCCTACTGGGGGCCAGCTGGCTACGAGCTCTCCTAGGGAGATTGCTGTTACTTCTGATCCCACTGGGTTCCATTGTTTAGTTTCTTCTGGGGATTGGATTGCTAAGGCAGCTAAGGTGGAGGGTGGTTGGACTATGGTAAAAAGAAAGAAAACTAAGCCATCTGCTCCTCCTTTAGAAATGAACCTCTGATTGTGCAAGGGAGGCTCTAAATCAAAGGGCAAATCGTGGGCTCCATTGTAGTATCTGGCTTTTAGTTTAGTTTTTTGCCCTCTAGCTGGGTTTTTGGTTTTTGCTAGTGATAGGCTTTTCTATCACCTTGGTTACCCTTTGTTTGCGGGGGGTGACCATTTTCTCGTTTGTCTGTTGTACTTTTTCTTCTGTACTTATTGAAAATCTTTAGACTTGTACAGGGTTTTAGGCACCCTTCAAAACCTATTTTTCTTAATAAAAAACATGTATGCCTTATAACACATGTGCCCTATACATAATACATTATATTTTGAGGTTTGTCCGAATGCAACCTCAAAATAACATTTATATTTATATAGAATGCATACACACTATTGGATATTCCTACCTTTAAATGCATTAGAATCCACAAAGCCTAAGGCTTGGATTTTTCTTGGTGACCCAATAGTATAGAGGTTTGGAGGATTCAAATAGGCATGAGATGTGTTTTTCACCAAGGATATAAAAATTACAACTTTTGTGTGTGTGCAGTGCATCTAGTTTACTCATAGGTGGATAATAGCAAAACTAACTGACATGATAATTTAGATCTCTTTGTTAGCTATCTAATTGTATAATTCATTATTAATTGTAGCAATGTTAAGCCTTTAATCTCTAATTTATTTTGAATGTATGTATGATTTTATTAGAAACTAATATGTTGTATTTTGGGCATAGCTTTTGGCTCAATCCATGAATTTTACAAGTTAATATTTTAGAAAGTGCACTCCATTCTTATGTTTTTTTATTAGCCTTTAATGATTTCTAGGAGCCACATAAAAATTTCATGTTTCAAGATGTTTCAACTTGTAAAAATTGCTAAAAATCAAATATATATTAAACAATTAGTAGTCTAATATGAGACAAACTATGTAGTGTTAGCTCAATCCTCACTAGAGAGATTGAAAAAATTCAATAAATGTTGATTTTCTAGGTGGAGCACACTAGATAGTATGTTATATTTTTACAGAAAAAATAGGAACACATTTTGTGCTCCCCCATTTTGAGGGCCTATAATTGCACTATTAAAAAAAATGCATGATTTAGAAACTAGATGTAGAGGGCTACAACTCTTGTTCTTGTTACATTTAGAAACTTTGACTCTAATTCTCTTCAATTTCTTATCAAAGGTCATAATTTTCTAATTTCAACAAAGAAGTGACATCTTCTACCTGATTTTTGGTCCCCCATATTTTTGTACTTAACCATAAGTGATCTTTTAATTTTGTGTTGTTTTCTTTTAATTTCCCATGTTCTATTTATAATGTCCTTGTAGAGAACCCAATAGGACAACACAACAATTATGGGAAAAGAGGAATAATTTATTGTGTTTAATAATTAAAGTGAAACACAATATTCAAATACTATTACACCAAAAATTAACTTATCAAAATACATTTCATTAAATGCAAACGAGAACGTTTAACATTGATTAAATTATCAAATCCTCACAAGTTCCCCGACCTTTCTATAGCAACACATAACATACCCAAATAACATTAAGACCAATGTGAACTATACACAAAAAATCATTATGAGTAGATAAATTTGATGTTATAATTGAATAACTCAAAGATCATATGACCAAAATCTAAAATACATTTACTAAATCATTTATTCATTTATATTACAACTAAGCATGGATACTTGTCTACATTACAATTTAAAAGTAATCATTACATCATGGCTACATATACATTTTATATTTTCCTCTTAAAGAAGTAAGCCATGAATACATATTGACATAATAACATAGCCATGATATGGGTAAGTGCACCAATATGGTGTAAAAAGGGAGGTATAAGTGGCCACTTTTTGTCTAAAATTGGGTAAACCTAAATTGTAAAGAGAAAATTGAGGGTCTTGCACTCAACTAAAATATGTGTGAAGAATAAGAATTTTACTCTAAATTTGGTTTCTAAACTACTAAAGTTTTTTTTTTTTTTTTTTTAAATGGAGAAGATTGAGATAATCAAAACCTTCACTACCAAATAATTATTCAAAAATTTTCAAAAAAAACTTATCATAGCTATTTTTGTGCACTTAATAAAACATATGGTTAGATATATAGTATTTTGAAAAACCATTTGGTAAGATTGTATGTAAGCATGAAAACTAGACGTCGTGTATTTTTCTGTACTTTATGTTGAGTAATTTATTTTTTATGATTTTTGAAGTGATTGCATCCTAAAGATTTAGTACATGTTTGTGTGTTGGACATAACTTGCATCAAAATATTAAAAAATACAATCTTCTTATTTTTTAAAGTCCATAGTTCAAGTGTAGAATAATAAGATTTAATTTTTCTTATAATAGCTCAAGTAGATCAAAATTTATTAAAAAAAGGGTATGGTTGTGAGGCTTGTCAAGACACACATAAAGAAAAATAGATTTCACTATATTAGTGGTGTTTAAATATTGAAACACTTTGGTTAGAAAAATGAGAAGACAAACAAGATTATGGCGGTGATTTTATAGATGCTCACTTGATCGTATGTAAACCTAATGAGGATGAAATTGAGAATTGATTTTGAATGGTGAAAAATATTTAAACGGATTGAAATGGAGAAAAATGAGTTTTCAAGCCTCAGGATCATTTACCAACCCTTTTCCAAGCCTAAAATGATCGGCTTTCGGTGTCCATCATAAACCTCTCTTGTTTTGAAAATAAAAAAATCCTCTAGAGTGCAACCACATTTTGGAGATGAAAAAGCATACAATCTTTAGTTTATAGTTCATTCAAGTGTATTTTGGAGACATTTACTCTCTCTCCTTCTCTCAATATTTATAGAAGGCATATGTATTATGGAAAAGTAGAGTTGAACATATAATTTTTCATAATACATATGGATTATGGAGAAAATGTTACGACGGTCAAAACGTGATGGTGTTTTGAAAATAAATTTTTACTTTTCAAAATGCAACGGCATTTTAAAAAACATAAGCATTTTAAAATCTTTTTGTAGCTTTCCAAAGGTTCGGCTTGTCAAAGCCCAGTTTTTAATTTTAATTTTTTGTGAATAACACGAGCACATTATGAAAATGTTTCCTTTTTTAAGGAGGTGGCCACCTTGTTGCACATAATCTTAGTGTTCTTACCCATACAAATCATCATTATAAAGTTTCATAATAAGATACAATATTCCATATAGTCCATATGGACACACTAAGGTGAAGTTGTTTAGGAGAGAAAGCCAATTCACTTAACTCCCAATCATGCTTAAGGAAAAATATTCAAAAGATTTTTCACTCAACCACATGGAACCTTGCAATCCACTCTCTTGAGCTAGGAGCTAAGACAAGGACCTACACTAAGATCAAATGCAAGTAATGAAACAACATAGAATTTCCCATCCATGAAATGACATAGGAACTCTCATGGATACACTATGCAAGGAATTATCAAAAAGAACATCCTATGAAAGAGAAAATATACTAGAGGAAAATCTAAAACATACACGAGGGATCTTCTAGGATAAATGAAAGGGAGTCATCACATGGTTATCTAAGCTCTTCGTGTCCCATCCTATAGCCTCTCTAGACCTAGTTCCTAAGATGACCATAACAAGCTAAATTATAGTAGCCAATTTAACTATTACTTAAATGTTATCATAATAAGAGAAAATGAGTGATAGTTATAATATTTATTCTTCACATTCTCATGAAGGGTAAATACATATTTAACTATAGATTTCAATTCATATAATTGAGAAATAAATCAACATTCCATTCTAAGTTCACGAGAAATACAATTAAAACTACCATATCTATTGCATTTCCATCTCATAGTAAATCTATGTAACTAAAATTCCTAGCATCTAATATAGGGAAGTAAAAAAGTTTAATACATGACTAATACATCAAATAAATGTGGAAACAAGAAATGAGTACCTAAGAGAATGCATATAATGTCCCTATATTGTGAAAGCCTTAGAATTTCAAAGAGAGGAGAAGTATTGCCATGGCTATAACCTCCCAACTATGGACCCTTAAGTATCCCCACACAATATCTATTGAGAAAGGCCCTTCCTACCCTGGGATTAGGCTTGAGAAAACACTATCCTACCACTGAGCATCCTAGTGTTAAGAGTGTCATCTAGTCAGTTGATGAGGATGTGGACACCTTCCATTAACCCATCTTCTAATTGCCAACACTCTAACCTCTAGTGAACCTACAATGATCACACTAGAAATCATGCCACTAACCTACATTGTCCAAGGATTTTGGATGGGCATCATATAATCTTGATCACCCATTTCTCAACTTGACAACAAGATAATATACAAATGGTTACCATGAGCTAAATTACTTATTTAGATTTGATTATTGTTACTGATTTATGTTTAATCTTTCTTGCATAGATATTCCTATTCACAATCTTCATCTTGACCATATTGGTCCTCATGGATGAATTTCTAAGTGATTCCTAATGTGATATCTGGTTTTTGAATATAAACATTTCCATCTTATTATGTCCAAACTAAACTATGACATTACAAATGAGAAATATACATCCTCTTAGATTTATCCATTATCATGCAGGTGCTACACTCATCTCAGAGGTATATTGATAATACCCTTGTACAAGTTATCACTCTTGACAGAGATTTTTTAAATAGGCACAATCATACTCAAAATCTTATCATGGACATTTTCTTCCATTGACATGACGAGTGCTTCATATATATGTTTAGAGGAAAGACAAAAAATGAAATACACAGGATAATAAGAATTTCAAACTCTGGACTACACAAAAGAAATAATGAAGCCTTCTTTGATAGGATAATTGGGTAATTCAAATGCATGGTTTTTGTAAGACACAAAGAGAAACTAGATTATAATTCATGACTTGAATAATGGTATAATTCAACTTGAAAATGAACCTAATTGGTGTTGAATATGTTGGCTCTCTCATGCAAGTCCAATCTTATGTCTTCATCCTATATAGGGATGCTGGATATCTTAACTAGTACTTGGCTGTCTTAGAGTAGTCATAGAAAATGATCACACACTAGCTTGGAAATAAAATAAGCAATGATGAGAAAAATGGCTAATAACAAGAAGCAAAAATGATACATTAAATTTTAGATCGAAATGGTAAGAAGCAATAATAATCCATCACTGAGAGCAAGTGTAGATATACAAAAAGGGTCACAAATGCATGCTCAGTTGCACAAGAATATTCTGAGGTGGCAAGGCATTCATCGAGTCCATTAGTTCAAAAATATGAATAAAATATGATTAATCAAATATAAAGCCCAATTTCATAAAGAGGAAATAAGAAAGCTGGTCACTCAAGGAAAAATAAGTAAGCTACCACCACTGCCCAAAATAATAAGGATAGCAACAGTAATGTTTTCATATTCACAACTTAATATAATGATATTTCATTTTACATTCATGCTTTTATGAGTAGCCTTTATGCGCGCACGCACACACACACACACACATATTTGTATACACTTTATTAGAGATTACACATACATACATGCATGCATGCATACATCATACATACATACATACATAAATATTCTCTGAGGACAAATAATCTCTTTATTACCTTCTCCTTGTTAGATTCAATGCTTCTGATAGCATTGTGTTTTTTCTCCATTTTTGCCCCAATATCTTCAATGTTTGCCACTAGTTGCTGTAATTTGATAGTGAGTGCTTGAATCTCACTCATTTAGCCTTTGATCTAATTATCAAAATCTGATAGATGATTGTATGACATTACACATTATCCATACAATTTCTTTCCTTCATCTATACTCTTCCTTAGCTCCTTAATGTACACATTTAGTGGCTACAAATCATTCCTGACATTGCTACATACTATATCAAACAATGATGAATCATGCTTCATCTAAGCTTGAACTAAAGCAACATCAGACAATGTTGTGAGTTCTTCAACAAAATATTTTTTAAATTCTTTTTCCTTAACCTATAAGTTTGGATTTGTGATAGTTGTGTGAACTTTTCTTTGCATCCTGTCTGGAACTTCATCCAGTGTCTTTTCCAAAGTCTTTACATACTTGTTCTTCTCAAGAAGTTTTCTCAAAGAGCTCATCAATCCTTTCTGATCATCATCATCATCAGATACTACTAACAATAGTTTAATGGTTGATGTTGGGGTAGCTACTGATACTATAATAGGTGTAACTATTGGTGCAACATAAGGTATGTCAACTTCATGCTGAAACTCTACCTTCCTAGATTCTATTTCTAGATGTTTCAAATTGGGAAAGAATACTAACTCTTGCATCACAATCTTTCATTTTAGCTTCAATTCAGAAGTTTCTTCTACTATCTTTCTTTCTTCTTCTTTTCTTCTTTTCTCCTTCTCAATTTCTTTCCTTCTCTCTTCTACTTCTTCCTTAATCTTTTCTGCATTTTTCTTTGCTTTTTCATCATCCTCTTCATTTGAGATAGAATAAGTAGTAATATTGCCAACAATGTTGGACCCATATCCTGCAAAAGGCTTCTCCTTAGCATCTATAGTTATGTGCATACTATCCAATTATATGGATTTAGTACCAATAACTACATGAGGAGGTGAATAATTTTGCTCTGCCTCTTCAACTTCTTCTTCACCTTCAATAGGAGTATTGGCCTCCACATAAACTGGACTTGTTGTTTCTGGGTGCACACTTTCCTTGATGATCTTAGGCATGGAAGTCATTTATTTCACTATGGCTTCTTCGGTTTCCTTCTTAACCTCTTCATAGTTGCCTCCCATAAGAAGAATTTCTCTTCTCTTGGTCCTCACCAAAGGTTCAATACCTTTCAAGATCTTTTCTATGTCTTCCTTTTTCCTTCACAAAATTTATTAATCATATTCTCTCTCAATTTAGTGTTTTCTTCTACTATTCTTCTCTTCCTGTTTATTAATCTATTGTACAAATCTTATGGAATCTTATTTTGGATATATCAAATCTCTTAATCCTTAAAATCATGTTCCTTACAATAACATTTTCTAGCTATCTCCTATCCATGTTACTATACAAACTGTAATATTTATTCAACTAAACAAAACTATCATTATTTATAATCTGCATATTTAGATTCTCAACTTTAGGTTTCCAGGATTTCTTACTAGTTGGTGTCCTTCCTTCTCCAACTGCTTATTCAACTCTTCAGTCTCTTCCTCAGACTCCTCAAACTCATTGATTTGCAGTGTCTTTCTCCTCTTTCTAAGTCCATTGGTGGTCTACTTCACCCTTTTCTTGGGAGATGGTGTTAGTTCTTGCTTAACCTTTACCAATCTCTTTGATTTTTACTTTGCGCAATAGATACATCATCTTTGGATTTCCTCTTTTTCTAACCAATTTGTAATCTAATTGGTTGAACTTGCACAACTGTTGCATAAGGTATAGTAGGCATTTGTGGAGTAAACCCTGCTACTATCACATCTACAAATGGTGCTACAATGGAAACACATGTGACAACACCTTAGATTTCCCACTAGCTTTCATCTCCATTGCTAAACCTCTGATCTCATTGAATTCTTCTCTCGTCATGCCTGAGTCCTTAAGAATGGATTCAATCTTCTTTTCCACATTCTTCTTGATTTCTTTACCATGAAGTTGAGGATTAACTTCCCTTATCTTCTCTTCATAGGTACCCCATCTCAGACATTCAATGTCCCTTTCAGACTGCAGAATAATTTGTGTGTATCCTTCAATTAGTTCTTCACTCATTTCATATCCCATGGGTTCAATATACTTCACTCTAGGTTCTGCTGCATCCATACAAGTAGTGTTAGTCTCGACCATGAAACATATTTCATCTTTATACTTCTCCACAGTAGAGGGAGGGATTCTAGATCTTTTCTTCATCTTAGATTGGAATCTTTTCATCATTCTATCAATGTCTCTATCTCTTACATTCTCTAGTTTTGCCTAGTAACATTGTGTAACCATCTTCATCAAAGACTCATTACTGTCCCAACTTTTCATACCAAGAAACTGCTTGGTTTCATAGGAAAATAAGTGTGTCAGGAAACTGATGCTCTGCCTCTTCAAGAAATGCTTAGTTCAGATAGGATGAGTTACAAACAACTTCTAACTTCAATTTCCCGTCATATGCATCAAAATAATATTCTTCCAAAAATTTATGACAAATTTCTAGATTATTTGCTTTCACAAATGCTTCCTTGAATTCATCAACATATTCTTTAATTTCTTCCTTTTGACTATTGTCTCTACCATTCCCATTTCTTATGTCATTTCTGTTAATCTTTCTTCTACAATTAGGATTCCTATTGAAGTTCCTTCTATCCATTCTGTAGAATCTTGTTGTGTGTTCAAAGTTATTCCATAATTGACATACAGGTGCATTCCTTCTCTAATTGGTTCCATTCTGATTTTTAGGTGCTCTACAATTCCTTGCAATATTTCCAGGATTGTTAAACTTGTAATATAAAAACTATTTCCTTTCACCATTATATTTCTATCCATCATTAGATCTACTTTGTGATATACCTCTTTCATTACCTATAGGGTTAGTATTCCTAATTAACATTCTACTATTCCCATTATTACTATCAAACTTAAGTTTCTTACAATCTACTGCTTTATGTCCGTAACCATGACAATTATAACAATAGAAATTAGTAATAGGTTTAAAAGAATTACCTATGCAATCTCTCTTCATATGACCAACTTCATTTTGTATGAAACATCTACCTCTGAATTCATGTCTAACTTCCTTAGATAATTCATCTTGCTTAGGTTCATCAACTTTCTCTATTTTTTTTGCTTCATCATGTCTCACAGACAAATCAACTAGTTCAATTTCTTTAGATACTTATGTAGTTATACTTGACTTAATCTTACTTAAATCAAATTCTTTAGGGGACTCAACATCTGGATCTAGTTCTTTTCTAATTTCAACTTTCTTATCTAATTTCTCTACAACAAAATATCCAAGGCCTGTCTTATCATAAGAGGGTCTTTGGAAAAATATCCGCTCATCAATTTTTTCACTGCTAGAATAAAGCTCTAACTACTATTTAGCTTGTGTCAATTCTCCTTTCACAATAGCATTTTTTTTCTTCTAACTCAACATGTTCTGTCTTAATAGAGTCTAATTTAGATGATACTTGACTTAACTAGGATCTAAGATCTGCATTCTCAACTTGTAGATCAAGTTCCATTTTTCTATCATCTTTCTTAAGACTTAACTTAAATTCAACAAATTTCAACTCATGCTTCAAGATTTCATTTTCTTTCTTGAGAATTCCTATTTCATCATTGTCAATAATCTGCTCATTTGATTCCTTTTTTGATTTTAGATCATCAATCTTGTTTTATAATTTTCCAATGTAAATTTTTACATCCTCATACCTATCTTTCATGTTATCTCTTTCTTTAGTAAGAAGATCAATTTTCTTAAGAGCTTCTTCAAGGTTTCTCTTCTACAAACTTTTTCCCACAACTAGATATTGTTAATTACTTTATAACTTGCATATGAAAGTAAACAAACAATTTTGAACAATAAATATAACAATACACAAAAAGAACTCATAACACCATTATTTGTTAACTAGGAAAACCCTATCCAAGGGAAAAACCTAATGGGGATGATACCCACAAGATGATCCACTATACAAAAGAATATTATTAAGAATATTGACCTTGTTAGGAGTCTATGAAGTACATATAGTTTCTCAAGTCCTTGTTAGAGGACTAGGCCCTATTAAAAGCCTCAACCCCGAGTTACTTCAACCATGTTAGGAGTTGGTAGATCAAAAAAAATGTATGCAAGAAGAGCCCACTACCCTAACATGCAATATACAATTAAGTTTCTTCACAAGAGTAGATATACATAAAATACTATCTTACTATTGTATCTTGCACTTTCTTTGATCATACATTAGATTTCGCATCACACATGACTAACATATCACTTAAGTTCTCTTCACTATAGTTCACATCACATTCATACCACACATTATCTGCACAAGATATGATCTTTACTTATATCTCACAAATTAATAAATCTCTTCTTAGTTAGCTTTGATGCTCACACACATTTGACCAAATATAAATAACTTTGGGTAAACATCTAGGATGTCAGCCCAACATGATCAAGTAATTATTTTGTTACCAAAATAATTACTTAAGCCATACACTTCAATTAGTTGTCATGCTCTGTTCTGCTCTACTGATTACTCGAACTAGTAATTTAACTGTAACTCGTGCCTTACTATCCATACAAGTCTGTACACTGACATACATCATTGTGACGCTATAAACTATTGATCCTCAACTGTGCATGAACTAACTCGAAGTGTAATGTCCCATTTTAGGACTATTATTTATTTACCTTTTAATTTGTATAAGTTTGATAATTTTATATCTGATATCCTTTCCAGTGTTTGATATTATATGTGTGTGTGTGTGTATGTCATAGAGTCATGTCCTATTATTATTAATATTAATTATATTAATAAGGTAATTATATTATATATTATTATATTAATTATATATGATTATATATTATATAAATTATATGAATCATTTTCTTTGTAATTAATAATACTACTTTAACTTTAATATGCAATTAAGATGTAATTGTCAATAGTTGATATGTGTGTGTGTGTGTATATATAAAATTTATATTCAATAGTATAGTATTTTAAATGTCTAATACACACACGTGCATGCACACACACACACACACACACACACACATGTATAGTTATATGATAATATATATGATATATAATAATTTATATTTTCAATTTGTATACATTATTGATCATTTTAATATTATAAACTTTATATATAATACTTATTTACTATTAAATCATCTATCAAAATTGGTATATCATAGTCCTACCCTCTCAAATTTGCTTGTCCTCAAGAAAAATCATTCATACAAAAGCTCCTTCATAGATACATAATATATTGGCCTAAAAGATTTATGAGATATACATCTTAATGAATAAAAACATGAAGCAGACACAAAGTAGTCACATGAGTGCATGAAAACACGAAGCATACATGATGTAAATAGATGAAGACATGAAGCATACACAATGTAGATAGATGAAGACATGAAGTATACATGATGTAAACACACAATACACACGTTATGCAATTCCTTGATTGTGAACCTACAACCACAAAATCATTAGTACACATTCATATACCTATAATGTCCCCTTTTAGGGTTTCCTTATATTAATCCCTTCACAAGGTATTTATAATCTCAATTTGGAGAATATATAGAAATTTGATCTTAGAGTGATTTATCAATCAAAAGTATAATTCATTATTTAATATATTGCCAATAATATTAATTTATCATTTCTTGAGTATGGGAGGAGAAACTACAATAGGGTGTCTTGTTACCCAATCATGAGCCTCACCATTCTCCCCTATTATTTTTATATCTCTTAGATCATCATCTCCAAGATAGTGCCTTTGTATGATTTACCCTGGGCTCACTTCGTCATAGGATGTAGCCCAATGCCCTTTCTACCACAGGCCTTACCTAGTACCTTTGTATGGCGTCAGCCAACCCATTCCACTTCCAACCTTATCTTATCTTGGAAGATGATGATCTTTAGATAATTTAATTAGTTTTACTCAACAACATTATAAATTTTTAAACCTTCAATTTATATTATTAAAGCATGGAGAAGAAATCTACCTATCCTTTTATTAACCATTTCAAATCTAAATCTCTCTTATATATTGCATGTATAAGTAGATCTCATAATACTGAATAAGTGATATATTAAAGTCTTAATCATGTGGCAAATGAAATCTTACCTCAATTTCCCAGGCACTGATACTTGTTGTTTCGATGATCCATGTGCTTGCATTCACCAATCGCTATGTTATAACCTTGGTTTGTACAACATACCCCACGAGTTTTGGTTAAGCTCCTTACAACTTTGCTCGGTCTTTGATCCATGTCCTTTCTTGTACCAATACAAAGTTTAATGATGATGCCATTTCTTATCCGTATGACCTTCCTTTGTCTAAGTCTTCTTTTATGGAAACTTTGATAGCTAAATATTATACAATGATATTTATGCTCTTATAAAAATATTTCTAATGCTTTGGTACTCCTTACTATTTCTCTAGTCTCATATATCATTGTGTCCTCTTCTGACTATAAAACTCCCTTATATTTCCACATATTCTCCCTTTCTCCTTCACCTTTGGCCGCTCATACCTTTGTCAAAACCTTATTCTAGGTCTTTGTCATTGATATTACCTTTCTTAATTAGTGACTTGCGTCACCTTACATAATATGGTGGGGGCATGTTAATTGGGAAGCCTTACTTCATACATTTGAATTCTTGTTAAATAATTCATTTTACATATCTATTTTGGTCTTTTTCCCATCGGTGTGTACATCCACCTCTTCTCGTGTGGCATCACTCTTTCCACATATAATTCTAGGCTTTACATGTTCATGTTTAGTTTTCAAACTAACACTTTGTTGATGTCAGCTTGAGGATTTGTATAAAGTATATTTTTCATTGTTTTATGTGAATCCTTCCATTCATTGGTTCGTGCCATATTTATGTGCTCATAGAGATGGGTCAAACTAGTAGAAAGCCACCCCTCTTTAATATAGTTGATTGTTGTCATTTTCCTATTAATAGTTATCTTGGTGTTCGACAACCTAGTTAGGTATGTGCTAATATAGGATACTGAACTAAAAACTCTTCATTACATTTTTCTTATTGAAAAAATCCTTTATGCTAGTTTGTCCTTGTTACTATCCAAAATATTCTTGCCTATTCATTATTTACATGATGTAGGCACATGACTCATTGTCCTTCATTTCCTTATGTTCTTCTTTATATTAATACTCATCTTACTTTACTTTACGGTTGAAAGAGATCTGCATGCATATAATGGTTTTGGTTTTTGCCTATACTTGTCAGGCCAATTAATTTCTGATTTTTGGAGACATTAACCATGCATACTATGAAATATATTTCATGCATTAGTGTGATTGCCATGATTTTAGTCTTCTTTGCCCTTTGTTTGAGTATTTTGTTTCATTGCACATACATGCAATTATAATTGATGCTTGGGATTCTTCATTATATTTTATTTTCTTTCTTTCTTTTCTTTTTGTTCTAGTCAACACTCTAGATTGCAAGTTGTTGATCTATACATGGTATATCATGTGGTATGATTTTTTTTTTTTCAGTTCCTTATCCTTGCAGAATATATCGCAAATTAATGTGATTATTAAGACTCCACCATACTCCTTAAACAATTTATACTATTTTTAAAAAATATTTAATTTACTATTATGTTCATAGCAAGGATTACTTTCTTCATGAGAAGATCCAACTAGCATCGTCAACATTATTGGACTTTGCTTCTTTATTTTGAATGTATGTCTTTTCTATGAGCATTTTCTAGATGCAATGTATATGTATATTTGTTGATCATCTCTAGCAATTTGATAATTTAATAATTCTATGCCAGTATAAGTATACAATTCAAATGCTCCATTTCTGACTCTTCAACACAAATTGCTTCTTAGGTATCACATGCCAACTTTACACCTCAATTTCTTCTATGTAGATATATTCTTCACAGGATGGCAAGATTGATACTTTGATACCACTTGTAATGTCCCATTTCAAGGTTGTTATTTATTTACCTTTCAATTCATATAAGTTTGATAATTTTCTATCTGATATCCTTTCCAATGTTTGATATTCTATATATATGTGTATTTCATAAAGTCATGTCCTTTCATTATTAATGTTAATTATATTAATAAGGTAATTATATTATATACTATTGTATTAATTATATATTATATTAATTTTATGAATCATTCTCCTTGTAATTAATAATACTATTTTAATTATAATATGTAATTAAGATGTAATTATCAATACTTGATATATGTGTATATATATTAATTATTTATATTCAATAGTATAGTATTTTAAATATCTAATATATATATATGTATGTATGTATGTATGTATATATACACACACATGTATAGTTATATGATTATATATACAATAATTTATATTTTCAATTTATATACATTATTGATCATTTTAATATTATAAAATTTATATATAATACTTATTTATTATTAAATTATATGTCAAAATGGAGATATCACACAAATTCTGTAATCCATACATATTGTATTTGTCTCTGTACTAGTACAAATTGTCTAAT
Organism: Cupressus sempervirens; assembly: GCA_028749045.1. Classification (NCBI taxonomy): domain Eukaryota; kingdom Viridiplantae; phylum Streptophyta; class Pinopsida; order Cupressales; family Cupressaceae; genus Cupressus; species Cupressus sempervirens. The sequence goes on from CM053792.1 coordinate 797,277,108, forward strand.
ACTTAGAAATTTTTCTAACTCAGATAACATCATGAGATATCAAAAGTATATGTTGCCATAAATGACAACACTCATACATCTACCTAGCTATATTTCCAATAGGGTAGCCAATACCACCACTTCTTTCATTTTTTCCAAACTAAAACTTATATTTCATAGTTTAGTTTTTTAGATAGCCACACATTTAAAATTATTGTAATTTTGATTGTCTAGCTAATTGCTAAATCTCTTCATTGCAACTATGGACAATTGTTCTTTCCTAAAGTGATTCATATAAGTAACACGTAGAGGAAGATTGTAGTTAATAATGCACATTTTGAATATAACATTTTATTCAAGATTTTTACAAAGTCATTTGAATCCACGATCGGAGATGGTTTATCAGTAGTTATTTATCAGTGTGAGACAAATTCTAGTTGAAGACAACTTCAACAGGAAAGCCTACGACTAATTAAGACATGATAGAAACTACAAGATATTATGAGATCATCCACATTATAAAGATAATCTTTTCTTGATATGTATTTTAATATTATAATTCAACTAGTTAGGTCATGGTCATCCTTTGTACATTCTTTCTTGTCTAGGCATCTCATCCCAAATCAAGGTAGTTAGATTTCATACTTGATAGGTTGGCAGTGGATTTGGTGCCCCATTCCTACTCACCTTTTGGCAATACTCTCCCCCCCCAACCCCCTCCTCATCGTGCTCTTGCAAAAAAAGAAAAGGTTTGAGAGTAATAACATATTTCCATGATTTTTCATAGTATCAATTAAATTTCAAAGTATAACATAATCATTTTATGATTTTCATAATATTCATTTTTTTGAAATTTCATGCACAATGATTAACTTGTTGAAACAATTGATTAATTGTTTATTATCTTTGATGTTACAAAAAATTTCATATCATTACCAATCAGTGTATGCCAAGCTCACTCGGGCATTGCAGACAATTTTTTATGTCTATTGAGCATTCCAAAGTTTGCCAAGTTCAGAAGACAATTTCTACCGAGTTCACTTGGGCACTAGAATGGAGATATATAATCAAAAATTTAGTTGCATTAGAAATTAGGTCATCTCATTGTTACTCTCTAACCATTGTAGCAGTGATCTAAATCTCTTAACAAAGTTGGCTTAACAACTATTTGTAAATCCTCTAACAAGGTGGTAGTTCTATTGAATTGTCTAAAGACCTCTAACAAGGCCACTCCTAACAAGATGATTAAATCCTATAATAGGGTCACACCTAACAATGTGTTTTGTAACCTTTAATAGGTTTGGCTCCTAACAAGGCTCACTTCACAAGAGTGAAAATCGGTAACTAGTTGCAATTGGTGGTTTTTCCTAAATTGGATTTCCATGTTAAATCTTGGTGTCAAATGTATTCATGCTATTTTATTTTATGTGTTTGAAAATAAGTTAAAGTAATGGTAATCATAGATAAACATCTAAAGTTTTCATATTAACTATTTATTGAGCATATTCAATATTTACTGAGTTACAACATTTTGTATGTTTGCTGAGCATTAACAAAATTCAGTTTTCAGAGTTTGTTTTTATACTAACATCTTATGGATTTTTGATTTATTTTTGTAGTAACTGATTCACCCCTCCCCTCTTAGTTACTCTTCTTTTATTTCCAACAATTGGTATTAGAGCTTTTGGTGCTTGCAAAGAAGGTTTCAAGGACCTAAGCTAAAGATCAAGATGTCTTATAGAAGAGAGATTCCCAAGTTGAACAAAAACAATTTTGTAGCATGGCAAGGAATTATGAGGTTACACCTGGAAACTATTAGTGATTCAGGTTGTAAATATCTTGATGATGAATACAAAACTCCCACTAGCACATTATCACTTGAAGATATCTATCAGTTGAAGATAATGCTGAAAAGAAGTTGATTGATATTGCATCTGCTTTCAGTTATGCTGAATTTGATAAAGTAAAATACTATAAAACAATGCATGAAATGTGGACCAAACTAAAAGACATTTATGGAGGAGATGATAATGTAAGAAGAGCTAAAGAAGAAATTCTCAAAGGTCATTTTGATCAGATGAAAATGAGAGAAGATGGAAACATTGCAAAATATGTGGAAAGAATCAAAGCAAGTGTGAGCACAATCAAAGCATCTGGAGGAGACATTGATGAAAAAATAGTTGTAAGCAAGGTACTCATGACTCTTCTTCCTATTTATGCAATTAGAGTGTCTTCTATTCAAGAGATGAGACGTGATCCAAATAATAAAATATCTTTGGATGCTCTTGTTGGAAGATTGACAACTTTTGAATTGGATAACAATGATAACTAAGTTCCTAGCTCCAAAGGTATTGAGTCTGCATTTTAAGCTAAATTCTCACTCAAGAAAAAGAAGAAGAAATCAAAGACCAATCAATTAGGAAGTGAATAAGAAGAAACAAAAGAAAGTTTTGACAATGATCTTGGAGTTTTTGAAGCCCTACTTGCAAGGAAATATTCCAAAGGTAGAGGAAAATACAAAGGTAAGGTTCCTCTGATATGTTTTTCTTGTGAATAAGTTGGTCACATTGCTGCAAGGTGTCCAAATAGAGAAAACAAGGATGAAAAGAAAAACAATAAGTACAAAGGCAAGAAGGAATTCAAAAACTACAAGGACTACAAGTACAAAGGTAAGAAATCTTATTTTATGGCTAAATATTTTGATAACAAAGAAGATGAAATGATATATATTACTGTAAAAGATGAATATGATGATGAAGGAGATAAGATGGAACTTATCTCTCATGTTAGAAAAAATTATACATGGATTATTAACAGTGGCTATTCACATCATATGATTAGAGACAAAAAAAAGTTTGAACATATGGAATATTATGATGGTGGTAGTGTGAGATATGGAAACAATGAACCTTGTAACATAAAAGGAAGAGGATGCATCTCTTTGAATAATGAACTTGTATGTGATAATGCTTATTGAGTTGAAGGATTAAAAAATAATCTACTGAGTGTGGCACAATTGAATAACATTGGATTCAAGGTAGAATTCATGGATGAAAAGGCCAAACTACTCAATGGAAAAGGAAATCTGGTTGGATCTGGTAAGCAAACAAAAGGCAATCTATTTTATCTTGATCTTAGTGAAAGTTCATGTTTTATTGCTCAAGTAGAAAAAAGTTGGTTGTGGCACAAAATATTCTGTCATGTAAACTTTGATAATTTGGTTAAGATAAGAAAACACATAAGAGTAAGAGGTATTCCTAGTTTGAAGAAACCTGATATGGGTCTATGCAAAAATTGCCAAATTGGTAAGATGAGAAAGACTAGTTTCAAAAGCAAGAACTATCATTCTGAAGAAGTCTTAGAAATTGTGCATGAAGATTTATGTGGACCTATTGGAATAGAGAGTTACAATGGAGTTAAGTTTTTCATTCTTTTTTTGATTATTATTCTAGAATGATGATTGTAATGTATCTAAAATAAAAATTAAAAACTTTTCAAAAATTCAAGTGGTATCTGGCAAGAGTAGAAAAAGAAATTGGAAAGAAGTTGAAATGTTTGAGATCAAACAAAGGTGGTGAATTCATCTCAAATGAATTTAATGAATTCTACATTGAAAAATAAATTAAAAGACAAGTATCAGCCCCTGGTACACCTTAGTAAAATGGTATAGCTGAAAGGAGAAACTAATTCATCATGGATTGTGCAAGAACATTGATGATAAAAAAGAATGTTGAAATCAAATACTGGAAGGAAGCAATCAACACTGCAGTTCATACTCTGAACAAAGTACAGTTGAAGAAATACTCAAATCAAACTCTTTATGAACTATGGTATGACTACAAACCTAATGTAAGTTACTTGAAAGTATTTGGTTGCAAATGTTATATCTTGAAATAATCTAGAAAAGGAATATTTGATGTCAAAGGTAATGAAGGCATATTCCTAAGATACTCCTACAGAAGTAAAACATACAAATGTTTAAATTTTTTCACTCATAAAATCATAGAAAGTGCACATGTGAGAATTGATGAGTTTGTAGAAAAGAGTGAAGAAGAAAGCAACAAAGAGCTAGAGGATTACAAAATATTTGTTTACTATGAACCTGATACCCTGCCAAACATATATGGAAGAAAGGAGACTTCACCTCATAAGTCCCTATAATCTCCAATAGTTACTAAGTTGCAAATAGTGAAACTTGAGTCATAGTCTAAAGGACCCAAGTTAGAAGCTACTGAGCTAGAGCAAACCAAGTCTGAAGGACTTGAGTCACATAGAATGAGACCCGAGCTAGATACTGAAGTTCATGATGAAATCAGTGAAACTCACTCCAAATCTAAATAACTTGTTTTAGTAAGATATGTCAAAAGGCATCATGCACTTGATCAGATCATTGGAGACAAATCTAATAGAATAATGACAAGAAATAAATTGAAAGGTACATTTTTACTTGCTGAATTTAAACCTAGAAATGTTAAAGATGCATTGGATAATGAAAGTGAGATTAAATCAATGAATGAAGAAATATAACAGATAGAGAAGAACAAAATTTGGACTCTTGTTCCTAGACCCAAAGATAAAATGTAATTGGCACAAAGTGGGTATTCAAAAATAAGCTAAACAAAGATGGATAAGTTTCCAAAAATAAAGCAAGGTTGGTATGTGAAGGCTATTCTCGAGAAGAAGGTATTGATTATGGTGAGAATTTTTCTCTTGTTGCAAGATTAGAAGGTGTTAGAACTTTACTAGCATATGCAGCTCATAAAGGATTTGAAGTGTATCAAATGGATGTAAAATTTTCATTCTTGAATGGAATTCTTCACGAGGAAGTCTACATTGAACAACAGGAAGGTTTTGTAGATCCTAGCAAAAAGGATATGGTCTGCAAGTTACATAATGCATAATATGGACTCAAGCAAGCTCCTAGAACTTGGTATGAAAGACTTCATATTTATTTGATATAGATTGGTTTTCAAAGAGAAAATGATAATAGTAGCTTGCATATCAAAGATGGACAAAACAAAAATATTGTGTTGGCAGAAATATTTGTTGATGATAGTTTATTCATAGGAAATGATGACTTGTGCAAAGCATTTTCAGAAAAAATGAGTAAAGAATTTGAGATGTCTATGTTTGGAGAGATAAAATTCTTTCTTCAATTGCAGATTCAATAGAAGAAATATGGTATCTACATTACTTAATCTAAATATATCAAGGAATACTAAAGAAATTTGGAATGGAAGATTCAAGACTAGTTGGAACTCCTATGTCTACTGGACATAAATTTTTCAAGAATTATGATTCCAAAGAGGTAGATCAGACCACATACGGATCAATGATTGGAAAATTGTAGTATGTAGTGCATACAAGGCCTCATATTGCATTAGCAGTTGGTATGGTGGCAAGATTCTTAGCAAATTCCAAAGAAAATCACATGATGGCAATCAAGAGAATCATGAGATATTAGAAAGGTACTACAAACTATGGTTTATGGTACAAAATAGGAGGCAATTTAGACTTAAAAGTATTTAGTGATGCTGATTGGGTAGGAAGTATTGATGATAGAAAAAAAACTGGTGGTGGATCATTCTTTCTTGGTAAAAGACTAGTGTCTTGGACAAGCATGAAAGAAAATTGTATCTCTTAGTCCATAGTAGAGGCATAATACGTGGTAGCAATAGTTAATTTTTCTAATATTGTTTGATTCAAACAACTGATGAGAGGTATGCAGATAGAGATCAAGGATCCAATAGTTATATATTGTGATAACACTAGTGCAATCAATATATAAAAGAATCCAGTGATGCTTACCAAAACAAAGCACATTTCTATAAAATATCATTTGTTAAGAGAATTGATGCAAGATAAAGAAGTTAGATTGGAATATGTAAATACAAAAGAAAAAATTACAGACATATTCACCAAGCCATTACCTAAGGATGAAATTCTATATCTAAGAGGTAAGCTAGGGGTCATTTCCCTATCTGAAGCTCACTAAATGAAGTTTAGTGGTGCATCAACCAGAGCATGTTGAAGATCAATCCGTTGGTGCAGTATTGATAAGGGCATATTACAAATGAATTAGTACTTAAGGTACATTAATATTCACTAAGCATTATCTTTGGCATGAGATGTTAAAGAGGGAGAAGTTTACTGTCATATCTCATAGATTTTTTTTTTTTTTTTGAAAAACAGGAGAAGTTTTATGTCATAGAAATTTTATAAAGAGATATCAAAGAGGAAGATTGAACTTGGTTTGATATCAAAGATAGAGTTTGCTATCAAAAGAAGTTGTTGTAAATAGAAGTTTTCTAACAGAGGGTGAAACTAAAGGAAAAAGAGTTCACACTGATAGAGGGAGTTCTCATGGATGAGAATCAAAATGAAACCAAGGATATGCTCCTTACTTTATTCTTGCTCCAAAATTTTTATTGCATTATGACATGTGTTTCCATCAATGCCAAAGAGGGAGATTGTTGAAACAATTGATTAATTGTGTATTATCTTTGATGTTACACAATGTCATATCATTACCAATTAGTGTATGCAAAGCTCACTCGAATATTGTAGATAATTTTTTGTGTCTACCAAGTGTTCTAGAGTTTTCCAAGTTCAGAAGACAGTTTCTATCGAGTTCACTTGGGTGCCAAAGGAAAGTTTGTGGAAGATGAGTGTTAACTAAGCTCACTCAGTTAATGAAGGAAATGTTGGATGGAACTAGTGTTAATTGAGCTCACTTGGTTACCAAAGGAACTTTTCAAGTATGCAGTGTTAACCGAGTTCACTTGGTTAACATAGGAAAATTATTTCTGAGTTAGTGTCTACTAAACTGGGTCGACTAATGAAGGATTTTCTTGTTTTTGCATATTGAGTTCAATTGATTTATCTGTTGGTTCTAGTCGAGTGAGGAGATGAATATTAATTATTCTAAGTTGTATTCTAGCCGACTTGAAAATATGAAAGATATAAGGTCAAGTTGAGATTTAGAGTGTGTGTGAATGTATTGAAGATTTGATGATGGTAAGAGGAAGCAATTCAGAAGGATAAGTAGAATATCCTTGTGGAGATGAAAATATATATTTGATCAGGAATGATCAAGTATACAAGCTAGAATTGAGATCTATAATCAACAATTTAGTTGCATTAGAAATTAGGTCATCTCATTGTTACTCTCTAAACATTGTAGCAGTGATCTAAATCTCTTAATAGAGTTGGCTTAACAACTATTTGTAAATCCTCTAACAAGGTAGCAGTTCTATTGAATTTTCTAAAGACCTCTAACAAGGCCACTCCTAATAGGGGGATTAAATACTCTAATAGGTTCACACCTAATAGTGTGTTTTGTAACCTTAATAGGGTTGGCTCCTAATAGGGCTCAGTTCAAAAGAGTGAAAATCAGCAACCAATTGCAATTTATGGTTTTTTCCAAATTGGATTTCCATGTTAAATCTTGGTATCAAATGTGTTAATGCTATTTTATTTTATGTGTTTTCAACTAAGTTAAATTAATAGTAATCACAAATAAACATTTAAATTTTTTATGTTAAGTATTTACCATGCATATTCAATATTTATCGAGTTACAACATTTTGTATGTTTGTCGAGCATCAACATAATTCAAATTTTAGGGTTTGTTTTTGTACTGACATCTAAGGGATTTGGGATTTATTTGTTTATTAACTAATTACCCCTCCCCTCTCAGTTACTCCTCTTTTATTTCTAACATAACTAACATGTCATACAAAATGATAACAAACAACCAGGATTTCCATTTCACATGATCAGATATCTCAACAACTTTACCGGTGAACTAACTTCACATGAATTCTCAATGGCCAGGAACCTATTTTAAATTAAGAAAAAAAATGCAATTTAACATACTCTCCCCTTTGTGTTTCATCATCCTTGATGAATTGTGTAAGCTAAAAAACATTATAACTAAAACCATAAATCCACAATACATTTCATTTAGAGTTCTTTCATAGTTCAAGTTCTATGAAAAATGATGAGGATACTTTTGGAAGATCTCATCAAAATCTTCCCAAGTTGCATTTCCTTAGTATACTAGTCTCACTAGACCTTTAATTGGGTTATATCTCAATTCCACATGTGAAGCTTACACGCCTTGAGTATTATAAGTTGCTCTATTTCTACCACTCTTAGGTCTTGAACCTATAAGAGATTCCAATCAATGACATTCTCATAATGGGTTATATATTTCTTAAGGTATGACATGTGGAACACATTATGCATTTTGGAAAGAGTTAGAAGTAGAGAAATTTTATAGGGTACCAAGTTTTTGACCCCTAACACTTCAAATGGTCCCACATATCTTGGGGCTACTTTGGAGTTTTTACCAAACTTGAGAGTGATTTTCTCTAGTTTAACCTTTAGAAGGACCTTTTCTCCTATTGATAACTCTCTAAGGATTCTCTTTGTATTTACACAACTCTTTTGTCGATCATTTGCCTCCTTCATCCTTTGACAGATGTGAATTACTCATTCCTCCATCTCTAGAAGCATCTTGGGCCTAATGATGATTCAATCTTGAATTCTATTCCAACTCATAGGGCTTTTGCACTTATGCTTGTATAGAGCCTCAAAGGATGCCATCTTAATAGAAAATTGGTAAGAATTGTTATAGAAAAATTCCACCAATGTAAGATACATTTCCCACTAATATTATTGATCCATACAATATACTCTTAGGAGATCTTCTAATGCTTGATTTAGCCTTTTTGTATGACCTTCAGTCCCAGGATGGTAGGCAAAACTGATATTCAGTTTGGTTGCCAAGGCTGAAAATAATGTTTTCCAAAATATGGATGTTATTTTGGTATCTCTATCAGATATAATCTTCTCTGGGACTCTATAGAGTCTAAAAATTTCTCTCACAAACTTGTGAGCAATCTTTGGTGTTCCATCTATTAGGTTACCTAGTATAAAATGAACCATCTTGGTTAGACTATCTAAAACTACAAGGATGGTATTATGTCTATTTTAGGTCATGGGTATCTCTTGAATAAAGTCCATGGTGATTATGTTCCATTCCATTATAGAACCTCATTCAAGTGTAATAGCACAGTTGGGTAATGATGCTCTGCCTTGGCTCTCTAACACTCAAGGCATCCTTCTATGTAATCCATTGTTTCCTTCTTCACTCCCTTCCAAAAATAAAAAGCTTTTATATTGGCCAACACCTTAGGCACTCCATGCTATCTTGAATAAGGAGCAATACAAATTTCTCCTAAGATCATTCTTTGAATTTCCAAATCCTTTGGTAAATACATCCTACCTTTATATCTCAAGAGCCCATCTTCTTCTAATTGGTATCCTCTATATCTAGGCTCTTGAGGATCCCTTTTAAGTACTTGATAGATCTTGTTATGAAGATCAACCCTTGATAGACACTGTAGTACTTTCTCCTTGAGCCTAATGTTTATGACCACCTTGGAAGATATATGCCTTCACCAGCTCAAAGCATATGCTACATTAATTTCTTTACATTTGATATAATTGATCTTGAAGTCATAATTTGCTAGAAACTCTAACCATCTTCTTTAATGAGCATTGATGTTAGGTTAGATTAATATGTACTTTAGTCTACGATGGTCTGACTAGAGTTCAAAAGGATTTCTAGTTAGATAATGCTTCCACATCTATAGAGCACCAGTGACTTCTAATTCTAGGTCATGTAGTGCATAATTACATTCACATTTTTTCAACTTCCTGGGTTCATAGGCAATAACCTAGTCTTCTTGCAATAATACACCTACATATTGACATTAAGGTAAATTGGTCTATTAGTGGCTCAACACTTAGTTAGTTACATTACTACTGAGTTCTACAGTTGCTACTGAGCTTATCATTCATCCACCAGTGTTAACCAAGTGTTTTAGTTGCTATGGAGCTAAATAATCAGTTTAGAGTTCATGGTAAGCTACATAGTGTTTACCAAGCAATTGAGACAGTTTGCAGTATAGCCCAAGCATAGAAGTGTCTACCAAGCTATCTAGTGGAAGTGAGGAAGAATCTAGTGTTAACCAAGCTCTATAGTGTCAACCAAGTTCTATAGTGTCTATTGAGCTCATAGTGTTAACAAAGTGAATCTGGTGTTGATAGAGTCATGCAGTGTCAACCAAGTGATTCAATAGCTACCAAGTTTCTCAATGTTCACTGAGTCACATAGTGCTGACCAAGTCCAAGCAACTTGAAAGTGATTAGTATGGACCAAGATTCAACTTCAACCAAGTGTTAGAGTTTTTTGAGTGTTGATAGTGTTTTCTGAGTATCAGAATGTCATCAAGTTTTTCTTCTGAACCCAAGTTATAGCAGTTGGATTGACTTTGTGAATTATGATGAAATTGGTATTGTAGCTAACTCTAGTAATTAGTTATTTGGATTGATATATATGTAACTCATTATATCATATCCAAGTGTGTAATTAAGAAGGAATATAAAGTGTATGAGTGCAAATTGAAGAAGGCTACAAGCAGTATAAGGGACAATAGAGATTTATCCATCACAACTAGGTGATCATTAGAATACAGGGAATCTCATTCAACAAATCAAAGTTGTAGATCATAGATTAGCCATTGATTCATCCTAATAGGTGCATCAGTCAAATAATTTACTTGGGTAGACTTAACAAACTTTTTCTAAATCTCCTAACAAAGTGCATACTTAATTATAGGTTTGTAAATCCTTTAATAAGGTGGACCTTACAGTCCTTATTTCTCCTAATAGAGAAGATCACCAGAAGTGGTCAATTATAAGCCTTAACAGGTTAACTTTATACTATAGTATTAAAGCTTGTGGGTATCATCCCCACTCTAGTTTTACTTTCTAATTGGAAGGTTTTTGGGTCATCATATCTTGTATCAAAGTGTTATGAATGTGTTATCACTTTCATTCTTTCATGCATGTAATTAGATCATAATAATATATGAAGGATTAATTAGAGAAGTAAGCTAAAGTTTTATTGGTTCTCAGTTCACCCTTCCCTTCTTAGTATCCTAGCCTACCTTATATTTCCAACAATTGGTATCAATGAATTTGGTTCTCACAAAAGAAGTTTAACAACTTGAGATAAGATAAGAGGAAATGGAGGTATATGGGCTAGATAAGGCTATTGAGAATGAAAAGTTGGATCTAGAATTGTCCATTGGACAAATCAAGAAGGAAAAGGAGCAAATCTCTCAATCATTGAAAAGAAGGAAATATTTTGCAGTACAAATGGATGACAATCTCTACATTGAAGAAAGAATTGAAGACTTATGTCTAGAAAGAAATTCAGATGAAGCTAATGCAAAAATCAAAGACCTATTAGAAAAGAATTCCAATCTTCAAGAAGAAGTTAGAAAGATGAAAAGAGAGCAAGAAATCCAATCAGTCAGATTATGTGAAGTCACGAAAGAAAAAGATAAAGCCAAAGAAGTGATAGAAGAAAAGGACAATGAACTTTGACAACTATCCCTTCAACAAGAAGGCTTCATTGATCAACTCAATGATGAAAATCAAGAGCTTATCAATCTAATGATAGAGAATGAAAGACTGTAGAATGATCTTAGTATTGAAAAGTAAAGCAATGAAAGAATGATGAAATCTCAAGAGAGTATGAATCAATTAAATGAGAAAAATCTATATAGACACAAAGGAAAAGTTGGATTAGGATATAGAGAAAAAGATGAATCATCTCAACAAGGAGCTCAAAACAAAAAAAGATCTACTTGCAATCATTGTGGTAAGATAGCTTATACATCAAACAAATGTTAGAGAAATGGTAAAGAAATGTTTAATGGAAAGTGTTACATTTATAACAAGAATGGACATAGAGAAAGTGAATGTATAGAGAAACCTAAGTTTGAAGGAAAGTATCACAATTGCAACAAACAAGGACACAAATATTCAGAGTGCAAGACCAAAAAGTGGAATCCAGTAGAGCAAATTATGAAAGCAATATTTGAATAGGATTACAACACATGGTGTAGATGTCACTACTGTGGTGAGTTTGGAAACATTGGCAAAAATTATGTGAAACATCACATGAGGGAAAGAGATACTACAAATAGATGTTTTATTTATATAGAACTTGGACATCTTGTCAAGAATCATATGAAAAAAAGAAGAATTGAAGATGAAAAGAAGGCCAAAGATGATAACATCAAAAAAAAAATGAGGTAGCAATGGGTGCAAAAATCTCCAGAGAATGCAAGCCAAAGTCCTAAAATTGTTGACACCCAAATCAACACCATTTCAACTTAGTTCCCTATGGAGATCAGAATTGTACTTTAGAAGAAGTCATCTAACATTAGTTCTAGCTAGCAAGTAGAAAGATCTATATCAGCATTCAAGATGTACAAGGATCACCTAGTGATGATGAAAACTCAAGACCTTACCGAGCAAGCTAGCGTTGCATATCTTTTTAGGATGTAGAAGCTAAGTTGGTGACTCTCCTAAGTACCAAGTTCAAACCAAATGGTGGTAATCTTATCGAGTTCAAAGTTCTCTTAGATGGTAGTTCCTATTGAGTTAGGAGACCTTACTAAGTTGAAGGTGTCTTTCAAGCATTAAAGACCAAACCAAGTGGAGGACAACCTGTCATTGAGAAAGTATGCATACAAAGCATTAATGGTGATCGAAAAGAAGAAATTCATTAAAAGAAAGAAATCAATTGTATTGTTTCATTGTGCATTATAAGAGCATAGAGTGAAGAGAAAATTCAAAGCCTTTGAGCAATTTAAGCAGTTGCTATTGAAGATTTTTCCGTATTCAAAACCCTCCCGAGTGATGACACCTTCAAGAAGCAAGGTCAAGAAAGGTTTGGAAATGTTGGTTTGTGGAGTGGATTGCAAGGCTCTTGCATTTAAATTGAGTACAAAAATTGCAAAGAGGCTAGAACCCATTGGAGCACAATCATATATTCCAAAGGTACTTCTTGCCACAAAATTTGTTCATTCTATCACTACTCTATTTAGGAGCTTGGAACCCTAGAGATGAATGAAGTTTTCAATGAATTATGTATGAATGGTATTCTCAAATCAGAGCATAAAAATTTGGAGACAAAGGGTTTAACAAATATTCTGCATATGCTAAAGGATTTTCAAGTGAAATGGATCAGATTTATCTTGAGCCATGTTCACAATGGACAATTATAGTTAGATCATCCCATTTTGATAACCATGAAGATGATACATAAGATTATTAGATTGTCCATGTTGAATAAAGAAAAGGCCACTAAAACCCTTGGTTGGGTAGAACTGACAAAGTGAACTCTTGCTAAGTGGGATGGAAGAGACATGAAGCTAACTGGTGTGACTGACATAGAATTAAAGTTTGACATCCATGTAATTTCTCACAAAATCTACAGCTCAATTTGGTGGAACAATGTATCGTGTGGAGCGGTTGACCTAGCATATATGGTTGTGAAGAATAATTTGTCTTTCAACCTTTCTAAGTTGTTGCTGAATCAATTCAACAAGAACATGGAGAGTGTCTGAGTGTCAAAGAACAATCCATGTAAGTTTGGTTCTCTCTTCACATGTTTATTCTTTTATGTTCAAAAGTTTTTCCCTTCTAAATGAACTATAGTATGGAAGAAAGATACTCCAATGCTATACCAAATCAATGAATTCATTGCAGAGATGGGAGAAAAATTTGATAACATCATGGACAACTATTTTGAAAAATTAAAGGAGAAAATGCAGTGGCATGGATTAAGCCTCTAGAGTATGAGGTTAACATAGATGAAACTAAATATATCGTTGAGGCTCTATTAAATGAGACTATGGATCCTAAGGCAACTTATTTTAGAACATATGATGAGGCTAAGGCCAAAATTGAGCTTGAGATCAAGCTAACTCAAGTAGTTAAAAAAGGAAGGAAGAGGATATAGAAAATAATCAAGAATACCAAGTCATCAAGTTATACTCTCATGATTACCAAGGGTAAAAGAGATGATGTAGAAGATGAAGATGAAGAGGATGAAGCAGAGGAAACTGAATATAAGGAAGAGGAGCTTCCCAAGAAGAAGGGGAGGGTTATAATAACCAAAATTTCTAAGTCCTCCCCTGCAGTATTTACAAGAAGAACAATAAAATCAAAGAAGCTGAAGTTGGGTGAAGATGAAGCTAAACATATTATCTTTAAGAGGTTTTCACCTACCCTTCAAGAAAGATCGAAGAAGATGGAAGAAGTAGGCATGACATGTTTTAAGTCTCTTAAGCATGAGACTAGAAATAAAGAAGAGAAAAATAAGAATGAGGAGACCTTTATGGAAAAATTGGGTAAGTGAAAATACTCACCTTATGAGCTTTCATAGCAAATTCTTGATGAAGTTTTGAAAGTAGCTAAACCTGGATGGGATAGTGCAATGAAGACTACTAAGGACAACTATGAAAAAACCTTGAGACAACTTATGCTAAGTCTCAGTGAGAAAGAGGTGAAGAAATATTTGAAGCAAAATTAGAAAAAGCTCACTCTCAAATTTAATACATGTCTAATACTTCTTAAAGACATGGAATCTATGGTCAAGTCTACTACTACCACATGAAAAACATCTACGGCTTGCACAAACTCAATGACTTTGTTGTGCATGTTGATGACAAATATAGTGAAGATGAGGATGCAAACGAAGAAGTAGAAATAAAGGATGATGAGATAGATGATGTTAATCTTGATGATGAGGAGGAAGATCAAGAAGCCACTAGAGGAAGCCTTCCAAAAATATAGAGTATTGAAGAATCTAATGTAGAGAAGATTGCAATACAGATTATGACTTCCTTTCCTTATTCTCCAAGCAAAGCCTTAGTGCAATTAGGCTTAGAGAAGGCTTCTACTGAGTTGGTTGTGGTTATCACTAGATCACCTTGTACCCAACCAATGTCTAGATCTATATTGTCAAGTGTTTCATTGACTGAAGTACCCAACCCTTCATCTACTGAGTAGCTAGTCCCTCCAACATCAGGTTCTACCAAGCAACAATTAGGTACAACTATTCCGTTTGTCACTACATTTATTACTATTTATTTATTTCTACTATTGTTTCAATATCAAGTGTATCCACATCTAGTGCAATGATAGTTGAGACTCAATCTCTATCGAGCATTGAAGTTCTCAATAAGGAAAATAAAATTGTTTCATCAATAATTTCAAAGGAAAAGGGTAAAGAGAAAAAAATTTGATCTGGACGAGGATATTGTTATTCCAAATTGGGATATCTCTATCCTCACTCTTGATCAAATGGATACCCTAGGAGAACTTTTGAAGAAAAGGGATAAGCAACAAAAGTCTAGAGAAGAGAGGAAGAAGGAAAATCAAGTCCTTGAGGACATAACGAGCATATTTTTTAATGCTTTGAGTATTGAGGTTGATAGCAACCAACATATTCTAGAGTAGTTAGCTGATATTACTCATAAGTCCAATGAAGAATTGAATGGACAAGAAAAACTATTGTAGAGAGCTGAAACAAAATTTGAAAATAAAGTGTTGGAGAAAGTAGCACTAAAGATTGCTATAGATCAAGTAGAACTATCTAACATTCTTGCTACAGTAGAAACATTTGTCAGTAATGTTGTTTCTTTATTTGTCAAATTTAGTGACACATCTATCTTTACAAAGGAGATTAAAGATAAATTATCCAAGATAGATGAGGATATGAAGGCAAGTGAACACTAGCTATCACTTGATTCGAGTTATAGTTTTGGACACTTTGTAAAGATCATATATCATACAAATCTCCAAGTAGATTTATTGAGGGAAGAAGTTAGAATTAGGGCCACACTTGTAGAAATTCAAGACATGATTCTTCTAAACATGGATGCACCAAGAAAGAACATTGCACATGCAAAGACTCTCATCCATGACAACAACTTCTCCATAGTTGACCACATGATGGAACTGTCAATAGAAGTATAGATAGCCTTGCATGCAAGTAAGGTATTGCAAGAGAAATGGGACAAGACTATGGTACTAATCTTGAAAGTACATATTGATTTCTTGTCACATTTTGGTATTAACTTGTAGATATTATAGACCTTTGGAATTTATGTCAAAAAGGGGGAGAAGTAAATATGTTTAGGGGAGAAGATATGAAAGAAGAAGATCATCTATATGGAATATTATTAATAAAAGGGGGAGAAGAATATTATACTCTAGATATATGTATATAGGATAGATATATCTATGGGGGAGTAGTATAGTAATATGTAGATACATGTACAGATAAGTAGAAAATATATTTACAAAAGAAATTTTGAAAAAAACAAAAAAACAAAGTAATTTTCTGAGCTACAATAGGAGGAAGTCAAAACTAAGTTAAAGACATAAAATCTTGATAAAGGAAGTTTTTGACTTATTCAGATTTTTGGTTTGATACGTGTTTTTGTCACTAATGCCAAAGGGGGAGATTGTTGACATTAAGGTCAATTTTTCTATCAGTGACTCAAAACTTAGTCAGTTGGTTACATTGCTACTAAGATTATCATTCATCCAATGGTGTTAACCAAGTGTTTTAGTTGGTACCAAGATAAACAATTAGTTTACAATTCATGTCAAGCTACAAAGTGTTTACCGAGTAGTTGAGATAGTTTGTAGAATAGCCCAAGCATAACAGTGTCTACTAAGCTATCTAGTGGAAGGGATGAAGACTCTAGTGTTAACTAAGCTTTGTAGTGTTAACCAAGTTCTATAGTGTCTACCAAGCTTGCAATGTTAACAAAGTGAATCTAGTGTTGAATAAGTCATGTAGTGTCAACCAAGTGATTCAACAACTATTGAGTTTCTCAATGTTCATCGAGTCAGACAATGCTGATTGAGTTTGAGCTACTCAAAAGTGATTAGTATGGACTAAGCTTCAACTTCAACTAAGTGCTAGGGTTTTTCACGCATTGATGGTGTCTACTGAGTATCAAAACATCACTGAGTTTGTCTTCTAAACCCAAGTTACTGCAATTAGGCTGAATATGCAAATTATGATGAAATTGGTATTGTAGTTCACTCTAGTAATTAGTTATTTGGATTGATATATATATATATATATATATATATATATATATATATATGTGTGTGTGTGTGTGTGTGTGTGTGTGTAACTCATTGTATCATATCCAAGTTTGTAATTAAGAATTAATATAAAGTGATACACGCAGTATAAGGGACAACACATATTTATCTATCACAAATAGGTGATCATTGAAATACAAGAAATCTCATTTAGCAAATGAAATTTGTAGATAAGAGATCAACAATTGATTCATCCTAATAGGTGCATCCATCAAATCCTTTAACCTAGTAGACTTAACAGTCTTTTGCTAAATCTTTTAATAGGGTGCATACTTCACTGTATGTTTGTGAATCCTTTAAAAAGGTGGACCCTACAATCCTTATTGCTCCTAATAGGGCAGATCACCAAAAGTGGTCAATTGTAAGCCTTAATAGGTTAACTTTATACTATAGTACTAAAGCTTGTGGGTATCATCCCTATCCCAATTTTACTTTCTAATTGGAAGGTTTTTGGGTCACCATATTTTGTGTCAAATTTTTATAAATGTTTTATTGTTTTCATTCTTTCATGCATGCAATTAGATTATAATAATATATGAAGGATTAATTGGAGAATTAAGCTAAAGTTTTATTGGTTCTTGATTCACCACTCTCCTCTTAGTAACCTAGCCTACCTTATATTTCTAGCACTACCAATCCCTCTCATGACACATAAGCTATAACTACAAATTGTCCCATAGGATCAAGTACCCTAAGTACTGGTGCATTAGTTAATTTATCCTTCAAGTCCTCAAATATTTCTTGGCATTTATTAAACCAAATAAAATTCTTCCCTTTCCTTTGAAGCAAGGTGATAGGGTATGTGATCTTGGAGAGATCTCTAACAAAATTCCTATAAAATATTTCTAGGCCCATGAAACTCCTAACCTCTGGAACATTCTTAAGAACTGACCATTCTCTAATTTCCTTGATCTTGGTAGGGTCCACTACAATTTCTTGGACTGATATAATATGCCCTAGATACTAGATTTCCCTCTGATGAACTTGAATAGCTTCCCATAGATATTATGTTTCTGTATCCTCTATAAGACTATCTCTAGATGCTTCTAGTGTTCTTCATTATTTCAAGATTCAATGAGAATATCATCAATAAAAACTACCATATTTTTTTTACAAACAATTGTGGACTATGTTATTCATGAGATTCATAAAAGCCATCTCAGAATTGGTTAGCCCAAAGGGAAATACTATGAAGTCATAGTAGCCATAATGGGTTCTGAAGGCAATTTTTTGAATGTCTTCTTCCTTGATCTAATAATGGTGATAAAAAGATATTAAGTCAAGCTTGGAAAATACTATTTGTCCCCTCATTTGGTTGAACAGATTGTTAATTATGGGAAGTAGATACCTATTCTTGATGGTGACCTTGTTAAGCATCCTATAATCTATGCACAACTTCATAGTTCTATCCTTGTTGAACAATACTAGAGCTCCCCAAGGTGAGACACTTGGTCATATGAGTTTCTTATCCAATAGATCTTACAACTAACTTGTAACTCCATTAATTTGGTAGTGGTTATTTGATAGGGTGCTCTTGATATGGGCTCTACCCCAGGTACAAAGTCTATAGTGAAACCAAATATCCTAGAAGGAGGTAGGAAGAGAATTTCTTCAAGAAATATATCTTGGGAATTTATGAGATATGGGCATCTTTCTTCAAAAGATTCCTTCATTCTTTCTCTAACCTCCACATCTTCAAAGATGTAGTCATCCTAATAAGTGGTTTCTAAGGGATCTCTCAAGTCTTCTATTTTTACAACGAAGATTTCACACCCATTTCCTATACATATTTTAAGCTTCATGAATAAGATCTAACAAGATTTTACCTCATACATTATTCCTTGCATTTTTACTAGGTTTCCTTGACCATCTAGACATTCTACAATTTGGCAAGACAATCCACTTTTTCTTTGTGCCCATCCAGTCAATTTATCCCCATGATGATATCGTAAAATCATAGAGGTTCTACATACATATTAACCTTAGTAGTTAAGTTTAGAAAGTCCATTAGAGCCTCAAACAAACACTTCTCTACTCTAGCTCTTTTCTAATTTGCATACTCAATGGTCCAAGATTTTTCCATAAATCTAATTCTCTTAGGAAATCTACTCATCAATTTTGGGGAGATAAATAATTCTGCTGCCCCTGTATAAATTAATATAGAGATGGAATTTTCATGAATCTTATCTAGAGTTTTTATAGGGCCCAGTTGCTGTTCATCCTGATGGTTATCTAGTTCTACATGAATCCTATATTGATAGGCTACGTACTAAGGAGGTAGTGGGGCTTGTGGCTACTAGTGAAATTATTGGGGCATTGGTTGGCATAATGGTCCCTACCACAAGTAAAACATCCCTTAGGTGGTCCCTTCTTTTCATTCCCCTTTTTACTACCATTATTACTAGAGTTACCTTAAACTCCTTAATGTTTTTTTCCCTTGAATTTTGGTTTGCTAGGCTTGAAGTTCTTAAAACTCCTTTTATGCAGCCTTGGGTCTGAACAATCAACATTCCAACTAGTTTTCATTTTGTTGTCTTTGATAGAATATCCGTCTTGGTTTTTTTTCTCTTGTTGGATGACTCTCTCAAGGGATTCCTCCATGGTTTATGGAGTGAAGATATCCAAAGGTCCCCCGATCCTATTTTTTAAGCCCATGATAAACTTTGTAACTTTAAGGTTTTTTTTTTTCTTGCTGATAAGGGGGGACATACTTTAGTAAAAAGGTGCATTTCTCCTAGTACTTTTACAAAGTCAACTCTCCTCTCTTGAGATTATGGAAATCTAACAATTTTTGGTCGTAGAAGGTTTGGGGCAGGCATCAATTTTTGAAAATGGAGATAAACCTATCCCAAGTGATTTTTGTAATCTTAATGTTGAACTCCATTTTGGTGTTTCCCATCAAGTCTCTACTTCTTTGGAGAGATGATATACCCCATATTTCTTTGGATATTTCATAAAACCTCCTAATTTTAAGATATTATTACATTTTGATTTACTAGGCCTCAATGTCTTCACTAGTCTTGGAGCTTGAGAACCTAGGGCGTTTGATCTTCTTTATTTTGGTAGATAAGTTGCTGACTATCTCCTATTTCTTTATTTTAGAAGGGGTTAATGAAGCTTGAATTTCTCTTTCACTATGGCCAAATTTAGCAGGTTCAGTCCTAGGAGGTAGCAAGGCATGAGTCTCCTCCTAGCTTTTCCCAATATGGGCTGCTAATTCATTCATTCTCTTTTCCATATTTTCTAGTTTTTTTTGCCTATCTCAAAAAATGTGGATCAACATATCTGAGGAGTTTTGAGGGTTGGCCCCAATGGTCACCTCATTTTTATAGTGCTTCCATTTCTAGCTATGGTTTAATTTTTTTTTTGATGGAGGTCCTCCATGAAATATTTGTAGCTACCCAATACAGGAGCACAAGCCTTATGGTTGAACCTCTTTAGCTAAGAGCCAATGAATATGAAGTATCCATTTCACTAAATTGACCCCATGTATGATCCCAACCTCATCCCTTTTCAATGTTAGAGCCACACACTTAATGAGACTTGAACTTTGGTGGGCTCTTTAAGAACATTTCAACTTCAGCGGTAGGCCAAGGGCCCATTGGCATAGTTTAAGTTTGAGTTTCTTGAAATATATAATTATTTCCTAATCAATATTATGCTTTCATTTGTTTTCAAAACAAAATGTCAATTCTCTAATTGCTAATTTTTATTGTTTTAATAGAACAAAAACTTGCATGTTGCAACTACAACTACATTATTTACAAAATTTTCTCTTCCAAGGACAAAAAAAAACAAATATCTTAAAATTGGACTTCCTATTCTTGGGTATTCTATCAATTTTCATCTTAGGTCTTATCTTTCCCCTTACATGGTTTATGATAAATCATAAGTGGATTGGTTTTCTTTGCATTTCATACCTCAAAAATTTTGTTCCTCATTATTGCCTTTTTGGAAGGAGTGCACTTGATCCTCTCTTTATTGATTTTCTGCAATTCTTGCGCTAAGGTTTCATTACCCTTGGGTGTGGAACGATAGTAATCATGTCTCAACATGTTCTTAATCAAGAAGAATAATATGGGGTACCAATATTTCTTGTGAGGAGTCATTCAGGTGTACATCCCACTTAACATTCAAATCTATATTTTTTTCTTTCTTGTTGGTTAAAAGTGTGATGCGCCCAAGGTTCAAAGTTGAACCTAATGCTTTGATATCCTATGTAACATGCTAAATTTCAGTAATCAATTTAACCATTAGTTAAATGTGATCATAATCAGAGAAAATGAGTGACAATTATAATAATTATTCTTCACATTCTAATGAAGGGGAAATGCATATTTAACTATAGCTTTCAATTCATATAACTGAGAAAGAAACCAACGTTTGAATTTTAAGTTCACAATAAATAAAGTTAAAACTACCATATCTACTATAATGAAGTAACATAATTTAATACATGATTAATGCATCAAATATATGTGGAAACAAGAAATGATCATCCAAGAGAATGTAGATATAATCCTTGTGTTGTCCAAGCCTTGGGCTTAACCTTTGAACTATGAACCCTAAGTATCCCCACACAATCTCTATCAAGAAAATGCCCTCCCTACCCAAGGACTAAGCTAATTGGGACACTACTGTCCTGCCATTGAGCATATTGATGTTAGAGTTGTTGATAAAATGTTGAACACTCCTCTTGAGATTAATGACAAGGGCTTAGCTTCCTTCTATGTACTATAAGTTGAGTGGTTGTATCAGGAATTGAAAGATTGAACTTTTGGTGCAACAAAAACCCACTCTAACAAGTGGTAATAGATCTTGGTCACATGTCTGAATCCTCTGAATCCTGGGTAACATTAAGGGGGAGATCATTGGAAAAGTGTTTAGCCCCCCCCTTGGGATTTGTGACAAGGGATTTTTTGGTCTAATTTTTTACAAAGTAAATTTCTTCTAGTCTTGGTATAAAAAATCAGAATCGATTCCATTTTTTTCCTACTATGGTTTTTGGTTCTTTGGCCTTGCAATTTTAAATACCTCTAAAAAACTTGTCAAACCCTAATTATTGTATTCTTTTTGACCTTATTTGAGTGTGAAGCCTTTCAAATTTTGAATATTCCTTGACCTGTTTAAATCTTTTGTGCCCCCAAGTGCCTTTTACCCTTTTTGTTTCCACCTTTTGATCTTTATAAGATCTACGGCTATCACATCATTGCTATGTGAAGATGCAAGTGTTTTAATGATAGTGACATAGCGACTGCCATGAAATTGACTAGTGATGTCATAAGTGGAGGGCTGATGCTGGGAAATTACATTGTTTCAGAAAGGTTCACTCACATGCTTCATGTCAAATTGTTAGAACCAAATGTAATGAATTGCAAATAGTGTCACTAGAATCTAGTTTTTTTGATGAGTTACAATGTAATGATTAGAAAAATTTTACATCTTGTTATTAGTGACATAGTGCCTTATTAGAGAATGTCAAGGATGAAAGATTTTCAAAAATCCAGTGGCCATGAATTTCCCTAGTAGTATTGTGGATGTGCATTTTTATTACTATGTCAGAGGTATTGATTATGGTAATCATGATTGACAAGCAAGTATTTTTCCAGCACCAGATTTCAACTATCTTCATGAGGTCACTATGTCACTATCAGAAAAATAAAGGATCTCATTGGTAGTGACATAGTGACTTGATGAGAAATGGTTTTGTGGCAGAAAAACTTCAAAGGTGGGTCCCCAAATCTTCTTCATCAAAAATGAACCATGTAATCTCCTAGACATGGTGGCATCCTACTGGAAACATGTATGCACTAGAATTTTTAAGAACTTTGAAGGTCACTATGTCGCAATTGAAAAAAATCTTTGCGCCTCGCCAATAGCAACATAGCGCCTAGCCTAAAAATGTGCAAGCAATAGGACCCAAATTACGTGAAGTCACAACAAAGATTAGAATATTCAAATTATTTTCTAGTTTAATAGGATATTTCCACATCATCAATACCATGGACCCACACCGATTTTAAAAGTCAGATGAAAGACAATGACTATTCGATTGAATAAGATCAATGATCATCTCCAAGTCACTATGGAAACTTGTATGCTATTTAATTAATGTGACATGGTGACTGAGGGACCCACCATAGTTATATGGATGTAATGTAGTTTCCTTTCCTTTAGATCAAGTCTAGATCTATGCTATTGCTTCATCGCTATGGAGAGTCGCTTGAGTGTTAAGGATAGCGACATAGCGAGTAAAGAAAAGGAATAGGGGACCCACCATAATTGTATTAAGTAATGAATCAAATGTCCACCACTCGATCAAGATGGAATCAATGGTTATCGCTATATCACATAGGCAACATGCTCATTCTTTATGTATAATGATGTAGCGACTTGGCAATATGTGTCCTCAAGGATTAGTGGATCCAGTTTGAAATGCCAACAGTGAAGGAAAAGTACAGGTGGAGAATTTTCATTGGATTGACTGCTAGCATGTCAAGTAGAAAATGAGTCATCCCTAATTTTGCTCCTGGATCATAGGATTTTTTGAGATCAACAGTGTGAATTTAAATGTAGAATGTGGTGCCACTCCGTTTCCCTTATAGTTCATTTATGAGGAATGAAAGCTTCATGTGCGAGAAAAAAACAAAGTATATTACAATAGATCTAACCATTTTCATCCCACACAAACAAGATTTCAAGCTTCCAAAGTAGAAGAAATTAGTGAGATTTTGTGCTGAGTTTGATCAAAATGTAAAGCAATTTCCCATTGTTCACAAGACATTGCAAGATTATAGAGAAGAGAAAGTAAGAAAATCAAGTAAGTTCCCATATACTATAACCTTTGTAGCAATTTAGTTTTCTACAAACTATATCTAGTATGCATCCCAAGAAGGTTTTCTCTTGGCAAGAAGATTATTTGGCCAGGAATATCCATGATGACCTGCTTGAATTACTCCTTGAGTCTACTACTAAAACTGTGAAAGTGAAAAAGTTAACCTCGTTAAACCCTAGGCTCAAAATTGTAGATGGGTTATATGATAAGGGGAATTGGGTCAGGGATGCCAAAACTTCCCAAACTGGTCTCTATTTAAGAAATGGTTTTTTGAAAGGAATTTATTTGCCCCACATGCCAATATCTGGAACTTTGACTTAGGAAAGTTAGTAGTTCCAAGAGTTTTTATGGATTACAACCTTCTAGAAGTTGTCGCAAAAAATTATGATCAAGCAATCAGAGTGGTGAGAAGAATTGATGGTGAAAATTTGATCACAATCAACCTAGAGGAAATTTGAGAGGTATTTGGTTTAGTGCCTCTGATAGATTATCATGTGCCCATCAACCTACAAGAATTAGGGAAAGAATATGTGTTAAAGAAGGATGCAATTAGGTAGGGTGCACTGAGGACACATATAGGAAAAAATGGAAATTTGCTAGTGATTACAACATCTTCTAGGGAACCTTTCAAAAGGGCATATTTCAATACCAAGGTTGTGGAGGCATACAAGACTTTATGTAGAGTTTTTGGTGAAGATGAAGAGGATTTTATGCCCATAGGTTTTATGTATATGATCACTCATATTTCCTCTTTTGGTGTGGATATTATTTTTGAATTTGCCTCCTATTTAGCAAAAGAAATTCACAATGGCTTGGTTGGGATTGCAAGAGGCTAGGTGGAGAAAAATTTTGGTCACTATTCTTTGTTGATGCATATGCTTTTGTTCAAAGGAGTAACATATTTTGGTAAGGAAATGAAATTGAATAGAGAATAGGATGGGGAAGCATTGCCAATCTAGTTATGGAGTGCAGATATGACCTGGGAAGCAGAAAGACCTAGGTTTGTCAAGTTTGATAAGTACTTTGCTTCAAAGTTGAGGTGCCTATTATTAAATGACAATCTTAGCATACGTAAGGCATTGGTAAGTCTTATTAGGCCCCTGGACAATCCTGTTGGTTTGAAAGTTTCATATAATTGGGGAGATATCATCCCATACTCAGTTTCAATTGCATTTAGGATTTATGGTTTTAGAGAAACTCCTCATGTATTACCTTACCAAGTGCCATTAAAGGTAGGGGTAGCTGAATTTTTGTGGTAGCTACGAGGATTAGAGGAAACTTATTTGTTGAAAAGGCGAAGAGAGTCAATATTCCCAACTTGCACTGTAACCCACCAATTTGTGATCACAAAAGGGGGTTAGCTTTCTCTACATAAAATATTAGATCAATACAAGATGGCTATCTCTCATCCCCATTTTTGTAATGCTGAGGGATTCTATAACTTGTCCTTTCAACATAGAATCAAGCTAGGAAAAATTGATCATGAGTCATATTTTCCTGAAGACATAATAAGAAATGAGTTCTCCTTGCAAGAACAAGAAACTATGAAAGAAAACTTAAGAGTGTTCTTAAGGGTTTTAGATTTTATTCATTATTGTGATGACAATTATAGTCCTCTGGGTAATGCCATCACAGAGGTAGATAGAATAAATAAGCTCATGATTGCTTTCCCTAAAACAATGAAAACTATGAATGAGAAAAATATTTTTTTTATTAATTCTTATCCAGATAAGGCTAAGGAGATGATGAGGAGACTGAGATTCACTCCCAATCTAGTGTTAGAACAATTGATTTTCCAGAAAAGGCTAGGGTATGATATCATTCGAAATAAGAAGACCACTATGGATAAAAGTAAGCAAATAGTAGAATCCAGTAGTGTTGTCTTGGAAGAAAGACCCACTGAGCCCTCCCCTAAGAGGTGAAAAATAACAAAAGATCAAGGTCCTCATATTGAGGAATATTCACCTACACAATCCCCTCTGAGGATTGAAGAGGAACAACTTACTAGAGTGTAAATTGAACAACTGGGGTCACAAGGAGGAGTTTTCATTACTTAGGCAAAAATAGATGAAGGAAACCCCTAGGAGCCTCCTATGCCAAGCCTAGAGTTGACAGTAGAAAATTTTAAAGGAAAGGAATTAGACCCCATGGTAGAGCAAGCTAGTTAACAATTTTTGTCAGATGATAGTTTTGTCAAGTCTAGAGCTTTCCACCAGTTTGCATGGAGAAAAAACATAGGGAAGTATGAAGAAAGATGTAATAAGTTAATAAAAGAGCATCCAAAGTTAGAGGAGGTAGCCTTGAAAAATCAAGTAAAAGAAAAGATGATGCAAGAATTCCAAAGTATAACTCCTAAAGAGGGGAGGTAGATGGTGAGAGCATTAAATATTTTATTTCTACCCAATTGGGACATAGTAGATGCTCTAATTTTTTATTCTATTTCAAATAAATTGGACCCATAGGACCAAAATAAGAAAGAATTCAAAGGTACTACTTTTAGTGAGGACCAGGTCACTTTGGTTATATGGTCATTAAGGAAGGGATCAAGGGCTATTTTGTCACAGCTAGATGACTTTGGGTTAATGGGAAATATCATTGTAAAAAGAGTAGCAGATACCTTCCATGTGGAGGCAGCTCACATGGGTGTTGGAACATCTTAGTTTGTTTTGGCTATTGTCGAAAAGGAAGAGAAGACAATGTTTGAACTGCAGAATAAGTATAAGAGAGTTTTGGAGGCCTATAATAAAGAAGTTTAGAAAAGAATTGAACTTGAAAATAAGGTAATGGGGAGGTCTTCTAGGCCAAGAATCACATATCCTCACCCTCTAGTGGAATGTTTTAAATCCACTCCTCTCATAGAAATGCTAGATACCCCACAAAGGCCACAATATTACACACCTGAAGATTTTGAAAAAGAAAAGAGAAAATTGTGGACTTTACATGTAGAACTAAATGTGCAATATGAAGACAAATTGAGAAAAGCTCTCATGTATCTGGAAGATAAAATTGAATGGCCATTATTTTATGATCAATTAGCAAGAACAATAAACATATGGGATGAAATAAAAGAAAATGATGAGGCTTTGAAGCCTATTGTGAATAAGTGGGGAAAGAGAAGGAAAAAAATACATTCTTGTGCTACTCTGTCATAAGGTCTTTGCATGATAATATTGAAAAAACCTATGATATTGTTAATGATCTTCTAGAATTCAATGATAAAAGAGTTCACCTACAAAGAAGAATAGTTGGCTACTTGGATAAGTATAAGAGCCAGAAATTTGATTTATTCCCACATGTTTTGGATAGGAAAAATAAAGATGAATGGGCTAAAAAATTAGATGGTTTATTTTTTCTGAGAATGAATAAAATCATCAATGAAACAAGACATGCATGATGGGCCACCACAACAGAAGAAATGGTGAAAGCCCAAATATTCTTTGATTTTTTGTGATGGGGTCAAGCCCAACAATAAAATGGACACAATAGGAAAGGGATACTTTATTAACTATGAAAATATGCTAATACACTCAGTACAGAGAAAATAGACTCCCAAAACATGCCCTATGGCTTACAATAGTATAAATTAGGAGAGAATTTCTTCTTCCAGTACCTTCTCTTAAACTCCACTTTGAACTGCTTTTACAATGCCAGAAATGTTCTTAAATAGACCCCAAAGGGTTAAGGATTAGGAATACATTCTAGAAAGTGCTATTTGGTATCCACTGCCAAAATGGAAGGCTCTAGAAGTTGAATTAGAAGTGGGCGCAAAATTAGAAGAATCTAGAAATGGTAGCCAAACTTCCAGGAGGCATAACTTTTGAACTATAGCTTCGATTGATGAACCGTCTACATTTTTAGAAAGCTCTTGGAGTGCACTATAGCCCTATGGACCAGCTTAGCTCATCCCCCATTTTTTAGGCCCATAAGAGGTCATTTAGTGCCTCAAACCTGACTTTGAAGCATTCTTAAGAGGTCTCCAAAAACTGAAAAACTGAGATAACTTTCAAACCGTGTACCATTTTGTCCTGATTCTTTTTCTGGAATATTCTAAATTACAATTATAATCATCCCTCCAATTTACACCTTCTATCTCACCTTAATTATGACTCAATTATGTAGTCCTTTTTTTTTGACATTTACACATATCCTAAGGTGCTTAAAAACTCTAACCTAGAAAACTAACAATGGAACTGTGAGAGTTGGAACCTTTATTTGACCCAAATGGGTATCCAGAAATGAAAACACATGAAACCGAAACTATGTCTAGGTACATTTTTTGGGTGACACAGGATTACCCTTATACCTCTGGATGCTCCTGCATCACTTTGAAACAAGATTTTGTTGATATTGATAAAGAAGGTGAACACGTTATCAAGAAGCAACATGATATTCTGCAATTTAATTGTCCATATGACACACTTTTTGACAAGTGGATGGCATATATTGCTCCCAATGAATAGTTGGAAGGAGCTAAAAGTGATGATGATGAGACACATGAAGATGAAATACAAATCATTGACTCACTTCTACTAGTACCTAGGAAAGAAGAAGACAAAGAAGGGCAATCATCTTGTGTGAAAGATACAGTGGATTAGATGGATGATATGGCAGAAACAAAACCAAATATAATTGTCACTTTGGTAGTACACAATGATATAAGTGGAAATGCCAGAGTAAAAGTGAATTTGTATGAATTAGAGCTTAACACATCACTGGGAAATTTTATAGCTATATATGCCGAGGATTCAGAGTGAATAAAGGCCAATCATGGGATTTATAGCATTTGAAGATGTAACAGAAGAGGGGCCTACCAAGAGAATAATATGATGTATCACCTTTCAATTACACAAATTTTTGTCTTTTCTTGTTAAGCAATATGTAAATACCTTTTGTAAAAGGACACTTGCTAGTTCCCTATGCCTGAAGCTTGTTGCATCTCACACATTATAAGTGAGATTCCAAGGCTAGAGAAGGGTCTAATTCATAGTACATTTTTAGTTTATATTGAGTATGGTTCAGTCTAGTTTTATGTATAAAAACTTATGATGTGTTTTCTCTGCAAATACTAGGAATATATTGATATTGTAGGGGTCTTATGTCTTTTCCAAAGTCATTCTAAGTTTTATTACAATTGTATACAAATCTTCAAAGGAGATTAATACAAAATTGAACTTTCCTCATATTTGTTCTTACTGAAGTTTGTCTCCATTGTTATTACTTGGTTATGCTGATATTATGTGAGCAAAGCTTGTCCACTTGAATGCAATTCACTTAGGTTGTATGTAATTTCATTATTGCTATTAATTCAACAAATTAAGTAAATGCTTTAGTG
Source organism: Cupressus sempervirens (assembly GCA_028749045.1). Taxonomy (NCBI): domain Eukaryota; kingdom Viridiplantae; phylum Streptophyta; class Pinopsida; order Cupressales; family Cupressaceae; genus Cupressus; species Cupressus sempervirens. The sequence goes on from CM053792.1 coordinate 797,306,312, forward strand.
AATTTGATGGGATTGCTATGGGTAATAGAAAGGATGTCTATAAGAATGAATTCCAGTAAGAATTGTTGATAATATTTGTTGTAATACAACAAATCAGATCTATAAATTGGAGTAGACTCTAAATCCCAATGGAATAGGCACTAATCTAATTAATCTAGTCTACGTATAGGTAGATCATGAATAAGCATCAAGTTTAAAATCAAAATCAACTTTATTTTACTATTTGAAGAGTTTCAAGGATGGTCAATGCTTGTTTGCATGTAACCTTTAAGCTTTAGCTAGCTACTATTACTAGAAATACTTGCAAATCAAAGAAGAATTGTGACCAAATCTGTTTATAGAGGGTGTATATCATTTGAAAGTGTCATGAAATGGATAAACTATATATATGTCAGGGATAGAACATGAGAATTAGAATGAAACTAATAAAATTCTCATACAATAAATTTCATTCTAAATCATCCCTTAGGTATACCCACCTTGGTTCTGCAGAGCGTAATGAGTAGAAAGCCAGTCTTGGTTTTGTTGAAGTTGGTTCGAAATGATATGCAAACATAATTGTTAATGGGACGTAGCTAATAATTAGATTTGTGAGTATTATTATCTTGGTATTAAGCCTTTTTTGTTCAATAGTAGAAAAACACCAACATGATTAACTGCCTCCTATGTACTATAAGTTGAGTGGTTGTGTCGAGCATTGAAAGATTAATCTTTTGGTACAATGGCAACCCCATTCTAACAAGAGTATCGACTAGTCAACAGTTGAGGTTTTAGACAACTTCCATCAACCTATCATCTAATTAATAACATTTTGACCTCTAGTGATCACAAAAAATATCATGTCACTAACCTACATTGTCCAAGGATTTTGGATGGGCATCATATAAGCCCAATCAACCATTGCTTGACTTTGTAACAAAATAATATAAAAATGATTACCATGAACTAACTTAGTTATCTAGATTTGTGTAAATTATTACTGATTTATATTTAATTTTCCTTGGATGGATTTTCCCATTCACACCCTTCATCTCAACCATAGTGGTACTCATGGATGATTTTTTGGGTGATTCCTTATGTGACATCTAGTTTTTGAATATAAATATCACCATCATATTATGCCCAAAATGGCCCATGGTATTAAAAATGAGAAATATAACTCCTTTTAGATTTATCCATTATCATATGGGTGCTCCACTATCTTAGAGGTATATTGACCATACCCCTGTATGATTTAGCACTCTTGACATATAATCTTTAAATTTGGACAATCATACTCGAAATGTTATCATGGATATTTTCTTCCATTAACATGATGAATCCTTCTTATATCAGTTTAGAGGAAAGAATATAGAAGAAATATGTAGGATGATAAGCATTTCAAACTCTAGACTAAAGAAAAGAAACAATGAAGCCTTCTTTGATAGAAAAATTAGGTAATTCAAATGCATGGTTTTTGTAAGATACAAAGATATATATGTATATATATGTATATATATATATATATATATGTATATATATGTATATATATGTATATATATATATATATATGTATATATATATATGTATATATATGTATATATATGTATATGTGTATATATATATATACATATACATATATATACATATATACATATATATATATACACATATACATATATATACATATATATACATATATATACATATATACATATATATATATACACATATATACATATATATATATATATATATATATATACACACATATATACATATATATATATACACATATATACATATATATATATATATATATATATACACACATATATACATATATATATACATATATATACATATATATATATATATATACATATATATATATGTACAATATATATATATATATGTACAATATATATACATGTACATATATATTGTATATATATATATATGTACAATATATATTGTACATATATATCTATGTACATATATATGTATATACGTACATCTATATGTATATGTATATATAAATATATATGTACATATATATACACATATATACATATATATATATATATACATATATATATATATATATACATATATATATATACATATATATATATATATATATATATACGTATGTATATACACAAACACACACATACATATTTTATACCCACATAAGTATGAGTATAAATATGATATTATTATATTAAGACCTGATAGAAACTCAAATATATTTTGAGATCGTCCACATTATAAAGGTAACATTTTCTTTAGGGTATGTGTAGGATCATGGTGGGCCAAGCTATACCCTTTAGTGGTAGTGTAAAATAAACAAACTAGGTTTATGTCAAGTTATATTAAACTAGTTATGAAGTGTATACTAAAAAATTGTAAGAATAAAATCTATAGGAAATTGAATGTAGTTTCTAAACTACTATGTCTTATGTGAAAATAATTTAATCTAATCCACCAAAATTCATATTTTAATATAGTAGCATGCAAATTTTAGAACAAAAATAAGAAGTAGGTGTGTGTCTAACTACCTTAATCATAATAAAAAATATTATTTTTAATAAGATTCTATATATTAGAAGTAAATTCATGCCTGAACGTGACACATATTTTTGGGTATTTTTAATCCAAGGAAATAATTAATTATGATTTTTTTGCTATAATATTTTCAAGAAAAAATAAGGCTTGTATCTGACCACCTTAACCAATTAAAAACATTCCAAAAAAAATATTTTAATTATTTTATTATATTAGGTGAAAGATAGAATGTCACACATATTTCAGATTTCAATAATGTTTTATGGTTTGAAAGTCATAGCCCTCTTTCAGTATGTAAATTAACACCTTATAGGTATCTTCATTTACAAATAAGTAATAAATACTTATCAAACTAATATCTTGACATCAATTATATCATGGAAAAGCTAAGAATGTCGTCAAGAAATCCTTTTTGTTTCAGTGAATTCTATCAGATTAGAAGTCGTTAGATACCTTGTTGAACTCTAGAATACCCCTAAATGTTGCAAATTCACATTTTGTGAGTTAACCAAGAAGGTTTGGTGATTACCAAGCCTAATTAGATATCTAATATGTTAGGTATCCAATTAGGTCTGATATTAGATATATTGAGTATCTAAAATATCTAATCCCTGTGTTCGAATTCTTTTAGAATAATTGGGGGGGGGGGGGGGGTGGATCAGTTATTCAAGTTCTAGCTATACAAATAAAACTTTTCACAATTCAGTGAACCCATAAAACATTCTTAACCATGCATGCATTCATTGTGTGTTAACTAAAACTAATATGTGGAAACTCAATTTGGGAAAAACCACATGTAACATGCTACTCCTTTTTCACTCTTCTAAAGTGATACCCTATTAAAGGCCAACCTTATTAAAGGTTACAAAACACACTATTAAATGTGACCTAGTTAAGGGATTTTAGTCATCCTAACAAAAGTGAGCCTTGTTAAGTCAACCTTACTCCAAAGGATTTACCCTATGCTAATACAATTGTTAGAAAGTAATAGTAGAGTTTTGATCTGATATAACTTACAACCTTACTTGCAGATTACAAGTCACTATTCAGTCCTCAATTATGCTTGGATTTCAATCTTTGTAGCTCTGACAACTTGTTCACCCTTCAAGCATTCATCCTCTTTAAGCCTTCTTTCTTAGCACGCCATATTAGACTTCTTCTCTTGGGTCACTTGATGAAGAAAAACCCCTTTCCTTCTCCTTAGTAGATTTTTGCATTAAAACTCTCTAACCTATTGCTTCATGACCAAATATTCCTACATATAGGAAATTAGAGCACTTTTCCTGCTCATTATTCATCACCAAAATTAGGGGTTTTGATGGATTAGGTAGGATACAATGTATCTACCCCATATCTTGCCTTTTCTAGAAACTTCTCTTTGAATCCATTTGAATTCACCTCCAAAATAGTTTACATAAGATTCTGTACCACTATCTGATCAATCTTATCTTCCTCCTGATTCACAAGTTCCAAAAAAAAAAACTTGTCTGCTTTTATTTGGTGAATTTTCAATCTTTTTCATAATGCAGTAGCTCAACATTATCAATCTTCAGATGCTCGACATATACTGTGTTACTCGATGTCTACTATAAAATCACTCGACATCAACTAAAAATTACTTGGCATTCACTAACTTGCTTGACATCTACTGGAATTAGCTTTCACTTAGCTCCAACTAACTTTTTTCTCAGCTTGAACTAACTTTTCTTAGCACCTACTATCCACTTGGTCAAGCTTGGCAAATGAACTTTGTTTAACTTTATTCTTCTAAGCTTTCTAAGTGTAGCCAATCATTTTGTAACCTCAAGTAGAAAATCAATACATTATGTTATTACTATCTTAATTGATTCTTGCACTTCAATACATAATCATAACTCAAACTTTCCTCTAAGTACTTCTATTACATCTTGTTGATCAAATCCTCCTCATCAATCAACTAAGTGATAGTGCTTGAAACATATAAGCAATTGTCTTACCAACATGTAGTAGGTTTGACATCAGTGACACAACAATGATTGAAACACATAGTCTTCTTCAACAATCTTTCTACTCAAATGATCTTTTCAATCATATATCAACAATCTCCCTCTTTGGCATTGATGGCAAACCAAACTGATCAAACTGTCAAACAAATGATGAACATCTTGTTCCATCAAACTAACTAGGTTAAAACAGTAAGCCAATACCAAAAAGAGAACTTGTATTTGAAATTTCTTCATCTATCAGCAACTCTCTTTTCTGATTAGGTTACAAAATATAACTCTCTCCGAGTTCCTTCTTTATCTATTTCTCTTCTTTCATGGATCAACAAAATATTAAAATATCTCCCTCTTTTTGTTCTGATCCTTCCTCTAATTGCTTTCTCCCTCTTTCTTTCTTTTAATCTTTTGATCTTCTGATGGTGTACTCTCTCCATTGTTCCTCTTGCACTTTGATCAATTTAATGTACATTCTCCCTCTTTGACAACAATGCCAAAGACATACACTCAAAAATTGACATCTTTGATATATACAAATATAGATTTTTTTAGGTTCTTCAACTTTCTCCCTCTATCACCTTGCTTGTGATTGATTTATAATTCTAGTTCTTTGATTACTTTAGGCAATTCCTAAAGTAAGATCCACTGCATCAATTTGTATGAAATGAAAGTTAGCTTGTTTGATGCAGGGTACTCCCTCTATCTTTTACATAGCTTTTAATAGGGGTATCACTCCTAGTTTACCTCTCAGTTATTGATAAACATCCTTAGGTAATACTTCTGTGAAGATATCAAGAATTTTTTCCTCTGTGTTAATATATTCCATCTTCACCTCTTTATCTTGAACCAATTCCCTTACATAGTGGTACTTTATTGCAATGTGTTTTGTCTTTGTATGCATTATAGGATTCTTTGATATATTGATAGAACTTGTATTATCACAATAAAGTGTCACTAGTTCTATGACTTCTTCCTTCATTCCCTTAAGTAGTTGTTTGATCCATACAATGTTTGTGCAATTAATAGTAGTAGTAGATTGGGAAGTACAACTCTGCTTCATGCTAGTCAATGTAACAAGTCTTCTACCTAAGAAGAACACTCCTCCATTGGTTCTCTTTCTATCATCAACATTTCCAATCTAATCAGCATCACTGTAGGCTCTTAGCTCAAAATTTTCATTCTTCTTATGGTATAAACCAAACTCTTCTATTCGTCTCAAGTATCTCATTACCCTTTTCATAGCCATCAAATGATTCTCTCTAGGGTTAGAAGAGAATCTTACAACTATCCTGATAGCTAATGCAATATCTAATCTACTGTGTACTACATATTGCAATTTTTCAATCATGGATCTATATAATGTGTGATTGACCTCAGCTAAATCATCATTCTTTGATAGCTTGAGTATTGTTACCATAGGTGTACTTACTAGTTTTGAATTCTCTAGTCCAAATGTCTTCAATATCTCTTTGACATATTTTGACTGAGTGATATATACACCATATTTCATCTGGTAAACTTGTAATCTCACAAAGAATTTGATCTCACCAAACATTGACATTTCAAATTCCTGCTTCATCTGATTTGCAAAATCTTTACACAAAGTATCTTGTCCTCCAAATATGATATCATCAACAAATATTTCAGATAACAATATTCCTTTTTCTTTATTTGTCTTCACGTACAAATTATTATTACCATCTATCCTTTCAAATCTAATCTTAACAAGATAAGTATGAAGTCTCTCATACCATGCTCTTGGTGCTTGTTTCACTCCATAAAGGACTTTGTACAGTCTACATACTATGTTCTTATTATTTTTATCAACAAAAACTTTTGGCTATTCTATGTAGACTTTTTCTTCTAATATGCCATTCAAAAATGCTGATTTGACATCCATTTGATAAACTTTGAAACCTTTGTATGCAGCATAATCAAGTAGAATTCTTATTCCTTCCATTCTTGCAATAGGGGAAAATGTTTCACCATAGTCAATTCCTTATTCTTGTGCATACCCTTTGCAAACTAGTCTTGCTTTATTTCTTGTCACTTCACCATTGTCATCTAACTTATTTCTGAATACCCATTTTGTGCCAATCCCATTCTTGTCTTCTAGTCTAGGAACTAGACTCCAAGTCTTGTTCTTTTCTATTTGCTAAATTTTTTCTTCCATAGCCTTGTACCAGTCATCATCTTCCAATGCATCTCTAACTATCTTAGGTTCCTTCATGCTTAAAAAACTTGATTCACTTCTCAATCTATGTTTTGTCATTGGCCTTGCATCCTTGTCTCCAATGATTTGATCTACAAGGTGATGTGTTTTGACATATTTGGACAGTCTAGGATCAATTCTTCTAGCTACATTGTATCTCTCAACTTTAGTATCATTGTGTACATCTCTATTAGGTGTTTTAGCATCTCTTTCATGTGTGCTAATCTTAGAGTCAGATTGTGCATTTTTCTCATTCTACAACTTAGCATCTGAATGCAACCTGGCATTCACAGGTTGTGACTTAGCAGTTGTTGAGACTTGTTGTTGATTTGCATCATGATTTGTAGCATCTTCTTTAGCAGGCATTCCTTCATAATAGTATACAAATGATTTGTATGCTTCAAGTTCTTTTGTAGGTTCAGCCTCGTGTACTTCTATAAAATCATATAAATTCATAGTTGCACTTTCCACAATTTTTTTGGTGTTAGTATTTAAACACTTATAAGCTTTACTTCTTGTGGAGTAACCAAGGAATATACCTTCTTCACTTTTTGCATCAAACTTTCCACTTCAAACATATTTAAGAATATAACATTTTCTTCCAAATACCTTAAAGTATTTCACATTAGGTGGATATCCATACCATAGTTCAAAAGGTGTTGAATGAATACCTTTGTTGACTTGCACATGGTTCAAGGTGTATACAATAGTACTTACAACTTCTCTCCAATATTTTAGAGCAACATTCTTCTCCATCATGAGTGTTCTAGTATAGTCCATTATAGACCTATTTCTTCTTTCAACAATTCCATTTGTGGAGGGGTCCTAGGTGCATATGTCTATCTTTTGATTCGTCTGTCATTATAGAACATCTCAAACTCATTTGAAGTGAATTCTCCTCCTCTATTTGATCTCAAGCATTTCATACTCTCACTTGTTTCTTTTTCCACTCTTGCCAAGTACAATTTAAACATTTGAAAAGCATCTAATTTTTTTTTAGAAACATGACTATCATCATCCCAGAGTAATCATCAATAGACAACATTATATACTTATCTCTTTTGTAGCTTTTCACTTCAATAGGTCCACACAGGTTAGTGTGAATAATTTCAAGTATTTTCTTAGAGGTATAAGCTTTGCTTTTAAAGCTTGACTTTGTCATATTGCCTAGCTGACATTGTTTGCACATTATATTTTTTGGTTTCTCCAACTTAGGAAAACCTTTAACTCTTTTCATGTTATTGATACTAATTAGATTATCAAAATTAGCATGACATAATCTCTTGTGCCAAAGTCATACAACATCAAATTTTGCAATAAGACAAGTAGCATCTTCTATATCCAAATAAAATAGATTACTTCTAGTTTGATCACCTTTTCCAATCATGTTTCCATTTATGTCATATATCTTGGCTGATTTATTTTTAAACTCAACTTTGCATCCCAAATTATTCAATTGTGACACACTTAACAAGTTATAATTCAATCCTTCAACATAATAGGCATTATCACATGAAATCTTATCTGTGAGTTTGATTGACCATTTTCCTTTTATTAAATATGGTGCATCATTACCAAATCTTACACTATTTCTATCATAATAGGTTAAGGTAATGAACTTAATTTTGTCTCCAGTCATGTGATGTGAGCATCCACTATCAATGATCCATTTATCATTCTTGTTCAAACAAGTTATAAGTGCAGTTGCCTCATCCTCATCAAATTCATCCTTCATTGCAACATATGCCACTTTATCATCATTTTCATCAAAGTAATGTTCATCAGCAATGTAGCATGGCTTCTTGCCTTTTTCTCTGTAATCTCTTCTATTTTTGTGCTTTTTCCCTTCTCTGAAGTTCTTCTTCTATGTACATCTTTCTATAATATGACCAACTTCATTGCAATTAAAATAAAAAGGTAACTTACCTTTGAACTTGCCTTTTCCTCTGTGAAACCTTCTTTCTAGCAATGCTTTCAATTGATCAATGTCTTCCTCATCTGTGTTACTGTCACTGGATGCATACTTTATCTTTCTTTTCTTCTTCTTCTGCTTCATCTCCTCAGAATCCTTTAGTAAAAACTTTTCTTTGAAAGCTAATTCAACACTCTCTAGTTTTTAGTTGTTAAAATTAGATAGCTCAAAAGCAGTGAGTCTTCCTACTAGACCCTCAAGGGTTAGATCATTTCTTGGTATACATCTTAACTCTTGAATTGTAGATACTCGAATGGGATAAATAGGAAAAAATATTCTCAAGACTTTACTTAGCACATTATCATCATCTATTTTACCAGTAGCACCTTTTATTGCACTAATAACTTCTTTTATTCTCACAACATATTGAACAATATTCTCACCTTCTTCCATTTTCATGTCATTAAACTTACCTCTGAAGCTCTCTGAGTTGGCTCTTTGAACATTTTTGTCTCCTCCATAGATGGTGTCTAGGGCATCCCACATCTACTTTTTACTCTTAAGGCCTTTGATATCATCAAATTTGGCATAGCTTAGGGCAAAGGTAATCTCCAACATTGCATTATTGTGTTCTTTCTTTGTCTTTAAATCTTCAACAGTTAGGGCTCCTATTGGATCAACATGTTCTACTACAATGCAAGATTGTGGATAATCTCCAAGTCCTCCAAGGTGTAAGTTCATCAAACTTTTCCATGTAGGAATGTTAACTCTATTGAGCTTGGGTACCTCTCTTTTATATATCTTGATCTTTATGCTTCTAGTACCTTAAAACTAATCCTATTAAGTAGATGGCTGTGATACCAATTGTTGGAATTCTTTTAGAATAACTGAGGGGAGCGGAGGGGGGGGGGGTGTGAATTCGCTATTCAAGGTCCAAATGTACAAATAAAAATTTTCACAATTTAGTGAACCCATAAAACATTCTTAACCATGCATGCATTCATTGTGTGTTAACTAAAACTAATATGTTACTAATAAATCAACTTGTAGAAATGTAAATCATAAAACACAACATACCCATCAACGCATTTGACACAATGATTTAATGTGGAAACCTAATTTGGAAAAAACCACCAGTAACATGCTACTCCTTTTTCACTCTTCTAAAGTGATGCCCTATTAAAGGCCAACCCTGTTAAAGGTTACAAAACACACTGTTAAATGTGACCTGGTTAAGAGATTTTAGTCACCTTGTCAAAAGTGAGCCTTGTTAGAGGATTTTAGGCCATTCACTTGGAATGCCACCATGTTAAAGGATTTTTTAATGACTGTTAAGTCAACCTTATTCCAAAGGATTTACCTTATGCTGATACAATTGTTAGAAAGTAATAGTAGAGCTTTGATCTGATACAACTTACAACCTTACTTTGTAGATTACATATCACTATTTAGTCCTCAATTCTACTTAGCTTCCAATCTTTATAGCTCTAAGAGCTTGTTCACCCTTTAAGCATTCATCCTCTTTAACCCTTCTTTCTTAGCACACCATTGCAAACTTCTTCTCTTGGGTCACTTGATGAAGCAAAAACCCTCTCCTTCTCCTTATTAGATTTTTGCATTAAAACTGTCTAACCTATTGCTTCATGATCAGACATTCCTACATATAGGAAATTAGAAGACTTTTCCCGCTCATTATCCATCACCAAAATTAAGGTTTTTGATGGATTAGGTAGGATACAATGTATCTACCCCATATCTTGTCTTTTCTAGAAACTTCTCTTTGAATCCATTTGAATTTGTCTCCAAAATAGTTTACATAAGATTCTATGCCACCAGCTCATCAATCTTATCTTCCTTCTGATTCACAAGTTCCAAGAAAATAAACTTGTCAGCTTTTATTTGGTGAATCTTTGATCTTTGTCATAATGCAGTAGCTCGACATTATCAATCTTCTAATGCTCTACACATACTGTGTTACTCGACATCTACTATAAAATCACTCAGCATCAACTAGATTTTACTGATGCTTGACATCAACTAAAAATTACTCAATATCCACTAACTTTCTCAACATCCACTAGAATTTTCTTTCACTTGGCTCCAACTGACTTTTTTTTTTGCTTGCACTAACTTTTATCGGCACCCACTATACACTTGGTTAAGCTTGGAAAATGAACTTTATTTAACTTTATTCTCTTGAGCTTTCTAAGTGTAGCTAGTCATTTTGTAACCTCAAATAGATCATCAATATATTATGTTATCACTGTCTTAACTGATTCTGGCACTTCAATACATAATCATAACTCAATCTTTCCTCTAGGTACTTTTGTTACATCTTTTTGATCAAATCTTCCTCATCAATCAACTAAGTGATAGTGCTTGAAACATATAAGAAATTGTCTTACCAACATATAGCAAGTTTGACATCAGTGACAAAACAATGATTGAAATAAACAAATTTCTTCAACAATCTTTTTACTCAAATGATCTTTTCAATCATATATCAATAACCTGATAGGTTGTCGACAAACAAGTGAAAAAAATCACATTAAAAATGGAGGGTGAGGATTAAAAGTTAAGGGGTCTAGATTATCTCCTCCATAATCCATGTGATGTATAATTTTTTTTTTTATTGTTATAAATTAGGTCTTAATAAAAAATATTATGTACTATTTTTAATTACAAATTGTTGTGTTTAATACATAGTTTATAAGATATGTTAATATAATATATTGTAATATATTATATTATATTATAACATATCATATTATGTAATATAATATAATATAATATAATATAATATAACATTATAATTGTTTTGTATATTTTAATATATAATGTGATATATTAATATATTACATTATATTACATGATATAGTATATAATATATACTAATTAATAAAATATTTAGTATACCCATCAAAATGAATATAATATGTTTCTAGGGGTCTTAGGACCTCTAGGAATATATGTTATCATTGAATGGCTTCAAAGGGGTCATATTATCTACCCTATGATCTCTTTCGACCTATTAGATGACAATTATATGTTATTGTTGAGTGGGCCTGAAGGGTTTTCATCCCATTAGAACAAATTTAATATGTCTCTAGGGGTGCTAGGACCCCTAGGTGTTAGTTTGTGGTGATTGATAAGGGAAGTACCATGGTTGATGTTGTGGCCGATGTATGGTCAACATTTTGTAACCCTAAAGTGGCATAAACTTACTTATATAAAAGGGCTTAGGGTTAGGCATTTTCATAAGGTGTGATGTAAAAATTGGTTCTTTATGGCAGTATTGAACTATAAGTGATTATAGATTGTAATCCGATTGTAATCACTGGATTGTAATAATATTGGACATTCTATTTGGTGGACATTGCCTAGGGATTGGGTTAACCACATTAAATCCTAGTATCTTGTGTTCTTTTTTGTGTGATGTATTATTTTCTGATATTGTTTATATTTGCATGTAATTGTTATTTATATCTATGGTTAAATCATAACAATTGTTATTAGAGTGAGGTTTTTTTTAGTTGTTCTTTGAGGAAAGTCTCACAATTGAGTGGGAGCTCATAGTTGAGTGCGAGCAATGGAAGATGAGTGTAAGATGAGGGTTAACAAGTTTAATGTGCAAAACTTTCAGTTATGAAGTTGAAAATGGAAGACTGTCTTTATTAGAAGGATTTATGGAAGTAGTTGGAAGACAAAATCAAGAATTAGGGATCTATGTTAAATAATGACTAGGATCTTTTAGATAGAAAGGAACTTGGAAGCATTTGATTACGCTTGACACCATCAGTGATATTCAATATTACAAATGCGAAGATGATAGATGAGTTGATGGAAACCCTAGCAAAATTATATTAAAGCCCTCCGCTTCAAATAAAGTTATTTTCATGAAGCATTTATTTAATATAAAAATGGCAGAAAGTAGATCTATTGCAGATCATTTAAATGAGTTTAATACTATTACTAGTCAGTTATCTTCTATGGGTATCAATTTTGATGAAAAATTAGGGCTCTCTTGATTTTGTGTTCTTTGCCTGAAAGCTAGAATGGATTGGTAATGGTTGTGAGTAATTCTATTTTTGGATCTAGTACCCTAAAATATGATGATGTGATTGGTGTTATTTTAAGTGAAAAAATTCATAGGAAATCCTTAGGTGGATCTACATCAAGAAGTTCTTTGAATGCACAAAGCAGAGGCCAAACAACTAAAAGAGGAAATAATTTTAGAAATCATGGAAAATCAAGAGGAAAGTCAAAGGGAAGGAGGTCCCAATCAAGAGGACCAAATGATTGTTGGTATTATGGTAAAACATGGCACAAGAAGAAAGACTACATGACTCAAAAGAAAAATGAAGGAGAAAAGAAAGATGGAGACAAGGAGGAAAATGTGGCAAGTAACAAATCCAAAGATGATGCTTTGCTTCTATCTTTAGAAAGTGTTGATGATTTATGGGTTTTAGATTATGGTGCTTCATTTCATGTTACACCTCATAGAGGTTATTTCATTAATTATGTCTAAGGGAATTTTAGGCTTGTTTGTTTGGGGGATAATGAGCTTTGTTAGATTGTTGGAAAGGGAAAAGTTAAGATTAAGTTCATGAATGGGAATCATCGGCTACTACATGAGGTGAAATATGTTCTAAGGTTGAGTAGGAATTTAATTTCAGCAAGGCAACTCAGTGATGAAGGTTGTGTAGTTACTTTTAATGATAAAAATTGGAAGGTTTCAAAAGGTTCCCTTGTAGTAGCAAATTGTGAAAGTAGGCACCTTATATCTTTGTACAGGTCATATTATTCCTTCTACTTTAATTATTTTAGAGAAAAAATGAATATTCAAGAAATTTTGCTATAGTTGAGTAGGGAGAACAAATAACTAATGTAGATTTTGATACAACATTGTGGCACTATAGACATGGGAACGCGAGTGAGAAAGGTATGAAAGTACTTCATTAAAAGAAATTTTTAACAGGTCTAAAATGTGTTCATATGGATTTATGTGAAAATTGTGTGTATGGAAAGTAAAAGAGAGTGAGTTTTTTGAAGACTAGGAAGGAAAATAAAAGTGAGAAATTAGAGCTTGTGCATATAGATGTATGGGGATTGGCTCAGGTATCTTCCCTCGGTGGCTCTCATTATTATGTTACATTTATTGATGATACAACTAGAAAGTATGGGTTTATTTCCTTAGACATAAATTTGATCTATTTCAAACTTTTAAGATATGGAAATGTTTGGTTGAAAATGAGATTGGTAAGAAATTAAAATTTCTCAGATTTGATAATGGTGGTGAGTATTGTAGTCATAAATTTGAAGATTATTGCTCCACCAATGGTATTCATAGACAAAAAATTGTTCCAAGGACTCCACATGAAAATGGAGTGGCTAAACGCATGCACAAGACTATAATAGAGTGTGCAAGGAGCATGAGGTTGCATGCTAGGTTGCCCTTACGCATATGGGTGGAGGCTATCAATACTACTATATATTTGATTAATAGAGGTCCCTCTAATCCTTTAGGTTGTGGTATTTTAGAGGAAGCATGGATTGGTAAGAAGGTGAGTTATTCTTTTCTCAAAATCATTGGTTGCGAAGCATTTGGTCATATAGATTCTAAAAATAGAACCAAGATTGAAGCTATGTCAAAGAAATATGTATTTGTTGGATACAACATTAATGAATTTGGAATTTTAAAAATCATAAAAGTGTAAGAAGCAGGGATATCATATTCAATGAGAAAGTGTTGTACAAAGATCTGCTGAAGAAACATAAGAAGAAAGAAGATGATTATCTAGTGCAGGATGATACTGCAAAAGATGCTATTCCAACAATTCCTCATGATGTGTAACAACAACAACAAAAAATAGCACACAACCCCGTGAATGTTAGACTGTCAACAAGGCTCAGTAGACCTCCAGAAAGATTTCTCCTTCCTTGTATTCCATTTTACTTACTGATACTGGTGAACCTAAATTTTTTGATGAAGCTATGTAGGTGGATACTAAGATTCAATGGGATTCTACCATGAAAAGTGAAATGGACTCTTTGCTGAAGAATAAGACATGAGATTTATGCAATTTTCCTATAGGTAAAAGGGATTTATAGAATAAATGGGTTTATAGGTTAAAAGAAGAGGATGAAGCTAAGAAAAAAATCAAAGCCAAGTTAGTTGTAAAAGGATTTTCAAAACAAAAGGGCATTGATTTTGATGAGATATTCTCTCTTGTTGTTAAACTGACTTCTATTTGCACTGTTTTGAATATTGTGGCTACTAAAGATTTGCATTTGGAGTAGCTTGATGTTAAAAAAACCTTCCTTCATGGTGATTTGGATGAAGAGATATATATGGCTCAGCCATAGGGTTTTGAGGTCAAAAGTAAGGAGAACTTAGTGTGCAAATTGAAAAAAAGTTTATATGGCTTGAAATAAGCACCTTACGATGGTATCTGAAATTTGATAGTTTTATGCATGAGTATGGATATAGTAGGTGTCATTTAAATCATTGTGTTTATTTTTAGGAGTTGAATGATGATAGGTACATTATTTTATTTTTATATGTTAATGATATGCTTGTAGCTGGGTCTAACATGGATCACATTAAGGGGCTGAAACACTAGTTAGCACATGCATTTTCTATGAAGGATTTGGGGGAAGCAAAAAAAATCTTTGGTATGAAGATTTAAAAAGCTAGGAAGAACAAGAAATTGATACTATTTGAGGCTGAGTATGTTGAGAAGGTGTTGCAACATTTCTCTATGGAGAATGCTAAAGTTGTTAGCACACCTTTACTTGGTCATTTGAAGTTGACTAAGGAGATGTGTCCTAAGACACAAGAAGAGGAGGATAAGATGTCTAAGGTACCCTTGTTGGAATACTATAGAATAAGTGGGGGGGTGGGGGGGCATTGAATTAGTTATCCAAGGTCTAAATGTATAAATACAACTTTTCACAGCTTAGTGAACCCATAAAACATCATTCATCATGCATGCATCCGTAAGATTATGCAATAACTTAAAACTTGTAGGTTATTGTCAAATAAACTTTGGAGAAATGTAAAATATGAACCATAATAGATTCATCAACACACTTGACACAATGATTTACATGGAAACCCAATTTGAGAAAAACTACCAGTAACATGCTACTCTTTTCACTCTTATGAAGTGATGCCTTGTGAAAGGCCAACCCTGTTAAAGGTTACAATACACATTGTTAAATGTGACCTTGTTAAAGGATTTCAATTTCCTTGTTAGGAGTGAGCCTTGTGAGAGGAATTTTGACCATTCACTTGGAATGTCACCTAGTTAAAGGATTTACAAGTGACTGTTAGGTCAACTTTAATCTAAAGGATTTACCTTAAACTGATACAATTGTTAGAGAGCAATAGCAAGACTTGATTTGATACAACTTACAACTTCATTTGTAGATTGTAGATCTCTCTTTAGTCCTCAATTCTACTTCACCTTCATACTTTGTAGCTTTGATAGCTTGTTCACCCTTCAAGCATTCAGACCCTTAAGCTTTCTTGCTTAACATGCCATTGCAGACTCTTTTCTTAGGCACTAGATGAAACAAAACCCTTGACTCCTTGTCTCCCTTAGGTTCTTGCACATGAAAACCTTGCTTCATGACCAACCATTCCTATAAATAGGAAATTAAGATCTTTTGCCACTCATTTTCCATCATCCAATTTAGGGTTTGGGTGGATTAGGTAGGATACAATATATCTACCACATATCATATATCTCTTCTCAAAAATTCTCCTAGAATCAACTTTGAATTTGCCTAAAAATGATTTACCTTGAATTATGTACCACTAGCTCATCAACCTTATCTTCCACTTGGTTCACATAATCCAAGAAAAAAAACTTGTCAGCTCAAATCCATCAAATTTATGATCTTTTAAATAATATAGTGACTTGACATTATCAAGCTTCTAATGCTTGACACATTTTGTGTTTCTCAACATCCATTGTGAAATTGCTTGGAATGAACTAAAGTTTACTGGTGCTCGACATCAACTAAACTTTACCCAACATTCACTATTATGCTTGACATACACTAGAATAAACTTTTACTTAGCTCCAACTAATTTTCTACTTGGCTTGCACTGACTTTGCTCAACACCTACTATCCATTCAGTAAATGTTGGTAGACAAACTTTGTATAACTTGTTCTTCTAAAGTTTCTTAGTGTAACTAGCCTTTATAACTTTAAGTAGATTATGAATACATTATGTCATTATTGTCTTAATTGATTCTTGTACTTCATTACATAGTCATAACTCAACCTTTCCTCTAGGTGCTATTGTTACATCTTTTGATCAAATCCCCCTCATCAATCAATAAGTGATACTATTAAAAATCTTATTAGTAGTTGTCTTATCAGAAAATAATAGGTTTGACATCAGTGACAAAACAATGATTGAAATACATAGTTTTCTTCAACAATCTCCCTCTTTCAATCTAGTGTTAACAATCTCTCTCAAAAATAATTTTTTCAATCTTATCTCAACAATCTCCCTCTTTAGCATTGATGGCAAACCAAATTGATCAACCAAATCAACCAAATGGTAAATACCTTGTTCAACCAAATTGACTAAGTTAAAATAGTGAGACAATACTAAAAAGAAAACTTGTATTAAAATCTCTCCCTCTATTATTAGCTTCCATCTTTTGAATAAGTTACAAAACACTTTCTTATAACTCCTTCTTACTATAGCTCCCTCTTACTAGGTAGATGTTAGGATTTCTCTTTCTTTGCTCTCCTGATCAATAATTGTCTCCTTTAACAATTATCTCCCTCTTAGGATCAGTAAACTCTCACTTTTTGACAATAATGATCTCTTGATATAATATCTCCCTCTTGATTAGTCAATCTTTCTTGATTAGTAAAACTCTCCCTCTTTGAAAAAAATGCCAAAGAGTTTTCATCTTTAACATGATAGATATAAATATTTTTAGTTTCTTCAATTTTTCCCTCTATCACCTTGCTTGTGACTAATTTGAAGTTTCAGCTCTTTGATTACTTTAGGCAGCTCCTAAAGTAAGATCCTCTGCAACAATTTGTAACATACATGAAAATTAGTTTTTTTGATGTCAGGCACTGCTCTTGTTACTTAGATAGCCTTAGATAGGGGTATCACCCCTAGTTTACCTCTTAGATACTCATGAGTATCCTTAGGTAATGCTTTTGTGAAGATATCAACAATTTTCTCCTTTGTGTTAATATATTCTATCTTCACCTCTTTATCTTGAACTAACTCTCTCAAGTAATGATATTTGATTGCAATATTCTTAGTCTTTGTGTGCATCATAGGATTCTTTGATATATTGATAATGCTTATATTATCAATATAAAGTATCACTGGTTTTGTAATCTCTTCCTTCGTACCTTTGAGTAGCTGTTTGATCCATACAATATTTGTACAATTTACAATAGCAAAAAAATATTCAGCTTCAATGGTATATTGTGAAGTGCAATTTTATTTCTTGCTAGTCCATGTAACTAGTCTCTTGCTCAAGAAAAATGCTCCTCCACTGGTGCTCTTTCTGCCATCAATTTTTCTAGCCCAACTCACATCAGTGTAGGCTCTCAATTCAATTTTTTCATTCTTATAGTATAGACCAAAATCTTATGTTCCTTTTAGATATCTCATTATTATTTTTATAGCCATCCAATGATTCTCCCTAGGATTAGAAGATAATCTTGCAACTATCCCTACAAATAATGCAATATCAGGTGTACTATGTACTACATATTGCAATTTTCCAATCATAGACTTGTACAATGTTTGATTCACCTCAGTTGAATTATCATTCTTTGACAACTCATGTCCTATTACCATAGGTGTACTTACTAGTTTGGAATCTCCAATCCAAAATTTTTTAATATTTCCTTCACATACTTTGATTGAGTGATGTATATACCATATTTCATTTGATATACTTGCAAACCTACAAAGAATTCAATCTCTCCAAACATAGACATCTCAAATTCTTGCTTCATTTTATTTTCAAAATCCTTAAAGTATCTTGACCTCTAAATATGATATCGTCAACAAAAATTTTAGATAGCAAAATAACTTTGCCTTTCTCTATCTTCGTGTATAGATTGTTGTTATCATCAGTCCTTTCAAATCCAATCTTCACAAGATAATCATGAAGTCTCTCATACCATGCTCTTGGTGCTTGTTTCAAACCATATAGAGCTTTGTGTAGTCTACATACCATGTTCTTATTGTTAATTTCAACAAAACCTTCTAGCTATTCTGTGTAAACTTCTTCCTCTAATATACCATTCAGAAATGCAGATTTAACATCCAATATTTGATAAACTTTTAAACTTTTGTATACACAATAAGCAAGTAAAATTCTTACTCCTTCCAATGTGTAAGTAAAGTTCTTACTCCTTCCAATCTAGCAATAAGAGAAAATGTCTCTCCATAGTCAATTCCTTCTTCTTGTGCATATCCCTTGCAAACTAGTCTTGCTTTGTTCCTTGTGACTTCACCATTTTCATCTAGCTTATTTCTAAATACCCACTTGGTACCAATCACATTTTTTTCTTCTGGTCTAAGAACTAGAGTCCATGTTTTTTTTTTCTCAATTTTTTCAATCTCTTCTTCTATGGCTTTACTCCAGTCATCATCTTCTAAAGCATTTCTCACTGATTTGGGTAGTAAGATGATTTCTTTTGACATACTTCGAAAATCTTGGTTTAGCTCTGGTTTCTTCATTTTGTCTTTCAACTTCAGAGTCACTATGTACATCTCTATTAGGTAACTCAACATCTCTTTCATGTACACTAATCTTAGAATCATAATGTGCATCCACTTCATTCTATAACTTGACATCTTTATGTAGCTCAGTTCCTGAATGCAACTCAACATTCATAGGGTGACTTGACAGTCAAAGAAATTTGTTGTTGATTTGTAGCTTGATTTGTAGCATCTTCATCAACAGACATACCTTCATAAAAGTATACAAATGATTTGTATTATTCTAGTTCTTTCATAGGTTTAGTCTAATATACCACTATATATTCATCAAAGTTCTCATTTGTGCTTTCTGTAATTTTGTTAGTGTTAGTATTTAAACACTTATAAGTTTTACTTCTTATGTAGTATCCTAGGAATATACCTTCTTCACTTTTTGCATCAAGTTTACCATTCTTAATGTTACTACATATATTTTTCTCTTTCCCTAGCATGCTTTGGTCCCAAGTCTTCTTTCACTTTGAAGTTGAACTTGAAGTTTCAGTTTGCTTCAGCTTCAAGTTCGAGCTCACATCAATCTTTCATATGTCAAGTCCACTTCCTTTTCTCGAGTTGGTCTTAGTGAAGTCAAAGTTGAAGTTGAAGACCTATCAACCAAAACTTCAACTTCAGCTTCAATGTTGATTTTACATACTGACATTAGTTTGTGTACAGGTTTCAAATTTTTAAGATTATAAATGAAGGACTTTAAGGTGGCACATGTTCAGATATGGCAAGAGTTGGCAAAAGGATAAGTTTGTCATTTCATGATGACACGACATGTTAGTAACCATGCAAATTTGATGGGAATTTAAAGCAAAATACTCATGGGGTCTTTTCCAATGCATGTCACAGGAATAAGTAATTATTGCATTAACTTACCAAATCTATCCTGCAATTTCCTGAGTAAACAATTCCTTAAATGCATTCATTTTAGCTTTTCCCACTCATTTTTCCGTTTGCAAAGAAATTCTAGCACTGTTGGGTAGGGAGAGCGAGTTGTAGGCTATGTCTCTGTCAAACTGTAAGTGCATTATCATAACCATTTGAAATTTCAATTGTGTTTGCTTTGTTTTGGGGTAATTCAGGCTGTATCTTTCAAACTTGTCTTTCTTAGAAATCACAACGCTATTTCATCCAAAAATGCCCAAGTTTAAAAGTCATTTTTGCTGAGTTCATTGCCTAAAATCTATGATACATTTCTGGTAAATAAGAATTTATCTGATGTTATTGACAGAACCAAAAACACCAAGTTGGGCCCCATTTACAAGAAGTTAGTTGATAATGGGTTATTAAAAGCTGCCTCTTTTCCCGCTGCGATCACATGCCCAAAACTTGTCATTGAATGTGCAAACCATTATGACCCTGCTTCCAGGTGCATTAAGAAAGTATCAAGAGAGATGATTATTAAAATTAGTAGAACCAGTGTCAATTTAGCTTTTAGAATACCCCATAAAGAACCCTACGAGCCATGGATGTTTGAAGAAGTTGGGCATCTATATGTTGAAATGAAAAGTAGCTATAATAGTAAGGTAGCTTAGTCCTAGCTCCTAAAACGTGCAGAGGGGGGGTTCTAGATTGCCTAAGCCATTAATTGTTGAGAATTTTATAAAGGAAATTGTGGACATTGTCTTCCTATTGAATAGGGTTAAGGGGAATGAGCATGCTTTCCATTGGGAGTCCTGGATGTACTTTTTCATAAAAAAAACTATTGAAAGAAGTAAATTCATTGATTGGGTTGACCTGATAGCCAAAAATTTTCATAAGGGTTTAATAATAGTTAACAACTTTGGCTCATTTTTCTTGTCTTCTTATCTAATTTACATCCTAGCAACATCTAAGGAATGGGAGCATCTTCCACATGTGCCTTGGGTTAATGAAATGCCCATTTACCAGTATTATAGTGATCTTCAAGAAACTACACTATGTAAGGAGTTTAGAAAGGTAAATGATGTCTTTATAGGGAAACTTATTTTTGAGCTCCAAGGTCATGAGAATGATGGGATGTCAAAAGAAGCTATGTAGGTTGTGTAAATTTATGGCTACTTTTACATTCAATTTCCTAGATTTATGTATATCAGAGTGGGTTTCTTTTCTGGTGAACCCTTGAAGTTACCATGTTATTGTTTAGACTCTATAGTGCTATCTGAGATATGTAGGCAATTTTCTTCTGTGGTAGAGTCTTTTCAAGTTTTGAAAAGGTCTTCTTGAATATTATTCCCTATTGATATTGTTCATTATTGATGCCCTAGTCTAAAAGAAGCTATGTTGGCAAAAGGATCATTAGTCTGTTTGTGCTTTAAACCCTTCATTTCTCAAATAGATTTTGATAATACTGGCTTTATCAGAAACAATGTTAAGAATGCCACATCCCTGGTTCACACCCCACAATTAGAATATTATTGGGTGAATGTCTTAATGAATTTGAAGTGAGGAGGAGATTGTGGTCGCGCCTAACCATTAAATAGATCACTATGTTTAACGTGGAGTTGGATACATGTGGGCTGAAGGATGAAGATTCTGAGGAGGTGCTTGATCCATTCTACATTGATCAGATTGAGTGCATGCCCATTCTTGAAATTGATTGGGGAAAGAGGGAAGAAGATGATATCTAATCTCATACTAAAGATGTATTAGCTAGGAATGCAAAATGGATAAAATCAAACATAGTTGCCACTCCTGATCTTTCTAGGAAGTTTTCAAATAACAAAGGTAAAAAGACTCTTAAAAAGTGAACTAATCAAGATGTTCCTGATCTTGTTGTAGGTCTGGTTGAAGTTGAAGTTGAAGTAGTCCCTAGGCCACTTCAACTTCAAGTTCAAGAGGCAACCACAAAGATCAAGAGGGTTACCTATTCAAGCATGAGAAAAGCATCAACCATCAAGAGCAAGGGTGCCATAGCCGTTGATCTAGATGTTAATGAAGATCCACCTATGGTGGATAATATAGTTGAATCTTAGAGCCTAATAGTGAATATCAAGGGCCAGGAAAGTACCCTTACCTTAGCCAAATTCTCCCTTGCCACAAAAAAGGACCAGGCTATGCCTAAATGGTTAGAGACATCGATGGAAAAGAAGAGAAACATCATCCCAATATCCATGCCAATTGATGACTTAGTCAGTAAGTGTCTTGTCAAAACACCTAAAGTAAATAAGGTGAGGACTAAGGCAAGAATTAACTTTGATAAAAATTCAGGATGTTGGTTAACAAAGATAGCTACACCACTATATGGAAGCTCACAGGATTCCTTAGCTTCTAAAGACTACTAGATAACAAAAGTTGATCTGGGAAAAGGGAATTGTGAAGTGGACATGGAATTATTTGAAGCATCTAATAAAAAGATTGCACACAAAGTATGGAAAGATGGACAAGACAAGTAGGAGATGAAGGAAATAATCAAAAACATGATGCAGTGCATTAATGCTATCCTTCACCCTGAAGAAAATCCAATCAGTGAAATGTTAGCAATCTTTGATGTGTTGTGACTAATCAAGAATCACTGGAGAACATGCAAAAATATAAGGTGGTAGCAAAAAAAGTAGGCGAATGGGTCTGAGATGTTCTGGATGACACTATAAAACACATAGGCCATTTGGACCATGCTTCAAAAGAAATATCAAACATTAATAAGAAGGTGGATACAAGCAATGAAGGATATGAAAAGGAGAAGAATTGGTCATAGGTGGTAATATGGTTAGAGGATGTGCAAGAATTTGGTTTGCAAAAGTTCGAGGCCGAATGCCCTGTGGCTAGTCTAGATGAAAAGCCCCTGTATGTCATCAAAGACTGCATCGAATGGTAGAATGATGCACTGACATAGGGGATAACTGAAATTAAAGAGACATTGCAAGAACTTAAGGTTATACACCAGATTAGCCAAGGTGACTTTAAGTGGTTTGTCAAAAAATTCAAAGGGAAGGAAGACGACTCTGTTGCCCAATCGGATGAGATAATCAAAGAGGTTTAGAAGAAGTTTCAAGAATTGTAGGACAAGAAGGCACTAGCTAGGCAAGATTTTTCTAATGTGGCACATATTGAAGCTATGTTAATCATCAATCAAAAGAACTTAGAAATGCATGAAGAGAAGGTAGCTAAACTAAAGAAGATGAAAGAGATCTGGAAGCAATGATTTTCCTATATTGTCTTGCCACATCAATTTTTTTTTATAGCCTTTTTGACTGCCTATGAAATTTGGAAGATAGTGAAAGGTGTGGCTAGTGGAGACAGTGCTACCTAATCAAGAGAAGTAGTTACACTTAGTCGCTTAGTTGTAGTTTCTTTTGTCATTTTTCTTTTCTTGCATTTTTTTGGTTAACAATTATGTTAACCAAAAGACTATTAACTCCTGGCAGGGTAATTTTGGCAGTGTTCCAGCCCCATGCCTATATATATATGTAATAACTAGTATGGTGTAGGGGTTAGAAATTCTCTAGAAGATCAATATATAGAACTATTTCTATCTGTGGTTTTATTTCAAGTTTTAAGAGTAGCATATTAAAACTCTACTATACAAAAAAAATTTGCAGTTTGAGTTTGATTAGTGGCTTTGTAAGTAGATACTATTGTCTTCTTATTTAAATCAATATTTCTAAAAATACTTTTAATGCAAAGCTCTTGATTGTGTGTTGTGGATTCTGAGATTGTGATTTAGAACATGGAATGCTGTGAGAAGTTAGTTTATTAATCTACCTGCTCAGTTACTTAATTTTCAATTATGTGAATAATCTTGATAATTAAAATTGAGTGGTTTTTTAGCATAAAAGTCTATTTTATATTGATGAGATGAAATAAGTCAATTTGACACTTTCAACTGATTGTATTCTGAGGTGGTCTTTTTGTTGAGTTTTTAGATCAAAAAATTCTCATTGCAATAAAGGTAGCTGTGCCTATTTTCATTGAAGAAACTTTAAGTAAATAATTCCTTAGTCCCTTTTGTAGGAATTCATTTGTTGGTACACACTTTTTCTCTATTTTGGCATATCAGTCCATATGAGGAAAATTGTTTACTAACAGTTTTTGGCGACTCTACTAGGGAAACATAAAATGGTTTTGCCTCATCATGAAATTTTTGTAGTACTTCAACTAGGCTTAGGGTTTGATAATACACAAGAGGATATAATTTTTGATTTAAATTCACAAGCGTGGAAACTTAGAACAAGCCTAAAAAAATTTACAAAGGTCAATCAAGTGCTTGAAAGAGAAGAAGAGAGGGCAGAACTCATTAGAGGTGTACCTATTGCTAACAAAGAAGCAATAGTTGATAGACTAAACCCAAGGCCATTCTGAGTGTTGAATGTTAGTCTATATTGTGATAAACTGGCTAGTAGAAAGTATACTCAAAGTGAAGAAAGGAAGGGATTTATTAATGAGTCTTATGAATTTGTAAAGAGCCTAAATTTTGCCCCTAATCTCTCTAATAAATGCAAGAAGTTAGTTAAAAGTAAAAGTAGGCCAACATCTCCCCAAAGACCTACCCCTATAACTATAAGCCTTCAAGCCCTAATCTTACCAAGGACACTGATACCTTCTCATTTGAAAATTCAACCTTTGAACTTCATTCCAACAAGAATGGCTGCCAACCCGTGGGGTACACAAGTAGGTCCGTTAGCTCTCAGAGGTAACCTACATTCACTCCCTAAAGGTGCTAGAGAAGTGTTGCCAAAATTTTATGGTGATGGAAAGAAATTAACTGATGAGCATCTTAATGCTTTTAATAGTGCATGCGTAGTCCTTGCTATTGCACATGAAGATGTAGCTGTGAGGATTTTTGTACAGACCTTAGTTGATGATGCAGTAGACTGATTTCATCATCTCCCTCAAGGGTCCATTACTGAATAGAATCATATGTGTACTACTTTCAAAGATAGATTTAAATCCGCTGATGATGAACATACCTTGCGACTTCAGTTAACTCAATTAAAAAAGAAGGTACATGACCCCATGAGAGATTTTGTAGAAAAATTCAATAAGATAATTTATAAAATCCTTGCTACTAAGAGACCCAATGATGAAAACTATAAATGATTCTTTTTTAATGCAATACCTCCAGACATCAACTTTCACTTAAGGAGAAACAGAGTAGCAGATGTTGAAGCTACCCAAAGACTAGCAATTGAACTAAAAGATGACCTTTTAGCTGCAGGGAAATGGAAGAAAGAGATGTAGAGTTCTAAAACTTAACCATCTTCCTCAAAAAAATTAGACCTGTTAGTCCAAAAGCTCATTAATGATGTGATGACTATTAAGAAACAATTCCCTAAAATGAACACTCATTACCAAGATTTTTTGAGAAAATATCCATGCCAAAGTAGTTTTGAGGGAAAATAGCTTACATTACCTTCAAGTCAGAAAAAATTACAAATTGAAGCTTCACCTAGCAAAAACATGTGTGTTTTTCACCTTTTAAATGATCATGAGGGAAGTTCTTGCCCTAAAAATATTAGATATTAGCAGCTCGAAGCAGAAAAAAAAGCTTCTGCTAATGTAGTAATAGAGGAAGAACCTTCTGAGGGACCTAGTGACTTTGTAAGCTATTACCTTGACTATGAATCTAATTTTGACTGTGGTAATGACATCTTATTAACCTTGGAAGAGGCTTCATGTTCAGTATTAACCTGAGGGAAAAGAACCACAATAGTTGATACTCATGCTAAAAATAATACAACTCCTACTAAGGCCAAGGAAAAAAAGGCAAAGGGAGAAACTAAAGGTAAGTCATCACTTGTTTTAACAACTAATCAAATTTTAAAAGGGGCTGATTCTGATTCTACATTTGATATTATTGAGTTTTGTGAAGCATCAAGGATACAAATTTCTCCTGCCGAATATTTGAGAATGTTGAGAATGAACCCTGGTGAACTTAATAAATTGGTTGAATATGTTAATTAGTCATCTCCTGACAAAGCAGCTAAACAGATCAATGAAGTTGAAACTTCAGATGAAAATGAGACAATTTCCAAGCAAACAAAAGAATCTTCAAAAGGTAAGAAACCTCAAATATAGACACCTAATAAAAGGGAAGAAATAGTTCAACTAGATAAGGTGAGTCCTGAGCCTTCTTATAATCACAAACCTGATCCATTTTATGTCTCCCTCTTTCTCCATGGCTTTAAGATAAGAAACTATATAATAGACTTAGGTGCTTTAGATAATATAATTCCAGTAGTAGTAGCAAAAACTTTGGACCTCCCTTTGATGAAAAAATTTGGCAAATGTTATTCCATGGATTTGAAACAAGTCCCTTTGGTAGGTCAAATTAAAGATGCCCAAGTGTCATTAGCTACTTACCCTCATAAAAGGATTAAACTTACCATCTTGGTAGCAGATATCCCTACAAGCTATGGCATGCTTCTCAGTCAGACTTTCTATTGAGACATAGGAGGGGAAGTTAAGATGGATTGGTCTCAAGTTGTGATACCTATCAGGAAGGAGAAAGTAACCTTGTTACCTAAAGAAAAATCCAAATATATAGTCTTTCCATCCGATGACCCCAAATCTCAAATCCTTTATCAAGAGACTAATTTTTCTAACTATTTGATTTTGTTTGAAAATGAGAAAACAGGTGAGAAACCCTTAGAAGAAGACCTGCTATGGACTCTTGAGTTTGATGGGAGCTATTGTTCGAATGGATCTGGAGCTAGTGTAGTTCTCATATCACCTGATGGTCAAAAGTTCCCTTTTTCTTATAAACTTGCCTTTGAAAATACTAATAATATAGCTAAATATGAGGCTCTACTTCTAGGCATAGAGGAGGCCAAAAGGAGGAACATCAAGCTATTAAAAGCAAGAGGGGATGCTGAGTTAATAGTGAAACATGTTAAAGACATGTTTTCAATTAAAAATCAAAGGCTGAAGCATTATAGAAACTGTGTATGGGATGAACTTGAAGGTTTTGATGCTTTTTCAATAGAAGCAATTCCTTGAGAACAGAATGATAAAGCATACTCCTTGGTAGTATCAACTTTTGAATTGATTCCTCATCTTGATTTTATAGATAAAAAGTATTTAGTGGAAATCATTTATAGGCCGAGTGTCCCTAACAATAATAGTTCCTAGCAAGTATTTAAAGATGATGCTCATATTAATGCCTTTTCCCAAAGTATTGATAAGTTTTCCACTAATTATTTAGAGGGATCAGAATTTGAATGTAGAGAATTTTGTCCTGATGTTACTGACGAGAAGTCTAGTGATGTCTTATAGTTGAAAGGGAATGTAATACCTAAAGGCTTGGTTGAGCTTGAAGAACTCTTTGATGGGTGAGATACCTTCTTAGCTCAAGAATTAACACCTAAAGAAGATCCAAATGCTGATTATAAAAATGTGAATTTAGGAGATAAACATAATCCCAAAATTATCAATTTGGGAACCTGTTGTGATGAAGGTGAGAAAGCTAGATTTATTAAGCTCCTTATAGAGTATATAGATGTCTTTGCTTGGTCTTATGATGACTTGAAGACTTTTATAAATGGAAAATTCAAGCACCATATTACCCTAAAACCAGATACTACTCTTTCAGGCAGAAATTGAGAACATATAATCCAAAAGTTTCTGATGCCATATTTAAAGAGATAGACAAGATTCTTAAGGCTCACATTATCTTTCCAATTCATCATTCCACATGGGTGGTGAACATTGTGCCAGTTAGAAAGAAAAATAGAGAGATAAGGATTTGTGTTGATTTTAGAAACCTTAACCAAGCAAGTTTTTAAGGATAATTTCATCTTGCTTATAATGGATTAGATCCTTCAAATAGTCACTGGGTTAGAAATGATGTCCTTCCTAGATAATTTCTCAGGCTATAATCAAATAGAGGTTGCTAAAGAGGACCAACAAAAAATGACCTTTACAACACCATGGGGCACCTTTGCCTACAAGAGAATGCCTTTTGGCCTAATAAATGCTGATGCCACATTTGAGTGAGCTATGAATTCAACTTTTGGTAAGTTATTGGATAGGTGTATCATAGTGTACCTTGATGATATGACAGTTTTTTCAAGGAGGCAAAAAAAACATCTAAAAGATCTAAGGAAGGTGCTTGAGAAATACAGGGAACATGGGATTTTTTTGGATCCTAAGAAATCAATTTTTGTTGTGACAGAAGGAAAGTTACTTGGGCACATGGTCTCAAAAAAAGGAATCAAGATTGACCTAGAAAGAGTGAAAGCCATTCAAAAATTATGTCTTCCTATCAACCAAAATGGCATTAAATCCTTCTTTGGACAAATTAATTTCCTGAGAAAGTTCGTACCTAATTTTGCAGAAACTGTTAAACCTATGACCAAGATGCTCATTGAGAAGCAGAGTTTCAAATGGGATGAACCTAGAAAGAGTGAAAGCCATTTAAAAATTATGTCTTCCTATCAACCAAAATGGCATTAAATCCTTCTTTGGAAAAATTAATTTCCTGAGAAAGTTCGTACCTAATTTTGCAGAAACTGTTAAACCTATGACCAAGATGCTCATTGAGAAGTAGAGTTTCAAATGGGATGAACCAGCATCAAAAGCATTCAAAGAGGTAAAATAAGCTATTGCTAAAGCCCCAACACTTTTTCATCCTGATTTTAAAAAGGATTTTATAATGTATTGTTATGCATTTGAGCATACCATGTCAGACATATTGCTCCAGAAGAATGAAAAAGGAGAAGAGATGCCTATCTCTTTTATGAGTATTCCTCTGAAGAAGCATGAGCTTAACTATTCTTTGTCTAAAAAACAAGCTTTCTGTATTGTAAAAATAGTAAAATACTTTAGGTACTATATTTTGCACTCACATTCTGTAGTGTATGTGTCATCCACCACAGTTAAGAGCATTCTCATGCAGCAGGATGTAGTAGTCAACAATCGAGCAACATGGGTAGCAAAAGTCCAAGAATTTGATCTAAATATCCAACCAACTAAACTAGTTTAAGGACAAGGATTGTGTAAACTCATAGTAGAAGGTGAAAAATAGGAACCATAACCTAGTTGTTTGTTTGTAGGTCTTAAAGATGAGTGGTATTTAGACATTGCTTATTTCTTGACATATGGAAGATGTCCTGATCATCTAAAAGGAAAGGAACAAAGGACCCTCCAACTCACAGCAGCCAAGTTTGTTATTATTGATGACATCTTATACAAAAGAGGTTTGGATGGTATGTTTTAAAGATGTGTTGATATTGATTAGCAGGATAAGTTACTGAGAACCTTCCATGATGGAGCCTATGGTGGCCATTTTTCATCAATAGTGATAGCATTTAAAATCCTGAGAAGTGGGTACTATTGGCCAGGAATTCTTAAAGCTACTTATCATTGGGTTAGAAATTGTGAAAAATGCTAATTGTTTACCAGGAAACCACGATTAGCCGCTCTGCCTCTAAAACTAGTGATCATAGAAGAACCCTTCCAATAGTGGGGATTGGATTTAATAGGACCTATTAATCTAAATTCGAGTGCAGGGCACACTCACATCCTCACTACCATTGATTATTTTACTAAATGGGTTGAGGCAATCCTTGTTAAATCAACAACATCACAGGTGGTGTGCAAATTCTTAATAGAAAATATTTTGACTTGCTTTAGTATTCGCAATAAAATAGTGATTAATACTGTGCATAAATTTTCATCCCAAGAAATTCAATTGTGTTTTTATGACCATGATGTCTAGTTGTCCCACTCTTCAAATTAACTCCCTCAAGGCAATAGACAGGCAGAATCCACAAATAAAAACTTGGTCAACATTATGAAAAAACTGGTTGATGAAAAGGGAAAGCATTGGCACAAGAAGTTGTATGAAGTAGTTTTGGCAGACAAAACTTCTCCCGAATGAGCCATCGACATCATGCCTTTTAAGCTTGTGTATGGAGTCGAGGCACAATTGTCACTACCTTTGGAGCTAGCTACATTGAATCTACAAATAGCCGTTGAGAATGAAATGTTTCAATCCTCTATCGAAAAGAGAATCCTATACCTCTAGAAAATTGAAGAAGAAAGACTAGAGTTGGTTGACCATATACATCCCATCAAGAAAGGGTTAAAAAGATTTTTGATAGAAGGGTGAGGCCATGAAGATTTATCGAGACCAGGTGTTGTTATGGGATAAGAGGAGAGACCCTAAAGGAGTCCATACCAAATTTGAAAGCTTATGGAAGGGTCTGTTTGTAATATCTGAGGAGTTGGGTTCAAATGCCTTCAAGTTGCAATACCTTAATGGAGATGAACTTCCCCTATCCTATAATGGGCAGGATCTCAAGCTGTATAATCTTTGAGTCTATTTCCCATCTCATTGTAAATACTGTCCTTTTTGGTTGTGCTCTTTTCTCACTCTATTTTTTTTTGTGTTGTGTTCTGTTTGAGTTGGTTTGCAAAACCTAAGACCCTGGGTTAATCTATGATCCTTCTAGTCTCGTCCCCCAGCTGGAGCTGAGTGTTACTACATATATTTTTCTCTTGCCCTAGAATGCTTCGATCCCAAGTCTTCCTTCACTTTGAAATTGAACTTGAAGTTTTGATTTGCTTCAACTTCAAGTTTAAGCCTGCATCAGTCTTTCATATGTCAAGTTTGCTTTCTTTTCCCGAGTCGGTCTTAGTGAAGTCAAAGTTGAAGTTGAAGACCTATCAACCAAAACTTCAACTTCAGCTTCAATGTCAATTTTACATACTGATATTAGTTTGCATGTAGGTTTCAAATTTTCAAGCAAAGGCAACGTGGGTCCCAGTTTAGCACTTCCCAAGACACATGAGATTATAAATGAAGGACTTTAAGGAAGCACACATTCAGATATGTCAAGAGTTGGTAAAAGGCTAAGTTTGTCATTTCATGATGACATGACATGTCAGTAAGCATGTGGATTTGATGGGCACTTAAAGAAAAACACTTGCAAGGTCATTTCCAATGCATGTTGCATGAATAAGTAATTATTGCATTAACTTACCAAATTTGTCCTATGATTTCCTGAGTAAACCATTCCTTAAATGCATTCATTTTAGCTTTTCCCACTCATTTCACCATTTGTAAAGAAATTCTGGTGCTCTTGGGTAGGGAGAGCAAGTTGCAGGCTGTGTCTCTATTAAACTGTAAGTGCATTATCATAACCCTTTGCAATTTCAATTATGTTTGCTTTGTTTTGGGGTAATTTAGGCTATATCTTTCAAACCTATCTTTCTTAGCAATCATGACGCTATTTCATCCAAAAATGCCCAAGTTTGAAAAGTCATTTTTGCTCAGTTCATTGCCTAAAATTTGTGATACGTTTCTAGTAAATAAGAATTTATCTAATATTATTGAAAGAACCAAAAACACCTAGTCAGGCCCCATTTACCAGAAGTTAGCTGATAGTGGGTTATTAGAAGCTGCCATTTTTCCTACCTCAATCACATGGCCAGAACTTGTCATTGAACGTGCACACCATTACGACCCTGCTTCCAGGTGTATTAAGAAAGTCTCAGGAGAGGTGATTGTTAAAATCAATAGAACCAGTGTCAATTCCGCTTTTAGAATTCCCCATAAAGAACCCTACGAGCCATGGATGTTTGAAGAAGCTGGGAATCTATATGCTGAAATTAAAAGTAGCTATGATAGTAAGGTAGCTCAGTCTTGGCTCCTAAAACCTGCAGAGGGGGGTTCTAGATTACCTAAGCCATGAACTATTGAGCATTTTATAAAGGAAATCACACACATTGTACTCCTATTGAATAGGGTTAAGGGGAATGAGCATCCTTTCCACTAGGAGTCCTAGATGTACTTTTTCATACAAAAAATTGTTGAAGGAAGTAAATTCATTGATTGGGCTAACTTGATAGCTGATAATTTGCATAAGGGTTTAATAACAGTTAACAACTTTGGCTCATTTTTCTTGTCTTCTTATCTAATTTACATCTTAGAAACATCTAAGGAATGGGAGCATCTTCCACATGCACCTTGGGTTGATGAAATGCCCATTTAACAGTATTACAATGATCTTCAAGAAACTACACTATGTGAGGAGTTTAGAAAGGTAAATGATGTCTTTCTAGGGAAACTAGTATTCGAGCTCCAAGGTCATGAGAATGATAGGATGTTAGAAGAAGCTATGTAGGTTGTGAAAATCTATGGCTTCTTTTACATTCAATTTCCCAGATTCATGTATATCAAAGTGGGTGGCTTTTCTAGTGAACCTTGGAAGTTACCACATTATTGTTTAGACTCTATAGTGTTATTTGGGATATGTAGGTAATTTTCTTTTGTGGTAGAGTCTTTTCAAGTTTCAGAAAGGTCTTCCTTAGTATTCTTCCCTATTGAGATTGGACATTATAGATACCGCAGTCTAAAAGAAGCTATGTTGGCAAAAGGATCATTAGCCTGTTTGTGCTTTAAACCCTTCATTTCTCGATTAGATTTTGATTATACTAGCTTTATTAGAAAAAATGTTAAGAATTTAGTATCCTTGGTTCACAACCCACAATTAGAAGATTATTAGGTGAATTTCCTTAATGAATTTGAAGTGAGGAGGAGACTATGGTCATGCCTAACCATTAAATAGATCACTATGTTTAACGTGGAGTTGGATACATGTGGATTGAAGGATGAAGATTCTGAGGAGGTGCTCAATCCATTCCACATTGATCAAATTGAGTGCATGTCCATTCTCAAAATTGATTGGGGAAAGAGGGAAGAAGATGATATATACACGCAGGAGATGAAGGAAACTATAAAAAATATGGCGTAGTACATTAATGATATCTTTCACCTTAAATTAAAGCCAATCAAAAAAATATCAGCAATAGTTGATTTGTCCTCTGTGACTAATCAACAATCACTAGAGAACCTGTACAAATGTAAAGCAATAGCAAAAATAGTAGGCAAATGGGTCTAAAATGTTTTGGATGACACTGTAAAACACATAGGCCACTTGGACCATGCTTCAAAGAAATATCAAACATTACTAAGAAGGTGGAGACAAGAAATGAAGGATATGAAAAGGAGAAGAACAACTTGGCAAAGGTGGTAATGTGGTTAGAGGATGTGCAATAATTTGGTTTGCAGAAGTTCCAGGTTGAATGCCCTATCGCTAGTCTAGATGAAAAGGCCCTGTATGTCATCAAAGACCTTATCGAATGGTGGAATGAAGCACTGACACAGGGGATAATTGAAATTAAAGAGACATTGCAAGAACTTAAGGTTATACACTAGATTATCCAAGGTGACCTTAAGTGGTTTGTCAAAAAATTCATAGGGAAGGAAGACGACTCCGTTGCCCAATCGGATGAGATAATCAAAGAGGTTCAGAAGAAGTTTCAAGAATTGAAAGACAAGAAGGCACCAACTAAGCAATATTTTTCTAACGTGGCACACATTGAAGCTATGTTAATCATCAATCAAAAACACTTATAAATGCATGAAGAGAAGGTAGCTGAATTGAAGAAGATTAAAGAGATTTGGAAGCAACGATTTGCCTATATTGGCTTGCCACATTAGTCCATTATTTTAGCCTTTTTGACTACCTATGAAACATGGAAGATGGCAAGAGGCATGGCTAGTGGAGATAGTGCTACTTGAGCAAGAGAAGTAGTTACACTTAGTCGCTTAGTTGTAGTTTCTTTTGTCATTTTGCTTTTCTTGCTTTTTTTGGGTTAATAGTTGTGTTAATAAAAATACTATTAACTCCTAGTAGGGTAATTTTGGTAGTGGCCCAGCCCCATGCCTATATATATGTAATAACTAGTATGGTGTAGGGGTTGGAAATTCTCCAGCAGATCGATAGATAGTGTATATGAGCAATGTTAGTATGATAATAGAAACCAAATTTAAATAAAGCTTCTACAAACTAAACAAAATTCATGAACTTCAAGATAGACTAAGATGAGCTCTCAATTGAGAATATGAGCCATTAATGGACTCTCTCAATGAGAAGCTCTCTTGTTGAGTGGCTTTGTCTAAATAGATAGGATGTATGCTCAAGCTTATGCTTCAAAAAGGGCTTCAAATGGAGTTGGAATTTGGGTGTGAGTATATGGTTTTGATATAAAATGGCTTCTTAAAATGGAATTATGACTTTACTTCATGGATTGTGTTAAAATGGCTTGGGAGAGAATTCCTTAAATAGGCAAAGAGCTTGAGGGATCAAGGGCTAGGATGCAAGGATGGAAAAAAGCTCATGGAGGGCTCAGATTGCATGAGAGGAGAGCACATGGATTGTGCTTCCTTACAACCAATCAGGGAGTGACACATGTAACAGGGTGAGAGGATGGAGGAAAGGGGAAGGATGAGTCAACAAAGGAAGCTCAAGGGATAAAATCTTCATAAAGACCCTCATAATGGCTTGTAAGAGCAATAAAAGGGCTTGGAAGAGTCATTTATGGCCTAGTGGGCTTCATAAAGTTTTATGGTTGAGATATTTTGAGGGAGATGAGAGCAATTTCGACTTGGGATTGATTAGGAAAGTTTTAAACTTTCTTAGGCTTGTGCAAATGATTAGAGGATAGATTAGGATGGTTTAGGATTAGCTTAGGGATAGGCAAGTGGATGGCATTTAATGAGGGTGGGTGAAGGAGGAGATATTTGTTAACTTTGGCTTGGGTTAGTAAGTCTTAACCCATGTTTAGAGAATGTGACAAGGTTAGGAGGGGATTAGGATTAGGTTTAAAGACATCTTCTAGAAGAGTCTAGACTTTGGATGAGGATAAAGACTTTCTAGAATAGTCTAGAACTTCCTAGGATGAGGATGAAGACTTTCTAGAAGAGTCTAGAACTTCTTAGGATGAGGATAAATTAGATTTTTAGGAAATAAATAAAGTTTTATTTATTTCAAGGGTTTGGGTTGAGGAGATATTTATTAAATTTTTTTTAATAAACATGAGGATTAATATTCAATCTTAATTAAATATTTTGAGTTGGGATTAGGGGTAGGAAATGATGGGATTAGCCTTTAATCAAAATTAAAGGAGGATTAGAAAATTTTGGAAGAGGTTAGTGGTCTTAAGGAAATTGGCCAAGTTTTGGGCAAAAAAATTTTTTTTTATTTATTTTGGGTTTTTTGGTCAATTTATTAATTAAATAATTAATAAATAAGGAAATAATGTTTAAATAAGATTTAAACATTTTTGGGAGGGATTCCTTAATTAAATATTTTAAATTAAGATAAAGGGATTTAATGGCATAAAAATAAATAAATAAATTAAATAATTAATTAATTAATAAATGATGATGTCATCAGGAATTTTTCAAGAAATAAAAATACTTTATTTTCTAAAGGTTTTTAGGTGTCTACAGATAGAACTATTTTGTTTTGTGGTTTTTTTTCAAGTTTTAAGAGTAGCATATCAAAACTCTGCTATACAAAAAAAACTCTGCAATTTGATTTTGATTAATGGCTTTGTAAGTAGATAATACTATCTACTTATTTAAATCGGTATTTTTGAAAATACTATTTATGTGAAGCTCTTGATTGTGAGTTGTGGATTCAGAGATTGTGATTTAGAACCTGGAATGTTGTGAGAAGTTAGTTTATTAATTTTTCTACTTGGTTACTTAATTTTCAATTATGTGGATAATCTTGATAATTAAAATTGAGTGGCTTTTCAGCATAAAAGTTTGTTTTATATTGATGAGATGAAATAAGTCAATTCGACACTTTCAACAGATTGTATTCTAAGAAGATCTTTCTGTTGAGTTTTTAGATCAAAAAATTCTCATTGCAATAAAGGTAGCTGTGCCTATTTTCATTGATGAAACTTTAAGAAGAGAATTCCTTAGTCCCTTTCGTAGGAATTCATTTGTTGGTACACACTTTTTCTTTGTTTTGGCATATCAGCCCATATGAGGAAAACTGTACATCTTTAAGAATGTAACATTTACTTCCAAATACCTTAAAGTATTTTACATTGGGTGAGTATCCATACCATACTTCATAAGGTGTTAAATGAGTACCTTTGTTAATTTGCACATGATTAAAGGAATAGACAGTTGTACTTATAGCTTCTCTCCAGTATTTCAAAGCAACATTCTTCTCAATCATGAGTGTTCTAGCATAGTTTATTATAGATCTATTCCTCCTTTTAGCTATTCCATTTTGTAGAGGTGTTCTAGGGGTAGATGTCTATCTTTTGATTCCTCTATTATTATAGAACATCTCAAATTCATTTGATGTGAATTCTCCTCCTCTATCAAATTTCAAACACTTTATATTTTTACCTATTTCCTTCTCAACTCTTGCTAAGTACCACTTAAACATCTGGAAACCATCATATATCTATTTCAAAAACATAATTGTCATCATCCTAGAATAGCCATCAACAAGCAACATTATATACTTATCTCATTTGTAGCTTTGCACATCAATTGGTCCACACAAGTCAATATGAATAATCTCTAGTATTACTTTAGAGGTATAAGTGTTACTCTTAAACCTTAACTTTGTCATTTTGCATAATTGACATTATTTGCAAATTACATTATCAGGCTTCTTCAATTTAGGCAAACCTCTAACTTTCTTCATATTACTGATACTAACCAAGTTATCAAAATTAACATGACATAACCTCTTGTACCATAGTCATACATCATCAAATTTTACAACAAAACAAGTAGCATCCTCTATATCAAGATAGAATAGATTACTTCTAGTTTGATCATCCTTCCCAATAAATTTCCAATTTGTGTCATATATCTTAGTAATCTTGTTTCCAAACTCAACCGTACATCCCAAATTGTTCAGTTGTGACACACTCAACAAATTATAGCTAAGTCCTTCAACACAATAAGCATTGTCACATAAAATATTATCTATAAGTTTTATAGAACCTTTTCCTTTTATTAGATATGGTGCATCATTACCAAATCTTACACTATTTCCATCATAACAATTCAGGGTAATGAACTTACTTTTGTCTCTATTCATGTGATGTAAACACCCACTGTCAATGATCCATCTATCATTATTGTTCACGCAAGTCACAAGTGTAGTTGCCTCATCTTCATTAGATTTATCCTTCATTGCAACATACACCACTTCATCATCATGTTCATCAGAATCTTCTTTTGTTTCCTCTTAAAAAATGTAGCATGACTTTTTGCCTTTGTCTATGTAATCCTTGCTGTCTTCATCTCTTCTTCTCTTGTACTTATCACCACCTCTATATTTCTTCTTCTCTAGACATCTAGCAATAATATAACCAACCTCATTGTAGTTGAAACAAATGATGGGTAACTTACCTTTGAACTTGCCTTTGCCTTTGTGAAATCTTCTTGCCATTAGTCTTACAAGTTGTTCAACATCCTCCTCATCTGTATCACAGTCACTAGACACATACTTCTTTTTCTTCTTCTTCTTCTCATTAGGTTCCTTTAATGATACTTTAGCTTTGAAAGAAAATTCAAATCTTTTTAGGTTTGTAATAATCAAATTTAGATAAGTCAAAAATAGTGATTCTACCTACCAGACCTTCAAGTGATAGTTTATTCCCTAGAATACATCTTAGTTCTTGAATTATAGAAACTCTAATAGCATATATAGGCAATAATGTGCTTAAAACTTTTCTTAGTACAATATCATCATCTATATTACTAGTAGCTCCTCTTATTGCATTAACAACTTTTATCCTTTCAACATCTTGAGTAGTATAATCTCCTTTTTCCATTCTCATATCATCAAACTTACCTCTGAGACTTTCAGCTTTTGCTCTTAGAGCATTTGCATCTTCTCCATAGATAGTAGTTAGGGCATCCCACATTTTCTTTTCACTATCAAGGCCTTTGATATCATTAAATTTGACATAACTTAGGGTAGAGGAAATCTCCAACATTGCCTGGTTGTGTTCTTTCTTCTTCTTCATATATTCAACAATTGGGGCACTAGTAGGATCAACATGCTTAACAAAAATGGTAGATTGTGCATGATTTCCAAGTCCTCCAAGGTGTAGCTTCATCAAAATTTGCCATGCAGGAAAATTATCTCTATTGAGCTTGGGTACTTCTCTTTTTGACATCTTGATCTATGTGCTTCAAGTACCTTCAAATTAGTCCTCTTAAGAAGATGGTTTTGATACCAATTGTTGGAATACATCAGAATAAATGAAAGGGGGTGTGAATCAATTACCAAGGTCTAGATGTATAATTAAAGCTTTTCATAG
The DNA here is from genome assembly GCA_028749045.1 of Cupressus sempervirens. Lineage (NCBI taxonomy): Eukaryota > Viridiplantae > Streptophyta > Pinopsida > Cupressales > Cupressaceae > Cupressus > Cupressus sempervirens. The sequence continues at coordinate 797,344,807 of CM053792.1, forward strand.
CTTAGTGAACCCATAAAACATCATTAATCATGCATGCATCCATAAGATTATGCAATCACTTAAAACTTGTAGGTTACTATCAAATCAACTTTAGAGAAATGTAAAATATAAAACATAAAAGATTCATCAAAACACTTGACACAATGATATATGTGAAAACCTGATTTGGAAAAGACCACCAACAACATGCTACTCTTCTCACTCTTTTGAAGTGATGCCCTGTGAAAGGCCAACCCTATCAAAAGTTAAAATACACACTGTTAAATATTACCCTATTAAAGGATTTCAATCACCATATTAGTAGTGACCCTTGTTAGAGGACTTTAGACCCTTCATTTGGAATGTCACCCAGTTAAAGGATTTACAAATGACTATTAGGTCAACTTTAATCCAAAGGATTTACCCTAATTGATACAATTATTAGAGAGTAACAATAAGGCTTGATTTGATACAACTTACAACTTCATTTGCAGATTACAAATCTCTATTCAATCCTCAATTCTACTCAGCCTTCATACTTTGTAACTCTAATAGCTTGTTCACCCTTCAAGCATTCATACCCTTAAGCCTTATTGCTTAACATGCCATTGTAGACTCTTTTCTTAGGTCACCAGTTGAAGAAAAACCCTTGACTCCCTGTCTCCCTTAGGTTCTTGCACATGATAACCTTGCTTCATGACTAGCCATTCCTCTAAATAGAAAACTAAGATCTTTTGCTACTCATTCTCCATCATCCAATTTAGGGTCTGGATGGATTAGGTAGGATACAATGTATCTACCTCATATCATATATCTCTTCTAGATACTTCTCCTAGAATCCACTTTGAATTTCCCTAAAAATGATTTACTTTGAATTTTGTGCCACAAGCTCATCAATCTTATCTTCACCTGGTTCACATAATCCAAGAAAACAAAATTGTCTACTTAGATCCATCAAATTTATGTTCTTTTAAATAATGCAATAGCTTGGTATTATCAAGCTTCTTATGCTCAGCACATACTATGTTGCTTGATATCCAATGTGAAATTGATTGACATGAACTAAAGTTTATTGGTGCTCAACATCAACTAAACTTTACTTGGCATTCACTGTTCTAGTTGGAATGCACTAGAATGAACTTTTACTTGGCTCCAACTAAATTTTTTCTTAGCTTGCACTGGCTTTGCTTGGCACCTACTATCCACTCGGTCAATTTTGGTAGACAAATTTTGTATATCTTGTTCTTCTAAACTTTCTTACTATAACTAGCATTTGTAACCTTAAGTAGATTATATATACATCATGTCATCACTATCTTAATTGATTCTTGTACTTCATTACATAATCATAACTCAACCTTTCCTCTAGGTGCTATCATTACATCTTTTGATCAAATCCTCTTCATCAATAAAATAAGTGATAGTACTTAAATCTTATAAGCAATTGTCTTACCAACAAATAATAGTTTTGACATTAGTGACAAAACAATGATTGAAACACATAGTCTTATTCAACAATCTCCCTCTTTCAATCTAGTTTCAACAATCTCCCTCAATAATGATCTTTTCAATTTGATCTCAACAACCCTATGCTTTAGTTTTAGGAAGCTTGATGTATGCTATGGTATGTACAAGGTTAGATATTGCACATGTAGTGGGAGTCATTAGCAAGTGTATGAGTCATCTAGGAATTGAGCCTTGGAATGCAATCAAATAGATTCTCAAATATTTGAGAGGAACATCCAGTAAGTGTTTACACTTTGGGGGCTCTACTATAGACTTATAGGGCTATGTTGACTCAGATTAGGTAGGGCATATTGATACTAGGTGGAGTACTATAGGTTACGTATTTACTATTGGTGGGGAAAGTATGAGTTGGGTTTCTAGGTTACAAAAGCTTAATGCTTTATCCACTCCAGAGGTAGAGTATGTTGCTACTATAGAGGCAACCAAGGAGATGATATGGCTTTAGTTCTTCTTGGAAGAATTGGGACACCCTCAGAAGTATAATTTTTTGTTTACAAATAGTTAGAGTGTCATTCATCTTGCAAAGAATTCAACTCTGCATTCAAAGAAAAAATACATTTAGTTGTAGTACCATTTCATTCGGTCAGTTTTGGGTGATGGATAGTTAAATCTGGATAAGATACATATAGATGATAATCCAATAAATATCTTAACAAAGGTAGTGACCAGGGAGAAGTTGAATTATTCTTCAGCTTTGGTTGGTCTTCTAGAATAAATAGGAATAAAAAAACAATAATGTTCAGGGTTGTTTTATCTAGTGGGATCCCCATGTGGTAGCGGTATTGCTATATGATCAGTCTCTAAGTGGGATGCTGTGATCAGTCCCCAAGTGGGAGATTGTTAGTTTGTGGTGATTGATCAAGGAAGTACTATGGTTGACATTGTGGCTCACGTATGGCCAACATGTTGTAACCCTAAAGTAGCATACAATTACTTGTATAAAAGGGCTTAGGGTTAGGCATTTTCATAAGGTGTGTTGTGAAAATTGGTTCTTGTGGTGGTATTGAGTTGTAAGGGATTATAGATTGTAATCAGGTTGTAATCACTAGATTGTAATAATATTGGACTTTCTATTTGGTGGATGTAGCCTAAGGATTGGGCGAACCATATAAAATCTTGCTATCTTGTATTCTTTACTGTGTGATATGTTATTTTTTGATACTTTTTATGTTTGTATATAATTGTTATTTCTATCTATGGTTAAATGCTAACACTAGGAACATACAATATCATTGAATGGATCAAAAGGGGTGATAAGAAAAAATATAATATATCCTTAGGGATCCTAGGACCCCTAGGAACATATTTTATCATGGAATAGGTTTAAAGGGGTCATAGTGTACCCTATGGACCCTTTCTACCCATTAGATGTTAACATATGAATTATTGTTCAATGGGTCAAAAGGGGCATAGGGTACTTTATGAACTCTTTCAATCTACTAAAAAAAATATAATATGTCCCTAGGGGTTCTAGGACCCCTAAGAACATATGCTATCATTGAATGGGTGAAAAGGGGTCATAGGGTACCCTATGACCTCTTTCGATCCATTATAATGAATATAATATGTCCCTAGGGTCCTAAGAACATATATTTTGTTGAATTGGTTTGAAGGGGTCATAGGATACCCTATGATCCCTTTTGATCCATTAGAACAAATATAATATGCCCCTACATATCTTAGGACCCCTAGAAACATATGTTATCGTCGAATGGGCCAAAAGGGGTAATAGGGTACCCTATGATCCCTTTCAACCCATTAAACCAAATTTAATATGTGTCTAGGGGGAACATATGTTATCATTGAATGGGTCAAAAGGGGTCATAGGGTACCCTATAACCCCTTTCAACCCATAAGAAAAAATATAGTATGTCCCTAGGGTTCCAAGGACCCCTATAGACATATGTTATCATGGAATAGGTCGAAAAGGTTCATAGGGTACAATATGACCCCTTCCAATCCATTAGATGTTAACATATGTACTCCTAGGGGTGGAACATATGTTATCATTGAATGAGTCAAAAGAGGTCATAGGTATTTGATGACCCCTTTCAACGCATTAGAACAAATGTAATATGACCTCTAGGAATATATGTTATCATTAAATAGGCTAAAAGGCTTTCAACCCATTAGAATGAATATAATATGTCCTTAGGGGTCCTAAGACTCCTAGGGACATATGTTATCATGGAATAGGTTGAAAGGGGTCATATGATACCTTGTGACCCTTTTTGACCCATTTGATGTTAACATATGAACTCCTAGGAATATATGTTATTGTTGAATGAGTCAAATGGGGTCATAGGGTATCCTATCACCCCTTTTGGCCCATCCAAATGAATTTAATATGTCCCTAAGGGTCATAGGACCCCTCAGAACATATGTTATCATTGAATGGGTCAAAAGGGGTTGTAGGGTACCCTATGATCCATTTTAACACATTAGAATGAATTTAATGTGTCCTTAGGGTCCAAGGAGCCCTAGAACATTATTATAATTGAATAGGTTGAAATGGGTCATAGGGTACCCTATGAACTCTTTCAAATCATAAGAAAAAATATAAAATATCCCAGATATATGTTATCATATAATAGGTCAAAGGGGCCATAGGGTAACTTATGACCCCCTTTGACCCATTAGATGTTAACATATGAACTCTTAGGTGTGCTAGAGCCCATAGGAGCATATGTTATCATTGAATGGGTTATATGGTACCCCATGACCTCTTTCAAGCATTAGAACATATTTAATATGTCCCTAGAAGCCCTAGTACCCCTAGAAACATATGTTAGCATTGAATGGGTTGAAAGGGCTCATCGAGTACCCTATGATCCCTTTTGATCCATTAGAATGAATATAATATGTCCCTAGGGGTCCTAGGATGCCTAGGGACATATGCTCAGTAATATATGTTATTTTTGAATAGGTCGTAGGGTGCCCTATGACCCCTTTTGACCCATTAGAATAAATATAATATGTCCCTAGGAGTCCTAGAACTCCTAGGGACATATGTTATCATGGAATAGGTGGAAAGAGGTCATAGGATACCCTATGACCCCTTTTGACCCACTAGATGTTAACATATGAACTTCTAGGGAACTTAGGACCCCTAGGGATATATGGCCTCATGAAATAGCTCAAAAGGGGTCATAACATACCCTATGGCCTATAAATTAATTAGTATATGCTATATACTATATGATATAATATAATAAAATATATTAAAATATATTAAAATATAATATAATATAATATACTATAATATACTATGCTATACTATACTATAATATAACATAATATAATATAATGTAATATAATAATATATCTTATAAATGATATATATTAAATACAACAATTTGTAATTAATTAGAGAATTAAAAGATTACATATTATTTATGATTGGGACCTCATTTATAACAATAAAAAGACATAACTTGTATATTACATGGACCATGGAGGAGATAATCTAGACCTCTCCTCAACTTTTAATTCACACCCTCCATTTCCATGTGATTCTTTTCACTTTTTTGGAAACAATGTATCAAGTATCTAATATATCAGATACCTAATATATTAGGTATCTGACATTTTACTAGTTAACTTTAAAAAAAAGGACGATGCTCGCCAAACTTGAGACATGCTAATATCAAAGTGCTTTTTTCACAAGATTTGAGAGTTTTGTAGGCCAAAGTCAAAATTTGGGACCTAGACTTTTAGAAAGTTGTAAAATTAGTTGATTAGGTGTCTTGGAATTGCTGCCACAATGGAGAGTAGTAGTAGGGGAAAGTCTGAATGGAAGATGAAGGTGAAAAATGAAGGAATTGAAGAATATAGTGAAAATGATATGTAAAAAGAGAGAAGGTATGTTAAATGTGAATGAGGCCAAGCCCATAATAGTAGTTTACAATGAAGATGATGTTGAATTTGATAGTATGAATCAAGTTTATGTTGTCAATGATAATGTATCCATCAAAGAGGAAAATGTGGAGCTTGAAAGGTAAAATATAACAATCAAGAATGACAATGATAATGTTGCAAATGCACCTTACATATCTCCTTGTTATAATCAAAATGAGGTCCCTTGTAATGAAGATGGACAAACATTTAACCCTAAACCTAGTAGAACATCAAAGTGGTTAATCGAGATTGATGAACCTATTTTGAGAACATTGGAAGGGAAGAGATCACATACAATAGTGCAGTTGTGGGCTTCAAAAATATATGGGAACATTTTTGGCAACAAGACATTGGTAGAGCAATGCCAACTTTTTGTGCAATTATTAAGGATGCAAAAGTTAAGATCTATGCTATCCAAATTGAAAAATTGTGTCAACAAGAAAATGAAGATAAACACAATTATTATGAAGAATCTTTTTAGTTCTCTCAATAGCATAGGAAAAAATAGTAGTGAAAAGGATAAGACAACTGCTCATAGGGTTATTAAAACTTCCTTGGTGAGTCATCATTTGAGAAAAGAGAGATTTATTAGACAAACTTGTGTTGACTTGAACATAAGTCATACAAATTTGAGTAGAGCACTTGGAAGAATAGAGAGACTTGATGATCCTCTTCAAAATGATACATGAGTTTATTGTGGGAGACTTCCATGTTCTATAGGAAACTAAATGATAATGTAAAGGAATAAATTGCACAATTTTGGCACTCTAGCTCAAGAGTATCACCAAATGAGAAGGAAGTTTTGAAGTTGAGAATTGGAAATAAAGACCACACCTCACATCTAAAACATTATTTGGAGGTAAGTCAAAAAATGTTGTTGAAATAATTTTGTGAGACTAATCCAACATTGCATATATCAAAAGGGATTTTGAATCAATGAAGCCATTTTATTGTATGCTGCTTAAGATTTGAAATACATATTGTTGCAAATATCATGTGGAGTTTTTTATACACCATGAAAAATTACACTATATCCATTCTACTTTGCATACTACTAATATGTTGGAGATCTGTAGTGCTAATGAGCTTCCAAAATCATCAAGATCATTACTAGATAAGTTATTATGTCCTATTGATGATGGTTATTTCTTTTATATAAATGATTTCTTAAATGAGAAGTTCTCACAATGTGTTAGTTTATCAAATTTGTTGACATGTTTCTAAGAGGGGTGCAAAGAAGATCTTGGAAAGACAATAGCTTCAAAAATGGTTAATGCAATAGTGAAATAAAAATTGAAGAGTAGAGGTGAAGGCTCTAATTGGCCACTATGAAACTTTCAAACCATTTGTCATGGCATCATTTCATCCACATCATTAGCTCTAGATGGGTAGGTGAACCCTAGTGGTGCTACTATTTCATCCACATAAAGCCTAGAATGTTTGTGACCACCCTAAATCAAAACATCTCTAAGGTACCCTAAGCTCATTTGGGAAGTGATATTTTGAGGGTTGTAACTTATATTTTGTGAGGAATATTGAAAATTATGAGATACAACATGACTGTGATATCCATTTCTACAATAATCTCTATCAATTCTAGGAGATTTAATTTCATTTGAAATTGGTACAATGATATCGATTGATGTCCAATATTGCATTGTTCGTTAGTAATTGGTGCACCACTACACAACTTTAAAACCATTCATCTTGGGATCATTTTTTAGTGCTGTTAGCTCCAAATGGGTGGGTGACTTTAGTGACACCATTGTTTCCTCCACAAAGAGCCTACAACATTTGCTACCACCCTAAACCAAAGCATCTCCAAGCTACCCTAAGAACATTTGGGTGGATAACTTAAAGGGTGATAACTCAAATTTCATGAGGGCTATCAGTAAATTATGAGATTTCACTTGACCATGATATCAATTTCTACAACAACCCGTCTTAGTTTTGGGAGATTCAATTTTATTTAAATTTGGCACATTGATTTCGATTGATGCCAAACCTTGCAGTGTTCCTTAGTGAATTGGTATGCCACTATGCAATTTTCAAACCATTTATTGAGGCATCATTTCATTAGCATTGTTATCTCTAAATGCGTGTTTGAACTACTATTTTATCCAGGGAGATCCTAGTTCACATCTCTAAAGATGTAGATAGCTTGGACATCTATGTGTTAGATTGTGGTGGCTGATTAGGGAAGTACTATACATACTCCATAATTTCTTGGCAAGGTTTTTGGGATCTATTTTATCAAGATTTTGGGACCAATTTTATCAAGACTTTGGGCTGACATGTAATTATTAATTATAACCCTAAAGCAGTAAAAATAATTGTATAAAAGGGCTTAGGGTTAGGGATTATTTTTTCATTGTGATGCAAAAATTGGTTCTTGTAGAGATATTGAGCTATAAGGGATTATGGATTGTAATCTGGTTGTAATCACTGGATCATAATAATATCGATCTTGCTATTTGGTGGACGTAGCCAAGGGATTGGGTGAATCACATTAAATCTTGGTGTCTTGTGTTCTTTTCTATGAGATCTATTATTTTCTAATATTGTTTATATTTTCATGTAATTGTTATTTTTGTCTGTGGTTTAATCCTAATAAGTGGTATCAGACCAAGGTTGTTTTTCAAGTTATCCTCTGCAAGAAAGTCTTACAATTGAGTGGGAGTCTCATAGTTGAGTGAGAGTCTCACGATTCAGTGGGAGCAATGGAAGAAAAGGGTTGACAAGTTTAATGGGCATAACTCTCATTTATGGAAGATGCAAATGGAGGATTATCTTTATTAGAAGGATTTATGGAAGCTGTTGGAAGGTAAAACTAAGAATTGAGGATCTATGTCAAATGATGAATGAGATCTTTTGTACAGAAAGACACTTGGAAGCATTCGATTATGCATGGCACAATCGGTGGTATTTAATAATATAAAAGCAAAGACAATAGAAGAGTTGATGCAAACCCTAGTGAAACTATATGGAAGGCCCTCTACTTCAAATAAGGTATTTCTCATAAGCATTTATTTAAAATGAAAATGATAAAAGGTGGATCTATTGTAGATAATTTAAATGAGTTTAATACTATTACTAGTCAGTTATCTTTGATGGGTATCAATTTTGATGAAGAAATTAGGGGTCTCTTGATTTTGTGTTCTTTGCCTAAAAGCTGGAATGGCTATTAGTAATTATGTTCTTGGATCTAGTACCCTAAAATATGATGATGTGATTGGTGTTATTTTGAATGATGAAACTCATAGGAAAACCTTAGGTGGATTTACATTAGGAAGTTCTTTGAACACACAAAGTCAAGGCAGAACAACTAAGAGAGGAAGTAATTCTAGAAATCATGTGAAATCAAGAGGAAGGTCAAAGGGGAGGAGGTGTCAATCAAGAGGACATAATGACTACTAGTACTATGGGAAACCAGGGCATACTAAGAAAGATTGTTGGACTCAAAAGAAAAATGAAGGAGATAAACCAGATAGAGACAAGAAGGAAAATGTGGTAAGTAACAAATCTGAAGAGGATTCTTTGCTTCTATCTTTAGAAAGTGTTAACAATTCATGGGTTTTAGATTTTGGTACTTCATTTCATGCTACACCTCATAGAGGTTATTTCATTGATTATGTCCAAGGAGATTTTGGACTTATTTATTTGGGGGATAATTGTAGAGGTTGATGAAAGCCAACTTCACAGTGCACAAAGATCACCTACATACAAATAACTTGCCAAAGAGAAATCGAAGAAGGAAGGAATAAGAAATTGAAGCAATAAAGAGAAATTATATTGAAACAATGATAAATGAAATTGCTATAAAAAAATGCAAAGAGAGAGACTACTTATAAAGGCCTCTAGGAAGCTTGTAGAACAAGCTAGAAACTGCTAGGAGATAAGGTTGACAACTAAGCATACGTCCACAAAAGGTGGGATATTCTTAATCAAGGTGAGAGAATAAGTATGACTTAGATAGGAACAAACTCCCATGTTGTCAACAACTCCTAGACTACAACTAATAAATAAATGCATTTATCCTAAGTAAACGTAAGTAAAAGCATAAATAATAATTATTTACTCTAACACCCCCCCTTAAGTGCAACTTAGGGGAATGCACTTAAGCTTACAAAAGCTAAGATGAAATGCATAATGGGTCTTGACAACAAGGCCATGTTAGGTACCCATGCACAAATGCAAAGAAATGCAACTTTTGAAAATGGGGAAAGAGAGAAAACCTCATGGAAAAAATCCTCCCACAAAAAGAGGTAAGTACAAACATGCTAAAAAAAGTAGGAAGGAAGGAAGGCCTCAATAAGACCCCCCAAGGACAACTTCCACCAAAAATGGCTCAAGAGACTCTCTCAAAATCATAAGTACAACCAACCCCCCATGAGAGATAGAAAAGAAACCAAAGCCCCCTAGAATAATGGAGCCCCTGGAGAAAGAATCAAACCAATGAAAATCCAATGTGGAGGAAAGAAGGGAACAAAGCAAGGGAACCCTTGAATGAGAGGGAAAATTGGAAGGCCTAGCTAATGCTCAAAGGAGAACATATGAGGATCCTGGAAGGGAATCCTTAAGGTAGGTGTGATGACACTATCATGAATGTCCACTATAGAATCTACAATAGGTGCACCTGGAGGCTTAATGAATGGAGCTAGAGGATTAGGTAGCGTAGAAGAAGAATCTTGCTAAAGAGAAAAGATCTCAACTAGATGTTGTGTGGAAGTCAAAATAGGGATCTCAAGAACAATACAAAGGTTCAAGTATCCTGACTGCACCACATGATACTCTTGCAAAAGAGAAGAAGTGTGCTCCAACAATGGAGAAGGTGGACCAAAGTGCAAGAAGGTGTAGAGATGAGTGGAAGGATCAACTACCCTTGTAGAAATAAGACCTCCTCTTGCACAATCCTAAATGAAGACTGGATCTATAGTGAACTCAACTATCTTCCCTAATCCATTATGTGTAATCTAAGAAATCGAGAGAAGGTTTGAAGATAGAGATGGAATGTACAATACATCATTGAATATACCATCCTAGATGTAAACTGAACCTTTCCCATAGATTGGTAGGGTAGTGTTATTCCCCATGAGAATATGAGGAATGGGAGAAGCCTCAATAGTGGAGAAGACACCTTGAGAAGATGTCATATGGTGAGAAGCACCTAAATCTAGTAGCCAAGGGACCTATGAAGGGGATGCAATAGAAGCTTGTAATGCATGACCCTTTCCAAGATCTAGTGTAGATGTTGAAGAGGTGGAAGAAGATTGAAAAGAAGACCCTTGTGAAGTAGAAGAGGATGGAGAAGAAATAGTGCTCTTCTGAAGGAGAGCTTGTCAACTGGCAATCTATTCCTCATAGCCATCAAATCTCTTCTAAAAACAACATGACTCATTATGAGGTCCCATTTGACAATAGGAATAGGTAGAAATCTTAGTCTTATTTTTCTCCTTCTTCTTAGAAGAAGAGGATGAACTAGTAGAGTGCTGAGAGGAGGAATCATATATCTTCTTTGGCTTCTTCTCCTGTGTATCCTTGGCAAGCAATGCCTGTGACTATGAACTTGTAAGTGAATCCATCTGAGTGATCTTAGAATGTTCCCATGTCAATTGATCACAAAATGTCTCAAAAGAAGGCATCTAATGTCTAGCACCCAAGGCATCCATAGTGGAGTAGAAAGTGGAAGAAAAGATTTGATTGTCCTCACAACTTTGAGAGTATAAAAAAGATACACTCATCATCTGTTTTGTTTTTTCCACATCCCTACAAAATTGCATGCAAAGATTTGAACTTCATCAAGAAGTCTTCAATGGTGGGGGAGCTAGCTGGTGACAAAGAAGTCAACTCTGCATCAAGCTAAAGTGCCCAAAACTCATTCACTGTGCCAAAAAAAGTCTAGAATTTTGTGCAAATAGCCTATGGAGTGGTCAAACCATCTAAGTGAAATAGTAGACTATCTAAAATATTCAGTGCAATCAATCCCATGGCTTCATCCATTTTGTTTCTATGCTGAAGAACCTCAAAGGGGTGCTATAGAATAGGTTGGTTCTCATCCAAACTTGATCATAGGCCTCGTAACATAAGAAGCCTAGTCATTTGTGCTTTCAAGGTGTGATAATTGTGTGGCATGAGTTGGGTCATAGAAAGATCTGACATTGAGAGAAGAAGAAAAAAGTAGAAGGTCTTATTCTGAAGTAAATTATAGAAAATAAAATGCCCCCTCCACAATTGATAAAGATATCCCTCAAATACCAAAGAAAACAACTATAGAAAGCATAAAAATTGAGAAAAGAACCTGGATTTCAGATGCAAAAAATGAGGAAACATAAGGCTCTACTTCAATGCCAAAAAAGGAGCTCAAATGAACTTAGAACAAAATGAAACTAGCATCATTGTATCCATCTTTGAACCAACCTTTTAGCATTTCTTTCAGATTAGAAAAAGAACTTCGTATGCTCAAGTTATGGCCAAAAAACAAACTGCTGCTCTAAAAGATAGGCCCACTAGAAAATTACAAACACAACAAAAAATTTAATGACCATACGACCGTAAATAGCATATCGCCGAAATTTTTTTGGCTACTAGAATGCTGATGTCAGACACCGAGATGATGATGTCAGTCTTAGCAATGGTGGTCAGGTGGTAGGTGGGTTGTGCTCCATGGTGGTGGTGGCTGAATAGGGTGGTGCCATTGGTGTCACTAAGAAAAAATAGATGTCACAGGCATGGTATGAGGGCAAGGGTTGTTGGGGCAGTGAAGGTTGTAGTTGGAGAGGCTACAGAGAGCTATGGGCAATGAAATCATGGTATCTGTGAAGAATTCAAAAAATTTTGAGGGCCAAAATCTATGCTACTCCAAAAAATAGGTTGGTGAATTTACACTTTTTTGGAATTTTTTTTTGTTAAAAACATATATATATATTTTTACAAAATTTTCACAAAAGAAGTATAAATACAAAACCCTTTTTTTTGAAAAAAGTTGCCTCGAAAAAATGCACTTCCTCTTGATTGAAGAGAAAAATTGCAAACAAGCTAGGGTTTGTGTCTCTGAATCATGGCTTCAAAAATCCTTTAGACCAAGAAGTAGTAGAGAGGCTTTGATACCATGTAGAAGTTGATGAAAGCTAATTTCAAAGTGCACCAAGATCACCTTCATGCAAATAACTTGTTGAAGAGAAACCGAAGAAGGAAGGAACAAGAGCTTGAAGCAACAAAGAGAAATTATATTGCAAAAATGAGAAATGAAATTGCTGTACAAAAAGGAAAAGGGAGAGCTTGTTTATAAAGGTCTCTAGGAAGCTTGTAAAACAAGCTAGAAAGTGCTAGGAGATAAGGTTGACCACTAACCATACATCCACAAAAGGTGGGATATCTTAGATCAAGGTGAGAAGATCAATATGGCTTAGATAGGAACAAACTCCTATGTTGTCAACAACTCCTAGACTAAAACTAATAAATAAATGTATTTATCCTAAGTAATCTTAAGTAAAAGCATAAATAATAATGATTTACTCTAACAATAATAAATCCTGTCAGATTTTTGGAAAGGGAAAAGTTAAGATTAAATTGTAGAATGGGAATCATTGGCTACTACATGAGGTAAGACATGTTCCAAGGCTGAATAAGAATTTAATTTTAGTAGGGCAACTTGGTAATGAGGGTTGTGTAGTTACTTTTAATGATAAAAATTGGAAGGTTTCAAAAGGTTCCCTTGTAGTAGAAAATTGTGTGAAAGTAGGCACCTTATATCTTTGTACAGGTCATATTGTTCCTTCAACTTTAATAATTTCAGAGAAAAATGAATGTTTAGGAATAGTTGTTGTAGTTGAGTAGGGAGAACAAATAGTTGCTGTAGATTCTGATACAACACTATGGCACAACAAACTTGGGCACATGAGTGAGAAAGGTATGAAAGTACTTCATTCAAAAAAAGTTTTACCAGGTCTAAAATGTGTTAATATGGATTTCTGTAAAAATTGTGTGTATAGAAAACAAAAGAGTGAGTTTTGTGAAGAAATGGAAGGAAAATAAAAGGGAGAAATTAGAGCTTGTGCATATTGATGTATGGGGACTGGCTTAGGTATCTTCCATTGGTGGCTCTCATTATTATGTTACATTCATTGATGATGCAACTAGAAAAGTATGGGTTTATTTCCTGAAATAAAAATCTGATGTATTTCAAACTTTTAAGAAATGGAAATGCTTGGTTGAAAATGAGATTGGTAATAAATTAAAATGTCTCAGATTTGATAATGGTGGTGAGTATTACAGTCATAAATTTGAAGGTTATTTCTCCACTAATGGTATTCGTAGATAGAAAAATATTCCAAAGACTCTATACAAAAATGGAGTGGCTCAAATACAAATTAGAATTACCAATATTCATGACCATAGTCAACTAGAATCAATAGGTAAAATGATTAAGCTTTGCATGCCAAAATAAGAAAATCCTTTGGTAGCTGACCCAGCTTGGAAGAAGCTGATTCTTCAATGATTTCCTGTGTTAACCAATAGGAGCTCGATTAACACTATGAACTTACAACATTTCTTTGGTAACTGAGAGAATTCAATTAATACTAACTCTATTCAATTTTCCCTTTGTTAACTGAGTGAGCATGATTAACACTCTTTTCTGCATAACTTCCTTTGATGCTTGAGTGAGCTCGGTAGATACTAGCTTCTATACAGAGTAGACTTGAGAACACTCAGTAGACTAGGAAAACTATCGTTACTAACCAAGTGAGCTCGGCATGCATTGACTATCAACTGATATGACATTTGTGTAACATCAAAGACAACACACAATTAATCAATTGTATCCAACAATCTCCTTCTTTGGTATTGATGGCAACACAATATGTCATAGCACAATAAAATTTTGAGAACAAGACTCCCTTTGTCATAAAGTTTCTCCCTCTTTGAGTTTACATAGAAAAGTTCTTGTATAGCATTCTCCCTGTGTGAATTGGAACTACTTAACTTCTCCTTCTTGGAATTACAAAATTTCACAAAGATATGATAGTAAAATTCTCCCTCTTTGATGACACATGCCAAAGACAATTCTAATTAGTATCAATGTACCTTGAGTACAGATTCATCTGCAATATGTCCTTGTCAATACTATATCAACTGATTGATCTTCAATTTAGTTCTTATTGATGCATCACCAAACTTTATTTAGTGAGCTTCAGATAGGGGAATGACCCCTAACTCATCTCTTAGATACAAAAATGTATCCTTAGGTAATGGTTTGGTGAATATATTTGCAATTTGTTCTTTTGTATGCGCATATTCCAATATGATTTCTTTGTCTTGTACTAATTCTCTTACAAAGTGATATTTTATAGCCATGTATTTTGTTTTGAAATGCATCACTGGATTCTTTGATATGTTGATTGCACTAATGTTATCACAATACATGACTATTGGCTCTTTGATTTCAACCTTCATTCCTTCCAAAATTTTTTTGAACCAAACAATGTTAGAGCAATTTACTGTTGCAACCACGAAAGAATGCTCTACCACTAGTATTTTTTCTGTCGTCAAGATTTCCTGCCCAATCAACATCAATAAATAGTTTCAAGTCAAGATTTCTTCCAAATTTGTTCCATAAGCCATAGTCTTTAGTATCTTTCAAATATTTCAAGATTCTTTTTATTACCATCATGTGGTTTTCTTGGGTTTTGCTAATAATCTTGCCACTATCCCTACTGCTACAGAAATATCATGCCTTGTATGTACTAAATACTATAATTTCCTAATCATTGATTTGTATAAAGTCTGATCTACTTCTTTGGAGTCATCATCTTTGGTAAGCTTAATTCTAGTACACATAGGGGTTCCAACTAGTTTTGAATCATCCATTCCAAACTTCTTGAGTATCTCTTTGATATACTTAGATTTAGTGATATAGATACCATTTTTATTCTGTTGTATCTGCAATCCAACAAAGAATTTTATTTCACCAAACATGGAAATTTCAAATTCTTTATTCATTTTTTCTGAGAATGCTTTGCATAAGTAATAATTTTCTATAAATAGAGTATCATCCACAAATATTTTTGCCAACACAATCTTCTTATCTGGTCCATTCTTGATATAGAAACTACTATTATCATTTGTTCTTTGAAAACCAATCTATATCAAATAGTTATGTAACCTTTCATACTAGGCTCTAGGAGCTTGTTTTAGACCATATAGGGCTTTGTGTAATTTCTAGATTATGTCTCTTTTGTTTGGATCAACAAAACCTTCTAGCTGTTCAATGTAGACTTTCTCATCAAGAATTCCATTCAAGAATGTAGATTTAACATCCATCTGATATACTTTAAATCCTCTATGAGTTGTATATGCCAGTAAAGTCCTAACACCTTCTAATCTTGCAACAGGGGAAAAAGTTTTACCATAATCAATACCTTCTTCTTGAGAATAGCCTTTACATACCAATATTGTTTTGTTTCTTCACACTTTTCCATCTTCATTCAACTTATTTTTGAATACCCATTTTGTACCAATCACATTTTTATCTTTGGTCCTAGGAACAAGAGTCCAAGTTTTATTCTTTTCTATCTATTCTATTTCTTCATTCATAGCCTCAATCCAACTTTCATTTTCCAATGCATCTTTAACACTTCTAAGTTCAAATTCAGCAAGTAAACATGTACTTTTTAGTTTGGTTCTTGTCATTATTCCATCTAATTTGTCTCCAATGATTTGATTAGGTGCATGATGCCTTTTGACATATTTGGCCGATATAGGTTCTTTGACTTTTGAATGAATTGTACTATCTTCATTTTGAATCTCAACTTCAAGCCTGGGTCCTTCAAACTTAGTATGCACTAACTCGGTAGCCTCTGAATGTGACACAGGTCCCTATGAATTGGTTTGCACTTCCTACAACTTGGTAACTATTGGAGACTTGGAGAGCTTGGGAGATGAAGTCTCCTTTTTGTCAAATGTGTTTAGCAATATATCAAGTTCATAGTAGACAAATCTTCTATAATCCTCTAGCTCCTTTTTGCTTTCTTCTTCACTCTTTTCTACAAACTCATCAATTCTTACATGCGCACTTTCTATGATTTTGTGAGTGGAAAAATTCAAACATGCATATTCTTTACTTCTACAAGAGTATCTTAGAAATATACAAGTCATCACCTTTTAAATCAAATTTTCCTTTTCTAGATTCTTTCAAGATATAACATTTGCTACCATATACTTTCAAGTAACTTACATTGGGTTTGTAGCCATATCATAGCGCATAGGGAGTTTTGTTTGAGTCCTTCTTCAACTAAACTTGGTTCAAAGTATGAACTGTAGTGCTGATAGCTTCCTTCTAGTATTTGATATCAACATTCTTCTCAATCATTAGTGTTCTTGCACAATCCATGATGGATCTATTTCTTCTTTTAGCTATTCCATTTTGCTCAGGAGTACCAGGGGTTGATACTTGTCTTTTGATTCCTCTTTTAATGTAGAAATTGTTGAATTCCTTTGAGATTAATTCACCACCTCTATCTGATCTTAAGCATTTCAATCTTTTTTTAGTTTCATTTTCTACTCTAGCCAGATACCATTTGAATTTCTCAAAAGCTTCTGATTTTTATTTTAGATACATAGCAATCATCATTCTAGAATAATCATCAACAAATAGAATGGTTTTTTTTTCTCCACTATAAGTTTCTATTCTAATGGGTCCACATAAATCAGTATACACAATTTCCAAGACATCTTCTAACTGATAGTTTTTTCTCTTAAAACTAGTCTTTCCCATTTTACCAATTTGGCAAATTTTTCACAATCCAACATCAGGTTTCTTCAAACTAGGGATACCTCTTACTCTTATGAGTTTTCCTATCTTGACCTATTATCAAAGTTTACATGACCTAGTCTTCTGTGCCATAACCAACTTTCTTCTATTTGAGCAATAAAACATGAGCAATCACCAAGATCAAGATAAAATAGTTTACCTTTTATTTTCCTACCTTATCCAATCAAATTTCCTTGGTTATCTAGTAGTCTTTCCTTGTCATTCATGAATTCTGCCTTGAATCCAATGTTGTTCAAATGTGCCACACTCAGTAAATTATGTTTTAGTCCTTCAACCCAATAGGCATTGTCACATACAAGTTTATTGGTTAATGAGATACAACCTTTTCCTTTTATGCAACAATGTTCATTGTTTCCAAACCTTACACTACCTCCATCATAGTTTTCAAAATGTTCAAACTTAGTTTTATCTCCATTCATATGGTGAGAACATCCACTATCTATGATCCATGTGTCATTTTTACTAACATGAGAGACAAGTGCCACCTTATCTCCTTCACCATTAGATTCATCTTTTACAACAATATACACTATTTCATCTTCACTGTTATCAGAATCTTTAGCCATAAAACAAGTTTTCTTACTTTTGTGTTTGTAGGATTTGTGACCTTTGAATTCCTTCTTGCCTTTGTACTTGTGGCTTTTCTTCTCTTCCTTTTCTTCTTTGTTTGGACACCTAGTAGCAATATGACCAATTGGTTCACAAGAAAAATAGATTAGAGGAATTTTACCTTTCTACTTTCCTCTATTCCTGGAATATTTCTTTGCAAGTAGGGCTTAAAAAATTTCAAGATCACTATCAGAACTTTCTTCATATTCTTCCTCACTTTTTGATTGATTGTCTTTTATTTTCTTGTTCTTTTCTTTGAGTGAGAGTTTAGCTTCAAATGCACACTCAATATTCTTGAAAGTAGGAACATAGTTGTGAAAGTTTTCTAGTTCAAAAGTTGTCAATCTTCCTACTGGAGCATCGAAGCCTATCTTGTTATTTGGATCACATCTCTTTTCTTGAATAGAAAACACTCTGATTACATAGATGGGAAGCAAAGTTTTGAGTTTTTTTCTTACAACAGTTTCCTCTTTGATTTCTGCTCTAGATGCTTTGATTGCACTGACATTGGCCTTAATTCTTTCCACATATTTTGCAACATTTTCATCTTCTCTCATTCTAATTTGATCAAATTCTCCTCTAAGGCTTTCTACTTTGGCTCTTCTTACATTGTCATCTCCTCCATAGATTTCTTTCATCTTGTTCCACATATTAATAGTAGTTTTATAGTCTTTGACCTCATTAAATTTAGCATAACTGAGAGTAGATACAATATCAAATATCATTATGTTATGGTTCTTTTTCTCAACAATATCTTCAATTGATAATGTTCCAGTGGGAGTTTTGTATTTTTCATCAAGATATTTGTAGCCTGAGTCACTGATGGTAGCCAAATAAAGCCTCATAAGTCTGTGCCATGCTACAAAGTTGTCTTTTTTCAGCTTTGGAATCTCTCTTTTGTAAGACATCTCGATCTTTAGCTTAGGTCCTTGAAACCTTCTCTATAAGAACCAAAAGCTCTAATACCAATTTTTGGAAATATAAGAGGAGTAACTAAGAGGGGAGGGGTGAATTAGTTACTACTAAAATAAATCCTAGATCTCTTAAATGTCAAATAATATTTGGATTGATAAAACTAATTACTGCTGATACTTGGTAAGCATATAGAAATTGCCGTAACTCAGTAACTGTAGAACATATATTACTTAGTAGATCTTAAGATATTGTTAGTAATTTATTTGCAAGGATTAAAGAAATAAAATGAGCACATATGACACTAGGATTTAATGTAAAAACCCAATTTGGAAAAATCCACCAAATGCAATTAGTTACTATTTTTCACTCTTCTAAAGTGAGCCCTATTAGACACCAACCCTGTTAAGGGTTACAAAACACATTGTTAGGTGTAACCCTATTAAAGGATTTGATCAACCTATTAGGAGTGACCTTGTAAGAGGTCTTAAAAAAATTCAATGGAATTGCCACCTTGTTAGAGGGTTTACAAATGGTTGCTAAACCAACTCTGTTAAGAGATTTTAGATCACTGCTATAATGGTTAGAGAGTAACAATGAAATGATCTAATTGTGATGCAACTAAATTGTTGATTACATATCTCTATTCTAGTTGTATACTTGATCCTTCTTGATTAGATAACACTTTTTAACTCCATAAGCATTCCTACTTATCCTTCAAGTTCACTTTCTCTCTTCTTATTTCTTTTAACTTATTCAACCTTTTATATATTGAAATCAAAAATTGACATTTTATTTATACCATCCAAATTTTCAAGCTAGCTTGAATAAAAATTAGAATAACCAATATTCATTACCATAGTCAGCTAGAATCAATAGATAAAATAATTAAGCTTTACATGCCAAATAAGAAAATCCTTTGGTAGCCAACGGAGCTCGGTAGAAATTGATTCTTCAACGATTTCCTATGTTAACCAATGGGAGCTTGGTTAACAATGTGAACTTACAAAATTCCTTTAGTAACTGAGTGAACTCAGTTAATACTAATTCTGTTCAAATTTCCCTTTATTAATTGTGTGAGCTCAGTTAACACTCTTTTCTATGTAACTTCCTTTGACGCCCGAGTGAGCTCGGTAGATACTGCCTTCTATATTGAGTAAGCTCAAGAATACTCAGTAGACTAGGAAAACTATCTTTAATGACCAAGTGAGCTCAACATGCATTGACTATCAATTGATATGACATTTTGTGTAACATCAAAGACAACACACAATTAATCAATTGTATCTAACAAAATGTTTAGAAAGTGTGAAGAAACAAAAAGTATAGTGTCAAAATTTCTTGACAATGGTTAAAGTGAGTTGTTATTGATATTTGGACAAAAGGAATTAGAATGTAGCATAATCATTTTCAAATAATAATTATGATAGTGTACCTTTCAGCGGGGACCCTTTTGCTTGTCATCTAGTACTTCTCCTATTCTTTCCCGTAAGACATGAACTTTTTTTTAGCTTGCTTATTAGGCCTAAGTTGGTAGGTGGAACATAATTCAAGCGATGAAAATTTTAATCAAGGACTCTATCATTGCATTGAGACTAATTATATATGTGCACATGAGTAAGACTAATCTTGCAAGTATGAAAACATTAGTTGTCATAGTCATTGGAAATTGAAGAAAATTCATATCATTGTCATCCAATGGTTTAATGCATGAATCATAAGATTGTCACTTTTCAAATTAGCATCATAATTATACATTTGAAGATAATTAGAAATATTGTATAAATGAAGAAAATTTGTTGTTGATTTATCATTAACAATATATATATTGAAGTTGACATTGATGTTATGTGTTTTTGACAAAACTGAGCAATTAACACAATAAACTTGAAAACCGATAATTCATTAAAGGATGTGGAAGAATATCCAAGAAAATAAATTAAAACATTTTTCATAGGTGTCATATGTAAGATATTCAAAATAGCACATGGATTGTCTATTTGTTGAAAATGTTCGAATTCTTTATAATAATTGAGAGGGGGTGTGAAGAAAAATTTATTATGCATGCATCCATTAGATCCTACAAATATTAAACTTTGTAGGTTATTGTCCTAGGTCAAACCAACTTTGTAGAAATGTAAACATGAAACATAATAGATCCAATAACACATTTGACACAAGGATTTTACGTGGAAACCCAATTTGGGAAAAACCACTAGTAACATGCTACTAATTCTCACTCTTTAGAAGCAATGCTCTATGAAAGGTCAACCCTATTAAAGGTTATAATACACACAGTTAAATGTGACCTAATTAGAGGATTTGAATCACCATGTTAGGAGTGAGCCTTGTTAGAGGACTTTAGATTATTCACTTGGAATGTCACCCAATTAAAGGATTTACAAATAACTGTTAGATCAACCTTAATCCAAAGAATTTACCCTAAACTGATATAATGATTAGAAAGTAATAGTAGGCTTGATATGATAACAAATTACATCTCACTTATAGATTACAGATGTAAATTTTAGTCGTCCATTCTACTTGGCATTCACACACTTCAAGCTCTGATAGATTTTTCACCCTTCAAGCATTCATACTCTTAAGCCTTCTTTCTTTGCATGCCAATTGTAGTCTCTTCAATTTGGCCACTAAATAAAGCAATACCCTAGACTCCTTGTCTTCTTTATGTTTTTGCACATGACAACCTTTTCTTTTGACCAATTCTCTCTATAAATAGAGATTCAAATTTTTTTTTGCTTAACCACAATCATCAATTTTAGGGTTAGGTCAGATTAGGTAGGGTACAATGAATCTACCCATTTTTCCATTTGGTTCCTCTAGAAACTTCTTCCTCAATCTTCCTTGAATTTGCCACAAAATGGTTTACCTTGAATTCTATGCCACCAACTCATCATAGTTATCTTCCACATGCTTCAAAATTTTTAAAAAAAATATAGTTAGCTCAAATTCATCAAATCTACAATTTAATATGAGTACTAGTACTCAACATCAATATGTTGTCACTTGACTTCTATACTTTTCTTCCACTTAGTCAACACTAGTTTACTTGGCAAACACTAAAGTTTATTGGTGCTTAGCATCAACTAAACTTTACTCAGCATATAATGGCAATCACTCAGCTTGCACTAATTTTTATCTTTTCTTGGCACCTCTTATTTTTCAATTGACATCTACTAATTTCTACTTAGCTTGCACTGACTGCTCAGCAAGGCTCAACAAACACTTTTCATACTTGATCTTCTTTCAGTCTTATCTTGAGTAATCTTTCATTTCAGAATTTAAGTAGAAATACAATTCACTATAGTATCAATGTATTACTTAGTTTACTACTTCTTTTACATACTAAATAACTCAACATTCCTCTAGGTGCTGTTGTTATCTCCTCTTCTCAAATCCTCTTCATTAATCAACTAAATGATAGATTTTAGACCAAAAATCAATTGTGTCACCAATGGGTAGTAGTTTTGATGTCATTGACAAAATAATGATTGTTCCATTACAAGTTCTTCACTTCAAAATAGTCTTATATCAACTATCTCCATCTTTAACATTGATGGCAAACCAATACCAAAAACAATACCAAAAAGAAATAAATTTTTGAAATTTCTCCCTCTATCAGTATAGTATATGTACTTCCTTTGTGTAGGGTAATGTGCATTTTGTTAAGTTCCTTTTATTTTTTACTGAATCTTCTCATTTTGAATTTATCTCCCTCAATAGGGCATATATCTCCCTCAATAGGTTCTTCTCTTTATTTCTCCCTCTTTGACAACAATGCCAAATACTTGTCATCTCTATATGTAGATATAATCAATTTTAGATTTTCCCTCTATCACCTTACATATGACTATAAATCTTCTAATTCAGCTCCATCATTACTTTAGGTAGCTACTAAAGTAATATCTATTGCATCAAGTTGTAAGATACAACATTAAGCTTAGTTGATGCAGGGCACTACTCATGCCTCTTAAGTAGCTTTGGATAGGGGTATCACCCCTTGTTTAGCTCTTAGATAGTTATGAGCATCCTTAGGTAAATATTTTGTGAAGATATCAACTATTTGCTCTTTTGTATTCACATATTCCATCCTCACTTCTTTGTCTTGAACTAACTCTCTCAACTAATGATACATGATTGCAATGTGCTTAGTCTTTGTGTGCATCACAAGGTTCTTTGATACATTTATAACACTTGTATTATCACAATAAAGTACCACAGGTTTAGTGATTTCCTCCTTCATACCTTTGAGTAGCTATTTGATCCATATAATGTTTGTACAATTTACTACAACAACCACATATTCAACTTCAATAGTAGATTGAGATATTAAATTTTTTTTTTATTGGTCTAGGTGACCAAGCTCTTTCCTAAGAAAAATTATCCTCCACTTGTGCTTATATATATATATATATATATATATATATATACTTTTATTCCTTTCAGATATCTCATAATTCTCTTAACAACCATCAAATGATTCTACTTAGCATTAGTAGAGAATCTTGCTACAATCCCAATAGATAATGCAATGTCAGGTCTTCTATGTACTACATATTACAATTTTCCAACTATAGACTTGTACAATGTTTGATTCACATCAATTGAATCATCATTCATTGACAGCTTGTGTCCTATCACCATAGGTGTGATAATTGGTTTTGAATCTTCTAATCTAAAATTTTTCAACATTTCCTTCACATACTTAAAGACTAACTGATGTATATACCATATTTCATTTGATATACTTGCAAACCAATAAAGAACTTGATCTCTCCAAAAATAGATATCTCAAATTCTTTCTTCATTTCATTTGCAAATGCTTTATGGGTAAGTACAACAAGTTGTGATGCTAAAAGGGGGGTATAAGTGGCCACATTTTTTTTGAAATCAACAATTTTTGAACTTTGACAAGAATTTGAAGATAGTTACGCTCAAAATTTTAAAATATGACAAAAAAATATAGTAGTCCTTTGAAGCTAGTTTCTAAACTACTATTTTTTTGTTCAAAATGGTTTAGTTTTAGGTCCTAAAAAAGGGGTCCATAGAATGTGGTACTATTTATTTAGAAAAAACACAACACGGTGCAAAGTGTGCCCCCCCTAAAATTTTAACTTTTTTTGTGAAATTCTTTAATCGCTCTGGTCAAAAGTTACCTAAAACTGTTTACTTTATCCCAGATTTTTTAGGTAATTTTGTAATGTGTATTTTTAATTTTTTAATTAAACACATCCAAAAAATGTGAAATATCTATGTGCTCCCCCTAGAAATAATTAAACACTAATCTAAAATCAGAACATATTTTTTTCAAAGTGTGTAGAATGGAGTTTAGTTTCTAACAAACTAAGTTGTGAAATTCAATGAACAAGCTAAAATCTACAACCCAATTAGCACACGTTGGTTTTTGACAGAAATGGACATACATGTAGGAGTTGATGAAATCCAATTCCACAGTTTCCAAGATCACCTACATGCAAATAGCTTGCCAAAGAGAAACCTAAGGAGCAAGAGCTTGAAGCAAACAAAGAAAGAGAAAATATTTCACAATGGGAAAAATAAAATTGCTATGTGAATGGATGAATTTAAAATGAGAGAGAGACCAGTTATAAAGGCCTCAAGGAAGCTTGTTGAACAAGTTGAAAAGTGGTAGAAGATAAGGTTGACAACCAAGCACTCTTCCACAAAAAGGTGGAATATGTTAGAAGGGAACAAACTCCCATGTTGTCAACAACTAACCGCTACAACTATTAAATACTAAATATTAAATAAATGCATTAACCTAAATAAGCTTAAGTAAATAAAATAAATAAATAATTATTTACTCTGACAACCCCCCTTAAGTGCAACTTAGGAGAATTCTTTAAGCTCACAAAAAACTAAGAGAAAATGTAGAATGGGTCCCAGCAACAAGGCCATGTTAGGTACCCATGTACAATGCAAAGAAATGCAACCTCTAAAAACGGGGAAAGAGGGAAAACCTCATGGGAAAAACCCTCCCCCAAAAAGAGGTAAAAAATATGTTGAAAAATTATGAAGTAAAGGAAGGAAGGCCTCAACAACACCCCCCAAGGACAACTTCCACTAGAAATGTTCCAAGAGACTCTCTCAAAACCATAAGTACAACCAGCCCCCCCATGAGAATAGACACCAAAGCCCCCCCAAAATGATGGAGCTCCTATAGAAATGATTGAACCAATGAAACTCCAATGTGGAAGGAATAAGGGAACATAACAAGAGAACCCCTAAATGAGGGGGAAAACTAGAAGGCCTAGCTGATGCCCAAAGGAAAAAGTACAAGGATCCAAAAATGGAATCCCTAAGGTAGGTGTGATGACACTATCATGAATTTCTACTATAGTATCCACAACAAGTGTACCTCGAGTCTGAATGAATAAAGCTAGAGGATCATGTAGAGCGGAAGAAGAATCCCACAGAGGAGAAAAGCCCTCAACTAGATGTGGTGTGGTAGTCAAAATAGGGATCTTAGTAACAATACAAAGGTTCAAGTATCCTAATTGTAGAACATGATGCTCCTGTGAAAGAGAAGTAGTGTGCTCCAACAATGGAGATGGTGGACCAAAGTGCAAGAAAGTGTAGAGATCGGTGGAAGGATCAAATACCCTTGTAGCAATAAGGCATCCTATTGCATGATCTCAAATGAAGACTGAATCTACTTTGAACTCAACTGTCTTCCCTAATCCACTGCGTGTAATCTGAGAAATTGAGAGAAGGTTTGTAGATGGAGATGGAACATAAAATACATCATTGAATGTACCATCTTGAATGCTAACTAAACCTTTCCCACAAACTGGTAGGGCAGTGTTATTCCCCATGCAAATATGAGGAATAGGAGAAGTCTCAAGAGTAGAGAAGACACCTTGAGAAGATTTCATATGGTGAGAAGCACCTGAATCCAATATCCAAGGAACCTATGAAGGAGATGAAATGGTAGCCTTTAATGCATGACCCTTTCCAAGATCTGATGTAGATGGTGAACATGTGGAAGAAGATTGAAAGGTAGACCCCTGTGAGGTAGAAGAGGATGGAGAAGAAATGGTGTTCTTCTAAAGAAGAGCTTGCAAATCTACAATTTGTTTCTCATAGCCATCAAATCTCTTCTAAAAACAATGTGCCTCATCATGAGATATTTTTTGACAATATGAATAAGTAGGAGTCTAAGTCTTCTTTTTCTCCTTATTCTTAGAAGAAGATGATGAACCAGTAGAAGAGGGATCTGATTCTGCTTTAATTTCTGCTCTTGTGTATCCTTGGCAAGCAATGCTTGCGACTGTGAACCTAAAAGTGAATCCATCTGATTAATTTTGGACTATTCATGAGTTAACCGATCACAAAATATCTCAAATGAAAGAATCCTATGTCTATCACCCAAGGCATCCATAGCAGAGCAGAAAGTGGAAGAGAAGATCTGATACTATCCCCTCAACTTTGAGAGTATAAAAAAGATACACTCATCATCTGTCTTGGTTTTCCCGAATCCTTGCAAAAGTGTATGCAAAGATTTGAATTTCATCAAGAAGTCCTCAATGGTGGAAAAGCTATTAGGTGTCAAATAAGTCAACTCTGTATCAAGCTGCAATACCCAAAATTCATTCACTATGCCAAACAAAGTCTAAAATTTGAGCCAATAAGCTTAAGGAGTGGTCAAACCATCTAAGTGAAATAGAAACTGTCTGCAATATTCAGTGAAATCAATCCCATGGCCTCATCCATTTTGTTCCTATGCTGAAGAACCTCAAAAGCTCATGTAAGAATAGGTTGATTCTCATCTAGACATGACAATAAGCCTCTTCACATAAGAAACCTAGTCATTTGTGTCTTCCAGGTGTGATAGTTGTGTTGTGTGAGATAGGTCACAGATGGATCTTCCATTGAGAGAGAAAAAGATGGAAGTAGAAGGGTCTTATTCTAAAGTAAATTACAAAAAAGAAAATGCTCCCCCTCACAATGTATAAATTGGGCACTCTTTAATTAGTGCAATTACAATAGCCAATTTAGAGCCTATTTTTGAAACTAGTAGTTCTATCTATAGAACTTCTAATCTAATTGTAGATCTATAAAGTAGAGAAAAAAATATACACTTAAAAAAAAAAATAGAACTCGATTATGTGTCCAGATGAGCTCATACTAAGCATTTAAAGTGGAAAAAATTGAGAATTGTGAGTTGCAAAAAAATTCAGGAATGAAGATCTCAAACCACCTACACCAATGTGTAGATCACGAAATCTTACCCCAAAACAAAAAAAATTGCTCAAAAAAATGAGTCTTTATGAGGGAGATATCACTATTTTTTGAATCACCACCATCGCACCTCCAAAAAAATAAATAAAAAAGCCCTAAAAATATTAGATCTATTATGCCAAACCCTCTTTCTCCTTTTTCTCCAAATACTGAAAAAAATGCTCTTCCTCTCAATTAAAGAAAAATCATGAACAAACTAGGGTTTGTGTCTCTGAATCGCAACTTCAAAAAATCCTTTGAACAAGAAGCAGTAGGGAGGCTCTGATACCATGTAGGAGTTGATGAAATCCAACTTTGTAGTTGCCAAGATCACCTACATGCAAATAGCTTGCCAAAGAGAAACCTAAGGAGCAAGAGCTTGAAGGAAACAAAGGAAGAGAAAATATTTCACAATAGGAAAAATGAAATTGCTATGTAAATGGATGAATTTACAATGAGAGAGAGACCACTTATAAAGGCCTCAAGAAAGCTTGTAGAACAAGCTGGAAAGTGGTAGAAGATAAGGTTGACAACTAATCACTCTTCCACAAAAAGGTGGAATATGTTAGAAGGGAACAAACTCCCATGTTGTTAACAACTAACCACTACAACTATTAAATACTAAATATTAGATAAATGAATTAACTTAAGTAAGTTTAAATAAGTAGAATAAATAATTAATTATTTACTCTAACAATACATTCAAAACAAATTATAGTTAAAAAACTTGAAGTAGTTCAAATAAAAAATAAATTAAATGGTTATATACCTAACACAGAGATCTACAATGTCATGTAACTTAATTCTATTGATGCTCAACTATGAGAAAACTTGAAGGAGGGCACACAAGAAAATCAATCATTTTTGTATGTTTGCAACAAAATATGTCTCAAACTAGTTTAGAGACTCCAAAAATTTGGGTTGGATCCCCAAAGCAAAACCAAACCTTAGGCTTGGTAGAATCAAAAGCATTAAATACCGCATGTGTGCTATAGCACATGTACACTATTTAAAACATTTAAATTACATTTAAGCTTGCATAGCACGTATTCTCTTTAGTATGAATGCACTCTTAAAGCCTAAATTTCAATAAAGAGGGAAGGAAAGAGGGAGAGAGGGTATAGAATGAGAGAGATTAGAGGTGGGTAGAGAATAGGAGGTGGGATAGGGAGAGAGGGAGGGAGAAATAGAGAGAGAGAGTAGGGGATCAAAGAAGGTGGCATAAGGGGAGAGGGAAATAGAGAGAGAGTAGGGGGTGAGAGAGAGTAGGGTGTGGGAGAGAGAGAGAGTAGGGGATGGGAGAGATAGAGAAGGGGATGGATGTGTGTGTGAGATAGATAGAGTAGGGTATGGAAGGGAGTGGAATAGAGAGAGAGAGAAAATAGGAGATGGGAGAGAGAGAGTGAGTGAGAGAGAGAGTAGAGAGAGTAGGGGATGGGAGAGATTAGAAAGAGAGTAGGGAGAGCAGGGGGTAGGAGAGAGAGAGGGATGGGAGAGTGTGTGAGAGAGAGAGTAGGGGATGAGAGAGAGTCTATGGGAGAGAGAGAGAGTAGGGAGTGGCAGGAAGAGCATAGGGGATGGGAGAGAGAGAGTAGGGGTGGGAGAAAGAGAGAGAGAAAGTAGGAGATGGGAGAGAGAGTGGGAGAGAGTAGGTAGTGGAAGAGGGAGAGAGAGAGAGGGAGAGGGAGAGAGAGTAGGGGGTGGGAGAGAGAGAGGGTTGAGAGTGTGTGTGTGTGTGTGTGTGTCAGAGAGTAGGGGTGGCAGAGAGGGAGAGAGAGTAAGAGAGAGAGTAGGGGATGGGAGAAAGAGAGAGAGTAGGGGATGAGAGAGAGAGAGTGAGAGAGATAGTAGGTAGTGGGAGAGGGAGTGTCAGAGAGGGATGGGAGGATGGGAGTGTGGGTGAGAGAGAGAGTAGGGGATGGGAGAGGAGAGAGAAATTAGGGAGAGGGAGAGAGTAGGGGATGTGTGTGTGAGAGAGAGTAGGGGATGAGAGAGAGTGAGAGTGTGAGTGAGAAAGAGAGGGAGTATGGGGTGGGAGCGAGGGAGGGAGAGAGAGAGGGATATGAGTGTGTGTGTGTGTGAGAGTAGGGGATGGGAGAGAAAGAGTGATAGAGAGAGAGTAGGGGGTGGGTGAGAGAGAGCTTAGGGGATAGGAGATAAGGTAAGAGAGAGAGTGGGTGGTGGGAGAGAGAGAGAGAGAGTAGGGGATGGGAGAAAGAGATTGAGAGAGGGAGAGAGTAGATATTGGGAGAGGGAGTGAGAAAAGTAGAGAAAGACATAGAGAGAGGGGGGGATGAGAGTGTGTGTGCATGTGAGAGAGAGTATGAGATGGGAGTGTGTGTGTGTGTGTGAGAGAGAGTATGGAATGGGAGAGGAGAGAGTGAGAGAGAGTAGGGTTGTGTGTGTGTGTGGGAGAGACTAGGGGATGGGAGAGAGAGAGTGTGTGAGTGTGAGAGAGATGGGAGTGTGTGTGTGTGTGTGTGTGTGTGAGAGAGAGAGAGAGAGAGAGAGAGAGAGAGAGAGAGAGAGAGAGAGAGAGATTAGGGGATGGGAGAGTGTGAGTGTGAGAGAGTATGGGGTGGGAGAAAGAGAGGGAGTAGGGGATGGGAGAGAGAGAGTGAGAGAGAGTAGGTAGCGAGAGAGGGAGGGAGAGAGGGGGAGGGGGGATGGGAGTGAGAGAGAGAGAGAGTAGGGGATGGGAGAGAGAGAGTGTGTGAGTGAGAGAGAGTAGGGGGTGAGAGAGAGAGTAGGGAATGGGAGAGAGAGAGAGAGAGAGAGTAGGGGTGGGAGAGAGTAGAAGATGAGAGAGAGTGAGAGAAAGATATTAGGGAGTGGGAAAATGAGAGGGAGATTAGAGGATGGGAGAGAGAGAGAGAGAGAGAGAGAGAGAGAGAGAGAGAGAGAGAGAATAGGCAGTGGGAGAGGGAAAGTGAGCGAGAGAGACAGAAGGAGAGACAGGGGGCGATGAGAGTGTGTGTGTGTGTGAGAGAGTAGGTTATGGGAGAGGAGAGAGAGTAGGGAGAGAGAGAGATTAGGGGATGGGAGAGGAGAGAGAGAGTAGGGAGAGAGAGATTAGGGGATGGGAGAGGAGGGAGAGAGAGTGAGAGAGAGAGAGTAGGGAGAGAGAGTAGGTAATGGGAGAGCGAGAGTGTGAGTAAGAGAGAGAGAGAGTAGGAGGTGTGAGAGAGAGCGGGATGGGAGTGTGTGAGAGAGAGATTAGAGATGGGAGAGAGAGTGAGAGAAGGATAGAGTAGGGGGTGGGAGAGAGATAAAGTAGAGGATGGGAGAGAGAGAGTGAGATAGAGAGAGTAGGGGGTGGGAGAAAGGTAGAGAGAGTAGGGGATGGGAGAGAGAGAATGAGAGAGAGAGTAGGTGGTGGGAGAGGGAGTGGGAGAGGGAGGGAGGGAGGGAGGGATAGAGGGAGGGAGGGAGAGAGAGAGAGAGAGTAGGGGGGATGGGCATGTGTCTACGAGAGAGAGAGAGAGAGAGAGTAGGGGATGAGAGAGAAGAGAGAGATAGCCAGAGAAAGTAGGGAGAGATAGAGATGGATGGGGGTGTGTGTGAGAGAGAAAGAGATAGAGAGAGTAGGGGATAGGAGAGAGAGTGAGAGAGATAGAGTACTGGTGTTAGAAAGAGAGAGAGAAGGGAACAGAGTGAGAGAGAGTAGGCAGTGGGAGAGGGAGTGGGAGAGAGCAAGAGAGACAGAAAGAGAGTAGGGAGAGAGAGTAGGGGATGGGAGTGCATGTGTGAGAGAGAGAGTAGGGGATGAGAGAGAGAGTGAGAGAGAGTAGGGGGTAGGAGAAAGATAGAGAGTAGGGGATGGGAGAGAGAGTGTGAGAGAGAGTAGGCAATGGGCAAGGGAATGGGAGATGGTGAGAGAGAGGGGGGGGGGGATGGGCATGTTTGTGTGTGTGAGAGAGAGTAGGGGATGGGAGAGGGGAGAGAGAGTGAGAGAGAGTAGGGAGAGAGAGAGAGTGAGATAGAGTGAGAGAGAGGGAGGAGGATGGGAGTGTGTGTGAGAGAGAGTAGGGGATGGGAGAGGAGAGAGAATGAGAGAGTAGGGAGAGAGAGAGGGATGGGAGTGTATGTGTGTATGATAGAGATAGAGAGAGTGAGAGAGAGAGAGAGAGTAGGGGGTGGGAGAAAGAGAGAGAGAAGGGGGATGGGAGTGTGTGTGAGAGAGAGTAGGGGATGAGAGAGGAGAGAGAGAGTGACAAAGAGAGTAGGGAGAGAGAGAGTAGGGGATGGGAGTGTGTGTGAGAGAGAGAGAGAGTAGGGGATGGGAGAGAGAGTAAGAGAGAGAGAGTAGGGGGTGAAAGAGAGAGGAATGAGAGTGTGTGTGTGATAGAGAGAGCATGGAATGGGAGAGAGAGTAATAGAGAGAGTAGGGGGTGGGAGAGAGAGAGTAGGGGATGGAAGAGAGAGAGTGAGAGAGTAGGGGGTGATAGAATGAGATAGAGTAGGGGATGGGAGAGAGAGTAGGTGGTAGGAGAGGGAGTGGGAGTGGGAGAGGGGAGAGCGAGAGAGAGAGTATGAGTGTGTGTCTGTGAGAGAGTAGGGGATGGGAGAGGAGAGAGAGAGAAATAGAGTAGGGATAGAGAGAGTAGGGTATGGGAGAGGAGTGAGAGAGAGTGAGAGAGAGTAGGGAGAGAGAGTGTGTAGGGGATGGGAGTGTGTGTGTGAGAGAGAGAGAGAGTGTGTGAGAGAGAGTAAGGGGTGGGAGGTAGGGAGGGAGAGAGAGATGAGAGTGAGAGAGAGAGAGAGTGTAGGTGATGGGAGAGAGAGAGTGAGGGAGAGTAGGGGTGGGAGAGAGAGAGTAGCAAATGGTAGAGAGAGTGAGAGAGTAGGCGGTGGGAGAAAGAGAGTGAGTAGGGGATGGGAGAGAGAAAGTTAGATAGAGAGTAGGTGATGGGAGAGGAAGTGGGAGAGGGAGAGCGAGAGAGAGAGGGGGAGGATGGGAGTGTGTGTGTGAGAGAGAGAGAGTAGAAAATGGGGGAGAGAGGGAGTAGGGGGTTGGAGAGAGAGAGAGAATAGGGGATGGGAGAGGAGAGGGAGAGAGTAGGGGATGGGAGAGAGAGTGAGAGAGAGTAGGGGGTGGGGGAGAGAGAGTGAGAGAGAGAGTAGGGGATGGGAGAGAGAGAGAGAGTGAGAGAGGGTAGGGGATGGGAGAAGGTGAGAGAGTGAGAGAGAAAGTAAGGAGAGAGAGAGAGTGGGGGGGGAATAAATTGTGTGTGTGAGAGCGAGTAGGGAATGGGAGAGGAAAGAGAGAGAAAGAGTGTGAGAGAGAGTAGGGAGAGAGAGATAATAGGGGATGAGAGTGTGTGTGTGTGTGAGAGAGAGTAGGGGATGGAAGAGAGAGTGTGAGTGAGAGAGAGAGTAGGGGGTGAGAGAGAGGGATGGGAATGTGTGTGTATGAGAGAGAGTAGGGGATGGGAGAGAGAGTAGGGGGTGAGAGAGAGGGATGGGAATGTGTGTGTATGAGATAGAGTAGGGGATGGGAGAGAGATAGTGAGAGAGAATAGGGGGTGGGAGAATGAGAGAGAGTAGGAGATGGGAGAGAGAGAGTGAGAGAGAGTAGGTGATGAGAGAGAGAGAGAGAGAGAGAGAGAGAGAGAGAGAGAGAGAGAGAGAGAGAGCAAGGGGATGGAAATGTATGTGAGATAGAGAGACTAGGGGATGGGGGAGGGGAGAGAGAGAGTAGGGGATGGGAGTGTGTGTGTGAGAGAGAGTGTGAGTGAGAGAGAGAGTAGGGGGTGGGAGGAAGGGTGAGAGAGAGAGGGATGGGGGTGTGTGTGAGAGAGAGTAGGGGGTGGGGGAGAGAGAGAGAGAGAGAGTAGGAGATGCGAGAGAGAGAGTAAGAGAGAGTAGGGGATGGTAGAGAGAGTGAGGGAGAGAGTAGGGAGTGGGAGAAAGAGAGAGAATAGGGGATGGGAGAGAGAGAGAGAGTGAGAGAGAGTAGGTGGTGGGAGAGGGAGTGGGAGAGGGAGAGTGAGAGTGAGAGAGAGTAGGTGATGGGAGAGGAGAGAGAGAGTGAGAGAGAGTAAGGGGTGGGAGAGAGAGTGTGTGAGAGGGAGAGTAGAGGATGGGAGAGAGAGAGTGAGAGAGTAGGGGATGAGAGAAGAGAGAGAGTGAGAGAGAGAGAGTAGGGAGAGAGAGTAGGGGGATGGGAGTGAGAGAGAGAGAGTGGAGGATGGAAGAATAGAGAGAGAGTAGGGAGAGAGAGAGAATGGGATGGGAGTGTGTGAGAGAGGGAGAGTAGGGGATGGGAGAGAGAGTAGGGGTGAGAGAGAGATAGATAGATAGAGAGAGAATGGGATGAGAGTGTGTGAGAGAGAGAGTAGGGGATGGGAGAGAGTGGGATAGGGAGAGATATATTTTCACATAGTGTGTACATACTATAGTGTGCATGTGCTTTAGATGGCATATGCACTATATGAAAACACCAAAAAATGGTTATAATAAAAGTTTGGATCCCTACTGATCCATATTCTATTCTTTTTTTGTTGTGTTTTTTGTTGTTCCGATAGAAAACATGGGTTTCATGCTGTTGGAAATTAGAAAACACCATATTCAATCATTTGATACACTATTTGAAGGCTTTTTGAACATTCTTTCATTCTATTTGAAGCTAGCAAACACTAAATTCAATAATTGGATACATTATTTGAAGGCTTTTTAAATATTCTTTCTATAGAAAATGTTATTACAATCCTTTTTAAATATTCTTTGTTACTATATAAAGACAAATTTGATTATAATTTGACAAGTTTTTAAATATATAGTGAATTTATTGAAATTTGTATGTTTGAATGAATTGTTATTTAGAAATCGTTAGAAATTTTACAAGTTTTTAAATATATATTATGTATTCATTGAAATAATTGTAATTTGTATATGTATTTGAATGATTTGTAATTTACAAATTATAAGTAATTTAGATGTTTGAATAATTTGACATATAGAAATCATCATCATGCCAAGGAAGAAACCAAAAACTCAAACAATGGAAGAGAGGGAGAGAGATTTGGAAATTAAACGAGATAAAATTAAACTACTATGTGAATAAAGAAAATTGCAAAGCAATAATGAAGAATTGTCTTTTCAAGAGGAACAAGAACCATAGATACAAAGAAACAAAGAGGAAGAATTGGAAAGACAAAGAGAACGAATGAGACTGTTATGCTCAAGAAGCCAATTGAATTGTGAAACTACACCATCTTCTAATGTTGGAGTCATATCATCATCTCATGTCAAAGAGATGCTAATTTGTACATCTAATGATTTACACACTCCATCATGTCATGTTGAAGGTACAACATCAACATATCAAGTAGGTAACATTCCATCTTTTACATCTTATTGCCAAGACACACCATCTTCGGTTCAAGGTACACAAAAAACTCAACCTTATGTTGATGTTCAAAATATTGAAAGAATGGAAGAGATTATAAAACCTTCTAAAATTCATTTTAGAAGACCAAAATATTTGATTGATATTGATACTAACATTTTGAAATCAATGCTTGACAAGACTAGCAAGCGTACTTGTCAAAGAAAAGTTAATCATATCTAAAGATTATTCTTTGAAGAATTAAATATTATAAGTCAATGCCAATTATTTGTTTAAATGATGAGGAATTTGAAATTTAGGTCTATCATGAAGATTCTTGGGCTAAGAACGATGGATGATTCAAATGCAAAAAGCATTGTAAAGAATCTAATGAGTGCTTATGACAAAGTGGGTTCTAAATCACACACCAAAGATAGTAATATCACAAGACAAGTACTTACATAAAAAATCATAAGTACACAAATGAAGAAAGCTTGGCTCATGAGAAAGACAAGAAAAATATTTAAAATCGATAGAGGTACTCTAAGGAGAGCTATGCTAAGGCGTGAGAGATTGGAAGATCCAACAAAAAATGAGTTATGGACATTTAGCAGTAGACTTCTGCAAAAGGATAAAGAAATTAGTGAAGCTTTGAAATGATTGATTGAATATTTTTGGACAAATAACACACATGTTTCCCCTAATCAAAGAGATGTTGTAAGAAGGAGGATTGGTATCCAAAATCACGACCCACATGCAAAACATTTTTTAGAGTCAACTTAGACACAATTTTTTGCAAAATTTATTGGTATGTATCCTCAAATTTGAATAAGTCAAAGAGTTTTTGAGATGGGTAAACCTTTTTATGTGAAGATAAATCACACACACACAACTTGTTGTTGTAGGATACACATTGAATTTTCTAACCATTTGGATGTTTTTAGGCATATATGTATTTTTTTGCATTCTAAGTTTGTTTTATAGGATTGTGACATGAATGAGCCACCTAGATCTTCAAGAGAATTCATATCCAACATTTAATGTGAAATAGGGGATGAATAAAAATTTTACAAGACATCATGCTTTGATGGTAAATGCTTATTTTGTGATTCATTGCAACTTTTATCAACTTGTGAATATATGGATAGTACATATGCAAATGGAAATGAAATAATAAATTATGAAAAATATAAGAAAGTGACATATGCTCTAAAAGATGAGAAATGGGATAAAAGATGTGATTTAGTCATTGAAAAGATTCAAGAGTATTAGTTCATGAAGATTTTTTGTGAAAAGATTATTTACAAGTATGCAAGAAATACACATAGAGCTTTATGGTTGGATTTGCAATTCAAGATGTGCAAGGATACGTTTCCACTATATACCATTATTTTAGTTGTAGACTTTGCATAGAACTACACACTACAACCACAAAATGAGGTGCAATAAAAGTATTATACTTCTCAATAGGTTTCCATATTTGTTCACGTAACATTCATGCATTCACCTACAAGTACATAGGATGATAGGAAGATTTTGAGGGAGTACCATTTTTACATCAATGATGATCGATCACATTCTATGGAGTTTGTACATGGTTGTTTTCAACTATTTTATGAAGATTTTTCTAATAGGGGCATACCATATCGTTAGCACATTATTTGGTCAGACAATTGTGCATCTCAATTCAAGAATGCATGGATGTTCTATTGGTTGAGCAGGATGCATAGGTTGTCTAAAATTCAATATATGTAGAATTTCACATAGGCTAGTCATGGAAAGGGAGCACGATGGTGCAAGCACATGCATAAAAAGAGCCTTAGCTCATGAAGAACTAAAGTACAAAGATGGAGCAATATTGATAGATGCAAACTCCATCATCCAATAGTGTAACACTACAATGGGTCCAGGTAAGGAAGGCAAGTCTATGGTTTGTAGATTTTTGTGGTTGATAGATAATACTAACATTGCTCCATATAAGGATTGTTGTACACTAATAGGA
This sequence comes from Cupressus sempervirens, assembly GCA_028749045.1. Taxonomy (NCBI): domain Eukaryota; kingdom Viridiplantae; phylum Streptophyta; class Pinopsida; order Cupressales; family Cupressaceae; genus Cupressus; species Cupressus sempervirens. The sequence goes on from CM053792.1 coordinate 797,381,152, forward strand.
TCAAGTGAGTTGAACTCTTTTAGAAGCTTTGATGCAGGGTCATGGAGTATCCACACACGAAAAATGACATGCTAATGTCCATCATGTACAGAGGAAAATTGAGATGAGTGTGAGTCAACTGAATGGGTGGACAAATGACATATATAGGTTTGGAACCTAATTGACACCTATCATCCCTCACAAGCACTAGAAATGGTAGAGATGGACTCATCCATTGACTTTGACCACTTTTCTGATCTAGTGCAACCTAGTAATATATATATATATATATACATCTTTGTAATTTCAATATGTAACTTTATAACTTTTACCTAAGTATTTTCTGAATTAATGACTACATTTTGTACATTTATCACTATAGGCTGTGTCTTTTCTATGATTGCACCTAAAGATAATGAAGAAGGGATAGATTATTATTTGTGTCATTATGTCCTTTCCAAATTTTTTTTGGATCACTCAGTTATAGATGGTGAAGGTTTAGAGTACCATATCGGTGTGGTGGTCGTAACCAACGCATGGCTTAGATGATATTCTATGAAGAACCCTAACTTGTTTTGAGGTTTGGGAAATAGAGAGGAAGATTTTTCACTATTGGAACCTTGTTGTTGCATTGTTGGTAAATATATTTATTATTTTTGATTTGACTCTTGAATACCTAAAGTTCTGAACAATATCTGGTTACAACATTTGAAAAGCCATCTATAGATGAATGGGCTTTTATCTAAATTAGTAGGTATAGCTCCCTATGATAGATTTTTAGTGAATTATGTTTATTGCTATCATCTGATTAGGGGTGTGTTCTTAACCTGAGAACAATAGAGGTATAACCAAGCTATACTTAGACAAAATCTAACTTAGGTGAACAAAAGTTTTTAATAATCTATTTGGTTTTATGCATCCACACATCTTATGAATTCACAACTTAAACCTATACATTCACTGCTAAATTGATAACACTTAAAATCCCTCTCAGAATGAGCAATAACAATACTTATCATGTTTATTCATTGTATTATAAATAGGGGAAGTAAAACTCTATTTCTTCCTCATTCCAATTCAAACCATAAGAGAAAGATACAAACTTAAACTAAAACTAACTAGAATAGAAAATAATCAATATAAAATACCCTCGATTGTCTTTGCAACAAGAGGTATTTCACACCCAAATTTTTTTTGACCTTTTATTCATCATTCAACTTCATACATATAGGGTTTAATAGATGACCGTTACAATAGAAACTTAATCAGTTCATCTTTTGAGAAGGACAAATGGCAAGACGCTAGTTTGTCACATTACAAAATTTACAAAATTGATAGAATTTGCAAAAGAAAGTGAAAAGGAGGCATCATTTGAATCACTTGGACTTGTTCCCCTTTTCAGCTTTTACCCTATATGCCTTGGCAACAACTACAACTAGAACTAGTTCCTCATGACTAGGCATGTGTACACTAGTGAATCTCAAGAGCCACCTTCAATTCTCTTGAGCCAATTCCTTCACAACATTTAGCTGATTTGGCAATTCTTCCATAGCCATGTGTACACATCCACCAAGTGTTTACAACTCTACCCCTCTATTTTGACTCCTTGAAGTTAGTCCAGACAGATTACTCAAGTATGTGGAGAAGTTGTTCTTCATTACTTCTACTCCAATAAGAGCTTTCCCTTGCCCATTGGTTTGTGAATCAATGTGTAATCCTCGCATGATTTTGAATGCTCTGTCTTGGGTCTTCTTCACTTTTCCCCCTACTTCTTTGAGTCCTTCTTTAGCTACTTGAATCATCTCCAACCTAAATTGCATACTTTGAAGCCATCCAAACAGTAGCTTAGTCCCTTTCTTCAAAATCTTTGATTCAAATACTTTTTTTTCCTTAATTTGGATGATCATTTCTAGGAGGGAAATGTAGTCATCACATCTTGCCTTCTCTGTGGCCAAAGTGTTGCAATTAGATATGATATTATCTTTATCAATTTCCAATCAAAGGATAACATTTCCAATTTGATCAATTAGAGAAATTTCATTTGAATTGAGTTTCTCAATCCATTCCTTTCCAACCTAGCCAAAATGCCTATCTTTCTAGAGCTATGAGATAAAAGGCTATACTTTTTCTATGGTAGGATTCTGAGTAGCTAGTACACCAGTGATGGTTGCTAATGGAACAACCAGTTGCTTGATAAACCTATTCAATTCTTCTATCTCAGCCTTCATCTTAATTTTTGACAATTTTAGGCTTTCCAATTCTTCTTCTATCACCACATTACTTATCTCAACAAGCCCACATTTGTATTGTGTCTAGCTTCTTCAAGATCAATTGAGTGTAGAGTGAAGTCATCAGGTCATATATCTTCAATTCTTCCCACTTTATTCGGCTTTGGTATCTCCATGGTCAAGAGACCTATTTCTAGATCTTGTCCAAGTATCAATAGGGTCTTTTTCTTTTTAGCTTTCACCATTGTAGTCCTGGAGTGAACCGCTTGAGACACAATGTCCTTTGCAGGTACTCTCTCACCTTTTCTTTTCTTCTTCCTTTCTAAGGTGTCTTCTAACCAAGGCTCTGTACTAATCAACTTAGAAGCTATCCCAAGTGACTCTATGCCAAACAATTTCTTCTTTACTAGAGTCACTGCTACTATAGTAGCAAAGAAAGGATTCTTTGGATCTTGAAAAAGAAGCCTAGATGAACATAGGACTTTCTCTTCCTCTTGAGTTTTCTTCATAGTTTCATCAAATTTAGTGGACTCACTGCTACTATTCTTTTCATCCCCAATCACTACTATTGAATGGGGGAACGAGTTGACTTCAAAAGAGGAGCACTTGTAGATGGAACAAGGCTATGATGAGGAGATGTAATTGGAGTAACATGAGGAGATGGAGTTGGAGTGGTGTGAGGTGATGAGACTGGAGTAGTAACACCATTCTTTGACTCTTCCATCTTCTTTTCTTTGGTACTAGCTTGGGCTCCAATAACTCATAGAGGACCACCCTGGCAAGTTGGAGTTATTGAAATTTTCTTCTCTAGGGGCTGATCACCTCCTCCTATAGTTTGAGTAGGTCCTTAAGTAGTTGTAGTTGTAACATTGGGTGTAGCACTCTGAGAAGAAGTAGGAGTAGTAGCGGCTGGATAAGCTTGAGTAGTCTTACTCTTACTCCAACCTCTTTTTTTTTGTCCACTGTACCCATTTCCTAGTCCTCTTGATGGCATCAAAATCTTCCTCTATATCCTCATAAGTTTTAGAACTAATAGGAGTATTCCTTAGTTTAGTCAAATATGCATTACTATACATATTTTTCCCATCATCTTCTAGCCCTTCTACATCCAAGTCAATGCCATATGTCTTTACTTGATCCACTATAAATCTAGCAAAAGCCTGATCTCGGCTCTCCAACTCATCTTTACAATCTGCCCAATAATCCTTCACAGTAGTAACATGATTGATTACACTTCCAATTTGAAGCACATCTCTGGCATACCCATTTGGGTCAAACATAGGCCTCACCACTTCATACTCCTCTAACTTATACTTGTTCTCAAATTCCTTAAGCATGTTTTTAGCATCTGATCGAGACTCAAAATTGTAGGCTCCAACTTTTGTGGGGAATTCATACCCCTTCTTCCTCAAACTGGCACTCAACACGTTCACCTAAATTGCTTGTCTTATGATCTCAATGAGCATGATCATGTCATTTGGGTATCTAGGCAGCTTAAGGGGAAATCCATCGAAAGTTGTAAGACACAAATATGAAAAGGATGAGAATTGAATGAAATAGCTACCAAACTAACTGATGGCCACCATTGCTTCTAGACTAAATCTCTTCTCTAGGCATCCTTTGAGTTCCCTACAAATCCTCATTGTAAATGCATCATTAACTCTGATATACTCCGCATAGCTATTCTATAATTGCAAGCATGGGTAAAACTCATAACTCTTTACATCATCTAGAAAGTTCTCTATTCTAGGAATGCCCAGCCATAATTTTAGGGAAGCTAACATATATATTAAGAAAGAAGACATGTAAAATGAATTGTAGGACTTTTTTGCACTAAGGGCTCTGGATAGATGATAGTCAATATAATGTGTATCTGAGAAAATTATTTAAACCAAAAAGAAATAATGTTCTACAAAATTAACTGCTTCTACCTTGCCTTTCAATTGATACAAAAGGACCAGAATGTCCACGATCTCGAGCTTGAGATCAGCACCAAAAAGTGTTTTAGGAAGCTTACTCTTAGCTCCCCTTGGTTTCTAAAACCAAGATCTCAGAATCTCTTTCTGCCATACCATTTTCTTTAGAGAGAATTCTGACATAGCTCCTCCTACTGTCAATTCAAAGAATTCTTCTCACTCTAGAATCTGAAGACAATTGAATACTACTTGCCTATTAATTGAGATTAACATTGTTTGATCAGGTAATAATATTTTCTTAGTATCCAAGTTTTAGTGATTGATACATTCAACAATTAGCTCTGAGGCTTGTACTGCTACTCGAAATATGATTGCTTCTACTAGTCCACTTCCTCAAAGTTTCTCCATAATGGGATGGATTGGTTCCTTCCTTAGCCTTCTTTGGAAATCTTGCATGTGGAAGAAATGGAGTGAAGTGTCTGTGATATTCTACGATGTAGACTTGATTCCACCCAGTCCATCAAAACTAGTGAATCTTGTTGCCATTTTGTCTAATATAGAGGTAAACTAAAATTGAACAATTGCAAATAGTGCAAGGAGTGAACCTTGTAACTTTGAAATTTTTTGAAAGCACTATTCAATACTACAACATAACAGTTCAAAAAGAAAGCAATAATCTGAAAACCTGTTATGTTCATCTTTATATAAGAACCCTTAATCTATCCATTGATTTTCATGATCCATGCCACACGAGTGAATTTAAGGATAAATCTGTTGAATTAGTAAATGTGAGGGTTCTAATGCCTTTTTCCTTGTCCTTTCACTATTTCCATTGGCCCAATGGTAATTTTCTTTAATTACAAACTTACTTTCCTATTTTTACCCAATTTAAGAGAAATAGAAATGGGGTACTCCTTTGAAGAAAACTTGCGTGGTTGAATTATGTTTAAAATACTTTCACATAAGTAACAAATTTTCTTCCATTACTTTCCCAAACACCTTGTAATGAATTTTCCAAATAACCATGCTTGTAGGAGTGATTTTCCATTAGATGCAAAAAATTTCTTTCGAGGGTAGAAACCTCGCAGAGGAGAAGGCAATCTTCGCTTTTCCACCTTTGTCTTTGTTTTGCCTCCTATGCCCAAATCAATTAACTTCAAGCATTCAAAAAATAGGAATGAGACTTCAAAAGTGAAAAATGACACCATCTAACTTACTTTACCTTTCCGCAAATGCCATTTCGGAAAACTAACTTCTTGGTTCAAAGTCCACCGAGGAGAAGCTGTTTCAGAGTTTTTCGCTGAATTCTATTCTTATCATCTTAGTGAATTTTGAATGATTCTCAAGGTAAGAATATGGCAATACTTGAATGATCAATCCATAATATAATCCTACTCTCCTTCTTCAAGCTCACAAACTATACTCATAAATCTTTGCGGAGTTTCACCTTTAGGGTGCAAAAACCTTCCAAGGAGAAGATGAAACTAGATTTTTTGCAAGTTCACTTTTCTTTATGCCTAAATCAAAATGAGTTGCAAGTAATTTGATCTAAGATAAAATAATCCAAGAATCTCCATCGAGCAAGGTTCTAAGCTACCCACAAGACTCATGATGATAAGGAAACCCACCCAGTTATGTAATGCGGGAGAAGGGAGAAGATGGAAACCCGATGGAGATACTTCTCACTTAAGGAGGAAAGGACCAACTGACTCAACTAGACTAAACATGATACAAGTTAAATTTTTACTTTTATAAGATAGGTATAGGATGAAAAGTGGGGCAACAATTGGCTCTGACTGGGGACTTGGGTAGAGTATACCCAAGAAAGGAACTCAAAATCTCTAGTTTTGCAGAAGAAGATAAAAGGTGGCAACACAAAAAAAAAGCAAAAACAAAACACAGAGCAAGAAAATAGAAAGGGAAGGGAAAAGGCTAACTAAGACACACACAAGACACTAATTCTAACTATAATACAACATAGGGGTTAACTGTTTTCAAATAGCAATTTGATAGAGCTTGAGGTCTCTACCATTATAAGTCAAGGGTAGTACTTCACCATCTTCATATGCCAACTTGAAATAATTGTTTTCAAGTGTCTGATAAATCTTGAATGGGCCTTTCCACATAGTATCAAACTTCTTATGCATTCCTTTTAGAGCCTTTCTTTTATCCCAAAGCAACACCATGTCTCCTATCATAAACTTTCTAGGTCTTATCTTTTTATCAAAAAGCTCTTTCAATCACATTTGGTGCTATGTAATGTGGTTTACAATCTCTCTCCTTTCTTCTTCGAGTTTGCTCAGATATAGGATCCTCTTCTCTAGACCATCCTTATAAACATCATCCTCAATTACTATTATGAGTTTTTTCATGGCTAACACCAAAGGTAGAGTTAGATTGGCTTTAGTTCCATAAACCAGTTCAAAAGGGGATATACCAATTTCCCTCTTGAGTGTCACTATATCTGCCTAGAGTGCCTCATGAATCTTTTTGTGCTAGGTCTTCTGATTATTTGAGACTAGCTTCTTAACAATATTAATTAAGTTCTTATTGCTAGACTTTGTCTGACCATTTCCTTGAGGGAAATAATCAGATGAATGACCAACGGTGATCCCATACTCAAAATAGAAATAAGTAATTTTGATTGAAGAAATATAAGATGCATTATCTATCACTAGTTTAATAGGAACACCAAACCTGACCAAAATGTTCTCTTTTATGAATTCACACACCACCCTAGAAGCAGTCTTCTTTGTAGCTTTAGCTTCTACCCACTTAGTGAAGTATTCAGTTGTAGTTATTATATATTGATGACCAACACTAAATGTAGGACTAATAGGACCAATGAAGTCAAGGCCCCATTTTTGAAAAGGCCCTTCGATGATAACATGTCTCAATGGTAGATTAGCTAGTTGAGGGTGTCCAGAGAACATCTTGCACTTTTTACACTTTGCTACCCAAGCATATGCATCTTTAAACATCCCAGGCCAGTAATAACATTACCTCAATATCTTAAAGGCTATAACTAAAGAAGAGAAATGTCCTTCGCAAGCTTCATCATGAAATGTCCTCAATAGCTTTTCTTTTAGTTGTTTATCTAAACACCTAAGGAAGGTACCATCAATAGCCCTTTTGAAAAGCTTACCATCCCAAATCACATACTTAGCTACTTTTAGTTTAAGGTCTCTTCTTTGCTTTGCATTCAGGCCTTCTGGACATTCACCATATGTTAAGAAGTAAGAGATATTTCCAAACCATGAATCATAGAGTCCTACAGCTAGCAATAACTACTTCTCAGTCGATTCTTCTAACTCTTCAGAGATTCTATTTTCTGCAATTGCTCTGCATATAGCATTCCCCCTTATTAGTTTGGTAGGTTTAATCTCTATATCATATTCTTGTATTCTTGCTATCCATGCTCCTCTAATGTTACAACCTATATCCTACTATGTTAATACACTTTTAACTATTGTGTTTGAGATGAGGATTATTGAATGTGAGTGCAGAATATAGAACCTACATTTTTTAAGAGCCTTGACTACTACAAAAGCATGCTTTTCAATTTGTGAGTATTTCAGCTCATGGTTCTTTAAAGGTCAGCTCATAAAAGCTATGGAAGCTTGAATTCCTTCATCATTTTCTTGCATAAGGATAGCTGACAATGTATGCTTAGAAGCATAACAATAAATAATAAAATCCCATTTATAATTTGGATGACACAGTACCAGGGCATTAGCAATAGCAGTTTTTATATCATGAAAAGCTTTCTTTCTCGCTTCATTCCATTTGAAATTTGAATTCCCTTTCATCACGTCCACTATATGTTTAGTAGTTTCTATGAAATCTGGCACAAACCTTTTGAGGAAATTCACCTACCCAAAGAAAGATTTAACCCCTATTTTGTTTGAGGGTAGGCTTAGACCTTGAATAGATTCTACTCTTTTAGGGTCAATTCTAATGCCTTCCTAGGATACTATATGACCAAGGAGCTTTCCTTCTATCACACAAAAAACTGACTTCTTTGGGTTGAGAGATATTCCATGCTCTTGGCACCTCTGTAACACTTTCCTCAAATCTTCCATATGATATTTTCTCCTCTTCAAAAATACTATAAGATCATCTAAGTATATAACTATGATTCAATCTTTTAAGTTAGAAAAAGTTTTTCTCATACATCTCTAAAATGTGGTGCCAACATTAATCAATCAAAAGGGCATTTTGTGATACACAAATATACCCCAAGGAGTAGTAAACACCATTTTATGTTGATCTTTTTCTTCCACCTCAACTTGGTTATAACCTAAGAAACCATCAAGCATAGACATCATCTTGAATCCTGTGACTATTTGTAATAAATGATCCATGTTTGGAAGAGTAAAATTATCTTTAAGAGATGCCTGGTTGAAATTGCCAAAGTCAACACAAATTCTTATCTCCCCATTTTTCTTCTTGATAGGTACTATGTTGGCTATCTAGGTGGAATGATGACTAGGATAGATAATTCTCGCTTTCAACATTTTATCAATTTCTCAAAAGATAGCATCCACAACTTTAGGATTATAATTTATTTGTTTTTACCAAAAAGGAACAACATCTAGTTTGAGAGGAATTTGATGTTTCACTTCTCCTCCTCTACAGCTCTTTAGATCTTCATAACTCCATGCAAAAACATCACTATATTCCTCAAATAATATTTTTATAGCTTCTCTTTCTTTAGGAGAACAACACTTTCCAATGTTAATCATTTTAGGATTGTGAATATCTCCAATATTCACTACATATTCACCAATGGGAGGTCCTTTTTCTGCCCTTTTCTGCTTAATATAGGCATCGTGTCTACTAAAAAACTTCTCTAAGGCTACAAAATAAGGAGGAATAATATTACATTTTAATTGAACTCCCACATTTTGGCTCTATTCTTTATCTGCACCAAAGCTTTTATGATCATTACCACTGGACTCTTGTTCAAAACTAGACTTATCATTTTCAAGGAAAATTTGTAAACTCTTATCATCATTGAAAACTTTCCAGGATTTTGTGTAATCTAGAACAACAGATTGATATATAATTTCAATCTAATACTTCTTATCCTTAAAGTTTGGGCGAGGAAGCAATAGAGAGGCATAAACTGCGAGAGAGTCAGCCTTTGTATTCATCTCTCTTGGCACTGCTATAATAGAGAAGGCATCTAGGTCCTCTATCTCATCAAAAACTCTATTCCTATAATTCTTCAACTCATGGTTCTTCATTGAATACTGACCTTTGATTTGTCTTACAATTAATTCTGCATCACCTTGGGCTTTCAATATTTTTTCCTCTTTGTTTTGCTATTACTATCACCAATAATAAGGCCTCATATTATACTATATTATTTGTATTTCCAAATTCTAGCTTAAAAGCCAGGGGTTTAGATTCTCCATCTAGGGATATCAATACCATGCCTGCGCCTGATCCTACAGAAGCACAACTTCCATCGAATTCAAGTGTCCATATACTTGATACATCTATGTTTATTTTAGACACTTTCTCACTCTAATTGTCATCTTTTTGTTTACCTGAGTCTTCTTCAGTAAAAAACATGTAGTTACCAAATTCTAGCTCTTCGTATAGAATTTGAGCCTTGGGATCATCTGACTCCAAGACTGTGAATTTGGCTTTTTCCTCAGGTTCTAATTTAACTTTCTTATTTCCAATAGGTATCACTACCTAAGACCAATCTAGCTTTATTTCTCCTCCTAAGTCTCAACAAAAACTTCTTCTTAAAAGGAGTCCATAACTTGCTAGGATATCAGCTACTAGAATAGTCAATAAAAGCTTCTTTTCTGGATGGGAAGCTAGAGCCACTTGTGCATTTTTTATTTGTCCAAGCAAAGGGACTTGTTTGGAATCCATCAAGTAGCATCTTGCATGCACTTTAGTAAGATTAAGACCTAAAGCTTTGGCCATGGAATAAGGCATGACATTATCTGATGCACCCGAATCTATGATAAAATTACTGAGTTTACATCCATTAATATATAATGATATATAAAAGGGCTCAGGCTTTATCCCAGGGGATGTTGCTAAGACTATGGAATCCTTTTGGTTAAATATACTAGATGTTAAGGTTTCATTTTCTTCCTCAACCATTATGTTACAATTTGTATCTGATGTGTTTCCTTTACACCGGTCTATTAATCTTTTTAGCTCAGAAGGATGTAATTTCAAATTATCAATAGTGGAAATTTGAACTTTTGATTCCTCACAAAATTGGATAAAATCAAAAGATGTCTTATCCTTACCTACATGTGAAGTAGATGTCCCTTGATCAACAAATGCATTACTTGTCAAAGGACTAGAATTATTTCTTTGAGCATAACTAAAGGATTGATTCTTCTATTTCTATCCTTGAGTAAGTACTATGTATGAAGTCCCATCAATGGTTGCATAACATTCTCCCTTGGGTTTAGAATCTGACTCATATTCTAAGAATAAGTTTCTAGAGTCACCATTTTGATAGGAATCGAGCTCTAAAGTGGGAGTTGCAGTTTCAATTCATTAGTAGATAATAATTACATCATGCAGGCTATTTTTGGGTAGTTCTTACTATCGTGATCTGTGGTCAGATGAAAGACACACATATTTCCTTTCTTCGATGCTACCTCAATTTGCAATCTAGGTGATGGTCCTGTAAGTTGTGGAAGTTTTCCTTCATTACTTCTTCTAGGCAATTTTTGGTAATTTTGTTGGTAGGGATTATTAAATCCAAGTAATTGCTTCTTGATGGCCACCAACTCATTTGATAATTTCTGTATCATCTCTTTAGATGACGTAGTGCTACTAGAACTTCCCTTAGTATGAAGTTCTCATTTCCATTTTCCTGCAAAAATTAAATCATCCTCACACTCAATTTCTTTCTTTTGGGTGTTAGCCAGATCGGTGGGATGTGCTCTTCTCAGATTATAATTAATATTTGGAGGCATCACACTTATGAAGAAATTCATCAAATTACCTGCAGTTGGCCTAGTAGTAGTTGGAATCTGATTGATGATCTTATTGAAATTGGCAGTGAAATTCCTCATGCTCATAGTGGGTTGCTTCTTGATAGAGGTAAGTTGTGTCAACAGGACGTGTTCATCTTCTGTAGTTTTAAACCTTGCTTCAAAAGAAGTTCTTAATGTATCCCAATTAGTGATTGAACCATCATCTAAGTGATAAAACTAGTTTGCTACACTATCAATAAGGGTTTCCATGAACAATCTTATAGCTACATCCTCATGTCCAATACCTAGGATGTGAGTGGCTATAAAGAAAGCTTTGATATACTCATCAGTAGTAACTTTCCCATCACCTAAAAACTTAGGGAAATTCTTCTTGGGTCTAGCCAGAAGTGGGTGATAAGAGTTCAAGGCTAAGGGTCCTATTACCATAGCCCATGGAGCAACCATGATTACTCTAGAGATATAAGGAGGGAAATTAACAACTGGTGGGGGTATTACCCCGTGTAGTGCTAACACCTGACATGCAGAAAGAGAAGTGCTAGTATCTTGATCTCCAATAGGTGAAGATGGCCTGCTTCGACCTTTGTCCTCACTTTTTTGCTTTGGAATGTCTAGGATAGGAAAACCAAGCTCTATAAGCTTATCAAAGATAGGGTCTTTCCCACATTTCTCCTTGGTAATTTTGAGGAACCTAAAATTTTCCAGGATGCTGGGTTGAGTTTATCTCTGAGCTTCTTACCCCAATTGTCTTTCTACTCTTTGAATATTTCTCCTTTGGATAGCTCTCTCTAAGGCTTCAAATCTTCTTTCTTCTTCTTCCAATACCTAATTTGCATTTCTATAATTTTTTGTGTTCCTCTTATGTCTCCAAACAAACATGTTGAGTGAAGAAATTATATCTTCTTGATCATCTTGAAAACCAAGATTGGGTTGGAGAACTAGAATAATATTTTCATGAGGTAGTACCATTTTTCCTCATGACATACACTTTTTGGTCAAGTGACTATTCATATCCCTAGTAGAGTCACCAAATATCTATTGGTAAATAGATTTGTTCTTTTTGATTTGACTCTTGAATACCCAAAGTTCTAAACAATATCTGGTTAAAATAGTTGAAAAGCCATTTGTAGATGAATGGGCTTTTCTTTGAATTAATAGGTACAGCTCCCTATGATAGATTTTTAGTGAATTATGTTTATTCCTATCATCTAATTGGGGGTGTGTTCTTTACCTAAGAACAATAGAGGTATAACCAAGCTAGACTTAGACGAGATCTAACTTAGGTGAACATAAGTTTTTAATAATCTATTTGGTTTTATGCATCCACACATCTTATGAATTCACAACTTAAACCTATACTTTCACTGCTAAATTGATAACACTTAAAATTCCTCTTAGAATGAACAATAACGATACTTATCACATTCATTTTTTGTATTACAAATAGGGGAAGTAAAACTCTATTTCTTCCTCATTCCAATCTAAACTATAAGAGAAAGATACAAACTTAAACTAACACTAACTGGAACAGAAAATAATTAGTATAAAATACCCTCAATTGTCTCTACAACAAGAATTATTTCACACCAAAAATTTTTTTGACCTTCTATTCATCATTCAAATTCATACATATAGGGTTTAAGAGATGACCATTACAATAGAAACTTAATCAGTTCATCTTCTGAGAAGGACAAATGGCAAGATGCCAATTTGTCACATTATAAAATTTACAAAATTGATAGAATTTGCAAAAGAAAGTGAAAAGGAGGCATCATTTGAATCACTTGGACTTCTTCCCCTTTTCAACTTTTGACCTATATGCCTTGGCAACAACTATAATTGGAACTAGTTCCTCATGATTAGGCATGTGTACATTAGTGAATCTCAAGAGCCACCTTGAATGCTCTCGAGCCAGTTCCTTGACAACATTTAGCTAATTTGGCAATTCTTCCATAGCCATGTTTACACATCCACCAAGTGTTTGCAACTCTACCCCTCTATTTTGACTGCTTGAAGTCATTCTAGATAGATTACTCAAGTATGTGGAGAAGTTGTTCCTCATTACTTCTACTCCAATAAGAGCTATCCCTTGCCCATTGGTTTGTGAATTAGTGTGTAATCCTTGCACGAGTTTGAATGCTCTATCTTGGGTCTTCTTCACTTTTTCCCCTATGTCTTTGAGTCCTTCTTTAGCTTCTTGAATCATCTCTAGCTTAAATTGCATACTTTGAAGCCATCCAAACAACAACTCAATCCCTTTCTTCAAAATCTTTGCTTCAACTGCTTCTTTTGCCTTCATTTGGATGATCATTTCCAGGAGGAAAATGCAGTCATCACATCTTGTCTTCTCTATGTCCAAAGTGTTGCAATTAGATATGATATTATCTTTCTTAGTTTCCAATTGAAGGATAACATTTCCAATTTGATCAATCAGAGAAATTCCATCTAAATTGAGTTTCTCAATCCATTCCTTTCCAACTTGGCCAAAATGCCTATCTTTCTAGAGCTGTGAGATAAAAGCCTATACTTATGCTATGGTAGGATTCTAAGTGACTTGTACACTAGTGATGGTTGCTAATGGAACAACTAGTTTCCTGATAAACCTATTCAATTCTTCTATCTCAGCCTTCATCTTAATTTTTGACAATTTTAGGCTTTCTAATTGTTCTTCTATCACCTCATTACTTGATCACCACAAGCTCACTTTTGTATCATGTCTAGCTTCTCCAAGATCAATTGAGTGTAGAGTGAAGTCATCAGGTGACATATCTTCAATTCTTCCTACTTTATTCAGCTTTTCTATCTCCATGGTCAAGTACCCCATTTCTAGATCTTGTCCAAGTATTGATAGGGTCTTCTGCTTCTTAGCTTTCACCATTGTAGTCTTGGAGTGAACTGCTTGAGACTAAATGCCCTTTGTTGGTACACTCTCACCTTTTCTTTTCTTCTTCCTTTCTATGGTGTCTTCTAACCAAGAATCTATACCAATCACGTTAGAAGTTGTCTGAAGTGACTCTATGCTAAAAATCTTCTTCTTTACTAGAGTCACTGCTACTATAGTAGCAGAGAAAGAATTATTTGGATCTTGAAAAAGAAGCCTAGATGAACTCATGACTTTCTCTTCCTCTTTAGTTTTCTTCACAGCTTTATCAGATTTAGTGGACTTGCTATTACTACTCTTTTCATCCCTAATCTCTACTATTTGAATGGGGGAACCAGTTGAATTCAAAAGAGGAGCACTTGCAGATGGAATAGGGCTATGATGAGGAGATGGAATTGGAGTAACATGAGGAGATGGATTTGGAGTAGTGTGAGGTGATGAGACTGGAGCAGTAACACCATTCTTTGACTCTTCTGTCTTCTTTTCTTCGGTACTAGCTTGGGCTCCAATAACTGGTAGAGGACCACCCTAGCAAGTTGGAGTTATTGAAATGTTCTTCTTTGGGGGTTTATCACCTTGTCTTATAGATTGAGTAGGTCCTTGAGAAGCTATAGTTGTAACACTGAGTGTGGCACTCTGAGAAGAAGTAGGAGTAGCAATGGCTGAAGAAGCATGAGTAGTCTTACTCTTACTCCAAATCTTTTTTTCTATCCACTCAACCAATTTCCTAGTCCTCTTGATGATCTAAGCCATCATAACATCAAAATCTTCCTCTATATCCACATAAGGTTCATAACTGATAGGACTATTCTTTAGTTTAGTGAAATATGTATTACTATACATATTTTTCCCATCATCTTCTAGCCCTTCCACATCCAAGTCAATGCCATATGTCTTTACTTGATCCACTGCAAATTTGGCAAAATCCCAATCTCGGCTCTCCAACTCATCTTTACAATCTACCCAATAATCCTCCACAATAGTAACATGCTTGATTATGGTTCCAATTTGGAGCACATCTTTGGCATACCCATTTGGGTCAGACATAGGCCTCACCACTTCATACTCCTCTAACTTATACTTGTTCTCAAATGCCTTAAGCATGTTTTTAGCATCTGATCGAGACTCACAATTGTAGGCTCCAACTTTCATGGAGAATTCATACCCCTTCTGCCTTTAACTAGTGCTCAATACATTCACTTGGATTGCTTGTCTCACGATCTCAATGAACACAATCATGTC
The DNA here is from genome assembly GCA_028749045.1 of Cupressus sempervirens. Taxonomy (NCBI): domain Eukaryota; kingdom Viridiplantae; phylum Streptophyta; class Pinopsida; order Cupressales; family Cupressaceae; genus Cupressus; species Cupressus sempervirens. The sequence continues at coordinate 797,396,378 of CM053792.1, forward strand.
ATTCGAGTATCTAGGTAATTTTAGGGGAAATCCATCAAAAGTTGCAAGATGTAAATATGAAAAGGATGAGAATTGAATGAAATAGCTACCAAACTGACTAATGGCCACCATCACTTTTGGGTTGAGTCTCCTCTCTGAGCATCCTTGAAGTTCCCTGCAAATCCTCATTGTAAATGCATCATTAACTCTGATATACTCCACATAACTATTCTATAACTGCAAGCATGGGTAAAACTCATAACTCTTTACATCATCTGGAAAGTTCTCTATTCTGGGAAGGCTCAACCATAATTGTAAGGAAGCTAACATATATATTAAGAAAGAAGACATGTAAAATGAATTGTAGGAATTTGCTACACTAAGGGCTCTGGATAGATGCTCGCTTACCTCATACACCTAGTCAATATACTATGTATCTGAGAAAATTATTTACACCAAAAAGAAATAATGTTCTACAAAATTAAGTGATTCTACCTTGCCTTTCAATCGATGCAAAAGGACCAAAATGTCCATGATCTTGATCTTGAGATTAGTGCTGAAAAGTGTTTTACAAACCTTACTCTTAGCTCCCCTTGGTTTCTAAAACCAGGATCTCATAATCTCTTTCTGCCATACCATTTTATTCAGAGAGAATTCTGACATAGCTCCTTCTACTATCAATTTAGAGAATTCTTTTCGCTCTAGAATCTGGAGACAAATTACTACTAATTGCTTCTCAATTAAGATTAACATTGTTTGATCAGGCAGTAAGATTTTCTTAGTATCCAGGTTGTAGTGATTGATATATTCAATGATTAGCTCTGGGGCTTGTACTGCTATTGGAAATCTAGCTACTTCTACCAGTCCACTTCCTCAGAGTTTCTCCATTATGGGATGGATTGGTTCCATCCTCAGCCTTCTTTGGAAATCTTGTATGTCAAAGAAATGGAGTGAAGTATCTATGATATTCTGCCATGTAGACTTGATTCCAACCAGTCCATCAAAACTAATGAATCTTGTTGCCATTTTGTCTAATATAGAGGAAAACTAAAATTCAACAATTGCAAATAGTGCAAGGAGTGAACATTGTAACTTTGAAATTTTTTGAAAGCGCTATTCAATACAACAACATAACAGTTCAAGAGAGAAAGCAGTAATTTGAAATTTTTTTATGTTCGTCTTTATATAAGAACCTTTAATCTATCCGTTGATTTTCATGATCCGCACCACACAAGCGAATTTAAGAATAAATCCATTGAATAAGTAAATGTGAGGGTTCTAATGGATTTTTCCCTATCCTTTCACTATTTTTGTTGGCCCAACAATAACTTTCTTTAATTACAAATTTACTTTCCTATTTTTACCCAGTTTCAGAGAAATAGAAATGGAGTACTCCTTTGAAGAAAACTAGCCTGGCTGAATTCCATTTAAAATACTTTCACATTTGTAACAAATTTTCTTCCATAACTTTCCCAAAACACCTCATGATTGATTTTCCAAATAAACATGCTTGTAGGAGTGATTTTCCATTAGATGTGAAAAATTGCTTTCGAGGGTAGAAACCTTGCAGAGGAGAAGGCAATCTTTGCTTTTCCACCTTTGTCTTTGTTTTGCCTCTTATGCCCTAATAACTTGACTTCAAGCATTCAAAAAATATGAATGAGACTTTGAAAGTGAAAAATGGGACCATCTAACTTTACCTTTTCGCAAATGCCTTTTCAGAAAACTAACTTCTTGGTTTGAAGTCTGCCGAGGAGAAGCTATTTTAGAGTTTTTCGCAAAATTTTATTTTGATCATCTTAGTGAATTTTGAATGATTCCCAAGGTAAAATATGGCAATACTTGAATGATCAATCCATAATATAATCCTATTCTCATTCTTTAAGCTCACAAACTATACTCATAAATCTCCACGGAGTTTCACCTTCAGGGTGTGAAAACCTACCAAGGAGAAGATGAAACTAGATTTTTTGCAAGTTTAATTTTCTTTATGCCCCGATCAAAATAAGCTACAAGTAAGCTCATCTGAGATAATAGAATCCAAGAATCTCCATTGATCAAGGTTTTAAGCTACCCACAAGACTCATGATGATAAGGAAACTCACCCGGTTATGTAATGCAAGAGAAGGGAGAATATGGAAACTCGATGGAGATACTTATCACTTAAGGAGGAAAGGACCAACTGACTCGACTAGACTAAACATGATACAAGTTAAATTTCCACTTTTGGAAGATAGGTACAAGATGAAAAGTGGGACAACATGCATCAAATTTCCACTTGATAAAATATGGTGGAAAACCACATAATAAGACTCTTTGGAAGGTTCACAAGTCAAACCACAAGGCAATAGTTGAGACATTAAAATGTATTGTAGATCCAATTGGTTCATTAGATTGAATAGGGAGAGAGGGATAGGGAGGGAGGGAGAGGGAGAGAGAGAGGGAGAGGGAGGGAGGGATGGAGGGAGGGAGAGAGAGAGAGAGAGAGAGAGAGAGAGAGAGAGAGAGAGAGAGTAGGGGATGCATGGAAGAGATGCTACTCTTGATGAGACACCAAAGAGGCAAACCCTCCAATAGGTAATAAATAGTCATTCTAAGAATATGAATCAAGTACATCCAATAAAGAAAAGGAACATAATTGAAGGATATAAATGCATATATGAACATTAAACAATAAAAAATATAAAGAAATACCAATATTGAGTATTGTATACAATAGAGATTTTTCCAAACCAAAGGCAATTAGTCATTCATAATAGTTAGACAATTAAGAACTAGATATATATATGAACTAGATTAGTCTTACATATGTATACAATATTATTGACCAAATTAGAATTAGCAAAATGATATTGCACATAATCTCCATTACAACAACATGGAAACTTTGCAATTTTAATAGTTATATTCTTTAGTCCCAAGAATGGACATTATAGATATTACTCACTAATCCTTTACAGCAAAAAATGTTTACAAAAAATGGCATGTAGTTGTATGAGGACATTATATATTACAGAACTCCAACACTGAAGTAGCTAGCTACCTGCTCAAAAAATAGTAACTGAATGCAAGTGGGATCATAAAGATACCTTAATAAACTAGTATCCACTTTACTCAAGCAACATCTTGGTCATCTACTTGACTGGGACATTGTTTGGGAATTGAAAATCTCCATTTAAAGGTGGCAATGAGATTTTTGTATTTCTATTAAAATCATTAATATATTTCTATTAGAACTTTGAGGGATCATGTCCAGCTTGAGTATCCTAGCTTCCCAAGTCCTGTAAATGCAAGGCCATTGATGAATATGAATTTCTCATTGAAACATCTATGGTGCTGGAATGAAGTGTGTGATTATATTCTTTGCCTACTAATGAGCCAATTTGAGGCTTCACTTCACATTGCTCCATGGATAATTCTATAGCACTTATTACTTATCTATTTGAAAATTTCGTGTCTGTGTACATGTGCACTCTTCCCAATAGCTATAGGTTTTGTCTCTTCATGCTAAGTAATTAGCATACCCTAGATGGCACCAAGATAATCATTTTCTTATGAAATGTCCTTTTCTCTTAGATTAATCTCTCTATTAAGAAGCTTTTCTATATCTTCCTCTGTATATTTAATAGATGTAGCTGCAATTCCTCTGTATATATTCCTCTATATATTAGGCTTTCCTTTGTAGGAATGAGAAGGCATGGGGAGTTAGGCCAACTATTAGTCACTAATTGAAAAAGTAGTTCTTGGCCATGCCACTAATGAGAATCATTTTAATCTTATTTTCAATCGGTACCTCATTTGTCTTGAAAAAATAATATATATTATTTTCAATGTCTTTGAAATATTTGTAGCTAGTAGCCAATTTCTTATTCATCACCAATGAATACTCATGGGAAACTGAGGTATTCGGTTACCTAATAGGTCATAGGAATCTTAACTAGGGTCTTAGAATAGTCCTAGATGGACACATTTGACCTAAATATGTAAAGAGCAAAAATTGCACAAAAGTTGCAATGTTGCTCAAAATGTTGCTTGAGGAACTTTTGTAATTTTTGCAAAAAGTTGCAAATGGAATTTTAGGAAATTGTAACTATCCATGCTCAAGTATATGAGCATGGGAAACATATTTTTGAAGGTTAGAAGGTTTCCAATAAGATTTGCATTGTAAAGCAACTTTTACAACTTTTGCAATTTTGAACAAAAAGTGAATTTTTTTTAAAGTTCACTTGATTTCACTTCTAGGACTTGAAATTTTTTCCAAACTATTAAAACAAAACCAAAAACACCTAATCCTAGGCTATCTTGACTAAAAATCAAAAAGACCCAATTTTGCCTAAGGAGCAACTTTTGCTCATATCTTCCACAAAGTGGCCTAGGCATACATATCTTACTCATATCTCTCTCACCATTTGTTGTAGGATTGAAATATCTATTCCATTAGCTCTAGGTGGCCCATAAACCCTAGTCCCAAGCTCCTCCCATCTCGTTGAGTTCTCAAACATTCTCAAGCATGCCGAACCAAGTCGACCCTAAGAGTCACTAAATGCCATAGGGCAGTGATCTTTGATAGGGCATATCTCTGAGCTCATATGAGGTATAAATAAAATTATAGGTGCTATAGGAACATGTTGTAGATACCTAAAATAACCTCTCTCTCTTTTTGGAGATCTGATTCTATTTTGATTTTGCAGCCTCATTTCGGTTAATGCTAAAACTTGTAGTGTTGGCCAATACAAAGTTGCCAACTTTTGAATCTCTCTCACCATTTATCATGGGATAAAACTATCTATTCCATTAGCTCTAGATGGATAGATAAACCCTATTCCAAAGCTCCTTCCATCCCGTTGAGTCCTCAAATGTTCTCGGGCATGCCAAACTGAATCAACCCTAAGAGTTACTAAATGCCATAGGGTAGCAATCTTTGACAGGGTATATCTCAGAACTCGTATGAGGTATGGATGTAATTATGGGTACTATAGGATTGTGTTGTAGAGATGTACAATAACCTATCTCTCTTTTTGGAGATTTGATTCTATTTTGATTTTGCTGCCCCATCTTGGGTGATGTTAAAACTTGTAGTGTTAGCCTATGCAAAGTTACCAACTACTAATTCTCTCTCACCATTCTTTGTGGGATTAAACTATCTATTTTGTTAGCTCTAGGTGGTTGGGCAGACCCTAGCCCCAAGCTCATCCCATCATATTGAGCACTCTAACATTCTTAGGCATGCCGAACTGAATCAACTTGAAGAGTCACTAAATGCCATGGGGTAGTGATCTTTGACATGACATATCTCAAAGCTCGTGTGAGGTATGGATATGATTCTAGGTGCTACAAGAATGTATTATGGAGAACTACAATAAAATCTCTCTCTTTTTGGAGATCAAATTCCATTTTAATTTTGCAGCCCCATCTCAGGAGATGCTAAACCTTGTAGTGTTGGCTAGTACAAAGTTACCAACTTTTGAATCTCTCTCACCATTCACCGTGGGATTGAACTATCTATTTCATTAGCTCTACATAACTGAGTAAATCCTAGTACCAATCTCCTCCTATCTTGTTGAGTTCTCAAATATCCTTGGGCATGCCAAACCAAATCGACCCTAAGAGTCACTAAATGCCATAGGGTAGCTATCTTTGATGGGGCATATCTCAAAGCTCGTGTGAGGTATGGGTACAATTCTATGTGCTATAGGACTATTTTGTAGAGACCTACAATAAACTCTATCTCTTTTTGGAGATCAAATTCTATTTTGATTTTGTGGCCCCATCTTGGGTGATGTTGAAACTTATAGTGTTGGCCAATACAAAGTTGCCAATGTTAAATCTCTCTCACTGTTCGTCATGGGATCAAACTGTCTATTCTATTAGCTTTGACTAGCTAGGTATACCCTATTACCAAGCTCCTCCCATCCCATTGAGTGCTCAAAAATTCTCAGGAATGCCAAACAGAATTGACCCTAAGAGTCACTAAATGTTATAGGGTAGCAATCTTTGATGGGGCATATCTCAGAGCTCATGTGAGGTATGAATGCAATTCTTGGTGCTACACAATCATGTTTTTGACACCTACAATAACCGTTCTCTCTTTTTGGAGATTGGATTCCATTTTGATTTTGCAACCCCATCTCGAGTGATGTTGAAACTTGTGGTGTAGGGCACCTAGGTGGCAACTGGATATGTCATCTCATCCAATGATGGAGACTTGTGATAGAAGGTAAAGGGGTCATAATAAATCTCATTTTGAAAATGTTATTTTTTTATGGTAATAAGGTCATCCTTGTTTGTAAGGTCGAGGAACTTGAGGTCACCTATAAACCCAAGTTGCCTTAGTCTTAATAATTTTTGGTTTTTTGTTATTTTTTTTAATAAGTTGGCTCAATAAGTTTTTTGAGAGTCATTATACCTTATGTAGGTCCTATGTGTTACCAAAAACCACTTGGTTAAGTTCTAGGAAGAGTTAGTGCAAAGATTGCATTTTGCAATAAAAGTTGTTGACAACTTTTGGGCAATTTTAGCAATTTTTTGAAAACATTGAAATTAACCTTGTAACCAATCAAACCAACTAGTAATTAGTTGGAATGGATGTCAAATGATGAAAACACCCTCTATGAAGTTAGAGGATGCATAAGGTGTTGGTGATTATTAAGTTCTTTTTATATGGCAAGGAATCACTGTTGATGTTAAACTTATATATAAGATCATTGAGTTATTGTCAAATATCATTACTTCCTATTTAGAACAAAAAATTTGTACTTTGTTAGAATGAAACATGACTTTAGCTACATGTTATCAATGAATGGAGTTATTGGAAGATGTTAAGGATCTTCTTGGTTGTCTTAATAACTATTTCATGGGTCTAAAATATAATCACTTCCCTTTGTGAAGAGTTGGCCAAAAATGAGAAAATTACATGTTGCAAAGAAAATACAGTCATAGGATGTTCAACGATTGTTTTCACTCAAAGGATGTTGAAGAATCTCTTGGAAGGATGGAATAGATGATAGACTGAAGTTTGTGAGATAGTTATTAGTTGTTCCTTGAAGTGTCTAAGGTGTTAGTTTGAAGCAAGAAGTTGATTATGATCCATTTCTTGAATTTTCTCATTTTTCCCTTATTGCTTCCCAAGTCTTGAATAGGGAAAGTGATCAAGTAGTTTTGTGAAGTTGAGTAGAAGTTTTTTCAGTGTTGTAACCAAGTTGGAAAGAGTCTTTGAAGACACATATGAAGGTGGCAAAGGTAGCTTGCCTTAAAAGTGTTCTTGTTGGGAATCCACTAGCTTTTGGTGTCAGCTCTCTGCATCATTTTGGATGCAAATTACATTAAAATAAAATACATGAAATTTACTTGAAACATAAACAATAAAAATAACATATATATTATGATAACCAATAATTTCATACATGAAAAAACATATAATATATTATGATAACCAATAATGTCATACATGAATGAACATATCATATTAACCAATAATGTCATAAGTCTAATAATGTCATGCATCTAATATATATCATACATCAAATATAAAATGTCATATATATACATCAAATGTATGTTAAATATGTCCACTAACATAAAATCCAAGAGATATGTCCACTAATGCCTATACATGTGTGTCTATCCCTATAACTTCTCCTTCCCATGAGGGGAAGGAAACAAATCTCTTGAGGTATTCGATCATTGTATGAAGGGAGATGATGGTGATGATGGGGTCTTTCTCACATGCTCGCTCATCCTCTTATTTAGGCTCTTCTCTAACTAGAGCTAATACAAACAAAGTCGATATGAATCAATAATTATTACACATTGAAATCAAATATATGTACACACAAAATTAATTATTTTCCTACTGCCATCAAATAGTCACTCTATAAGTCCACCTCAAAGCCTCACAAACAATCAGGTGTAATAAGGCCCTACAACAATTCAATCAATATAATCACTTATAAATAACATTTGAGATTTCAATACTAACTATTATAAAAAACAACTAAAACAAAAAAAAATCTTTCATACCTCGATCAATGGCTCCGAACTAGTCATTGCGGCAAAAACTCCACAATCAATGGACTGGTGAAGATGAGGAGTCTCAGATGTCAAAAACTGCATTTCATATAATACAATTTACATTAAATATGAAACATGAAACAAATGTACCTCTACGAAGCTCGTATCATGCCTAGGCTCAAAGTCCCTTGTAAATGTTGATGGTCTAGTAGAGAACTCATGAACATGGATAATTTTTTTTTGTCAATCCTTCATATAATTACTTAATAAATATATGTATTAATTTAAATGATCAAATTGATAGATACCTCTTGACTCATCAACAAGATGTAAAATGGAGCCAGGGAATCTATACTAGGGCCATCAACACTCTTTCCTTGAATTTTGAACAATATCAAGACATGCTAATTAATTAGTCATTCACTGTACATACAAAATGTGATCAAATTAGTTTATTATAATTATAGTTTACCTATGTGTCAATGCCAAATGTGCCACTCAGGAACTCATCAGTGACTAGCCCATCATCCATACTATCTCCAACATGACTACTAAATGTGCATAAGGATCCACATGATGTGTACATGTGACCACAATGAAAAGAAGGATCCTCCTGAACTAATAGATTGGTGCAATGAATGAGGGTCTGCATCAAAGCATTGATAGTCCCTAGAATATTGGTCTCTATATGTTCCTTCACAACTAAAGGAATAATCACATGCTCACCCTGTGATTTGAAAATAGGCACCTTAACTACATTAGGGTCTTGAAATTCTCTCGACCTGTTGAATGATGACCCCCCACCTCTATCCTAAGATTCTAACATATCAAAATAATTGGAGATCTCCCCAAAGAAAAATTTACAATACAATTTCTTTAAGAAATACATTGGAACCTCATGATTATTGTATGAAGGGGCATCAAAGACCATCCACCATATATCCCAAAAGTTATTTCTAATATCATCATGTATGCACCAATGGATGGAGAACCTTTTAGTTATATGTTTAATAGTGTGTTGTTCTCCAAGCTTTTTAAACAATGCACAAATGCTACCTTTTTCTATTTCATTTTTCCTTACATCTTCATAGGATAGTTTGTTTTCATAATATTTTCTTTGTTCTTCCCTCTTAACATGTCAAATATCCATTTGACCACTAATAGAAGCTACATGGGTCATAATGGACTCAAAGGAGGATGCCAATTATGCTCTCATAGGATTAGTTTTTCCACAAACTTTCAACCTACCAATGATTGCTTCTAATTAATTGTTCCCTCTTTTTATTTCATTCATTATGTTGTCTTGGGTTCCAAGAGGAGGTCTTTCAATCGGTGGAGATTGTGAAATTTCTTATTCTTCTTGTGGAGGGTTTTGATTTTCATCTTGTGGAGGGTTTTGATTTGGATCTTATGGAGGGTTTTCATTTTGATTTTGTTGATCAGGCTAGGAATTTAGTGGTTGATTATTCACATTTACTAATAAGAAACCAATTACATTCTAAATTTAAAGCAAAGCTGAAAAAATGTACAAAACAATGTAAAAACTTACAAAATAATGCAAAAAAATATAAAACAATGCAAAAAAGAGAGTAGAAAACATACTGCATGATCCCAATCTTGATCTCCTTCAATGAGGAGGCATTTTGAGGAGGTGGGTGAGAAAATTATTCAAGTTTTACAACCCATGTGTGCACTATTGAGGAGAAAGAATGCAACAACAAAATCAAATGAAATGAGCCACAAATTTGTAGCCCATATATTAAAACTTGGGATTTAAAAAAGTGTGCATACACTATAGTGCATGCATGCTTTTCGAATTCATTTTATGTATCATGTTTTTGGCACCACAACTTGGTGCACTTACCCTTACATAATCCATCCTGACCTCCAAATATGATATCATCAACACAAATTTTAGCTAGTAAGATACCTTTGTAGAAGTTGATGAAATCCAACTTCATAGTGCACCAAGATCACTTGCATGCAAATAACCTTCTGAAGAGAAATCGAAGAAGGAAGGAACAAGAACTTGAAGCAACAAAGAGAAATTATATTGCAACAATGTGAAAATGAAATTTTTGTACAATATGCCTTGAAAATGAGTTAAGAAATACAATGAGAGAGCTTAAATATAAAGGCCTCAAGGAGACTTCTAAAACAAGCTAGAAGATGCTAGGAGATAAGTATGACAACTAAGCATACATCCAGAAAAGGTGGAATATCCTCGATCAAAGTGAGGAGATAAGTATGACTTAGATAGGAACAAACTCCTGTGTTGTCAACAACTCCTAGACTACAACTATTAAATGAATACATTTATTCTAAGTAAACTTAAGTAAAGTGTAAGTAGTAATAATTTACACTAACAACCTTTACTTCCTTTTATCTTCAAGTATAGATAATTGTTATCATTAGCCCTCTCAAATCCAATCTTCACAAGATAATTGTGAAGTCTTTCATACCATGCTCTTGGGGTTTTTTTAAAACCATTTAAAACTTTGTGTAGTCTACATACCATGTTATTTTTTTAGTATCAAAAAATTATGCTGGTTATTCTATGTAAAGCTCTTCTTCTAATATGCCATTCAGAAATGTTGATTTCACATCCATTTGATAAACTTTGAAACCTTTATACGCAGAGTAAGCAAGCAGAGTTCTTACTCCTTCTGTAAGAATTTGGTTTAGGCCAGAATTCACCCAAGAACAAAAGAACTCAACAATAGCACACAGTAGACTAAAATAGGCAGAGTATGATCAGAATGATGATATTCATTCAATAATGGATAAAACCAACATATTATGAGTACACTAGGAGTGCCTGAATATAAAGGCCTCAGGAGAGCTTCTAGAATGCCTAGAAGTTAGCACCATGACATGTCATACAACCAGGCACATGTCCACCAGATATGGATTATCCTCCATTAAGCACAGGAATAAGTGCGATGATGTGAGGATAAGACTACAATGGTGTAGCGTGGAAATCAGTGGAGTAGACAACATGTGCTAAATGAGGAGTGCGGAAAACTGTGTTGTCACCATGACAACTAAGTGAATGATGCATACTCCTATGTTGTAGACACCATGTGCCTAATTAGAGTTGCGTAACTCAATGAGAGTTCACAAACTCCTAAGTGTCTCACCTAAAATAATAATAAAATAATGCAAAATAATTAAATAATACATTAACCTAAGTAAAACTTAAGTAAGTGTAATAAGTAAATACTTATTTGCACCAACACCTTCCAATCTTGCAATATGGAAAAATATTTCTCCATAGTCTATTCTTTCTTCTTGTGCATAACCCTTGCAAACTAATCTTGTCTTATTCCTTGTGACTTCACCATTTTCATCTAACTTGTTTCTTTACACCTATTTGGTTCCAATCACATTCTTGTCCTTTGGTCTAGGAACTAGAGTCAATGTTTTTTTCTTCTCAATCTTCTCAATCTCTTCTTTTATGGTTTTACTCCAATCCTCATTTTCTAAGGCATCTTTCATTGTCTTAGGTTCATGCATGCTCAAAAAACATGTATCAGTTCTCATCCTCTTCCTTGTCATTGATTTAGCATCTTTGTCTCCAATAATTTATTTAGCAGAGTGATGTCTTTTGACATTTTGACAATCTTAGCTCTGCTCTAACTTCTTCATTAGGTCTATCAACTTCTAAATCACTATGTACTTATCTATAGGTAATTCAACATCTCTTTCATGTACACTAATCTTAGAATTAGAATATGTCTCAGCTTCTGTTAGCAACTTGGTTCTTGACTGTAGCTTGGTTGTTAGAATTGGTAATCTTTCCTTGGTTGTATTTATTAAATGGGATAAACCAAGGTATCCCTTATGTTGTTTGTCCTCTAATCCACATGTGAGGACAAGTCTTTTTTGTAATTCCTTTATTAAAGAAAATAGTTTATTCCTCTTTAAGAGGATTGTGACACTTGTTATGCATACACTTATGAATGTGGCAATCATTCACATGGGAGTTACAAATATCTCCTCTTCTCATCTCTTTATAAGAGATGCTTCTCTCTCATTCTACAAAACACAATCATAATGTAGTTCATGTAATGAGCAATATGGCTCCACATTATCTCCTTCTCTCTTTTTCTTCATTCTTGGGCATTTTCCTCATTCATATAATTCAAAAGGGGTTTTCTTTGCTTTCCCCTTTCAAAATCTTTGTCTCCTCCTTTGTGTTGATCTTGGATAGCTCTTATAAAGTATGGTAATTGTGTTCATCACAAACTCTCTTGGATTACTTCATAATAATTTAATTTTAGTTCATTTCGATTTTATTATTTCTAACATGGTATCAGAGCTACTAATCCTTATTTTGTGTTTTATGTGATGAAGGTTGTCATTCATTGGAAACACAACTTATTAAACAATTTCTACCTAGGTATTTCTATTAAATATATGTATAATTTTATTTTTTTGGCTCTTGTTTGGAAGGTGTGCCCATTTTCTTTTTTATTTCTTTTAATAGCATTTTTTAGTGTGCATTTCTTTTTTATTAAATTAAAATTACAAAATAAAAAATTCTTATTTCTCTAATATGTTATTGCAAGGAATACTTAAATATTATGATTCTATTTAAATTAATAAAACCTATTTATATAAAACCTAGTTATGATTCTATTTAAATTAACAAAGCCTTTTCACATTTTTATAAAAATATCTTATTATCTCTTTTTTAATTATTTAATTCTTACTTATTATTTTTTTATAAATTCTAAACTAGTTCTAAAATAATTTTTTTTAGAACTTTGAATTTTTTGTTTTTTTTAAAAAAATATTTAAAAAAAAAATTTGCACTACCAAACTATATTAATATTTTTTGATTAAATTTTAATATTTAAAATCAAAATTTATTATTTCTCTAATTTTTCTTTTCTTGAAAGTAACACTTTAGTAATCCTAAGTGTGATTATATTTTTTACAAATACTAATTATTTTAAATCTATTCATATTTCTCTCTTGAAATTTATATATATTCTAATCTATATCTTTATGAGATTTTTAAATATTTAGAAACTCTATTTTTTCCCAAATCTGAACTTACTTTTTTGATTTCCTCTCAAATTCTTTTTTTCATTTTTCCTTGAAGTCTCCTATTTTATCTCTATTTCCCAAATCATTTATCTATTTAGTTTTTGCTCCTCTCTATTAGCATTCTTTTTTTCATTTACATTTACCTTTGGATTCGATTTGAGTTTTGGGTATGCATGAAGATTTTATGTTTTTGTAATGCCAGTTGTGTGGTTAATAGCAGGCTTGGTGTTCTTCATTTTAGCTCTTTTTTGTAGTGTTCAAAGGATTATAATGCTTCTTTTGGTGTGTACTTTCTTTGTGCACATTTTTCACTGATCTTCCTCCTCATCCGCGTGCCCTCCCCATGATTTTCTATTTTAATAATACTATTTTGCTGGTTTATTGAGGCTTTTTTTTTTCATTGGAATATTTGAATTAATTGGTTACTTCAACTAAATCAGATTTTGATTTGGCTGTTGTACAAATTGGAAATTTGGCCTCTGCATTTTTCGTTATCATTGTTGCACATTATTCCTTTGTTTCTACTCCTTGCATGAGAGCCTCTAAGTTTTATCTTCCTTGCTAACTCATGACTCTGCACTGATCATGCTTCAGATCTTTACATTCCCTTTTCTACCTCTGTATGTGCTCTCCCTTAGTGCTAGATTTTGTGAATCCATGCTTTTTTAGCCACAACTATCATTTTTCTCACCTATAAAGAGCGATAAACATTTGAAAAGTTGCTCCTCCTCCCACATGCTTCCTCAGAGTGTCTTTTATTTTTTTTGTGTCTTCTCCTTTGGTGCAGAGCATATGCTTTTCTACACTTTGTTTGGGTTATAATAGATTCTTGTTGTAATGTGCGTAAAAGGCATTGGAGTAAAAGGCATTATTGCTCTCATGCTATAATGTCTCTTTATTATTAAGTTTTAAGTCTTTTATTAGTAAAGTATTTTGCATGGTTGTTTTAAGTTTTTTATTCATTATTAATCATACCAAGGTTTAATATTTGAATTTAATAAAGTTTTTTTTGGTTTTTTATTTATCAAACATACATTTTTTTAATATTTAATTCATTTCTAAGTTTTTTTAGAATGGTTATATAAATAATTTCAAATTATAAATTACGATATCAAGTTTCAATGTTTAATATAAAGTTTTTCAAAAAGAGTTTTTTTTTTTTGTGCTCATAAAGTTTAATATAGCTATATTTTTTAATCCTTCTTTAAGTCAACTTTAATCTAAAGTTTATTATTATTATTTTTTATAATAAACCTTGAGCAATTCTTTTATTAATCAAGTTGTAGTATTAATCTTATATTTTATTTATTTTTATTGAATTATTTATAAGTTTCAAATGGTCGTACTGTAGGTTATAAAACTAATTTATAACCTCTATACTTGGCCTTTAATCACATTTAGAACTCCGTTATAAAATTAATTTATAAGTTTGGTTATTTACTTTAGTTTAATTCATTTTTTTATAAGTTATAAATTATTACATTACTAATTCATTTATAACTTATTCATTTGGCTTTTATAATTATAATTAGTATTCAAATATGTTTGACTTCAAGTTTTTAAAGATAGTTTCTTTAAAGTTTATTTTAAAGGATATTTGCAGATTCCTTAGTAATTTAATAACGGTTCTGCATTAGTTTGATTCCTTAAGTTGTAGGATTATTATTCCTCTAACATTTTCTTGTAGGGCTGCATTATTATTCATCTGTAACAAGATCTATTTTAAGTTATTCTCTGACAAGTTTTTTAAACGCTAGATTAATTTTTGATTAGAATATTATTCAAAGTCTCATGAAGGAAGAATAATTATCATTACCAATGCTTTCATTTGTAGCATTGCCTTAGATAAAGAGAAATCACTGCAACAAGAAAAGTTGTTGCTAATTAACAAAGTTAAAACATCTTTTTCTATGTTAAAATGAATTCATGTAGGCAATTAATACAATACTCTTCATATTTTGATTAGTCTATTTCAAATAAAAATAAGTACATAAATGTTTCTTTTCTTTCTCTCTCCTATTATAATTAAACCTAAACTATTGCATGCCTAACCTTTCTTTAACCCTTTCCTCTAGACCCCCTACACCTGGTTTGTAGAACCTACTGACTCCACTATAACCCCTATGTTGTCATCCCCTAAAGAGACCCTCATCTGAGGATGAACCCTTTGACTTTCACAGTATCAGACCACCACTAAGATTGCATCAAATAATGCATATGCCCTAGCCACCATATGTGTTGGTAGTAGCCCTACAATATGAATCATTTCCCTTTCAAAATACATGTGATTCCTTAGCCACAACCCTATCCTCATAAAACTTCTTGATGGAAATAATTCCTCCCATCCATGCCTTTGAACCATGCAACAAATAACCACTGATTGCTTCATCCAATATGGCTGCATTCACAAAAGATGGATTAATACAAATCTCTTGAATCTTTATCAACATCTTGTACTCAGGTAACATATCATATATGTTTGAGTACAATATGGAAAATACTTGAGTTTGATAGATAGGATGTGGTGCCCTTGGCCTCAACAACTCATCTCCTATTATGCTCCTTATTGCATGCTCCACCTCTCCAAGCATTGCTTGAAATAGTTTGTCAAAATCTCTCCTCAGGTATGTTGATTCAAGAGGAATTTACCATGTTAAAACATGAATCATCACTTGGAGATTCAACATTTTGTGATCCATTTCATTTCTAAAACCGGCATTCAATATACATAAGAAATATAAGTGTTTTTTCAATGACAAAAAGATACTTTTGCATACTCTACTTTAATATGCCTTACCTTCACCTAGAATAAGCTTGATTGAAGTTTTCTGAGTAAGACTCCAAAGGCTTCTCTCAACTTCATTCTCTTTGTTTACAACTTATAGAAGTTTTTTTTCTTTTCTCTTTGATTACATTGTTGACTGCCCAATGCATGTTAGCAGATTTATGTTTTTTTTTTTTGGCTCACTTGCAACTATCTGTTCTAGTTATATTCTTTTGTAACTACTAACTTTTCTATCATTACTCTAATGTCTCTGTACATGTGTGTATAAAAATAAGAGTTTTCTTTTGTTCATGTAATATGTTTTAACCAAAGTTTTTTTCAACTTTTATTATTCTAAAAAAATTTGTTATGTTATTTTTAACAAAAAAAAGTACTCTATTTTGCTTTGACAAGTCATTCCTATTCCATTTGCAATAATAATACATTTCTTTGCCTATGATTAGATTTTATCTTTATTCAAAATCTATATATAATTACAATTGAATATATTTTGTATTTGTTCAAAATACTCATTCCACTTGAAATATCATTTTATAGAAAGATCCTCTTGTTGGAATGTTCAAAATGGGAAAAGTACTTCTAAGAGAGGGGGTGAATAAGAAGTATCTCACTTTTAACCTTTTCAAATACTTTAAAACAAATAACTGAAAATAAACTGCATGCATGTAAACATATTAAATGAACATAAAATAAACACATGCATCAACACGCATAATACCAAATTTGGTAACCTAGAAACCCTCCAAGAATAAGAAGGTAAAACTAGGGTGGGGATGATACCCACAAAATCACTATAGCAATAACTATTTGACCACTTCTGATGGTCTACCCTATGAAAGGCTACCTTGTTAAAGGCTTTATACTATGTCAATAGTGACCTAGTTAGAGGATTTACAAACACTTTACATGAAGTGTCACCTTGTTAAAGGATTTAGCGACCTCTTCAAAGGATCTACAAAATAGCTGTTAAGCTAACCTATCAATGTAGGATTTTCACTATCTAATACAATGGCTAGAGAGTATTAGAAACCTTTGACCTGATTGTTCAGAATCTTCAATTGATGATTTTAGGCTCTTGATCTACTCACTCTGATGTGATCCTTGCTTGATTTGATATCTATTCATATCCCTTGCTTTGTTCTAATCAACTGGATATGTAATTGCTGCTTTGTTCCTCTTAGTCTTTCACTCTTCACATTGAATTTTGCTATAGTTTCCCCATACACTGTTCTCATTCAATCGTACCATGGGGTTTTCATCCTCCTTTTAAAGATTGTGAAGACTTAGGGTTAGGTATGGATCTATGATCCATATTGAATCTTAAATTCTCTCTCATTCCTTTCATTTTTCTCATTGGTTGCATGCCTTCTCCATTTTTACTAATTGGTTGCATGCTGATTGCATAGGAAATGCAAAATATTTGATCTTATCCTTGTTCACCTCTGAAATCCTTATATGTTGGCTTCAAAAATGGTTTACATCTAAATTTGTGAGGGCACAAAGTCATATGCTAATTCTATATTACTCGGCACATACTGAACTACTGGTGCTCGACACATATACTCTCCTACTTTTCTAGACACCTATTGCATCCTATCTTGCTCGGCACATGTATGACTGTGGTTCACTCGGCATATGAAGCACTCTAAATTTCTTGGCATCAATTGTAACTCAACACCTATATATCACTCGACACTTATTGCTTACTTGGCACCTGAAGTCACTCAACACCTATTGAAATATTGGCTCAACACACACTGTGACTTAGCATACATAGTGTACTCGACTTCAATGTAAAAAGTGATTAAGTCTATTGACACTCAAATGTCAAAACTATTCTAAGACCAACAATTTCCCCCTTTGACATGAGTGTCAAAAACATTCAACTATGCATTTATTCTTCTATCCTTATGAGTACCTTATCCACAAATTTCAAAATTTGTTCAAAATTTTGTAAGGAACAATATACCTTATAACTCCCCTTGAGCTGATCGTGCCTTATTCGTTCTTGAAACCAACAATCTGTGTTGATGTGCCTGATACTCTTTGTCTTTTGCCTTGTTCCTATATTCTATACTTGTGTTCTATAACTGATCTATTAGAGCTATATAATTCTTGCATTTTGTATTAGATCTTATATGGAATAGAGCTATCTTCCATATGATTGCCAAAATTTTGTATCTCCCCTTTACTTTGGGTTATTACTTATCTCCCCCTTTTGGCTATCAAAATTTATAGTATTCTCCCCCTTAGTTATATCTTCATCAAAACATTATATTTCCCCTAAAAAATATATCTCCCCCTTTTTTACACTAATGTCAAACGGTTCTAAGGAGTAATATCATACTTAGCCAAAAAGTTACTTTTTACCTCCATTGTCATTTTCAAAGCTACATCCCAATTCTCTAAAGCAATGTTTAGTGATGTGTGCTAGATGGCAGTCTCTGCAGCAAGATTTACAAGTCCATCCAATGTAGAAAGATTAGGATCTTTCTTTAGAACTATTTTTGCATATACTTGCTCCTTGTGGAGGACTTCCAAATGTGGGGTGATAGAGGATTGAATTTGCATCAATTTAGCCTTTATATTGGCTTCCTCTACTGTGAGTACAACTAACTCCATTTGAGTGTGAAGTGATTGTGCAAAATGCTTCTCACTTTGAGTTAGATCCTTTGGTAGTTGCATGCTAGAAATCTTCACATTTCTTTCCAAGCTCAATATTCTTTGATTTGTTTCTTGTGTGAAGTTGGAAAAATCACACAACTTCTTGTATGCTGAGAAAATGTTCTCAAGTACAGCTTTGACCTTGTCAATTTTCTTGGCCAACTCTACTTGTTCAAGTGCTATACAACTTGATATTTTTTCATTTACCTTCCCTTGAAATTTTCTTTCTAACCATTCCATGAGTTTAGCATTATTATCCTAGTCTTCATTGGTCACCTGGTCAACTATATAAGATAGATGTTCTATTATGGGCTTTGCTTCATCTAGTGACTACAAGCTGAATGCATACATAAAGATGTCCTTAATGTCATTCAATGCTTGCTTGTGTTTATACTCTTTTTTGAGTATCTCCTGCCTATTTCTTCTATCTAAAGCATCTTGCATTTCTGTGATCTGAGCCATGATTATGGTCTTGGAGTCATAGGCAGGCATTACTATGTCTTCATCTAATTCAGGGTCTCCATAGTGAAGTACCCTAGCTACTGTAGTTGAGCTTGAGCCTAGAGTTGAGATTTGTAATGGTATGGCTTCAATGCTAGACTTTTGAAGGGTCTTTGTAGGAATGCCTATCTTTGGTAGTTCTACCAATGTTTGTATGGTGGCCTGCTCCTTTTCATTTGATGTATCCTCCTTCTCATCAAATTTTCATTCCTCTGCACTTGACTTCTCCAAAGTATCACCTACTACTGAAGGTGGTGGACGCATCAAAATTTTAGTGCTAGTAGTTGTATAGGTGAAAGGTGGTTCCTTTGGTTTCACCTTTTCTCTTTGTAGTTTTGCTTCTACCTTCTGTAGTTCATCTACACTCACCAATACATGGCTTGTGCATAACTATGCTTGAAGAGTGGATTGGTGAAGGATCTTGGAGAGATCCTTTGCAGTTAGAGGATTGATGTTCTGAGCTGAATTGTTAGGAACATCCTTAATAGTTATTGTATTTGCAGGTGTGATGCTTATATGAGGAGGGCTAGAAGGTGGCATTTGTGTGTCTTGCACACTCTATTCCTCTTCTTGCTGCTATTTAGCTATTGCCATAGTTTCTTCCTTTTTTGTTTCTTCCTCATCACCTTTTTCTTCATCCTCCTCATCTTTCTTATCTTCCTCCTCTTTCTTCTTTTCTTCATCTTCTCTTGTTGTTGCTTCCTTCTCTTCTTCTCCTTTCTTTGCTTCTATTTCCTTTCCCTTGGTACTGGCCTCTGCCTTATTTGTTTCGTCTTCCCTGTCATCAGTTATTTTGTAAATTATTTTCCACAATTGTGTGGATTTATTTACTACATCCTCAATCTTATTTTGTAGGATGCTGAAGGCTCTATACTTAGGTGCAAATTTACCACCATGTTTTCTATTTTCCTTTATTATTTGACTTTTTGTCATGTCAGGATTTAATTGAGCTAAGGTAGATTCTCTAATCTCCTTCTCCATTTTCAGACAATAATGCCATTTATTTTCAACTATCTCATACAGTTCCTTGGGCATGGTATTGTCAAGTTCTAGATGTTTGTTTTTGAATTCTTCCATCATGGCATACACAGATTCATCTACTTTATTTTTCTCTTCTCTACCGAGCTTATTAAAATCAAGAGGCTTTAAATCATTTAAATCTACATTCCTAATATTTTCACAAAGTTTATCAATTGTAGACTCAGGAGGATAGCTTACCACTCTGAATTAGCTATGGTCTTCTGACTTTGTTCTCTCCTTATCATCAGTATCTGGCTGTGCCACATACTTTCTTCTTTTCTTTGGCTCTTCAAAAAGCTATTCAATGGATTTATTTTTCTCTTTTGCTTCCTCTTTAGCCTTTTGTGTTGTTGCCCATGTAGTAGCCCTTGTAGTAGGTTTCTTTGGTTTTTCTTGAGTGGGTTTTCCTTCCTTCTTGGCCTTTAGCTGAGCTGTAGGCTAAATTTTAGCCTTTCTTTTCTTTTTCTTAGTTTTAGTAGGTGCTTCCTTGGCTTCTTCTTCCTTGGCACCTTCCTCCTTGTCTTCTCCTAAGCCTTGTGTCAGTTCCACTGGGTCTTGCCCTTGCTCTTCTTCTTCTTCACTTTCTCCTTCTACTTCTTCTTCTTCTTCTTCACCACCTACTTATCCTTCAATATTTTCCCCAAGTTTCTGCTTTATCTTCTTTACTAATTTATCTTTCTTCTTGATAACATAAAATATCTTTAATTTAGTTTCAAATTTTGATTTGACAACATCATATGTGCCAAAGTGAGGAGCTACCTTATATATCTCTTCTATAAGAAATGATGTGATTGCTATTGAGGCTTCATCAATATCAAGCTCATAGCCTAATGGCCTTAGCCATCTTACTCTTGGTATTGTTTCCTGGATGTAGGTATAATCTATTGGATACAATTATCCAATTATGTGATGTCTTTCACGTTACACAAATGTCATACAAGTCATTTGTTAGCTCTTACCAATCTCAGTTGGTTAGCAAAGAATTTTTATAGTGTCTACTAAGCATTCTCAGACGTTACGTTGTGCAAACAATTGTTATCGAGCTTTCAAGGTTAGCAAAGGAAATTTAGTGTCTATCGAACTTACTCAATCATCAAAGGAAAATGTGACAAAAAATAGTTCTTACTGAGCTCTCATGGTCAACAAAGGAAATTCAGTTCTTATCGAGTTCACTCAGTAACCAAAGGATTTCATAGAATTTGCAGTATTAACTGAGTTGAGATGGTTAACTTAGGAAATTATTTTTGAAGTAGTGTTTATCAAGCAGGGTCAACTAGTAAAGGAATTTATTAATTTATGATTTAATGTTTAATTGTTTTAAGTATTATTTCCAGCTGACTATGGTAATAATCATAGGTGATTGCAACTTGTAATTGAGCTGACTTGATATTATAAATGGTATATATGAGAGGTCAAGTTGCAAATTTTAAGTGTGATGAATTTGATGTGATGTGAAGGTGAACTAATTATTGTGAGAGTGAATTTTGAAGGATGATAAGAGATCATTAAGGAGCAGCAAAGCTATGTTTGATCAAGGAGGATCTAATGGTGTAGAATAGATATTTGTATTCAGAAAATTCAGTTGCATATTATTCAGGTCATTTCATTGTTACTTTCTAACCATTGTAGTAGTGATTCTAGAATCTCTTAACAAAGTTGGTTTAATAGCCATTTTGAAAATCCTCTAACAAGGTGACAGTTCAGTCGAATTATTCTAAAGACCTCTAACAAGGCCACTCCTAATAGGGTGAATAAATCCTCTAATAGTGTCACACCTAACCGTGTGTTTTGTAAACCTTTAGCATGATTGGCTCCTAACAAGGCTTACTTCAGAAGAGTTAAAATTGGTAGCTAGTTACTTGGTGGTTTTTCCCATATTGGGTTTCCATGTTAAATCTAATGTCTCTTCTATTCATTTTATTTACTTTTGCATGGATTTTAATAATTATGAATTCTTAAAGATTAGTAACAAGTTAATCTATTGAGTTACTACATTTTCATGAATGTTTACCAAGTGCAAGTAGTAACTAGTTATTTAAGACATCTAAGGGATCTGAGGACTTGTTTTTGTGGTAACTAATTCAACCCCCCTCTCAGTTACTCCATTTACATTTTCAACAATTGGTATCAGAGCTTTTGGTGCTTGTAGGAAAATATTTCAAGGATCTAAGCTAAAGATCAGGATGTCTTACTAGAGAGAAATTCCAAGATTTAATAGGGACAACTTCTCAGCATGGTAGGGACTGATGAGACTTCATCTAGCTTCTATTGGTGATACAAGGATGAAGTACCTTGATGCAAAATATGTATAACCTACTGGCACATTATCTGTCAATGATATTGCTGAAAAAAAGACTCATAACATCATGATGATAGATCTTGCATCTTCCCTAAGTTATTAAGAATTTGATGATATCAAAGATTGCAAAAATACTTTTGAAATGTGGAACAAGCTAAAAGATATCTATGGAGGTGATGATATTGTGAGAAGAGCCAAAGTAGAAAGTTTGAGAGGTCAGTTTGATCAAATGAGGATGAGAGAAGATGAAAACATTGCAAATTATGTTGAAAGAGTTAAAGAAAGTGTTAGTGCAATCAACACTTCTAGAAGAGATATCAAGGAGTAGACACTTATAAATAAAGTTCTTAGAACATTACTTCCCATTTATGCAATTAGAGTTTCTACAATTCAAGAAAGAAGATGTGAAGCAAATCATAAGATAAATTTAGAAGCCATAGTTGGAAAATTGTCTTCATTCAAGCTAGATAACTATGATAATTATGTTCCAGCTACTAAGAACATTGAATCAAAATTTGAAGCCAAGCTTTCACTCAAGGAGAAAGGCAAGAAGATAAAAGATTGTCAATTAGATAGTGAAGAAGAATTAGAATAGAGTTCAGATAGTGATCTTGAGGTGGTTGAAGCTCTGCTAGGAAGGAAATATTTAAGAGGCAAAGGGAAATACAAAGGTAAAGTTCCTCTAATCTATTTTTCTTGTGAAGAAATTGGACATATTGCTGCTAGGTGCCCAAATAAGTAGAACAAGGATGAGAAGAAAGTTCACAAGTGCAATGGCAAGAAAAAATTCAAATCATTCAAGGACAAAGGTAAGAGAACATGTTTCATGGCTAAGAATTCTAATGATTCTGATGATGAAGAAGAAGATGAAATTGTTTACATTACTGTAAAGGATGATTATGATAATGATGAGGAAATGGCACTTATTTCTCATGTGAGTAAAAATGATACATGGATTATAGATAGTGGTTGCTCTCATCACATGACTAGTGATAAAACTAAGTTTGAACATTTTGAAGACTATGATGGTGGTAGTGTAAGGTTTGGTAATAATGAACCTTGTTGCATAAAAGGAAGAGGAAGAATCTCACTAACCAAAGAACTTGTATGTGATAATGCATATTGGGTAGAAGGACTAAAACAAAATATGCTAAGTGTGGCACAACTACTCAATAATGGATTCAAAGTAGAATTCATGTATAGAAAAGAAAGACTACTAGATGACAAAGGAAAGCTGATTGGATCAGACACTTAAACAAAAGATAAATTGTTTTATCTTGAACTTGGTGAATGTTCATGCTTTGTTGCTCAAGTTGAAGAAAGTTGGTCATGGCATAGGAGGTTGTGTCATGTGAACTTTGATAACTTCATAAAAATTAATAAATTTAGGAAAGTAAGAGGCATTCCTAACATAAAGAAACCTAAGATTGGTCTATGCAAGAATTGTCAAATTGACAAGATGGGAAAGATTAGTTTTAAAAGTAAGAATTATCAGTTTGAAGAAGTTTTAGAAATTGTGCATACTGATTTGTATGGGCCTATTGGAATTGAAAGTTATACTAGTGAAAAATTCTTCATTCTTTATGTTGATGATTACTCAAGAATGATAATTGTCATGTACTTAAGAGAGAAATCAGAAGCATTAAAAAAGTTCAAATTGTATTTAGCCAGAGTAGAGAAGGAAATAGGAAAAAAATTGAAATGCTTGAGGTCAGATAGAGGTGGTGAATTCATTTCACATGAGTTCAATAACTTTTGCATTGAAAGGGGAATCAAAAGACAAGTTTCAACATCTAGAACTCTTGAGCAAAATGGAATAGCTGAAAGAAGGAATAGATCTATCATGGACCGTGCAAGAACCTTAATGATTGAAAAGAGCATTGCTATGAAATACTGGAAGGAAGCTATTAGCATTGTAGTTCATACCTTGAACTGAGTACCAGCTAAAGAAGGGCTCATTCAAAACCCCCTATGAGTTATGCTATGGCTACAAACCCAATGTAAGTTACCTAAAAGTATTTGGAAGTAAATGTTACATTTTGAAAGAATCTAGAAAAGGTAAGTTTGATGTGAAGGGTGATGAAAGAATATTTTTGAGATATTCTTGCAAAAATAAAGCATATAGATGCTTGAATTTTTCTACTCACAAAGTCATAAAAAGTGCACATGTGAAAGTTGATGAGTTTGCAGAAAGAACTAAAAAAGAAAGCAAAAGGGAACCAAAAGACTATAGGAGATTTATTTTCATTGAATCTGATATAGTGCTAGGTACATCTATTAATCAGGAATCTTCTACTCCCACGTCATCAGTAACCAAGTTGCAAGAAGTTCAAATCAAGCGACAAGAACTCGAGTCATATTCTAATGCTACCAAGCTAATGCCTACTGAGTTTGAAGGACTTGAGCAGTAGATAGAATAGTCAGAACCTAAAGCTGAAGTGCAAGAGGATGAAAATGCAAAGCATTCAAAAGGAAAGGAACCTCTATTAGCTAATTATGTCAGGAGGCATCATACACCAGATCAGATCATTGAAGATAAATCTGAAGGAACTATGACTAGAAGTAAGTTGAAAGGTACTTGTTTACTTGCTGATTTTGAACCTAGAAGTGTTAAAGATGCATTAGAAAATGAAAGTTGGATTGAGGCTATGAATGAAGAGATAGAGCAGATAGAAAAAAACAAAACATGGACTCTTGTGCCTAGGCCTAAAGAAAAAAATGTGATTGGAACTAGGTGTGTATTTAGAAACAAGTTAAATGAAGATGGTAAGGTGTTAAGAAACAAAGCTAGATTGGCATGCAAAGGATACTCTCAAGAAGAAGGAATAGAGTATGGAGAAAATTTTGCTCCTATTGCAAGATTGTAAGGTGTAAGGACCTTACTTGCATATGATGCATATAAAGGATTTAAGGTTTATTAGATGGATGTCAAGTCAACATTTCTCAATGGTATACTGGATGAAGAGGTTTACATTGAATAGCTTGAAGGTTTTGTTGATTTAGACAAGAAGGACATGGTTTACAAATTACATAAAGAATTGTATGGTCTAAAGCAAGCCCCTAGAGTATGGTATGAAAGACTATGTAACTATCTTATTCAGATTGGTTTTCAAAGAACTAATGATAAAAGTAGCTTGTATATCAAGGAAGGACTAGATAATAAAATTGTATTGGAAAAAATAGTTGTGGATGATACTTTGTTTATAGGAAATGATGATAAATGCAAAGAATTCTCAAAGAAAATGAACAAGGAATTTGAAATGTCAATGTTTGGCGAGATCAAATTCTTTGTTGGACTTCAAATTCAGTAGAGTAAGAATGACATCTACATCACTCAATAAAAATACATCAAGAAGATATTGAAAAAGTTTGTTATGAAATATTACAAACCATTTTGGACTCCTATGTGTACTGGATTGAAACTTACCAAGGATGATGAATCAAAAGAAGTGGATCCGACATTGTATAGATTTATGATTGGAAAGTTGCAGTATGTAGTGTATACAAGACTTGATATTGCCCTTGCAGTTGGTATTGTAGCAAGATTTTAAGAAAAACCAAGAGAAAATCACATGATGACAATCAAAAGGATCATGAGATATTTGTAAGGCACTGAAGATTATTGATTATGGTATAAACTTGGAGAAAATCTAGATTTAAAAGTGTTTACTGATGCAGATTGGGTAGGAAACGTTGATGATAGAAAGAGTACAAGTGGAGGAGCTTTATTTCTTGGAAAGAGGTTGGTTTCTTGGACAAGTAAAAAGAAAAATTGTACATCCCAGTCCACAACAAAGGCAAAATATGTTGTAGCAGTAGTAAACTATTGAAACATTGTTTGGTTCAAACAATTATTGGAAGGTATGAAGGAAGAAATAAAAGAACCTATTGTTATAATAAAAGTGAAATTAACATTTCAAAGAATCCAGTGATGCATTCCAAAACCAAGCATATTGCTCTAAAGTATCACTTTGTTAGGGAATTGGTGCAAGATAAAGAAATCAGATTGGAATATGTCCATACAAAGGAACATATTCCTAACATATTCAAAAAGACTTTACCTAAGGATGCATTATTGTATCTAAGAGGTAAGTTAGGGGTCATTCCCATGTCTGAAGCTCACTAAAATATAATTTTAGTGATGCATCAACAAGAACAGAGTTGAAGATCTATCAGTTGATGCAGAAACATAACGAAGACATTGCATATGAATTAGTACTTAAGGTACATTGAAATTCATTTGAGTTGTGTTGTCTTTGGCATGTTTTTTTCAAAGAGGGAGAGTTTACTATAATACCTTTCTGAAATTTGCAAGAAAAAGAGAGTTTATGCAAGAGGGAGAGATTACTATGAAAGAGGGAGATTTTTCTTGTAGATAACTAAAGTTTGAGGTGTAAAATTATAGAGGGAGAAAACCTTCTACTAGAGAGAGTCTTGTTCTCAAATCTCATTATGCTATGACATGTTGTGTTGCCATCAATGCCAAAGAGGGAGATTGTTGGATATAATTATCCAATTGTGTGTTGTCTTTGATGTTACACAAATTTCATATAAGTCATCTGTTAGCTCTTACCAAGCTCAGTTGGTTAGCAAAGAAGATTTACAATGTCTACCGAGTGTTCTCAGACTTTACCTTGTGCAGACAGTTGTTACCAAGCTTTCGAGGTTAGCAAAGGAAATTTAGTGTCTACCAAACTTACTCAGTCATCAAAGGAAAATGTGGCAAAAAATAGTTCTTACCAAACTCTCATGATTAGCAAAAGAAATTCAGTTCTTACCAAGTTCAATCGGCAGCCAAAGGATTTCACAGAATTTGCAGTGTTAATCGAGTTGAGATAGTTAACTCAAGAAATTGTTTCTGAAGCAGTGTTTACCAAGAAATTGTTTACTCAAGAACTTGTTAATTTATGATTTAATGCTTAATTGTTTAAAGTATTATTTCCATCCCACTATGGTAATAGTTATAGGTGATTGTAACTTGTAATTGAGCTGGTTTGATAATCTGAATGGTATATATGAGAGGTCAAGTTGTGAATTTTAAGTGTGATGAATTTGATGTGATGTGAAGGTGAACTGATTATTGTGAGAGTGAATTCTGAAGGATGATCAGAGATCATTAAGGAATAGCAAAGCTATGTTTGATCAAGGAGGATCTAATGGTGCATAATAAAGATATGTATTCAAAAAATTCAACTGCATCTTATTCAGGTCATTTCATTATTACTTTCTAACCATTGTAGCAGTGATTCCAAAATCTCTTAATAGATTTGGTTTAACAACCATTTTGAAAATCCTCTAACAAGGTGATAGTTCAGTTGAATTATTCTAAAGACCTCTAAAAAGGCCACTCCTAATAGGGTCACACCTAATAGTGTGTTTTGTAAACCTTTAATAGGGTTGGCTCCTAACAAGGCTAACTTCAGAAGAGTGAAAATTGGTAGCTAGTTACTTGGTGCTTTTTTCCATATTGGATTCCCACATTAAATCTGGTGTCTCTTGTGTTCATGTTATTTACTTTTGCATACATTTTAATAATTATGAATGCTTAATGATCAGTAACAAGTTAATCTACTGAGTTACAACATTTTTGTGAATGTTTACCAAGTGATAGTAGTAACTAGTTATTTAAGACATCTAAGGGATCTGAGGTTTTATTTTTGTGGTAACTAATTCACCACCCCCCCCCCCCCCCCCTCAAGTTACTCTATTTATATTTCCAACATTATCAATGTCAACCAAAAAACATAAGTCATTGATGTGTTTTTCCACTAGGGAGACTAGTATTCTCACCCTTTGCTTCATGAATTTCTTGAAATCCTCAAAATAGCTTGTCATTTGGGCCTCAAAATTGTCACCCATCTGATCAATGAACTCATTAATTTGTGTAATTGTAGGTTTTTTAGGGTTCCAATTCACCTTTCCAATAGAAGGAAACTCTTCCATGACATAAAAGAATATACACATAAGGACTAAACCAAATTTTCATTGAGCACCTTTTAATCTCCTTATTGCTCCTAGGTTTTCATTTATTTGCTACAACATTAGTTCTAATAGATCATGTGTGTGATCTTTCTTTACTAGTTTTTATGCTACATCAATAACTATACATGGTACACTGTTCAATCTACTAGATT
This sequence comes from Cupressus sempervirens, assembly GCA_028749045.1. Taxonomy (NCBI): domain Eukaryota; kingdom Viridiplantae; phylum Streptophyta; class Pinopsida; order Cupressales; family Cupressaceae; genus Cupressus; species Cupressus sempervirens. The sequence continues at coordinate 797,424,825 of CM053792.1, forward strand.
GGGAGAATTTGTGGGATATTACTCTTACAACAATATCTTGAAGAGGATTAGTTATAGTGTAAATAGTCATACCCCTCTTATTCCATTTAGCTCCTGTATTCCTTTCAATGATCCCTTTGGAATCATTGGGTAGGGTCTTAGGCTGATCTAGGGTTGGGAAACTTGTAACCCTATGTACTATCCTTTTTGTAATCTTTACTGGTCCAGTTTCCAACCAAAAACATCTATTGTGAATTCTTCTCAAGACAATCTATATCCATTCTATTTTCAGTCTTGTAGGGTAAACTAGGGCATTGGTCAAACCCTTTCTCTCAAAAATCTAAAATTTTTCCTTCAGAATTTTGTTTTCACATAGTTTATCATAGGCTTGGAATATCTCTAGATCATCTACTGCACTTATCTTGTAGTTGTAACACTTTCTCACGTCTTGCACCATAACAACTTTAGGTATTATGATAGATAATGCGTCAGTTGGGTCATTTCTATAGGTGACTTCTGGGATTGACTTAAACTCTAGTTGTTTAACCTCATTACTAACTAATTAAACCTCATGACCATCCTTTCCTTTGGGGTTTCTTGAACTAGAAGCCATTATACAAAACTAGGGTTTAAATATATTAAAAACTTTAACTTTGTGTAGCTTGGCACTTGATAAATACCTCAGATCATTGAAATGTATGCTGAATCATTGTTCCAATTAATGTAAATGGCTTCAAAGTTTCTATATGGTCACTCCCACTCTTTTCTTGTCTTTGCTCTATGTTTGAATGGCATGAAAATGATCAAAATTCAACCTTATACCTATCAAAACCTAGTATTAAATGCTTTGTGCATACAACTATAAACTTGGCACTTGAAGGTTCCACCATGACTTGGCTCCTATTGTATTTTGTTTACTTAGCTTCCACTAGTTCTCCACTTCACTCAGCTTCAACTATTAACTCGATTGCTATTAGAAACTTGACATCCATTGGATCTTTACTCGACATCTTAGTATAGTTTGACAGCATTTGCAAATTTTTTTTTTGACTTGGCATCTTTGCTCATGTAGATTTCTTCCTTGTAGTACCTCTTTGTCTTGGAATTGATGTATGATATAACTTTGTATATCAGTCCCAAACACCTATTTTTTTCTTAGTTAGATGAGATGTGATCACTTGACCTCTTGGGTGAAGTGACCTCTTCATTTGATGTGCTGCACATCTTTCTTCTTCCAAGTCTTGTTCATTTGCCCTCTTATTTGTTCAACATCAACCTTCTCTTTTCCTTTGGTGACTTATGTCTTGGGTGCTTTTGACTTTGTTGGGTAGTTCCTACTAATATGTCAAGTCTTCAAGTAGTTGAAACATGTAGTTTAACTTACCTACTATAATTCCCTCTAAAATGTGTCCTTATGCAATTTTCAGGAATGTGTCCATACCCTGACAATAGTAACAGTTATACTTGGTGTTGTAATCCTAGTTGTAGTGATGACCATGGTTGTTTCCTTTTACAGGATGATTAGGTGTCTACATAGGCTTTGATATGCATTCAAATTCTCTATGTCCATACTTTTTGCAGTTGTAGTAGTGACCTTCAAATCTTGGTGTTCTCATGGTCTTGGTTCTGCATTCATGTGCTTGATGTCCTTGTTTTTTGCACTTGTGAAAAATGCTTGCATTTGTAAGCTTATCATGCTGATGACTATTCTTGCTCCTATATATATTAGAGGTATGTCCCTTTTTACCACAGAAATGACAATTAGGTTTAGTTTTCTTACCTTTGTTACTCATTTCTTCTATAGTCTTGGTTGATTCTCCTTGCTCAATGCTGTTGTAACCAAGTCCTGAAGTATCATTACTAGCCCTTGGTGATTTTAGTAGTTGCTCAAAGTACTTGATAGCCTCATTAGGTTTTTTGAAGTTTTTTGCTATCTCTTTTTCTCTCTTCAACTCATTCTGCAATTTCTCATTCTACATTCTCAGAGTGGAGATCTCAATGTCCTTCATGTTCAGTTCATGATGAGCATTCATCATCTAGCTCAAGGTGTCCAACTGCATGTTTGAGATTATTTCAAACTCAATTGTCTTCTCCTCTAGTCTATTGGTAAGATTTCTCTTGTCATCTTCTATCATGGCGTTGTCTTCAATGGCTCTCTTCTTTTGTTCAGTTACATCACAAAGTATTATGGCTTGTGACTCTTGTTCAAGCTTGAGTAATTTGATTTCTTCAACTTGTGCTCTATTTTTCTCCATCAGTTCAGCTATTGCTACATCAAATTCCTTGGAATCTCCATTGGAAAATACTTGTGTGGTATCAATCTCCTTCTAATGTATGTCATTCTTAGCTATGGCTATATCCTTCCTTCTTTTTAAGGACTCTCTCAATTCTTCTCCAGCTTTTTCCAATTTGTGTAGAGTGAGATGCACATCAACCACCTGATTATCTATGATCTTCCCAAGTTTGAAGACTTCCATCTTCAAACCTTTTCTCTAAGCTATTAGGCTTCTCCTTGTGAGAACCTAGTGCTCTGATACCAATTGTTGGAATGTTCAAAATGGGAAGAGTACTTCTAAGAGGGGGGTGAATCATAAGTATCATACTTTTAATCTTTTCTAATCCTTTAAAACAAATAACTAAAAATAAACTACATGCATGTAAACATATTAAATGAATATAAAATAAACACATGCATCAATACATATAACACCAGATTTGGTAACCAAGAAATCCTCTAGGAATAAGAAGGTAAAATTGTAGTGGGGATGATACCCACAAAATCATTGCAACAATAATTGTTTGACCACTTCTGATGGTTTGCCCTTTGAAAAGCCTACCCTGTTAAAGGCTTTACATTATGTCAATAGTGACTTGGTTAGAGGATTTACAAAAACTTTACATGAAGTGTCACCCTATTAAAGGATTTAGTCACCTATTCAAAGGATCTACAAAATAGTTGTTAAGCTAACCTATCAACATATGATTTTCACTATCCAATACAATGGCTAGAGAGTATTAGAAACCTTTGACTTGATTGTTCACAATCTTCAATTGATGATTTTAGGCACTTGATCTACTCACTCTGATGTGATCCTTGCTTGATCTGATATTTGTTCGTATCTCTTGCTTTGTTCTGATCAATTGGATATGTAATTGCTGCTCTGTTCCTCTAAGTCTTTTACTCTTCACATTAAATTTTTCTATAGTTTCCCCATACACTATTCTCATTCACTCTTACAATGGGGTTTTTTTCCTCCTTTTAAAGATCATGAAGACTTAGGGTTAGGTATGAATCTATGATCCATATTGAATCTTAAGTTCTTGCTCATTCCTTGCATTTTTCTCATTGGTTACATGCCTTCTCCATTTTTTCTGATTGGTTGCATGTTGATTGCATAGGAAATGCAAAAGATTAGATCTTATCCTTGTTCACTTTCAAAATCCTTCTATGTCAGCTCCAAAAATGGTTTACATCTAAGTTTGTGAGGGCACAAACTCATATGCTAATTTTGTGTTACTTGGCACATACTGAACTATTGGTGCTCGACACATATACTCTCTCGCTTTGCTCGACACCTATTGCATCTGTCTTGCTTGGCACATGTATGACTCTGGCTCACTCAATATATGAACCACTCTGACTTTCTCGACATCAACTGTGACTTATAACCTATATATCACTCAGCACTTATTGCTTACTTGACACTTGAAGTCACTCAATACTTGTTGAAATACTAGCTCGACACACACTGTGACTTGACATATATTGTGTACTTGACTTCAATGTAAAAAATGATTAAGTGTGTTGACACTCAAATGTCAAAACTATTCTAATATCAAAACCTCTCATTTTTTTGTTAAAAGTAAATCATACTTTTTAAAAAAGTATTGTGACTTATCATTTACATATATTTATTTAAGTATATATGGGTGCACACACACACACACACACACACACACACACACACACACACACACACACACACACACACACACACACACACACACACATAATGACTATAATGATTCAAAAATTGATATATACCTTTAGAAAATGAATTAAGTACTCATGTTTACCCTCAATGGAGTTTTCTACCTAATATCCATATACTATTTATTTCTCATTAATCTTCCTTGGATCGCTGCATTTACCTCAATTATGTTTGGATTATGAGTTATCTTACACATTTTCCTTCAACTTTATTGTGATATTTTGATGTGTACATTGTAGCAATTTTATGGTTTTACAGCATTGTTCTATGCCCATGTTGGCACTTTATGGTTTCATACCATATATTTATATGAAGTTTTTTTGAGTTGTATAGGGAGCCAATTTTCTTAAGGTTAACTATGTAGGTCCCCTCAGTATAACTGATACATAGTTTCCTTATTTGGCCCATGGAGTATCCCTCCATCCTATATGGGTGTGCACTCATTTTATATGGAGTGTCCCTCCATTTGGTGCTATTCATTCTACTTTGAAAGGATGATATTTTATATGGAGTTTCCCTCCATTTGGTTCTATTTGTTCAACTTTGAAAGGATAATATGAAGTTTCCCTCCATTTGGTTCTATTGGTTCCACTTTGAAAGATTGATATTTATATGGAGTTTCCCTCCATTTGATTCTATATGCTCTACTTTGAAAGGTTGATATTTATGGAGTTTCCCTCCATGTTGTTCCATTTTGTTCCTCAATGAAGAGGATTTTATTATTGGAGTTTTCCCTCCAAATTTAGATGTTTTGATCCAATTTGAAGGCAATATGTTGTTAAATCTTCATAATCCATTCCTTATTAATATCTAAAAAAAAATCATGATAATACTAATTTGATCTACATTTCTCTCCTTATACTTTATTTTCATATATTAATGTGATAATGATATGCATACTTCATTTCTTATATCATGAATCATGCATGTTGTGGAGGGACACCCCCATTAACTTGTAGTGGGATGATTCATTAAGTGGACTATCTATATCCAAGTGATTGATGCAATGTTGATGCAAGAATCATTAGTTGGCCTTGTCTATGGTCATTAGTGCATTAGTATAATATAATTTTCATGAGAACACTGATCAAACTTTTTTTTGCTTATTGATAATATTTTGAGCATATAATTTATCTTGATATCAGGTTATCTCCATTGCTTTGTGGTAACATGTTGTATTTTCCTCTCTATTTTTCTATGAGAGTTTTTTATCCTTATTCAAAAGGATTTCTAATTTGAATATAAGATGAAATGCTTCTTGTGGATAGTTTCTTGTTTCTTGTGTCTATGTTTTTTAGGTAATCCATCTAGGCACATACAAGACAATATTATTTGGTGTACTCACAAGAGACCTTTTGCATAACTGAAGACATTCTCAAAGATCAAGTTGCTGCTATTTAGAATTTTATTGTAAAAATTTGGGTTTTTAATACCCTTTGATTTAACTTCCCCAAGTAAAGATTAAGTGGGGTGTTAGAATTGGTAATCTTTCCTTGGTTGTATTTATTAAATGAGATAAGCCAAGGTATCCCTTATGTTGTTTGTCCTCTAGTCCACATGTGAGGACAAGTCCTTTTTGTAATTCCTTTATTAAGGAAAATATTTTATTCCTATGCACACACTTATGAATGTGGCAATCATTCACATGGGAGTTACAAATAACTCCTCTTCTCATCTCTATATAAGAGATGCTTCTCTCTCATTCTACAACACATAGTCATGATGTAGTTCATGTAATGAGCAATATGGCTCCACATTATCTCCTTCTCTCTCTTTCTTCATTCTTGGGCATTTTCCTCATTCATATAATTCATAAGGGTTTTTCTTTGCTTTCTCCTTTCAAAATACTTGTCTCCTCCTTTGTGTTGATCTTGGAAAGCTCTTATAAAGTATAGTAACTATGTTCATCACAAACTCTCTTGGATTAATTCATAATTCTTTAATTTTAATTCATTTTGATTTTATTATTTCTAACATTGGTTCCTCAATGCAACTCAACATTCATTGTTGTGACACGATAGCCATTGAAACTTGTTGTTGATTTGCAACTTGATTTACAAAATCTTCATTAGCTGGCATACCTTCATAGAAGTATACAAAAGATTTGTATTCCTCTTGTTCCTTCATAGGTTCAACCTCATGTACCTCTGTATATTCATCAAACTTCACATTTGCACTTTCCACAACTTTGTTAGCGTTAGTATTTAAACACTTATAAGCTTTAATTCTTGAGGAATAGCCAAGGAACATACCTTCTTCACTTTTAGCATCTAATTTACCATTCTCGAAACCCTTAAGAATGTATCACTTGCTTCCAAATACCTTAAAATATGCTCCATTGGGTGAGTATCCATATGCTTCCAAATACCTTAAAATATTTTCCATTAGGTGAGTATCTATACCATAATTCAAAAGGTGTTGAATGAGTATCCTTCTTGACTTTCACATGGTTCAAGGTATAGATAGTTGTACTTACAACCCCTCTCTAGTATTTCAAAATAAAATTCTTCTTTGTCATTAGTGTCCTAGCACAATCCATTATAGATCTATTCCTCCTTTTAGTAATTCCATTTTCTTGAGGGGTCCTAGGTGTAGATGTATGTCTTTTGATTCCTCTATCATTACATAACATCTCAAACTCATTTGATGTAAATTCTACACCTCTATTAGATCTCAAACATTTTAGTCTCAAACATTTTAGGTTTTTTCCTGTCTCCTTTTCAACTCTTGCTAAGTACCACTTAAAGATTTGGAAAGCATTGACGATTTCTATTTCAAAAAATACAACCATCATCATCCTAGAATAATCATAAACAAATAGGATAATGTACTTGTCACCCTTGTAGCTTTGCACATTAATTAGTCCACACAAGTCACTGTGAACCATCTCAAGAATTTCCTTAGAGGTGTGAGCCTCACTCTTAAAACTAGATTTTGTCATCTTGCATAACTAATATTGTTTGCAAATTATATTGTGAGGTTTTTTCAATTCAGAAAAACCTCTAACTCTTTTCACGTTATTGATACTAACCAAGTTATCAAAATTAACATGACATAACCTGTTGTGCATAACCACACATTATCAAATTCTACAATAAGACAAGTACCATTATTCATATCAAGATAAAATAGATTACCTCTAGTCTGATCACCTTTCCCAATTAGTTTCCCATTAGTGTCATAGATCTTAGCTATATTGTTATGAAACTCAACTTTGCAACCTAAACTATTTAGTTGTGACACACTCAACAAATTATAGTTAAGTCCTTCAACATAATAAGCATTGTCATACATGATCTTTTTTATGAGTTTGATAGATCATTTTCCTTTTATCAGACATGATGCATCACCTTACACTATTTCTATCATAGTAATTCAGGGTAATGAACATACTTTTATCTCTAGTCATGTGATGTAAACACCCACGATCAATGATCCATCTGTCACTCTTGTTCACATAAGACACTAGTGTACTTGCCTCATCCTCATTAGAATCATCCTTCATTGCAACATACACCACTTCATCATCATGGTCATTAGATCTATCTCTCATTTTCTCTTCTACAATGTAGCAAGACTTCTTTCCATTGTCTTTGCAATATTTTTTGTCCTCATCTCTTTTACTTTTGTATTTGTCTCCACTTCTATAGTTCCTCTTCTCTAGACATATAGTAGGAATATGACCAACCTCATTATAATTAAAACACATGGTACGTAGCTTACCTTTGAATTTCACTTTGCCCCTATGAAATCTTCCTGCTAGTAGTGCTTCAAGCTATTCTACATCTTCCTCATTTGTGTTATTGTAACTATAAATATATTTTACCTTTTTCTTCTTCTCTTTAGATTCCTTTAATGACAACTTAGCTTTGAAAGTAGATTCAACATTGTCAAATTTGAAGTTACCAAAATTACAAAGCCCAAAGGTAGTGAGCCTACCTACCAAACCTTCAAGAGTCAGATTACAACTTGGTATACATCTTAATTTTGTATGAAAGAAACTCTAATAGCATTGATGCGCAACAGTGTTATCAATACTTTTCTTAATACAATATCATCATCTATCTTACTAGTAGCTCCTCTTATATCATTAACAACATCTTTTATTTTAGAGCAATATTGAGCACCATTCTCACCTTTTTACATCATCATATCATCAAACTTACCTCCAAGACTTTCATATTTGGCTCTCAAAACATTTGCATCTACTTCATAAATGGTGTGAAGTGCATCCCACATCTTCTTTGTAGAATCAAAACCCTTGATGTCATCAAATTGAACATAACTTAGGGCAGAGGCAATCTCCAACATTTCCTGATTCTATTCTTTCTTCTTTTTTAGATCATCAATAGTTAGGGCTCCACTAGGATTGACATGCTCAGTGGAGATGGTATACTATGCATGGCCTCCAAGACCTCCTAGGTGTAGCTTCATCAAACTTTTCCATACAAGGATGTTCTCCTTGTTAAGATTGGGTATCTTGATCTTTTGCTTCTAGTACCTTCAAACTACTCCTCTTAAGCACAATGGCTTTGATATCAATTTGGAATTCTTTAGAATAACTGAGAGGGGGAGGGGGGCGGGTTGACTCAGTTGTCCAAGGTCTAGATGTACATATAATTTTTTTCAATGCTTAGTAGACCCATATCCATAAAATTTTATTATGCATGCATCCATTAGGTCATACAAATCTTAAACTTTGTAGGTTACTGTCCTAGGTTAAACCAAATTTGTGGACATGTAAAAATGAAACATAATAAATTCAATAATAGATTTGACACAGATTTTACATGGAAACCTAAATTAGGAAAAACTACTAGTAACATGATACTAACTCTCACTCTTATGAAGTTATACCCTGTGAAAGGCCAACCCTATTAAAGGTTACAATACATACTGTTAAATATAAACTAGTTAGAGGATTTCAATCACCCTATTAGGAGTGAGCCTTATTAGAGGAATTTAGATCATTCACTTGGAATGTTACCCAATTAAAGGATTTACAAATGACTGTTAGGTCAATCCTAATCCAAAGGATTTACCCTAGACTGATACAATAATTAGAAAGTAACAATAAGGCTTGATCTAATAACAAATTATAAATCACCTACATATTACAGTTCTCTATTTTAGTCCTCCATTTTTCTTAGCATTCACACACTTTAGCTCTAATAGCTTGTTCACCCTTCAAGAAAAAATACTCTTAAGCTTTCTTGCTTTGCATGCCAATTGCAGTCTCTTCTATTTGGCCACTGAATAAAGTAATACCCTAGACTCCTTGCATTCCTTAGGTTCTCACACATGACAACCTTTTCTTTTGTCTATCTCTCTCTATAAATAGAGATTTAAGATATTTTTGTACTTAACCACAATCATCCATTTTAGGGTTAAGTTAGATTAGGTAGGATATAATGAATCTACCCACTTTTCCATTTTGTTCCTCTAGAAACTTCTTCCTCATTCTTCCTTGAATTCTATGCAACCAACTCATCATAGTTATCTTCCACACACTTCAAACAATTCAAGAAAACAAAATAGTCAACTTAGATTTATCAAATCTATGTTTAACATAAATATTGACACTCAACATCAATATATTGTCACTCAACTTCTATGTCATTCTTCCACTTGACTTCTATATTGATGCCGAGTGATGTCAATAGGCGTCATAAGTAAGATGTTCAAAATTTCATATAGATAGTATTTTTTTTAAAAATAGCATTAATAGTGTTTGTAATATATCCATTCATGAAGATGAATAAGTTAGCATCGAACAATAGTTTGTAGCATATTGAGAATATATGTCAATGACATATTTAATCACTGCGTGGTATTTGGGACCCAAAAAATTTAGAGGCAATTTGTAGAAAGCAGATGGCTAGTGTATATCATTTGTTTTTTGGTTACTTTGAATATGATGGCCTACACAACAACATAGTTAAGGCAAGAGAATTAAAAAAAATATGAAAACATGATGCAAAATTTTGTGAGGTAAAATAGTAATAGTATATGTACCTTCGAGAATATTGTGGTAGTTAATTTTCAAGTGCTATGAGATGTGTTATCATCATGTTATGATTGATAGTGAACTTTCCTCTAATTGTGAAATCTCATAGCATAAATATGACTACCAATTTGTTGTTAATGTAGTCTTCATAAGTCATGTTTATAAAAGAAGGTCAAATTTGTTCAATGATATTCTTTTGTACAAAACATTGGATGGTTTGATTGTTGTCTTTTGTTATGATTACTTTGATAGGTAGTGATTATATGTAGTTGAATTCTTCATTACATTTGATACAGTGAGCTTTCTTTCCATCCAATGTTCCATATTTGTCAAATCTATAGTTGCATTTGGGATAAAATGCACATAATGGGTTTAAATATTCATTTGTGGGACTAAAGAGTTCAAAAACTTGTATGAAGAAAAAGAATGTTAGTGGAATAGAAGAATGAGGGTAATGAAATAAAGAGTAAATGATATTATTTAAAATTACCTCAATTGTTGTGTGTAACAATGAATGGATTCTTTGTAGTGTCCTTTTGTCATTGAGCCCACAAATGTATGTTGAAAAACCTGTGCAAAAAGCACCTTTGTGGTCTATTTTTTAGCAATGTTTCTAAAGAGCAAGATTCGACTCTCATTTTTTTGCAGCTATTCTTCCATTTGAGAATAAAGAGGTAAAAGTACAAAGCTGTGTCACCTTTCAGGCTAGCTTATTAGAATGATTGAATTTGAGTATTTCTATCCAAAAGTCAATTTTCTTCAAACATATGATCTAGATAAATTCATTACATCTAAGTTATATATGGTCTCATACTTTTCCAATTGGAAATTTTTATTAAATGCATGTTTTATACTAGTTTGTATCCAATTACTAAAGAAATAAAATTATTTCTGAAAACTGACATTTCAATAACTCTTACTATTTTTTATGATATTAATTTACTAACATACAAACACCATTTTATAGAGCTCAAAGTCAAAATATTCTCATATAGAGTTTATAGTGCTTTAATTAGATATAGTATATTGTAATTAAAAAATTCTACAAGCACGTATTATAACACTCAAAAGATGTCGATCTTGGGAGAGAAAAATATTAAATCATATTAAAAAAAATTAAAAATTATATGACATTCTAAAGGAGAGGGCCCTCTTCTAGAATGTATAATTTTTCTTCTAGTTAGAATATATTTCTTTTGAAAAAGGTGTTGGGAAATGAAAACTATCAATTTCAAGTATGTTGAAATTTGAATCATTATAAAAGAAAAAATATAGGTCTAAAGCCAATTTTTATTTTTGTTTGCTCTAGCTATATATGTTTTCTATAACATAGTCTGAGTTCAAATCGAAATAAGTTCATTTTTATATAGTTTTGTGGTGGGAACTAAACCCCTAATTTGCAACATTTTTCAACAATAAAAAAATTATCTATAAAAATTAGAAAAATATATCAATTCTTATTCCAAATAATTATTAAAAATTATAATCCTAAAATTCATACATTTCTATACACTTCATTAGTTTACTTCATTTTCAAATTCTAAATAATAATACCAGATTTATGTCATTGAATGTGAACATTTATACTTTTCTTAGCCTTTTGCTTTACAAAAGGGCGACACAAGTTCGTGCTTTTACCCAATTTAGGTGGACAAATTCAATGTGCATTTAGAGCTATTTATTGAAGAATATTGGAGTAAGGAGTAAAATTAAAAAATAGAATGGTAAATGAGGATTATAGAAGAGTTTAGGAGTATATCGACGCTTTGTCTATATCAGTTTGACCATCCTTGATCTCAGGTATGTGTTGATTCCCTTTTTTATTTTCTACTACAACTATTGCAGCTATTGATCCATTCGAGTATTCACTTGTACTAATTAGCAAATATTTTATTGTTGTGCCTAGAATGAACTTCTATTCAATTGGGAGTGGACTGATTGTTTCCATTGTGTTGGATTCTTTCAACATTAAAATGTGATCCACAACTCCACGATCATATTCAGTTTTTGCAGAAACTTCGAAGCTTTTTATTGCTATTCTACTTCCTGGAATGATTTTTTCTTCAAAGTTGTGGAAGATATTTCTACCAACAGTAAGTGTTATGGACATCTCTCCTTTAGAATATGTTAAATCAACACTCAAGACTTCACATGAGCTTGTTCTTTTGTCTAGAACCACTTTTTAGGCAACCAACACATTGCCTATAAAAGTTGTGCCCACCTTTCTGATTCAAATCTTCTATTGTTATAGAGGTTTCAGTATTCAACTTTTGCCTATTAGAAGCAAGGAAAATTTGTGTTGAGCTCATTGATCTCTAAGATTAAGTGAACTATAAGAGAAAATTAAATCATTACCTTTTAGGCTCTTGTGGTTGTTTTACATCTACCAGATTGTCTAGTTTGACTTTATTAAACATGGTAAGATATCATATTTAGCTATTTGATATATACAAGGTTATGTTATGTAAAGGATGAGAGAAGATTTTGTTGTCACCTTCAAGGCTCATTTTGCCCTTCTTTATCTGCTCCATCTACTGAATCTACTGTGTTCATTGTCAGTGTTGGAAACAAATGTATCTATAATAATAGTACAAGGTAGTTTGAAATCATTATATACATTGGTGCAATGAAATATCATGTTATACAATGAATAATTATTGTAGTTACAAGGTGGTCTGTCCAATATGTTTCAAGTTTAGATATATAACATATAGTTGCTATTGAACTTGTCCATACATGATCAATTAGTGGTCCGCTGACAGCATAAGTTTTGTTTAGGATAAAATGTGTGTTGTATTGCTGCATGTGTTTTATGAGTCTCTTAGTTGTTATGTTCTTCTTTACACATGTCCAAGTTAAAGTCACCTATAATAAAAAAATAATTTTTGTGTGAGTGGATGTGTAACTATTTCAGACATAATGGTCACTATTTATACAATGGGAACATTAGGTCGTATGTAGACATTAGAAATATCAAGTTTAGTATTGTTGTGACACATTGCCAATGTGACAACTTTTGTATTTTTTGTTGTGTCTTCTCTTCTATGTGATGGAGGTAGGTGCACCTCTTGAAAGCACAAGATATCACATAACATAAGGTCATAGTCATTCTTAATATCATCTATATGGGTTTTCAACCTTTCAGTATTTAATATGCATATTAATATGTGTGATGTTTCTAATGAGCAAGTTTTGACATTCTCAAGTTACCATTTTGCATGTGAGTGAAGGTGGGATATCTCATGGTGGATTTTTTTTTTTGACTTTGAAATGTTATGGTTGCAAAGGTTTTAATAGAAACAATGATTGAATCATCCTTATTTGTGAGAGTGTTGTGTATGTTAAACCATGTTGTGTGATTCCAGTTGGAGCAAATGTGAGGCCATGCAGTTTAGTCCCTGAGATTGATGTGTTATTCGAGCACATGCAATTTGTATGGAAAATTGTTTTCTAATTTTTATTTGTCTGTTAGTTAGAATTTTTGGAATGGGCCTTGTGATTTGAAGTATTGGAACCCAATTTTTTTCAATTGCCATTGTATAGTGTTGAGCTAGTTTATTCCTTTGTTGATGGCCAATTTTGAGATCATTGAAATGGATCCAAATTATATCATGGTCTCCATGTGTTGTGTAGATCTTGAATAGACCATCTGATCTATTAACAAGCCCATCTTCTATGTTGTAGTTTCCTCCAATAATTTCTACAAGAATGTTTGGTTTGAGGATGATTTGAATTGGATGTGTTGCTGCATGTTTGTAAAGTTGTGTTGCATTGTAATCATTGTCAACATTGTCATTTGCATCTAATATGATATGGTTTCCAGGAATTATAGATATCATATTTTTGTTATGTGTGTCAACATCCTTCCTCCAAAAGAACAAGTATAGAAATGTAGGATCAAGTTGTAGTGGTCGCAAACAAGTTTGGTTGAGGTAGTGTATGCCATTGTTTGTTTGTGATCCTACCTATACTTTATTGAGCATGACTATGAATTGCTCATCCTTTTGTCACATAGTTGTAGTTAGTGAGTAACACTTGACATTGTCTCTCTAAAAATTGTAGGGCATTAATTCTATTGAACTAGGTTTGTTGTCAAAGAAATAAAAGTCCAACATTGGGAGAGCTTGGTATAGGTCATTGCAAAATATTGTGTCAATATTTCCAAAGTTGGAAGTGGGAAATTGCATAATATCTCATAGACAGTTGTCTACGTATCACAAGAAAGTGGAGTCTACCAATGAAATTTTATTGATCAATAGTACAAGTAGTTTGCTATAGATTTCGGATATTGTATCTAGTGTCTTGGTGTTTAATGAAATGAATTCTTATTTGTTAAAAGGTATGTGTAATGTTGAATGTAATGTTGTTCCACCAATGTTGTATGTCACTTTTCCTATATATGCGGCCATTATGCCTTTTAGTTTGTTAGGGTCACTATCAATGGTATTACTATATAGGCGAATGATAGCTTGGTAAATAGTTGTTCCAGTGAATACTTTCTAGTTCCAACACCTCCTATTAAGAACAAATGCATTGGATCATTTAAATTTTAAACTTTTTTAATGACAATGTCTTTGATGAATTCCTGTTGTTCTCTATTCAGTAATCTTCTTTGTCTATAATAGTCATTGTTGTCCATAATTTGTGGATGTCATATGATGTCAAATGATTTTGGATGTCTATTGTTAATTATTTTATTGATTTTGGATTGGATATCTTGTTGTATGTCATATTCAACTTCTTGGTTTATTTTTTCATGACCATCGATGTGTTTTCAACATAGTGATCATCATTATTTATTTAATCAATTACCTCATTAATGTCACCCCATGCTATGTTTGTTTTGTAACAAGATTTTGCATGATTGATTAGATTTATTTTTTCATTGTAGGCATAGATTTCTTGCAATGTGGAGAAGTTTTGTTTGAGGCTTTCTTTAGTTAGAATGAATGACATGTACAATATTAATTTCTCTTTGCAATGGTTTTTTATGTCAAAATATTTATTGAAGTTGATAAAATGGATTACCTTTGGTTTGGTTTTTGGTTGTAGCTTAGTTCCACCTTTTTTACAATCTGAGACAAATTCGGCTAGGAAGATGTTAGAAATAGACTGTGTGTACTTTAAATAGTAGTCGATTAGGGATTTTCACATTACATTTTTAGACTCATTGACTTCATTTTAAAAGTATTTTATAGGTTTTACATTAAATGTGTGGTCATTGTTAGATCTAGTATCAATGAAAATGCATTTTTGGGAACTATAATAATTTAGTGGAAGCGAAAGAGCAAGGTGAGCTATTTGTTGACATGATAGTTGTTGCGGGTTTAGTAAAGTGTTTCTTAGTTTTGATATCATTTTGATCGCATCTATAGTGTCTTTTTGGTGCTCCTTACAAATTCTTTTGAATGAATTCACCATTGACTTGTTGACTTTTTCCATGTATGAGCTATCATACATTTATGCAGCATATGCATACAAGATATATGTGCATCTATATTTGCATTCTAGATGTGTGGGATTTT
Source organism: Cupressus sempervirens (assembly GCA_028749045.1). Taxonomy (NCBI): domain Eukaryota; kingdom Viridiplantae; phylum Streptophyta; class Pinopsida; order Cupressales; family Cupressaceae; genus Cupressus; species Cupressus sempervirens. The sequence goes on from CM053792.1 coordinate 797,440,328, forward strand.
CTTTGTGAAACTATTGTTTCATATGTCTAAAGTATTTATTTTGAGGTAAAGTGTAGGCCTATTAATTATAGATCTTAAGGCCATTATGTAGTCATCTTCTTTTATTTGGAGTTCATCTACACAAATTTTGAATGTAAAAGTGTTATTGTAAGTTGTTTTTTAAATTTTGGCAAGAATGGTTACTACAGTTAAACATATGGTTTATGTTGTATCTTGTAATGGTTCTAGTATTGTAGTATTCTTAATCGAAGGGATTGGAAAATTGTATCTACAATGTGCATTTCTAGTTTTCCTGCATTGTTTTGTACGATGGTGTTTATGCATTATAGCTATATCTGGTTCTAAATGATCTATTGCACATGTAATATAGCTATCTACAAATTTTATAATGCTTACGTTTGTTTATCTTCTATAGATTGGAGCATTGTCAATCTAGATGAGGAAGTGGTTATATTCATTTCAACGATTTTGAAATTTAGTCATTGAGAAATAGTCTACAACTTTCCCAAAGAAAGAGTGATTAGTTGAGATCAATCTCTTGAGTGCATTTATTCTATGTCTATAATATCATGTACAAGTTATTGGGTCTATCTTGATTAGTTGGTAGATATATGTTTCATGTTGAGGATTCGATTGTTGTTTTGTTGTGTAAAAGTGAGAATTATGTAGGTCTGTCAATGTGTTCATAAGAGGTGTCTAGTTTCTCTTAGAACTAGTAAAGGTGAGAAAGAATGTTTGTGGACCTAGTTGTCATGTCATTGTGAATACATTCTTTTTTAGCTGTTATATGTAGTTTAGAGATATTCATATTTTTTGAAGTCGACATACCCTATATTTGATTTTAGTATTTTCTTGAGGTTTGGTTTGTATTTGACATCTTTTGCGAATAGTTATCTTCCTTTAAGTTTCCATTTTTGAATTCTTTTCCACATCGTGTATAATACTTGTTGAATAAGTATTTTATTGTATTGAAAAAAAGGTTTGTTGTATGATATGTAAATTGCCTTTTTGAATAAGATAATTCCTATTGTGTTATTTTTTAATAGCTAAAATTATTAATAATATCCTTGTCATGTGGGCAACCAAAGAATACTATTGGGAAATTTATCTCTTCTACTTATCTATCTTGAAATATTCCAATTGGGTATTGGTTTTTAGCAAGTGCAATTTCAATCATTTTATCTTGTATTTTATGTATGTTTATGGATTCAGTGAACCTTTGTATCAACATTTCACATGGTTCTTTTTCGATTTCACTATTTGATTCATTGTCACTTAATATTAGTTCACATTACTCATTGTTTGCATCATTGATTTGAAAAGCTTGTCTCCAATGTTTATTGAGCTACACATTTTGCATCTTGTATAATGTTTCTTTTGTTAATTCTTGAAGAGCTCTCATGATAACAGTTGGGCATATCATGCCTTTTTTGAAGGCATTTCTATATTGAAGGTGTCGCTTTAGAGAAAAAAAAATTGTTATTGTCTTACTAATTAGAATAGGAAAATCTATTTTTACAATAGTTGTATCAATAAGAACATTAATGATCGAGTTTATTAGGCCCATTTGGGATCTTTTGTGTCCTAGTTCCCATATTTGTGCAAAGCAATTCAGAGCAAGACTAGGCACTCCTCTAGTTGTGTTAGATCTTGTACATGTTGCAAAGCAATATTGGTTATGATATTATGTGAAGTAGCATACTTAAAAAGAGTGTGATCTTTTAATGCGTTGTTGCATGTTCAATATATTGAGTTTGATAATGTATTGCTAGGCAATTTAACTAGTTCAAGATACTATTGTTTTTGTTCATTGCAAAATATTCTAATGGTGTAACTTTAATCAACTTATATTGCATTTTCTATATGTCAATGGACACTAAACCCATGCACCAAAGTTTCACATGGTCCTTGTTTATTGTCACTATCTGACTGGAAGTCAATTGTGGAAAATTCATTTTGGTCGGTAATATCACTATTTATTTGGATAGCTTGTTTCCAATTGTCATTGAGTTTTACATTCTACATTTTGTATAATGTTGTTCTAGTCAATTCTTTAAGAACTTACATGATAATTGTTGGACATACCATGCCTTTCTAGAAATCATTTCTATATTCTAAATGCCTTTTCAAGGAAATTGTAATTGTTGTTGTCTTAGTAGTTGATATAGGAAAAGCTCTTTGGAATATGTTTGTGTCAGCAGGGACATTAATGATTGTACTAGTTAGGCCCAATTGAGATCTTTTGTATCCTGGCTCCCAAATTTGTGTAAAAGAAATCCGTAATGAAACAAGATGCTCTTACAAATGCGTTAACATTTTGACATATTGCACCACATTGTCTAATCTAATATTGTGTGGCGTAACATACCTAGGAAGAGTTGAGTACTTCAATGCAATATTGCATTTTCAACAAATGTAATTTGTTAATAGATTGATAGGTAGTTTGACTAGTTTGTGATGGGCTAGTTTTTGTTGATTCTAAAATGCTCTAATATCTTTTTTGAAACACAATATTTGGAAAATAGTGCATGAGTATTTTGGCGTGTCTTAGATTTTTGTTTCAAAAACTTGTATCGGTGATAGTATTTTTTTCCTTTGTTGAGGTGGAAATTTCCCTTTTCTATAGTTTTTGGCAGTTTTCATTAGATTCTTGAAGGAATTGAAGAATTTTTTAAAGTTTGATTATTGTCTCTAATTAATTTTTTAATAGTAAAAAGTGATATTCTTTCATTAGTATTTTTCTTTTCAATTAGTGATAATTATATTTGGAAAAATTTTGTAGGTTGTTTATGTCTTGATGTTTTGTTGAGTTGTTCTTTTGCTTGGTCATTGGTATAATTGAATTTTGAATGCACAAGAGGCTCAAAGTGTTTGTAGAGAGGATTAGTGTTGTGGAAAAGTAGTGAGTAAGATTCTATATGTGACATGCTATTAAAGTTTAAGTACTTCTTGCCTCTTGTTAGTGACCAATAACACACTTTTATGTTCAACCACTTTGATAGCCAGTGAATGCAGAATACATATCATCATAGTCTAATTTCAGTATTGCCTGTGGTTGGGTTCATAGAGAATTGCATTCTATGCGAGTATGATGCAACATTTGTAACTTTATTCAGCTCAAGTAATATTTGGGAGTTCAATTCAAGGTTGTATGAGTCAATAGCCTCTCTTTCACCCCTTTGGAGAAAATCAATAAAGTATTCAATGGTTCCTTTGCATAATTGAATTGATGTACATAACTGTTGTTAAGGAAGTATTGGAAGGAGTCAAATAAACAATATCCAATTGTGTATCTTAATGAATTTAATATATACAGTCCTTTCTCTAGTACATTGTTGATGTCTAATTATGGAAGTTGTATTTGAGTTTCATAGTTTCCTACATCGACAATTTTTGAAATGTTTTGTATTGGTTGGCTTCTTTGGTCATAGTTTGTAAGGGGTTTGCAATTTGTCATTTTATCAAGACATGAAACAAATTGCTGGATATTGTAACTATGTTTACAAAAGTTGTTGCAAAAATGAGAAATTGAGACCTTTTCTATAGAATGTAGTATATTACACTATTGCAAGGAAATAAGAGATAATTTTGCATACCTGTTACACAACATTAATCAAGTAGTATTTTTTCAACCAAGATTGTGTTAGAATTTCTTTAGAATAACTAAGAGGGTGGGGGGGGGGGGGGGTGAATTAGTTATTCAAGGTCCAAATGTCCTATTCAAAACTTTTCACTAAGTGTAGTGAACCCATTCAAGCTTTAACTTATCTAATCAACAAGATACTGTAAAACAACATGCAAGCATAACACATAAGAAATCAACACATGACATAGTGATTTACGTGGAAATCCAATTTGGAAAAATCCACCAGTAACATGCTACTCAATTCTCACTCTTTTGAAGTGGTGCCCTGTGAAAGATCCACCCTGTTAAAGGCTTACAACACACTATTAAATGTGACCTTGTTAGAGGATTTAACCACCTTGTTAGAAGTGGGCCTGGTTAAAGGACTTTAGAACATTCACTTGGAATGCCACCCTATTAAAGGATTTACAAATGGTTGTTATGCCAACCTATGTCCATAGGATTTTTAGATCTAATACAATTGCTAGAGAGTATTAGAAAATCTTGACCTGACTACAACATACAACTTATCTTGCAAATCTCATATCACTTCTTAGCTCATACCCTTGCCTGGCCTTCAATCTCTACAACTCTTGATAGCTTGTCCTCCTTTCAAGCTTTGTCTCCTTGAGTCTCTACACTCAATGTACCAATGCAATAATCTCTTCATGACCACTCGTAGAAGTAGAGCCTCTGTGCTCTTCCTTCACCCAAATGTCTCCTCCTTGACACCCTTCTAACCACTTTGCAGATTTGATTCTTCAACAACAATAGTATTAGTAGCTCTCTACTTCTTGGTCTATGACTTCTTAAATAGAAGCCTTGGAGTACCTTTTCCTTCTTGATTCTTCCATTTTTCAATTTCAATTTGCATGGATTAGGTAGCATTCATTGTATCTAACCCATACTCTATTTCTTCTAGAAACTTCATGAATAATCATTTAGAATTAGCCCAAAAATGACCTACATAGAATTCTGTGCCTCTAACTCGTCATCCTTATCTTCCAACTCATTCAAAAAATTCAATGTAACGACTATGTCAGCTTAGATTTGGTGAATCTTTGTCATTTGAAATAATGCAGCAGCTCAACACTATTGAAATACTGGTGCTCGACACATACTATGTTACTCGACATCAATTATGTTTTTCCTGATGCTCAGCAACTAAAGATCACTTGACACCAACTAAAAATTTTCTAATGCTCAACACTTGATCTTCACTCGGCTCATGAAGATCACTTGGAACACACTACAATTTTTTGTTGCTTGGCTTCTACTAAGAATTTTCTCAACTTCAAATAACTTGCTCGGCACCCACTAGAGATCTTAGTTTAAACTTTGCAATCAACCTTGTTACAATTTCTTCCTTCAATGTTTCTAAGTGTGACCACCCTCTGTATCTTTGAGTATGTTATCAATACATTACTTAACCATTGTCTTAATTGATCCTTGTACTTTATTGCAACATCATAACTCAACCTTTCCCTTAGGTGTTCTTGTTACATCTTGTTGATCAAATCCTCTTTATCAATCAACTAAGTGATAGTACTTGGATCTTATAAGGAAATATCATCCCTACAAATAGCAAGTTTGACATCAATGACAAAACAATAATTGAAAATATTTTTTTACAACAATCTCCTTCTTTGATCTTCAACAACAATGAGCTTTTTAAACCAGATTTCCAACAATCTCCCTCTTTGGTATTGATGGCAAACCAAACTAATCAACCATTAAACTAAACTATTCAACCACGAGCTTACTAGGTTAGAATAGTAAGTCAAATGCCAAAAAGTAAATTGTAACATCACATCTCCTTCTACTATTTTGATTTTAGCTTCTCCCTCTTTGCTGCTGTATCCTTGTTCTTTTTCTTTCTCCCTCTGTATTGGTCATCTTCTGCTATTCTGATCAACCTCTGAAATCTCCCTCTATCTTTATTTGATCAATTTTAAACACTTTCAATAGTTGTTGACCAGTTTTCTACTTCTCCCTCTTTGATAGAAATGCCAAAGGTGTATTAGTATCTTTAATATACAAGTGTAGCTTTTATAGGTTTATTCAATGTCTCTCTCTATCACCTTGCTTGTGACTGATTTGAAATTTCAGCACTTATACTACTTTAGGAATGGATCCCAAAGAAAACATCCTCTGCATCAATGTATAAAATCTTCAACATTCAGCTTATTTGATGCAGGGCATACTTCCTTTTTGTTTCAAGTTGCCTTAGCTAGGGTTATCACCCCTAACTTACCTCTAAGATACTCAAAAGAATCTTTTGGTAGTGCCTTTGTGAAGATATCAACAATCTATTCTTTTGAGCTAACATATTCCATCTTCACTTGTTTGTCCTCCACTAGCTCTCTTACATAGTGATACTTGATTGCAATATCCTTAGTTTTAGCATGCATTACTAGATTCTTTGATATGTTAATGGCACTTGTATTATCACAATAAAGTATTACAGGTTCAATTACATCTTCCTTCATACCTTGCAGAAAATGTTTGATCCATACAATATTGGTGCAATTTATAGTAGCTACCACATATTTAGCTTTAGTAGTGGAGTGTGAGGTGCAGCTTTGCTTTTTGCTGGTCCATGTAATCAACCTATTTCCTAAGAAAAGTGCTCCTCCACTGGTGCTTTTTCTATCATCAATGTTACCTCCCCAATCTACATCAGTGTAAGCTTTCAATTCAAAATTCACTCATATTGTAGTACAAACCAAAGTCATTAGTTCCTTTCAAGTATCTCAATATTCTCTTCACTACCATTAAGTAATTTTCTCTTGGATTTACAGAAAATCTTGCTACTATTCCAACAGCTAATGCAATGTCTAGTCTACTATGTAAAACATATTGTAGCTTTCTAATCATAGACCTATACAATGTCTGATTTACTTCAGTAGACTCATTGTTCTTAGATAGTTTATGGCCTATTGCCATTGGTGTACTGACTAGTTTTGAGTCTTCTAGCCTAAATGTTTTGAGTACTTCCTTGATGTATTTGGATTGGGTTACAAATATGCCATAATTTAACTAATGTACTTGTAATCCAACAAAGAATTTGATTTCTCCAAACATTGACATCTCAAATTCATGCTTCATTTGATTAGTAAAATCTTTGCATAAAGCATCTTTTCCTCCAAATGTTATATCACAACAAAGATTTCTGATATCAAAATATCTTTACCTTCTTCAGCTTTGATGTACAAGTTTCTTTTGTCATCTATTCTTTCAAATCCTATCTTCACAAGATATGTGTGCAACCTTTCATACCATGCTCTAGGTGCTTGCTTCAATCCATAAACTGCTTTGTGTAGCTTGCAAACCATGTTCTTGTTCTTTTCATCAACAAATCCCTCTAGCTGTTCTATGTAAACTTCCTCTTCTAGTATACTATTCAGAAAAGAAGACTTGACATCCATCTAGTAGAATTTGAAATCTTTATATGCAACATATGCAAGTAATGTTCTCACTCCTTCCATTCTTGTAACATGAGAAAATGTCTCTCCATAATCTAGTCCTTCTTCTTATGCATAGTCTTGCAAACTAGTCTGACCTTGTTTCTTGTTATCTCACCATTCTCATCAAGTTTGTTTCTAAACACCCATTTTGTACCAATCAAATTCTTATCAGCTGGTCTAGGAACTAGAGACCATGTTTTTTTTTTTTCAATTTGATCTATCTCTTATTCTATGGCTTTATACTAGTCATCATCTTGTAGTGCACCTTTCACTATTTTAGGTTCAACCTTGCTTAGCAGACATAATTCATTTTTGAGTCTATTTCTTGTCATTGGTCTTGCATCCTTGTCACCAATGTTTGATCTACAGAGTGATGTCTTCTTACATGGCTAATCTAGGTTCAGTCCTTCTTTTCATGTTTGATCCTTCAACTTCAGAGTCATTTCATTCTTCTTCATTTGGCATTTCATCATTCCTTTCATGCATGCTATTTTCAAAATCAGAATGTGCATTTCTACATTTTTTAGCTTGGCTTCTGAATGTAGCTCAACATTCACAGGCTGAGACTCGATAGATACTGAAGTTTTTTGTTGATTCCCAACTTGATTTGCAGCATTGTCTTCAACTTTCATTCCTTCATAGAAGTATACAAAGGATCTATAATCCTCTATTTTCTTTGAATCATCAACCTGAACTTCTATATGCTCATCAAAATTTATATTTGCACTCTCCACAACTTTGTTAGTGTTAACATTCAAACACTTATATGCCTTACTTCTAGTGGAGTATCCAAGAAATATGCCTTCATCACTTTTTCTATCAAACTTTCTATTTCTAGTATCTTTTAGAACATAGCATTTACAACCAAATACTTTGAAATTTTTAGCATTAGGTGAATGACCATACCATAATTCAAAAGGTGTTGCATTTGTACCTTTCTTGACTTGAACTCTATTTAGTGTGTAGACTGCAGTACTTACAGCTTCTCTCCAGTACTTTGGTGCAACATTTTTTTTCATCATCAAGGTTCTAGCACAATTAATCATTGACCTATTCCTCCTTTTAGCAATACCATTCAGTGGTGAGTTCTTGGTGTTGATGTTTGCCTTTTAATACCTTTGTCATTGTAGAATGTTTCAAACTCTCTTGATGTGAACTCACCTCCTCTGTCTGACCTTAGGCATTTTAGGTTCTTTCTTGTTTCCTTCTCAACTCTAGCCAAATAACACTTAAACATTTGGAATGCATCAAATTTTAACTTTAAGAACATATCAGTCATCATCCTAGAGTAGTCATCTACAAATAGCGTTATGTATCTGTCTCCTATGTAGCTTTGCACTTCTATTGGGCCACATAAGTCTATATGGACCAACTCTAGTACTTCTTTGGAAGTGTATATTTTACTTTTAAAAATAGGCTTTTTCATCTTCCCTAGTTGGCATTGTTTACACATTGTGTTTTTAGGTTTCTTCAACTTGGGAAATCTTTTGACTTTCTTTTTCTTGGTGATGCTAATTAGATTATACAATTTAACATGACACAACCTTTTATGCCACAACCACACATCATTAAGTCTAACAAAAAGACATGTTACATCTTCTAAATCTAGGTAAAATATATTATTCCTATTTTGTTCACCTTTTCCTATCAGATTTCCATTAGTGTCATAGATCTTGGCAATTTTGTTTCCAAATTCAACTTTGCAACCTACATTGACTAACTGTGATACACTCAACAAGTTGTAGTTCAATCCTTTAACATAGTATGCATTATCACATGAAATTTTCTCTATAAGTTTGATAGAGTATTTTCCTTTGATTTTACATGGGGCATCATTACCAAATCTAACACTATTTCCATCATACTGAGTAAAGGTAATGAACTTACTTTTGTCTCCTGTCATGTGATGTGAGCATCAACTATCTATGATCCACTTGTCATTCATGTTCACAAAGGTAACCAATGCTATTGATTCATCTTCATTCTTTTCTAATTCATCCTTCATGGCTACATAGACTACTTCATCATCATTTTCATTAGAGTCTACTTCAACAATGTAGCATGTCTTTCCTTTCTCTTTGTAATCTTTACTATCATCTTCTCTTTTGTTCTTGTACTTGTTTCCTTCTTTGTAATTCTTCTTCTATGGACATCTTGTAGCTATATGGCCTACTTCATTGCAATTGAAGAATATGATAGGGAACTTACCTTTGAATTTGCCTTTACCTCTATGGAATCTCCTAGCCAGTAGTGCTTCTAATTGTTCCACATCTTCATCATCTATGCTACTATCACTAGATGCATGTTTTCATTTTCTTCTTTTCTTTCTTGATGTGTCCTCCTCAATATCTTTCTTTATCATCTTGGCCTTGAAAGTAGATTCAAGGTTCTTAGGTTTGTAGTTGTCAAAATTGGATAGCTCAAATGTAGTAAGTCTTCCAACTATTCCTTCAAAGGTTAGTGTGTTCCCCTGTACACACCTTAGTTCTTAGATGGCTGAAACTCTAATAGCATAGATAGGAAGAAAAGTTCTTAAGTATTTTTTGATAGTTGTTTCTTCTTCCAATTGTCCTCCTAGACTTCTTATTGCACTCACCACTTCTTTCATTCTTGTCGCATACTGAGCAGCATTTTCACCTTCCTCCATCTTCATGTCCTCAAAATTTCCTCTTAGACTTTCTCTCTTTGCTCTTTGGACATTCTGATCTCCTCCATAGATTTTTGATAAGGTTTTCCACATCTTGAATGTAGTGTCACAATCTTTAATGTCATCATATTCTACATAGCTAAGTGTAGAGGCAATCTCCAACATTGCTTGGTTAAGCTCCTTCTTTTTATTCAAATCATCTATAGTAAGAGGTCCTGCTAGAGTTACATGTTTTGTTCCAATTGAAGTTTGTGCATAGTCACCTATTGATCCAAGGTGCAATTTCATCAGACTCTGCGATGTAGCAAAGTTGTATTTGTTGAGGTTGGGAACTTCTCTCTTGGACATCTTGATCTTTCTACTTCTAGTACCTTGAAACAAAATCAGAATATGGCTTTGATGCCAATTATTAGAATTGCTTTAGAATAATTGAGTTGGGGGGGGGGGGGGGAGGGGTGGGGGGAGGTTGAATTAGTTATTCAAGGTCCAAATGTCTTATTCAAACTTTTCACTAAGTGTAGTGAACCCATTCAACCATTCAAGCTTAAACTTATCTAATCAGCAAGTTACCATAAATCAACATGCAAGCATAATACATAAGAAATCAACACATGACATAGTGATTTACATAGAAATCTAATTTAGAAAAATCCACTAGTAACATGCTACCGAATTCTCACTCTTCTAAAGTGATGCCATGTGAAAGGCCTGCCTTGTTAAAGGCTTACAACACACTATTAAATGTGACCTTGTTAGAGGATTTAACCACCTTGTTAGAAGTGAGTCTGGTTAAAGGACTTTAGAACATTCACTTGGAATGCCACCCTGTTAAAAGATTTACAAATGGTTGCTAGGCCAACCTAAGTCCATAGGATTTTTAGATCTAATACAATTGCTAGAGAGTATTAGAAAATCTTTACCTAACTACAACATACAACTTATCTTGTAGATCTTAGATCACTTCTCAACTCATACCCTTGCCTAGCCTTCAATCTCTGCAACTCTTGATAGCCTATCCTCCTTTCAAGCTTTGTCTCCTTGAGTTTCCACACTCAATGTACCAATACAATAATCTCTTCATGACCACTCATAGAAGCAAAGCCTCTATGCTCTTCCTTCTCCTAGATGTCTCCTCCTTGACACACTTCTAACCACTTTGCAAATTTGGTTCTTCAGCAACAATAGTATTAGTAGCTCTCTGCTTCTTGGTCTATGAATTCTTAAATAGAAGCCTTGGAGTACCTTTTCTCACTTGATTCTTCCATTTTTCAATTTCAATTCACATGGATTAGGTAGGATTCATTGCATCTAACCCATATTTTGTTTTCTCTAAAAACTTCATGAATAATCCTTTAGAATTCGCCCAAAAATGGCTTACATAGGATTCTGTGCCTCCAACTCACCATCCTTATCTTCCAACTCATTCAAAAAAATAAATGTAACCACTATGTTGGCTTAGATTTGGTGAATCTTCATCATTTGAAATAATGCAACAGCTTGACACTATTGAAATACTGGTGCTCGACACATACTATGTTACTCAGCATTGATTATGTTTTTCCTGATGCTTGGCACCTGAAGATCACTTGGCACCAACTGAATTTTTTTTTATGCTCGATACCTGATCTTCATTTAGCTCATGAAGATCACTCGACACACACTAGAAATTTTTGTTACTTGGCTTCTACTGAGAATTTTCTTGGCTTCAACTAACTTGCTTGGCACTCAGTAAAGATCTTAGTTTAAGCTTTGCAATCAACCTTGTTACAACTTCTTCCTTCAATGTTTCTAAGTGTGACCATCCTCTATATCTTTGAGTATGTCATCAATACATTACTTAACCATTGTCTTAATTGATCCTTGTACTTCATTACAACATCATAACTCAACCTTTCCCTTAGGTGCTCTTGTTACATCTTGTTGATCAAATCCTCTTCATAAATCAACTAAGTGATAGTACTTAGATCATATAAGCAAATATTATCCCTAAAAATAGCATGATTGACATCAATGACAAAACAATGATTGAAAACATTCTCTTACAACAATCTCCCTCTTTGATCTTCAATAACAATGAGCTTTTTCAATCAGATTTCCAATAGATTGTAGACTGCAACAATGTTGCTTAGGCTATGTATGTATAAATAAAACAAATATTAGTGATAAAATATTATGCATCATAAGAAAACATTAAAATAGTGCAAGGGAAAATTGCAAATTCAATTATTTTTATGAAATATACAATGTATTGATACTTGTAAATACCTCCTTTGTTTTCAATGTTTGCATGTACCACCTGTACCAATACCGATACCTCCTTTTATGTTCTACTCCTAATCTTCAAATTGACAAGTTTTAACAAGCAATATTATGGAAAATGAAGGAAATCATAAGAATCTGTCATTTACAACATGACATTGAATTTTTAATGAAGAAAGCAAAAAACTAAAACTTGCTACATTAGAAAGGAAGAAGTCTATGCAGAATAAATTCATTAGTATATTTTGGAAAACATACATATATTTTGAGTCTATAAAACTCTAAAATTTTGTGTGAAGTATAAAAGAAGAATCATGGTAATTGTTACATTATAATTCTTCTTTCATACCAAGCAACAACTTCAATAAATTTTCAAAGCTATTTATTTGTGTTTATCTCAAATTGTATGAAAGTTTTGAGAGTAAAAAATGGGATCTTTAGAATGGAGTATGATCTGTATCATTTAGTAGGCAACATTATTTTTCTAGTACCGATATGTGTTTAACAACTATTGAAGAACAACTTATAGGGGAAAAATATGAAGGAAATTTTTAATGAGACAAGAATACATAAGACAACTACTTTCTTAATGCAAATCCATGACAAAAGGAGTAACTTGGAAAAATTATAGCAAACAAATTAATGTGTTCTTCTTTTGGTCCCTTTAGATCAGTGGTCTTGTGGACATCATTAAGACTCCTTCATGCATTCAATAAAAGACCATGATATGATGAGTTAGGTAACGGGATCCCATTTCTCTTTGATAAAAACCAAATTCTCACATATGAACAACTTCACCAGTTATCCATCTACTAATGAGAAGATTTGTCTTAATGTTGGTTACCTTTACCATTATATTATTGTCCCATGGAACTTTGGTTTTAAGACTGGGGTTAGACCCTACAACCTTACACTCAAGAACTAAAGTTTAGAAACTATCTTCAAAGGATCATCTATCAACTAGTGTCACCATTTTGTAAGAGTTTTCTATCATTTTTGTGGAGCTGATGTAATTGCAAGGCTACAAACAAAGATATCTAGTCTAGCAATGTAGTAGAGGGTTTTGTGTAAGAGAAAGTAAAAACCAAGATGATGTAATTTGGAATTTTGTAGATTTATGTTGTTTAACAAGAGGTAGTACTCATAAAATTTAATTAAAAGGTTTGCACATCCTTTTGTCCTTATCATTTAATAATCCTAGCTAAAAAAAGTGAGTTATGTAGAACTGATTCATAAAATAAGGTTAGTATCCTACTTCCTACTATATGAAAAAATTTAAAGTGGTCCAACCAATAGAGAACTTGGTATTGTAGAAGTGAAAATTGCAAAAAGTAGTCTTAAAAAGACTTGAAATGTACCTCTCTTGAATAAAAGAGAATTAAAGAAATAACCTAACAGTGAAATAGACTAAACATGGCATGAAAATGGACCATGACACAATAATTAGTACAGAGAAGCCCAATTTATTATAGAAGAGTGGGATTAAGTTCCCAAAGTCAATATCTTTAAAAGACAAGTTTTCAAGGCCTACTACCCACCTCGAATTGACATCCAAACACTTAAAGAAGCAAAAGAAAACCACAATCCTTCTAACTAGGCTAACCTTCTTCATTAACATGTTATAATCCTATGTTAAGGAGTCAACTATAAAAAAGATGATCCATATTGATTTATCACACAAGTCTCAGGGTCTCTTCTAGTCAATGAAAGATTAATATACAATTTCAGATAAAAGTTGCAAAAAATGCTCCTTAGTGTGTTAAAATTTATCTATCTTGAACAAAATAGAATTAAGTAATACGTGTCAATATCAAAGTAGCAAACAATCTAAGAAAAAATTATGAGTAATCAACACTTACTAGGTTCAACAATCTAATCTGGATTGATCATCATTTTTTTTGTTTGAATTGATCTAATATTAATTGATCATATTTCCTTGTTACCTCTAGGAACAACCAAAACATCTCTAAAAAAAATTTTGCTCCATGGATGCATCTATCATGAAACCCAAAAAAGTTTCTACTTGAGCTATATATTTATTTTAATTTTCTTCTTAGTTAAGATGGGAGAAAGCTTAGGACTCAAATGCTAACCTTCACTTCTAAAGCTTTCTTGATGTAGCATTCTCTTTATATCACTAAATTCTAAGTTAACATGCTAACATAGAGGTTGTCCATTTCACATCATCAAATATGGATTTTCTGTATTGATTTAGACAATGGTAACCTAAAGAATCCAGTTGGTTCCTCCTTAATTTTACAAATGCTAAAAACAAAATAATCTCACTTTTGTGAAGAGATTTGTCCCAAAAGAAGTGGAAGAAGAACAAAGTGATTCAAACCACAAAAAAAATTCAAATGGGTCTAGTCAAAAGCTTGAAAAACATAATTATATTCTACATTCTATGAATAAAACCTAGAGAAAGAATAAACCCACTAACAAACTTTACCCTTGATAGAAATTTATGAATTTTTCCTATGATTGCAGCCAAAAAAAAATCTGAAATATTCACACAATAATAACAAACATAGACAAAATTGGGTTGCAAATGAAAATCTAAGACTAGAGAAGGAAGTTTAACTCTACTAGGTACTTCGTTGACAGACAATTTCAGTGTACAAGTCTTTGTTTAATCGGTAATGGTGAGGCTTATGGCAAGAAATAAGATGTATGAATATATCAAGGACAAAGCCTCATTTAATAACATTAATTTATATTATTATTATTATGTATACTATTAAGTGTGACAACAGTAACCATAATAGATAATTCCCTAATTTTTTTAACATAAATTATTTATTTCATTGCTCTTTTCTTCAAAGGCCAATAAGATGTTTTAAAAAAAAAAAATTTCTAATTTTTAAAATACATTCATTTCAATAGAAGACTTGAAAAGAATAGGATATCTTCAAATTTTTGGAAGATATTATGCTTTCAACTAATACCATGGAATCTTCTCCTGCTCATCTTGATCGTCTCATATCTCTCATAATTGTCACAATTTTCTCATCCATGGCAACTTCAGTTTACTAGGTTGTTAGTGAGGGTTGGGTGGGTTCTGCAAAAGATGATGAACTTGTTAGACCTCTTCCACCATCTCTTTGTTATAGCTCTTAGCCTATTGGTTTTCATTTTTTATCATTTAAATAACATAGATCTTTTTTGTTAAACTCTTTTATTGTTGTTTAAATACTCAATAGAGACCAAGGGAAAATCACAATAAACCAAAAAAAGGGAATGAAGTTGAAATTGGAATTTTCCTTGATAATCATTCATGGCTTTGAGAAGTATCTCACAGTAGGAAAGTTATTCCTCCAAATAATGATGCAAAAACCATAGTTGTAGTTGCAAATGAAATTTTTGTTGATTGGAATCTTAGAAGAACTCTCACTTTGATCAATTTTAAAATAAATTTCACTCTTAAAAAGATGGAGGTATATGAAAACTCCACCCAAAGAACTTAAGCATTTTTAGAACCATCATCTTATCCCAAAATTTACTTTTTAATGGCAGGACATTCTTTATAAGAAAAGTTCAACCCTAAAATATATTGGAGTGGAGGAATTATAGACATGGAAAAATGAAATACCTTTGATTCAATGCTAGATTCATGCATACAGTTTGAGTGGCTCCAAAAGCTTCACACATTTTTGTTTCTTCTATCCAACGTTCCCTCTGCTTTGTTATTAAAGTATTTTATATGGCTGTTTCACCTGTAATGTAAAATATAGAACATGTTGGTTCATATAAAGTCTGAAAATTATAGATGAGAAACAAAAGCTCTGGAACTTGATGGTTTTGAAATATGAAATTTTAACTTTCTAAAATATAATATTAGAGAAGGGAAAAATGGAAGAGAACATTGTTCAAATCAAGATCTGTTGAGTTTTATCAAGAAAAATCCATTTTTTTTTATCATAATTGAGACTGTAACATTAAAAAATAGTCATAGGTTTTTGTTTTTTTAAAAGAACAATATAAAACCTAACAAACTATGCAGAAACCCTATGAAATAGGAATACAACAAAGAGTTTTAAAGGCTCAAAAAAATGAAGTGGAAGAAGAGCAAAGCGATTCAAAACTATAGAAAATTCAAATGGTTGTAGTTGAAAGCTTGAAAAACATAATTATATTCTACATTCGTGGAATAAAACCCAAAGAAAGAATAAACCTACTAACAAACTTTAGCCATGATAGAAATTCATAAATTTTTCCTATGATTGCAGCCAAAAAAAAATCCAAAATCTTCACACAACAATAACAAACATAGACAAAATTGGGCTACAAAGGAAAATTTGAGATTGGGGAAGGAAGTTTAACTCTGCTAGGTACTTCCTTGACAGACAATTTTGGTGCACAAGTCTCTGTTTAATTTCTAATAGTGAGGTTTATGGCAAGGAATAAGCTGTATGAATATATCAAGGACAAAGCCTCATTTAATAACAATAATTTACATTATTATTAATGATACTATTAAATGTGACAGTAGTAATCGTAATGGAAAATTCCCTAATTTTTTTTAACAAAAAATATTTATTTCATTGACTTTTTCTTTAGAGGCTAATAGGATCTAAAAAACAATCTAATATTTAAAATACACTCATATCAATAGAAGACTTGAAAACATTAGGATATCTTCAAATTTTTGGAAAATATTATGCACCCAAATAATACCATGGAATCTAAATATTCCTTTAGTTACTTACCAAAGGCAAGAACTAATAAAGAGAAATCAAATGGAAGACTGGAAAAGTGATTAGATTATTGTGTTGTATTTTGGTTTTATTTAATATAAATGATACTATAAAAAAATTGCCAAGTTTAGATCTGTCTGCCAAGAAAAATATAAAGTTTATTCAATAATCGAGACAATGAAATTCCTATTCACTTTGTAATTTAAATTCATCTCATGTTACAATTTGTTGCTCCACCAGATGACAAAGTGAAAATTGTTAACGACCATTTCCCATTGGTAGTAAAATGAATTTTGAATTACATATTTAAAAATATATGTAGATATTTATGGTTCATTTGTTCTGATTCTAAAAAATGTATTTAATATTTTTAGTGTTGTTATTTAAATTATATGTTCACTTTAGTTTTATAATTATATAATTTTTCTTGATGGATAGTTTATTTTTATTAATTTAAATATAATGTTACATATTGATTTTTAAGATTCAATTTTTTTTTTAATCAATAATAGGTCTATGATTTTTTTATTTTGAATTTTTAAAAAAAAAAATATGAATTCTTTATTCACTCAAATCTAGAAAAGACCATGACCGTTCAACAACCAAGACTTAGATAATATCCTTTCATAAAATGATGTTATGCACAAAAACAACCTTCTCTCTTTCCAAAATAGAGATAAAAGCTATTCATGAAACAAAACTAAGTATGGCGAGCAAAATAGTTATCAATAGTGCTAAATTTTTTGAGATAGTAATTTCTAAAAAGATCAATACATTCCATATTGTAAATAAAATTTCAATTGAAACCTAAATATAATAATTGGATTTTAAACTGCATTTCTAGAAACGTTTAGTCAAGAAATAGCTAATCAAAGGAATGATACCTAGAAATTAACATATTTGAATGCAACTTTATTAGTCTTTCAATATCTCATACAAAATCTTACTCAAGTTAAATGACTTTATTTGCCCTAAATGTTTTGAATTATCCTTTATTAAAGTTTTGTTGAATAAATAATTAAAATTTAAGATCATACTTAGAGCCATTGAATATCCCTAAGAAATATTTCTAGTGATACCTTTATTAAGCCCTATATTACCTAGTTCATCCACTCTTTTATTGCCCTTCCTATTAGTGTGATATATAGTAAATTTATCAAAGGATTTGCATAAGAAAACGACTTTGGATAGTAATGAATTTAGTCTCCAATTTGTAGTTGATTATTTGTCTCTATACCTATAGGCTTCACAATTGTTGCAATTTTCTCCCTCCTCACATTATTCATGTAACATCCAATACCAACATTAATAGGATTACCTCTTGACACTCCATTCAAATTTAACTCAAACCATCCATACAAAGGAGGTTTTAGATAACATCATTTCTCATATGCTAGGAGGTTTTTGCTCTTGAACCAATAAAGGGAGGTAGCTTGAGACTGAACCATTTCCTTTGTCACTTCTCTTCCCTATAAGTCTTAAGCTTATCATTACTAGAATAATTTTGGATGCGATTAAAGGAAACTTTTGTGATTGGAGATTCAATTTTATTTAAAAGTTCACTAACCTCAAGTCTCTTATCTTGGAAGATTATTTTCTTATTTTCCTTCCATTATTTCAATATAATATTTGAGGGAGTAATTATCCATAATCCTAAATAAATATGACAACTTAACAAAATTTCTAAAATTGAGTTGGGGAAGGTAAAGGACCATCCTGATTGAGAGCTAATCCATTTCCAGAAGTCATCTACATATGGGCATTGTAAAAATATATAATCTATACATTCATCATCATTTTCATAAAGAGGGCATCTACTTCGTCCTTGATAGCCCATCCTCCAAAATTTTTGCATTGTTAAAGATTTCTTATTGAGGACTAGCCAAGTGAAAATACAAACAAAGTTTATCCTAATTCACTAAATATTTTTAGAGAGAGGTGAGATTTAAAAGAAAATATTGTGTCTTAACTAAATATTTCCCAGAACTATTGCCATCCCAAACTAATTTATCACTTACATTATTTAGTGAAATATATCTAGATTTTGGGGATTGCTCAAGAGACATATTTTTCCAAGCAAGGAATGTCAATGTTAGCCAACTTCTTCCAATTACATTTATTCCCAAAAAAATCCCATTATACACACTCCTTAACTTTAGAACCCCACTTATTTTCCAAAGTAGCCTTTGACTTTGGAAACTTCATCTCTTTTTTCCAAAATATTATATCCACCCCATGAGTTTGACTAGAATTGTACTTCCTTCCCATTCAAAATGTTCTAAGTTAACTTTTCTAGATAATAACACATTGACATTCCAACTTGGAGTTCCATATTCTAGATCCCTTAGGATTTTTGTTTTTAAAATTTTTTTTTTTTTCTAAAAAAATTTAATCAGGTCTAAGTAAGAATCCCTGCCCATTTAAGATGAGACTAGTAGTACATTCTCCAAACCAATTTGGATCCTAAAGATTTTCTTGATCTGTAATATTTTTATGCTAATACCCCCATATTCTTTAGGCCTATTCACCTTATTACATGCCATGAGGGGCAATTTATTATTTTCACTAGTGCCTTTTCAAAAGAAAGATCATGGACAATTGTTAAGTTTTAATCTTTTATTGGTTGGAAAGCCGAGATGAGATAATTGGTGGATGGGTTGAGCTAAAAGAACATTCTTAACCATAGTAAAATTTTATCTGCAATAGAGAACCATTTTCCTTTCTAGGACTCTATTTCCTTTTTAAATCTTCTCTACTGTCAAGTCCTATAGTTTACTTGATCTAAACCTTGATTCTAGGGATAGACCTAAATACTTACATGGTAGCCTCCCTTTTCTAAAATTAAGGATGTTACCAATTTGATTTTCCAATTTTAGGGGTGTGTTAAAAGAGAAAATTACCAACTTGAGTGGATTAATTTCCTTTTTGAAGGCTCTAGTAAAGGTGATTAAAGTCTCCTTAAAAACATTTTCTTCCTGTACGATACTTTGACCATAAAATATAGTATCATTGACAAATGATTGATGAGTTATATGGTCCATATTGCTAGTTAATCTTATACCATCTAGGTTCCCTTCCTCCCTAGCTCTAGTTATTGAATTCCCTAAGGCTTTTTCCATGGTGATGAAAAGAAAAGGAGAGACTAGATCTCCTTGTCTTAATCCCCTAGAAATCCCAAAAAAACTAGTCAGAGAGCCATTAACAAGGATTTCCATTTTAAGATTCTTTTATTTTAAATTTAAATAAATAACTAATGTATTTTACAACTAAAATTATATCATTAATGCAAAATATAAATATCTTTATAATAGATATTACATTTATTTTTTATTAAATATATTTAAACACCAAGAATAAATATAGTTAGGAGATGCTGTCTTGAAAAAGGAGAAAAAGATGTATTATATCTATGAATCTATATGAGCATGTCATAGGGAAAAAAATTAGTTCTTAATTTTTTAAAACTCATTTAAAATATTTAATTGTACTATAAATTTAACTTACATTAGTAAAAAAAATAAATTTAGACAATAAATTGTAATTGTAAAAAAATAAATAAAAACATAATATAACTTCCCTATAAGTTTATATTATTTGAGCTTGAGATGGTAGACATTTAGCATTTTTCAAATAAGGAAAAAAAATTGGTCAAAAAGAAATATATTAAAATATACTAAACTATAGTGTATTCTCTAGTGAAGTGGAAGAAATAATAAAAGATTGGATGATAAGATGATTCTTCTTTAAGAGACAAGATATGAAACTTAATGCGAATGTTATCAAACTAAGTATAAGGGAACTATCATGGAAGATACAAATGATGAAAGAGAACATAAGTGAATTGAAGAACTAAAATTCAAGAAAAATTCAAAGTAGATTGAAAACTATGATATGGTCTATGGATGGAAGGAAAAATGAAAAGAAATTAAAAAATAAGAAGATTAGTTTTACAAAGATGATAATTAATTAAATGGGTAGTTTGGAAGGTTTTCCTATATCTTCATTTGTAGATATCTTATTTTTATATATGGATGCTATAAACTTGGCTATATAATGACAACGCCATAATATATCTAATGAACATGCTAGTTCACATGAAAAAAAAAAATAACAAGATGTTCAAACCATGTAATACTCTTGGAGAGTATATTATTTTACATTTGTTAGATACAAAGGTTTTCTCCAGTCAAAACCAAGGTGATTGATCTTGGTGGTCCTATGAATTGAAATAATAAATATGACATCTAGAAAGAATTAACCATGTCCTAATATACACCAATAAAAGCATGCCACATGATACATGATGATCATGAAAATCCTCTAAGTAGGCTAGTATGAGTCAAAATATTTATTAAATATGAAAAAGATAAATCAAAATATGAAATGGCTGATTAATGATCCAAGGTAATTAATAAAATTTCAAAAATTAATAGTAAATTGGAATACAAATATTACTGTTGGTTTTGGTGTTGTCTTGATTAAAGGAGGCAAGAAAAAGTGTCCTAAACTTGGAGAACAACATGAAAGGAGAACTTATCTTCTCTGGGCCATTGCAACCAAGTAGTGAAAAATACCACCACTTACACAAACTGTTAGAGATCCTCAACATAACAAAACTTAATAAAAAATAAAAGAAAGTACTGCCAAAAGTAGGGTCTATTGTATCAAACAAATCCTTGTTGTTAAATACACAAACTAGCTGAGTTTTAAAGTACAAAATATCAAAATGATCCAGTTAAAACATAACTTCATTTAAACTATGTCCTAAAATTACAAGGAGGAGCAGAAAAAAACACCTAAAACTAAGGAGAAAAAATACAACCAAAAGAAAAAAAAGAAAGAAAGCCCAAGGCTGAAAAGGCTAGGCCTTTATTATGTTCTTTCAGTCCTCGACCAAGTACTTAAGATCTTCAGTTCAGTTGTGAACATCCTCCACACTTTTCATTTCTACCCAAACATTGTTCTTCTACATGCAATCTTTTTTGAGTTTTCTATGACCCATGACCATACCAAAGATAGCTTTACACATAATCTCTCTTTGAATCCTACAAATAGTAGATATTTCCACCCACATTTCAATACTGATAATGAAATTGTAAAACGTTTTGTTCAAAGACACCACATTTTCATTGAGGGCCTTAAGTTGGTCTTCCAGGTCCTTTTTTCATATTTCCAACCATGTTTTACTCTTTAGTAGTGGTCATCTCTTGGGCTTTAGTTTCAGTTTTAGAAGCAATATCAACATTTGGGGCTTCGGTATTAGGTCATATAACATCCTCAATGTGGGCTTCTTGAGACTCTTGTTCAACCTTCTCTGAATCTTCAACATCTATCTCAGCCTCATATTCCTCCACCATAGCACTATTTTCATATTTTTTAGGAGTTTCTTCAACTTCTATATCATAAGTGTTCTCATTTTTTTTCTAGGTCTCCTCTTTTCTCTCTTCTTTGTAGTTCTTACCTTTTTTACTATTAATTTTCGTCGACCTCCTTTACACAAAGCTTGATTAAATATGGTGGTCATGAGCCTTTAGTCTCTGACATCCCCTTTAGAACCTTCATAATCCTAGTTGTCCACCTCAATAACATCTTTGGGCAGTTTTTTTTTCTTAGGGGTTCCCTCAGGACTAGAGTTAATGGCATCTTTACATTTAGCTGAAGTTTCTAGTAGAAGGGATTCTTGAAGGGATTTTATTTTACTCTTGGGATTTTTCATTTTTTTCTTAGGGTTTCTTGAAAACCCAAGTTCGCCTAGAGGGGAAAATTGATCATAATAAATTTAAATTTCCTCAATGACAATAGAACTTTAGGGGTATTCTAGGGGTTTTGTATAGCACTCTTTACTAGTGAAACACCTACCAAACTCAGGATGTTGGCAGAACACATGGTGGTAAAGAAAAAAAACTAAACCCTAGGGTATAGGTAGATTATCCCTATTTTTAATATAATTATCCAGTAAAGAAAACAAAAAGAAAGGGATGTTTATCTTTTCATTATGCCTTAACATATTGAGGTGTGAAAAGTGGTAATCATGATAAATGGTATGCCGCCCTTCCAGAGTAAACTAGTACATAACCCAAAGACATAAATGATAAAGGGACGAGGAAGAGAAGCACACTCATAATCATTACTCAACTTAATCCAGACCACCTCTTCAATTCCTTCAAAAAAAGTTGTACTTGAATTTTCTGTAATCTTTCGTTCCTTTCCTTTCTATCTTCTCTCCTTTGCAAACTAGACTAGTCACCTCACCAATAAGCTAGGTGGTCACCACAAACTTTACTCTTTTGATGGTAACCTCTCATGTGTACCAAAATTTTTTAAACTTAGCATATGGCATAATATTATGTTATTTCATCACCAGAATGTAGCTTCTAAGCTTTTCCCTAACAAAGTAGTTCCAAATTTCTTCATACTGCAACATATCATTATAACTTCTAGGTTCAAATCATTTTGGAGGATCCCCCCATTATATACACCCTTTAAAAATATTTGGATTCATCAATATTAAACTTGAATGTTCCTTGACTCACAATGTCTTTCTGCATTTTAAAGTCCCTCCTCTGAACTTTTAAAGAAAAAAACTACCAGGAATAAGGATAGCAAAGAGATGAAGAGAAAAATGAGAGTTGATAAAAATAATAACTTCCCAAGTGTAAATAAGAAGCAAAGTACTTCTCGTAGAAGCTACACCATATCTCAAGAAAACCTCAATTTTAAAAAAGTATCTTTTAGACTATTGAAATGACAACAATCATTAAAAAATATTACTCTATAATCCCCATTCGTTAACTAGTGGTTGTACTTACGATGTTTCACCATGATTTCCTTGGCTTTGGAAGTATTATCAATAATATGTATCATAGTCTACCTTCTTTTAATAATGTGACCATAAAGTTTTAGGATTAAAATACAATGGATATCTCCGCTATAATTGGCCTTGTATGCTTTATAGAATTTTTTATTTAATAAATAATAATTGTCAACAACTTTATCTCTCCACTCTTTCTTAATCCTTATTTTATATGTTTGGATCTATTGAGAATCAGTTTTTGGTTACACATTTTGATGATGAACCGAATTGAGTATTGTTTCCATTCATGTATTGTATACAACAAAGAGGACTTCTACTTTGTAATATACACACATATGAAGGTGATATATGTGATGTATGATATATAATCTCCATAGAATTATTTTTTTAGATTATGTTAGTGACAATTTGAATTGTTGTGTTAAACACAAAAATCCTATATGTGCATTAGTGGTGGATGCCACATGGTTCACTTTTTGAATAAATATTTTTGTATTATTTTGTACTCCCACTGATAAGCCATCCAAGTAGCGAGCCTTAAGAGATTGTCCCACCTTTGCATTATTTCAAATAGCTACCTAATGCTTGAGAGATAACCCTCTCGATGTAGTTTCTCCCATCTTGGGTTTCCATGGAAAAAATAGGCTTTAATGTGTTATTTAATTTTAGCTTATATCTCTATGTGTAAAATATAAATTTTTAAAGTAGTTATTGGTCCAGACATAGGTAATTATACGAAGAAGATGGGTGAATCAACATATTCTACGTAACTTCAAATTCTTTTACCGTTCCTTCCCATACATTGGTCCATATTTAATGATACCTATAACTCAACCAGTTAAACTATAGAAAAAACACTTAAGAAAAATGTAGCATCACATACCACAAGTATTATTTCATAGAAACCTAGCAAGGGTAAAAACTATACTATGTGAGATGACCCCCACAACATTTTCACTCTCTTAAAGTGTGCCTGCATAAGAGCTTATATCTATGAGAAGATTACAAGGACACTGTCAAGAGTCACCCAGTTAAGGGATTTAGTTAAGACTTGTGAGAGTCTTGCCCAATTAGGATAATCTTGGTTACAAGAATTTGGATCACAAACTAATGTGTCACCCTATTAGAGTATTCAATTACAATGAACTTGTCAAAGTTTTCCCTCAATGAGACTTATTGTTGTAGTGATTATATAGAAAATAATAGATATTTTGATCTAGAGAAAGTTATGTCTTTTTGATTTAGCTTGATATAGATTACTTGGATACACTCAAACCTATTTGTACCTTTCTCTGATCTCCCTTGGCTTTGAACATTGGACACAATTTATATGTCCTTGGCTCTGATAGCTTTAGCACGCTCCTTCCCTATGTTGATTGGAACATTGGCTCTCTTTAAACACACTTTCTTCTCACGCACTGTTATTGACTCTTTCTTTTCCACTTTCACCTTGTGATATCATATTTAGCTTTAATTTTTTGCTTCGTTCTTTTGTATTTTTCAATATAAGTTTGTTTTGAAATAAAAGTCATTTATACCATATTTAAGCACTCAGTTGTAAATCCTAGTCCGAGCATTGAAATTCAAAATCTCTAGCCTATGCCTACCTTGTACACCCTATCACTATCTTGCACCACTCTTGTGAGATGTACCTTATACGAACGTAAGTCACACATGTTCGATGACTTGCATGGTTTGCACTACTGGAAAGAATTCAAATTTGAATTATTTCGTATGTCCTCAATATGAAAAAGAAAACCATCACCGATACATGTAATATCATGTCCAATATAAATAATTCATGATGTGATAGTCACGAGTATCTTTTCTCTTCACATCCATGCTGCTTATGTGGCTCATGATTTCTCCATGATGGTTTGTCATACCAACATTTCTATTTGCTTGACAATTACCTTTTAGTCCATATTGCCAAACACACCATGTTGCTCCATAAATATATTTTTCTCTCTTTTAAATACCTTGTTTGAATTTTTTCTCTTATTTTCAATTCTATAAATTAGTATTCATATTATTGATATAAATCTCAAGGCATTTTGTTAAAATTAAGAAAACAATGTATATCATATTTCTAAGTGTTAGGGATGAATGTGTTATTTTTATTCTTTATTGAGCTTATAATTTCTAGCTTGGTAAGATTATACCCCTATATTTCTTGAAATCTCACAGTTACATTATTTTTGGACCTTATTGAAAATTTTTAGTATTTTAGACTTCTTGCATCCTAGGTATTTTACCATGGCTTTAGTCAATCTTGCACTCTTCTTGTGGTCTTTACATTTGGCACTAGAGTTTTAATATTTTATGTAATCATGCATTTCGAATCTTTAAGACTAATCCATGAGCCATTATTAGTCTCGACTTCCTCTTTTTCATTCTTTCTCTCCTTTAGCATTTTCCTGATTTATAAATTCAATTTTCCTTAATGTATCTTAATAATGGGCTTTTAGTATTTTTCGTCACCCTACTTCTCATTTTCCTTCCTCCTTGTCAAACAAATGCTTAAATAGGATTACTCATACCATTTTAACCAAAAGGCATTAAGTATGTGTGAAAATAAATCAATAATCCTTATAAGTCATCCACCTTATTTCCTTGTTTTTTTTTTCCCCTTCTAACATTAGTTGCACCAAATTAATGACCTCCAATTCATTTCTCTAGCCATAGAATTTAAAATTTCTATATTTTCCTTTACTAGAAAGGAAAGTTTGCACTATATATCCCTAGTTCCCAATTCCTATCCTTTATCTTGTTCCCACGCTATTTAGTTGTGTCATATTTTACATCACAGTGATTATGCATTTTTTCCATTAATATAGGGTATAATTTCCCTAATCCTCACTCCTCTTTGCACAATTTTCATTAAAAGGTGTAATATTGTTTAAATAAACTTCCAAAAAATAAAGTCAACATGCACTAAGATTAGGCCCTAGTTTTGAATAGCTTAGTACAACCTAGAGTTTTATATACTTTACCAACCGATTGAGTGGAAATAACCATATTGTTTCCACAAAGGTTTAAACTCCTATTGCAGCATTGTGATTATTACCTTGTGCCTACACTAATCTAATTCACTCATGAGTTTGAGCTTTAATCTATCTAAACAGGATTGAATCCCCCTAATTTTTACCTCACTGGTTCAAATCTTTAGGTCAAAAGTATCTCATGTGTGACCAAGTGTTTTTTTGTGCTAGAGTTAGTCATCACTCTAATAAGTTCAAAAGTTAATTTTTGCAAGAAAAAAGGCTGGACTATTTATATGAGAGTATGTTTGGTTTCAAACTATTGTTAAGTAACAGTGATCTTACTTCTATTAATTATTGTGTTTCAATATTGATGGCGGAATAGAAGTTATATAGATTGGAAATTTTAAATCTATGATAATAGGAAAACTCATAAGGAATAGTTTATTTTGAATTTGATGACTAGTATAACAAGAATTATTAGAGAATTATTTTAGGGTTCGAGCTACATTATTGAGATTAGGCAAATGGATGTCCGAGAACATAATAGACAAGGAGAAGAAATGGTGGTAATAATGACACGTTGAGAAGAAAACCTCTAAAGTTTCAAAACCATGTAAACATATTAAACTTACAACAAGCAACCATTATAGCTAAAAACTTAAAAGTATTTTAATAGTAGATGTTGAAAAATGCAGAGTGCATACAAGGAGCATAGTAGAGACGAATTCAATTATATTTTTCTACGAGAAAATTTTTCTTCCGTTTTCTTCTATTTTTATTCAACGACAAGTGAATAGAAAATCAACGTAACATAAAGGCAAATACAACAAAAATTATGACCTATTTGAACACACATTTTTGAATTGTAATAGCTTGAATTTAAATAGATAATATCATGTCTTAATTTAATTGTTATATTAATTAACTATTTATTTTTAATTTTTAGATATACTATATACATGTTCAATCAATTAGCTATTTGATATTTTCACAATCCTTCATCAAATTCAAGATTAATATATCTGTATTATCAAAATTAATATTTAAAAGAAGCACAATCAAATTATTTTAAAAATAATAATATTACGATTATTAATATAGGCAAGTCATAAACTTGAGCATATTAATAAATGCAACCTAAACTCGTGTTTCAATTTGAGCTTTATAGACATGAAAAAAATGTTAATAGAAAGGGCAAGAAATTGAGTCTTAAATGAAGCGTAAAGAATAATATCCTTGCCCACAGCGAAGTCCTAGTAATGTTACCAAATAATTACGACTCTACATCTTGAAAACTGTCTCCTGACTTGATATTTAGGTGGTAATGGAAAAACTATTCTGTGAACCGTGAACGGTAGCCCACTGGTGTGGATGGTAGACTATTTCAAACAGGACAAATTTCAGCCTACATATCCAATTCGCAGGCTTCCTGGAAAACCGTAATATGTGACTTTGTAATTCAGCAATGCGGTTTAATTTGCATAGAAATGTAATTGTGAGAGCCTCATACGACTAGAGGGGAATTGCTTTGAAGACAGAGAGTAGAGGCTTGGATTAAGGTGAGAGGATTGTATTTTTGACCAGTCGTGACCAAATGGATGTGAGCCCGCTAACTTGAAAATGGACATTAAAAAAGAACGAGTAGCAGTTGGTAGACCAACACAGATTTTGGTACCGAGATTTAATGACAATGGAGAAGAAGATTCATGTGTTGATCAATGTGCTTATGTTTTGCTTGGATGTCACCCTAGACCAAAGAGCCATGCCTTATCTAGAAGACCCAAAAGGCTGAAGAGTACATGCGAAGCAAAAGAAGTCAAGGAAATGAAGACAGACAGTTGCTAACGATGAATCCCTTACAGATATGAAGCATTGTGGACCGACCCAGCAGAAGCGAAAAGACCTCACAGCTTATTTAATCCTTCTACCTATATATAGAGAGATAGAGAGATACTCTCACATGTCGGGTCCGAAACAATTTGCCAAGTAGTCATTCAGCGAGTTGAGGCTGAGATTGTTGTACGATTCTCGCAATGCAGGCTTCTAAATGCCGGCTCCTAGTGTTGCCACTTTTGGCATTGTGGTTCACTAGTGTTCAATTTGTATCAGCAAAACATGCCGTGATTACACGACGCTACAAATTCAACGTGGGTTACATATGTTTCTACGGAATGAGTTGAATGCAGGATTATTGTTTAGGTTTCACTTTTAAAGTTGTATCTTTGTGATCAGGTTCAAATATTCCTGACAAGGAATGTCATGATTGATTTAGTTGTTCTAAACATGTACAGATTCAAATGGCGAATGTGACCCGCCTTTGCACTACGAAAGCCCTCTTGACTGTGAACGGGCAATATCCGGGGCCTGCAATAGTTGCTCGAGAAGGGGATCGCGTGGTTGTGAATGTAACAAATAATGTTCAAAACAATGTTAGCATACATTGGTATCTCTTCTGCTCCCTTATTCACTTGATAAAAGTAGTGTTATATGCTGATGTATTACTTAGTTATAAGAGGGTGCACCTTATGAAATGCTCAGGCATGGAGTTCGGCAGCTTAGATCAGGGTGGGCGGATGGTCCTGCTTATGTCACTCAGTGCCCAATTCAAACCGGGCAAAGTTATGTGTACAAATTTATGATCAAAAGGCAGAGAGGAACACTGTGGTGGCATGCCCACATCTCGTGGTTGCGAGCAAGCTTACATGGGCCCATTATCCTTTACCCCAAAAGGAATGCTTCTTACCCATTCCCTCGCCCGCACCAGGAAGTGCCTATTGTTTTTGGTATGTTTGCTTAAGACAATAAATGTGTTGCCACTATACACTATTACTGCTAAATTTAATATGAAAATGGAAATACTTGCGAATTGCAGGCGAGTGGTGGAATGCAGACACTGAGACTGTTATCAATCAAGCAATGCAAAGTGGAGCGCAAGCTAATGTGTCAGATGCGTATACCATTAACGGACTCCCTGGGCTTATGTATAACTGCTCCGCCAACGGTGAGGGTGGGCAATTACAAACGCTAATGTTCATTTGTATAAATATTGTATATAATTGTAACAAATGCTTAATTCATGTGTAATGCAGATACATTCAAGCTCAAAGTGGTCCCTGGGAAAACATACCTGCTCCGTCTAGTTAATGCTGCGCTCAATAATGACTTGTTCTTTGGAATCGCCAACCACACATTGACTGTGGTAGAAGCTGACGCTGTGTATGTGAAGCCTTTCCAAACCAATGTTGTTCTGATCACTCCTGGTCAGACTACCAACGTCCTCTTGACAGCTATGTCTCAGCCACAGAATGCCACGTTCCTCATGTTTGCCCGCCCTTTCGCTACGGGTAGTGCAGCTTTTGATAACTCGACCAGCGCTGGAGTTTTGGAGTATGTTTCCAATGCTAATACCTCCTCTCTTCCCATGATGAAACCAACGCTTCCAGCCCCCAACGATACCTCCTTTGCTGCTAATTTCAGCCAAAAGATGAGAAGTTTGGGCAATCCGAAATTCCCCGCAGCAGCTGTTCCTCTGAAGGTGGATAGACAGTTCCTATTCACAGTGGGGTTTGGGCTAAATCCGTGTCCCCAAGGACAGACATGCCAAGGTCCTAATAACACCAAATTTGCAGCCACTATTAACAACATATCCTTCGTTCTGCCCACCACCGCCCTTCTTCAAGCACACTACTATGGTCAGTCTAACGGAGTCTATAACACCACTTTCCCTGACAACCCGCCATTTCCTTTCAACTACACGGGCACGCCTCCTAACAACACGCGGACCCTGAACGACACGAGAGTGGAAGTGCTTCCTTTCAACACCAGTGTAGAGCTTGTATTGCAGGACACCAGCATTGTGACCTTCGAGAGCCATCCTCTGCATCTGCACGGCTTCAACTTCTTCATAGTGGGTCAGGGTACGGGAAACTACAATGCCAGCACCGACCCGTCCAACTTTAATCTGGTCGATCCTCCAGAGAGAAACACGGTTGGAGTTCCCAGTGGAGGTTGGGTGGCTCTCAGATTCCTTGCCGATAATCCAGGTACTACTGCTATCCTTACGTAGGCTTAGCTTCGATTTTTCTCATTTACTTCTTGGTCACATTGCTCAACCCAATTGCATTGCAGGAGTGTGGTTCATGCATTGTCATCTCGAGCTGCATACCAGTTGGGGGTTGAAGATGGCATGGGTTGTTCAAAATGGAAACGGTGGCAGATCTCAATCCCTTCTTCCTCCGCCCAAAGATCTTCCCTCCTGTTGATGTCTTCAGCGTCACCGCGCAGCGCGTGCTTACTTTCACTGCTACCAATTTTGTGCCAGTTCAACATAGAGTCCGAAGAAGAATGAGAAAATGTGTGTCTCGACTTCTCTAGAGGGAATAAGAGGGCGTGTGCCTAGACGTGACACCTCTAGCGTGCACCTCGATGATGATGTTAAGCTTTTGAATGATACTGATCTTGGCCTAAATAATTATTTGTTTACTTGGAACTACAAGAGATGTGGAGGGGATGAAATTTATTGGAGATTAGATGGAATCTTTATTCACGCATGTTGGATAGGGGATCAATGGAATACCAGTTCAAAAGTATCGGATTGGAGAGGTTCCAAAATATTCTTGATCTCTTCAAAAGTCTCTAACTCTAAAAACTCCTAGGTTAAAGTTTCAACATTAATGGATGTGGCACTTTTCTCCTCAGATCTTGGTCTCTAATTCATGTTTCAAAGGGAAACCTTCACATAGTACGACTATGCAATCTTTTTTCAAGAAATAAAGATTTCTTAATCAAATACTCAAAAGTTGGAACATCCAATGTTTTGGGAATGTTCAAATCAAGCAAATGACAAACATAAGCTCGTTGGATTATATTACTCGCTTCATCTTAGATTAGAGACTTACTTTGGAGTTGAGACAAAAGGTGGTCAAGGCAATAAAATATCTTATCCACCACCTGCCTAAATAAACGAACTTATTTTTATAGAGGTTCAATTATGACTTTGATAATAAACTTGACGTTCAAGCTATATTGGTGATCAAGAATACATGTACATCAATGAGGTACCAAATGTAGTGCACATGAACCTTTATATACTTGACTTCCTAAACTTTAAATTGGGTTACATAAAATTTAAATGGAACTATGGTTGTTATAAAATGAGAAAAGGTCACATAAATTGAACTATGGTTATTATAAAATGAAAAGAAGTCCTATAAATTGGATACCAAACTTACTGAGAATATTTTAAGGCTAAATGTTCACACCCACTACATTCACATCCACCAATGTTTGACATTAGTGAAGATAACGTAATCTTGTATGTTTTCTTCTCAATGAAATATTTTTTTTGTGTGTATAAAGTGACATTGTAATCTAAGGAACAAACTTCCTAGCATGAATTAATGTATCTAACCAACTCAATAACAATACCTACTAAGTAATAATATATAGCATCACTGTGTTTTCTATAGAGAATATGAAGAATCTGTGGAGAATTGATTAAGCCTTGGTATAGTGATATACAAACGTGTAAAAGAAATTCACAACTATTAAAAAAACCTTCACAATTAAATTAGTTGATATTATAGAGGATGAGACAATATGGAAGTTTTGAACAAAGAACGTCATTATCGCTTGTCGTGAAAAGTGCCAATTATTATCACTCTTGACCATAAGGAATCAAAGGCTAGAGACAAACCTCAATCAACAGAAGATGATTGTGTTGATGTAGGCCCGTAAAACATGCTAATTTAGAAAGCCTTATATATTGATGAAATATTGAGCTCGTATTTTTAAATATTTCATTTTATCAAAATTTAAAAGTTAAAAAAGATGAAGTTCAATGTGGTTTTAGAACAAAGAGGAGGAGGTATAAATTTTATTCTTAGTAGCTCCAATTCAAGAGTATGTCAAAATAAACTTTCAAAAAAATAAATTTGAAGATTTAATAAATCCCACATCAAGTGTTATTAGTGTAATAACTGTGATATTTATCAAAACATCTATTAATATCAAAGGAGATTTGGATTATTTGGGTGAGAACTATTTAGATTAATAAGATAATAATGTAATAATTTTATTCATAGCAAGAGGAAACATAGCATGATCTTTTAAGCATCATAGAAAAATCTAAGGAAAATCCTTGACAGTTAAAAATAATTCAACCAACCAATTAGAACCTTGCAGCCCACTCCGTCAATCTAGGAGATAACATTTGATCCCAGGGCAAGTTCAACCACATACCATGACATAACATGGGAAATCCTCACAAGAAGTGACATTGGAGAAATACAAGGGTAATAACGGAAACACAAAAAGAGAAACATGTACTAACATCTCATACTAGAGGAAAGTATTAAAAAGAAATAAGAAAATTCCTAGGATACAAATGGAAGGGTGTCATGACATGGTTCCTAGCTAGTGGAACATTGTAGCCTCTCTAGACTTGGTGCCTAGGAGGACAACAGGTGGAAAAAATTACCTCATTGAACCAAGGTATCACACTACCAGATCAACATGCTATGAATTGCTAGACCTTCTGAATAAGCACCCCAGACCCCACCCTATACTACAATAGGGAGCACAACCCCTTGACCCCGTCTTGGGGGTGCTGCCTCTAAACCCTTGTAGAAAGAATCCTGGGGGAAACCACATCGAATAAACCTTTGAGTCTAATTAGGCTCCACATCACAATATAAAGTGCCCCAAACCCATAGAACCACATATTATAGAATAGTAGCACTACATTGGGCAATGGCAACTAAGCATCATGTTAGTGCATCAGAAACCAGAAAAGTATCCCATACCTACAGTAAAATTTATTAAGAAAAACAAAGAGCATAAGCACTCAAACTAAACTATGACCCTTCACAATTTAAACAGATAATAAACTATTCAAGGATATCATAGGGCTGGGTACAAGAAGTTGAGTCTCACTTTTGGGCAAAAAGTGGAAGTGTTTTTACTATTTTGAAAATTTCCTATAACTTGATCTCCAAATTTGAGGCCCATTATGATTGAATCTTGGAGAACTCCACTAATAGAAAAAATAGTGCTCAGAGTGCAGTTTTCAAAAATGTATTTATTTGGAATACACACATGGTATAAATAACATTTTGGTAGGCATGTTGAAAAACCACTATTCCAAAATGTTTGATTCGCGGTCATACCACATGTGTATAACCACCCTTTTTCACAGCAAAAGAATGATTTTTTGTGATTCCTTTTTGGAAAAGCTACCTAAAACACCAAATTTTGATGAGAATATGGTTCCTTAATTGTTTTATCGAATATATATTTTTTAAATTATTAATTTTTATTCGACGATAAGGTGGATTTTGAAAACCTATAGTGTGCAACCACCATAATTTGATAAAAGATTCTCCTTTTTCTAATTTTGTTGTTTCTTTATATTGACTTGTACATTCTATGAAGTTTGACGAAATATAATTGATTTTTCAAAAAACACAAAATTAAAAATCTTATTAACATTTTAGTTAACCATACTATTTGAATTCTAGGTATCAATTTGGCTTAATAAATATTGTAAAAATACTAAACTAAATCCTATAACTATACAATTTATATTTTTAGAATCCATACAAAGACTACTATAATGAGTATTTCTTTAATCAAAAAAATTATTTTAAAAGTCCACCAAAAATTTGTCGCAAGGTAGAAATTCCATGTTCATTTACCTTAGCCAATATGTTTCTGGCACAAGCATAGGCTTGGTCCTACCAAGCCTATCCCAAGACAAAGCTAGATGCAACCCATGGCTTCTAAAATTCAAATTTTAAGAAATGGGTACAAGTTTCAAATCGATTACCCATTTCTAAAAGTGGGCAAAAATGAGATTTTAGGCGACAAACAATAATATTTTGATTTTTTAAAGAAATGGGTACGCATTTTGAAACATGTAACTATTTCAAAAATAATGGGTGTTCAATTTGAAAACAAATGTGTACCCATTTGTTAAATTTAGGATTGGGCATCCGGGCCTAAAGTGAGTACCCATGTTTTAATAAATAAAGTACTCATTTCTAGCTACAATTTTTTTTTCCTCCAAGACTTCCACGGTTTTAGTACTTCTTGCATTTACCCATAGATCTAAGCTTACTTAACAACTTGCTTAAATATTAATGAGGCCAAAACTTAGGAATCATAATGTTTAGCTAGCAAAAGACATTTATGTAGTAGTTACTTTGAATCTTTGTTAGAAGATTCCAACCCTGCTAGGAGTTTTGCTAACATTATTAGGAGTTGAAAGGAAGACAAAACAATGCATTGTCCTAATTGCTCTAGAATTGGTATCAAGATAGATGAAACCACTGTGTAAATTACCTGAAATAATTATTTAGGATAATAGATTCAATAGATTAACAAACCAAACCGTAACATTTTTTCCAATAGAGTTCCTTTGAAGTCTACACTGATCCTCAACCTCAGACACTTCTTTGATCTTGATAAATTTGAATTCAAGCTCACACAAAAGCTAAAAAAAAATTGCAGATAATAATTGATAATAATAAAAGTGTCCTTCCTTTATAAAAGTCTGAATAACTAATCGATTCATCCTAAGGGATTCTCTAATATAAAATGAATAATATAGGACCATCATAAGATATTAAAATTAGGTTTCGTATGTTAACAATGTAATTTACAGAAAATCATTTGCTTCCGAGGAATAATTTGTGCATTATCTTTCACAATTATCATAGAATGAAAAATAACTTCCACCATATTGAACATACCTTTACCAAGATATCCATAACCAAAATGCATCCCTGCTAAATATTGTTGGAATTCTTTAGAATAACTGAGAGGTGGGTGAATCAATTACCCAAGGTCCAAATTTCCAAATAAAACTTTTCAATGCTTAGCAGATTCATATCCATAAAACCATAACATGGGTGTATCCATTAGATCGTCAATACCTTAACTGAGTTGGTCATTGTCATAGGTCAAAATAAATTTTCAAAAATGTAAATATGAAATACCACAAACTCATTGACATAGTTTGACACTGGGATTTTATGTGGAAACCCAATTTGGGAAAACCACCAGTAACATGCTACTCGATTTCACTCTTCTAAAGTGATGCCGTGCTAAAGGCCAACCCTATTAAAGGTTATAATATACACTATTAAATGTGACCTGAATAAAGGATTTCAATCACCCTATTAGGACTAGGCCTTGTTAGAGGATTCTAGAATATTTCGTACTTATTATCCAAATGCTTTACATAATTCAAGAAATTAAATTAGTCTGCTTGGATTCATCAAATCTTTGATATAACACTTTATTTTGTCACTCAGTATCTACACTGTTCACTCAAAAATAATAGTCTTCTGATGCTCGAGCAAGACTAGGTTTCTCGACACCAACTACATCTTCTCAGCTTGGTCACTACTATTATTTCCATGATGCTCGACACTTACTAAATTTTACACATGCTCAACATATAATATACTAACTTTCTACAACTTGGTCACTACTATTATATCCATGATACTCAACACCTACTAAATTTTATAGATGCTCAACATATAATATAATAACTTTCTGCTTGGCCTGAACTAAAATTTGCTTGGCTTACACTATTTTCCTAGCCAAGCTCGATAGAAGCTTTTGATGAAAACACTTCTTCTTTGCTTAGCTAAAGTAACCCTTTCCTTTAGCCCTGTGTAGATCAAAAATATATTAAATCATCAATATCTTACTTAATTTTAGTGCTCCTTTTATACACTTAATAACTCAACATTTCTCTAGGTTCTCTTGTTATCTCCTCTTTTCAAATCCTCTTCATCAATGAAAGAAATGGTAGCATTCAGACCATAAAGAAATTGTCTTCACCAAAAAGTAGTAGGTTTGACATCATTGACAAAAATAATGATTTTTCCATGATAGATTCTACATTTCAAACAATCTCTTTCCAAAAATCTCACTCTTTGGTATTGATGGCAAACCAATACAAAAACGATTTTTTATTTTCATCCACAAAGAGTATTTCATAGAAAATGGACAGATCAATGCAAGAACATAATCATGAAACATTATGGAGAAGATGCATAATAAGACACTATGAACCATAAAACCATCTGACCACATGAACTTGAAGCTGCAAGAGGAAACATAGCTTGATCTTTTAAGGACCATAGAAAAATCCTTGATGGATGAAAATAATTCAACAAACCAATTAGAACCTTGAAGCCCATTCCATCAATCTAGGAGATAACATTTAACCCCATGGCAAGTTCAACCACATACAGTGAAATAACATAGGAAACCCTGACAAGAAGCGACATTGGAAAAATGCAAGGGTAACAATGATAATACAGAAAGAGAAACATGTAAAAACATCTCATACTAGAGGACAATATTAAAAAGAAATAAGAAAATTCCTAAGATACAAATGGAAGGGTGTCATGACATGGTTCCTAGCTAGTGCAACATTGTAGCCTCTCTAGACATGGTGTCTAGGGGGACAACAGGTGGAAAATATTACCTCATTGAACCAAGGTATCACACCACTAGATCAACATGCTATGAATTGCTAAACCTTTTGAATAATCACCCCAGGCCCCACCCTGTACTGCGATAGGGAGCACAACCCCTTGGCCCCATCTTGGGGGTGCTACCCCTAAATGCTTGTAGAAATAATCTGGGGGGAAACCACATTGAATAAACCTTTGAGTCTAATTAGCCTCGACATCTCAATATAAAGGGCCCCAAACTCATAGAACCACATATTATAGAATAGTAGCACTACATTGGGCATTGACAACTAAGGATCATGTTAGTGCATCATAAGCTAGAAAAGTATCCCGTAGCTAGAGTAAAATTTAATAAAATAACAAAGAGAATAACACTTAAACCAAACTATCACCCTTCGCAGTATAAATAGATAATATACTATTAAATGATATCATAGGAGCGGGTAAAAGAAGTTGAGTCTCACTTTTCAGCAAAAAGTGGAAGCGTTTTTACTATTTTTAAAATTTCCTATAACTTAATCTCCAAATTTGAGGCACATTATGATTGAATCTTGATAAACTCTACTAACATAAAATATAGTGCTCAGAGTATAGTTTTCAAAAATGAATTTATTTTGAATACCAACATGGTATAAATTACATTTTGGTGGGCATGCTGAAAACCATCTTTTCCGAATTATGGACACATCAATGCAAGAACATAATCATGAAACATTATGGAGAAGATACATAATACGACACTATGAACCATAAAACCATCTGACCACATGAACTTGAAGCTGCAAGAGGAAACATAGCATGTTCTTTTAAGGATCATAGAAAAATCCTTGATGGATAAAAATAATTCAACAAACCAATTAGAACCTTGAAGCCCATTCCATCAATCTAGGAGATAATATTTAACCCCATGGCAACTTCAACCACATACAATGAAATAACACAGGAAACCCTCACAAGAAGTGACATTGGAAAAATACAAGGGTAACAACGATAATACAAAAAGAGAAACATGTAAAAACATCTCATACTAGAGGAAAATATTAAAAAGAAATAAGAAAATTCCTAAGATACAAATGGAAGGGTGTCAGGACATGGTTCCTAGCTAGTGCAACATTGTAGCCTCTCTAGAATTGGTGCTCAGGGGGACAACAGGTGGAAAAAATTACCTCATTGAACCAAGGTATCACACCACTAGATCAACATGCTATGAATTGCTAGACCTTTTGAATAGGCACCCCAGGCCCCACCCTGTACTGCGATAGGGAGCACAACCCCTTGACCCCATCTTGGGGGTGCTACCCCTAAACGCTTGTAGAAATAATCTGGGGGGAAACCACATCGAATAAACCTTTGAGTCTAATTAGCCTTGACATCTCAATAAAAAGGGCCCAAAACCCATAGAACCACATATTATAGAATAGTAGCACTACATTAGGCAATGACAATTGAGGATCATGTTAGAGTATCATAAACCAAAAAAGTATCCCATACCTAGAGTAAAATTTAATAAAATAACAAAGAGAATAGCACTTAAACTAAACTATGACACTTTGATATATAAATAGATAATAATTTATATTAAACGATATCAGAGGAATGGGTAAAAGAAGTTGAGTCTCACTTTTGGACAAAAAGTGGAAGTGTTTTTACTATTTTTAAAATTTCCTATAACTTAATCTCCAAATTTGAGGCACATTATGATTGAATCTTGATAAACTCCACTAACAGAAAATATAGTGCTCAGAGTATAGTTTTCAAAAATAAATTTATTTTGAATACCAACATGGTATAAATTACATTTTGGTGGGCATGTTGAAAAACAACTTTTCCGAAAAACATATTCAAGATCATACCGCATGTGTATAACCACCCTTTCTACAGCAAAAAAATGATTTTTGTGATTCTATTTGGGAAAAGGTACCTAACACACCAAATTTTGATGAGATTGTGTTTCCTTAATTTTTTTTATTATCAAATATATTTTTTTTAAATTATAAATTTGTATTCGACCATAAAGTGGATTTTGAAAACCTCTAGTGTGCAATCACCATAATTTGATAAAACATTCTCCTTTTTCTAATTTTCTTGTTTTTTTATATTGACTTGTACATTCTATGTAGTTTGAAAACATATAAAATATTTTTCAAAAAAAAAATTTAAAATCTTATTGACATTTTAGTTAACCATTCTATTTGAATTCTAGGTGTCAATTTGGCTTGATAAATATTGTAAAAATAATAAGCTAAATCCTATAACTATACAATTTATATTTTTAGAATCTAGAGAAAGACTATTATGATGAGTATTTCTTTAATCAAAAAAATTATTTGAAAAATCCACCAAAAATTTGTCGCAAGGTAGAAATTCCATGTTCATGTACCTTAGCCAATTTGTTTCTGGCACACACATAGGCTTGGTCCTACCAAGCCTATCCCAAGACAAAACTGAATGCAACCCATGGCTTGAGAAATTCAAATTTTAATAAATGGTTACAAGTTTAAAATCAATTACCCATTTCTAAAAGTGGTGAATAGTGAGATTTTAGGTGACCAAAATTAATATTTTAACTTTTTTAGAAATGGGTACCCATTTTGAAACATGAACCCATTTTGAAAACAAATGTGTACCCATTTTTTGAATTTAGGATTGGGCATCTATACCTAAAGTGAGTACCCATTTTTTAATAAACAAGTACTCATTTTTAGCTACAAAATTTTTTCCTCCAAGACTTCCACAGTTTGAGTACTTAACTTCTTGCATTTATCCATAGATCTAAGCCTACTTAACAACTTGCTTAAATATTAATGAGGCCAAAAATTAGGAATCATAATGTTTAGCCAGCAAAAGACATTTATGTAGTAGTTACCAAACATAAAAATATTTAAGTTTAGAGTATCCTTAACAACATAAAACCTCTAAAACTAGAGGTAACCAAAAATAAATAAAATCCAAATAACAATTTATAACTATCAAGGCTTCTTCATAACATTCTATTCCTTTTCTATTTGATAGAGCTCATTCTAATAATCAGTGGTATCTCCCACTTCTTGTTCCTTTTTCTTGTTTTCCTTGCTTTCTTTCCTTTCCTTTTTCATCTTGCTCTTTCTAGTGATGACACCAAGAAAATTTTTCTCGAGAATGTTGTGTTGAATTCAGTAGAGGGTCTAAGATCATATTAATGCACAATTTAATTTAATCTAGCTCCTCTAAATTGTTATTGAGATTGCCCTAATTTTTGACCTCATCCTTGGTGGAGTTAATCTAATATGGGGTGACCACTCCCAAATCCACCACAATATGTACCTCCTATTCTTCCATATATGTTTATTCCTTCTTGTCATCATAGATATCCTCCACATATTCTACATAGTCTTCATATTTAGAATCCATATCCTTACTTTTATCAAATATCCTAGTTTTGGGTTCTCATAATTTTTTTTCTTTCTTCTACAATTTTCATGTCTTTTCTATTTTCCCCCTCATATTTAATCATTTCTTCTACTGTATGCATTTAGACATTTTTTTTGCTGAGATTGATTCTTAGTTCTCCCTTAATACACTAGTGATATCTTGTTTGATAGCCTCTTTCTCAAACCCATGTTTCTCTACGTCTACTGTTTCTCTATGAATTTGGATGCATTTATGGGTAGGGCCTTGGCTAATTTTCTGAGGAAAAATCTTTCTTTTGGACAAGGTTTCATCCACAAGGGTCTCCTCAAGGGAAAGATCTTTAGGGTTTTCATTGTTAGGGCTTGAAGGTTCCACACACCTACCCTTTTGAGAAAAGTAGTTAGGTTCTACTTTGCTAACATTTTGAGTTGTGGGTTTATCCTTCAAGGGAGAACAGTTGATTTCTTTGATTTTATCAAAGGAACTGGAACCAAAATCCAATTTCCTAGAGGTCATACGTCTAACAAAGGCAGGGCATGGGAGAAAATATGATGATAAAGTACTCAAATCAACCCTTGGTGGAGTGGGAGATTATCTGCACTAGAAATACGACTTCTTAAGGAAGACAATAGAAAGAAA
This sequence comes from Cupressus sempervirens, assembly GCA_028749045.1. Classification (NCBI taxonomy): domain Eukaryota; kingdom Viridiplantae; phylum Streptophyta; class Pinopsida; order Cupressales; family Cupressaceae; genus Cupressus; species Cupressus sempervirens. The sequence continues at coordinate 797,481,340 of CM053792.1, forward strand.
AATGCATTTATCTTTTCCCTATTACACAAGATATTTAGCAAAGGAAAATGGTAAGAATGGTAAGGATTGAAAATCCCTCCATAGGTAAAATATTTTAATACATGTCGATAGACAATAGAAAAGGGGGGACGAAAATTGAATCTGTTATACCCATTTTTGGACTTGATAATTTATACGTTATCCTTTTTGTTGAAGATTTTTTTCCTATAAAGTTTGTATCTCAACTAGATCTTATGTTCTAAATAGGATTGTTCTCACTTTAGGCCAATAGCTTTAGGAATTAATTATGGGGTAACCATAAATTGGATGCTACCAATCATGATTGTGCCCTAGTGCCAGGAATTCACAAATCCCAAAGATTATTTTTTATTTAAACCTCTGATGGCATAAATGTAGAAACTTAGGCCACCATTTTTTTAATAATCGCATATTTCTAGGTTCTACCGCAATTTACGATTATTAAAATTCAGCATTATTAAAACTTCTCTAAGAAATGGATGTTCTTGTGTTGAATGAAATTATATATATCTATGCTAGCTTCATTCATACATTTGGCTCTATTTAAGGAAATTATCCTTTTCATTAAAAATTTCACTTTCCTTCTCTCTTACACATATCAAATGTCTCAAAAATCTCATCATTAATGCAATACTATAAAATTATGGCCTCTTTAGAGGAAATAATAGATATCCAAACTTAGAAGTATGGTTTTCTTTTTGGATACACATTCTACATTTATAAGAAGCCATAATGTCATTCAACAAAATATTTTCAGTCCCTTTAGAATCATCTTTCCCTCATTCTTTTTAAAATTGCATCTCTTATAATTAATCGAAGGCAAATTTTTTTCCTAACGCCATATATAACTTAAATACTTTCATAATATTTCATAGAAAAAGATAAGAGATCAACCCGCCTTTTGTCATGCTTGAGGTAAAAGATCTAAATATTTTTATTAATAGAAATGATTTGAAGTTTCTTAGGGCAGTCCATAAATATAACATATCTTAATTTAGCGTAACCAAGGCACCAATTTGTTTCAAAATGTGCAGCTTGATTACCTTCCCTTAGTGTGTATCTAATCTTAACCTTCCTTAACATTGAAAGCCTTATTTGGAAGTCTTATTTGGAAGTCCTCCATAACAGTTCAATTTTTCCAAGTGTTATTCATGTCAACAAGGAGGACATTAGCAATGAGCTTAGATTCAAACTCCATTATGACTTTATTGAAGTGCCACTCTCCTAAAGGATCTTAATTTCTTGCCACAGTCATTTCCTCACCATAAATTTTAGAGTTCACTACTATGTCTCTTATAATTACTTGAATCATTTCCCCTTCTTCTTTTTTCACAAGATGTCCTATTGTTGAAAGATTTCCCCTTTTTTGAATCATTTACTTGCACTTGCGTCCTCGTTCTCATGGTGCTTTACATCTTAATCATATGCCTTTTCTATTTATTTCATCTCTCCTCTGAAATTGATGTTCTAAATGCCATTGTTCTTTTTAGACAAAACATTTCCATTGCTTATCATATTTCCTTGATTCCTGACATCTATGTTGTATCTTATTCAACATATTTTTTTCCTATGGGTAATTTGATTCAATTTCCCTACCCTTTTTAATGAATTCCTCCAAAAAAAAACTAAGGTATTTCATTGAAATTTTAGTGGAGATTATTAGTCCTTCTATGAATGTCTAGGTGACCCTTTTCTACAAAATATGAGGAATTATAATTGATAATGATAGGAACTTACGAGAAAATTCTTCCATAGTCCCTATTTTCTTTAGGTGGATCAACTCTTTGAAATACCATTTATGTAAGAATTTGGTATAGCTCTGATACCATGTAAGAATTTGCATTACAAAAAAATGACACCAAGATCAAGAAGCCAGAGAACTTAGCACAATATGGACCAGCAATGTATGATCATTGTAATGCCCCACCAAGGGATCCAAAAGAATTAACCTAAACTTTTAGTTCTAATTTAGGTGTAATTATATTTATTTAAATTAATAATTATTATTTAAGAGCTTTCCAGGTCCTTTTTCATATTTTAAACCATGTTTTACTCTTTAGTAGTGGTCATCTCTTGGGCTTTAGTTTCAGTTTTAGTAGCAATGTCAACATTTGGGGCTTTGGTATTAGGTCATATAACATCCTCAATGTGGGCTTCTTGAGACTCTTGTTCAACCTTCTCTGAATCTTCACCATCTACCTCAGCCTCATACTCCTCCACCATAGCACTATTTTCATATCTTTTAGGAGTTTCTTCAACTTCTATATCATAAGTGTCCTCATTTGTTCCTAGGTCTCCTCTTTTCTCTCTTCTTTGTAGTTCTTACCTTTTTTACTATTAATTTTCGTCGACCTCCTTTCCCCAAAGCTTGATTAAATATGGTGGCCATGAGCCTTTAGTCTTTGACATCCCCTTTAGAACCTTCATAATCCTAGTTGTCCACCTCAATAACATCTTTGGGCACTTTTTTTTTCTTAGGGGTTCCCTCAGGACTAGACTTAGTGGCATCTTTACATTTAGGTAAAGTTTCTAGCAGAAGGGATTCTTGAAGGGATTTTATTTTACTCTTGGGATTTTTCATTTTTTTCTTAGGGTTTCCTAAAAAACAAAGTTCATCTAGAGGGGAAAATTGATCATAGTAAATTTCAATTTCCTCAATGACAATAGAACTTCAGGGGTATTCTAGGGGTTCTGTATAGCACTCTTTACTAGTGAAACACCTACCAAACTCAGGATTTTGGCAGAACACATGGTGGTAAAGAGAAAAAATTAAACCCTGGGGTATAGGTAGATTATCCCTATTTTTAATATAATTATCCAGTAAAGAAAACAAAAAGAAAGGGATGTTTATCTTTTCATTATGCCTTAACATATTGAGGTGTGAAAAGTGGTAATCATGATAAATGGTATGCCACCCTTCCAGAGTAAACTAGTACATAACCCAAAGACATAAATGATAAAGGGACAAGGAAGAGAAGCACACTCATACTCATTACTCAACTTAATCCAGACCACCTCCTCAATTCCTTCAAAAAATTTGTACTTGAATTTTCTGTAATCTTTCGTTCCTTTCCTTTCTATCTTCTCTCCTTCGCAAACTAGACTAGTCACCTCACCAATAAGCTAGGTGGTCACCACAAACTTTACTCTTTCGATGGTAACCTCTCATGTGTACCAAAATTTTTTAAACTTAGCATATGGCATAATATTATGTTATTTCATCACCTGAATGTAGCTTCTAAGCTTTTCCCTAACAAAGTACTTCCAAATTTCTTCATACTGCAGCATATCATTATAACTTCTAGGTTCAAATCATTTTGGAGGATCCCCCCATTATATACACCCTTTTAAAAGATTTGGATTCATCGATATTAAACTTGAATGTTCCTTGACTCACAATGTCTTTCTGCATTTTAAAGTCCCTCCTCTGAACTTTTAAAGAAAAAAACTACCAGGAATAAGGATAGCAAAGAGATGAAGAGAAAAATGAGAGTTGATAAAAATAATAACTTCCCAAGTGTAAATAAGAAGCAAAGTACTTCTCGTAGAAGCTACACCATATCTCAAGAAAACCTCAATTTTAAAAATAGTATCTTTTAGACTATTGAAATGACAACAATCATTAGAAAATATTACTCTATAATCCCCATTCGTTAACTAGTGGTTGTACTTACGATGTTTCACCATGATTTCCTTGGCTTTGGAAGTATTATCAATAATATGTATCATAGTCTACCTTCTTTTAATAATGTGACCATAAAGTTTTAGGATTAAAATACAATGGATATCTCCGCTATAATTGGCCTTGTATGCTTTATAGAATTTTTTATTTAATAAATAATAATTGTCAATAGCTTTATCTCTCCACTCTTTCTTAATCCTTCTCATAGTTTTCCTCTTTCATGAGAATATAAAAGAAACACAGAGGACAATCATTATTTTTTCCTCCTTAATACCGCTAATTATGGAAAAAGATTCCTCCTTTCCGTAAAATAACTTTTTAGATATACACTTTTCTTTGACCATTCATCACTATGGTTTTTTACTTCTCCGGACATTCAGAGTCTGAAACATGTTTCTAATTTTGTAAATTAAAAATGCCAATTCGCCATGAAATCCATGGCTTCATTTCATTCTCTTAAGGTAAGATTTAACTTAACTTAATTGAAGGATTGGATTTGTGTCCTGTAGTCATCAATTAGACTTTGAATTCACAATGGACATCTAGCTTTTTTAAACAAGAATATAGATTATGGGTTTTGAATCTCCTTCCAACTCTATATTTTTCGCTCCATAATCCTATAGGATTTTAACTTCATACCGCATAGTGACACCTTCTGCATAGTTATTAGAGTTAATTCTTTAGTTCGTGGCACACCCCAAGATAATAAGACCACTTATTTTTCTTATGACACCTCTTGCCCTTGCTAGGCCCATATTACCTTTGGAGTAGTCGTCAATATTTCACTTTAACCAATCTGTCTTTGGAGGCTTCCATTTTATTTGATTTCTTTTCCATATATTAATCCAGTTTAGATTAATCAGACTTTGTGTGATATTCCAATTTTGTTTTAATCTAAGGTCAGTTAACCCAGGAAAGTATAACCCTTTAGGGAAGCTGGCATTAGTGATGCTCTCCCTTATGATTCTCTTAGTAATAAAGAATAAAGGTAGGACTTCCTTTCTCCCTTCTCTAAAAATTATATTGTTTCTTTCTTTCCATATAGAGAAAGCTATAGTGGAGGAAATGAGAAGCCATCAATTATTTAGGATAGGATCGAGTTTAGAAACCTTACCCATTGGGTAATGAGGAATTCAATGGATCTCGACATCTCTATATAGATCCTAGTTTCTTGCAACACAAGAAATGAGAGGTCTTTAGTGAAGGGATGGTGGATAAAGAAATGGTTAATAGTTTCAATATCCTTCTCACATAAAACGCATATTCTAGCGAAACTAAACTCTCTTTTAATTAGGTTGTCTAAAGTCAAGATTTTTCCATAAGAAACAACTTACCAAAAGCAATTAATTTTAGGAGAAAGGATAGAGATCAATACCTCTTTCCATAAGTTAGAATTCCCCCCTTAGTTTCCATCGTTTCCTAAGAAGATTCAACTGAGAAAAGACCATTACTATTATTTCCATATCCATTTGTCATCTTGCATTATCCTAGAAAGGGAAGGGTTAGGGAGCCTTCCTAATAAAGTGTAGACTTCTTCTCTTCTAATGTGAGAAATTCTCCTTGCTTCTCTTTGTCTCAACCAAAGTGATTCCATATCAATCCATTTAGCCTTTCCATTTCTCAAAACAATGTAATTTTCTACTTTGAAACCTATTGTTATTGTTAACCAATTCTCAATGTCCTAGTTGACTAACAACTCTTGGAGATTCCAACATCATAAGCCTAGGAGTCATTCCGAAAAAGGGTGCTTCTGCCATTCCCAATAATTTTATTTCATCATCTCGTAATGATAACTTTGACTTTTATTAAGTGTTTCCATAAAGCAGATGTACCATTAGAAGGATTTTTTGAGAAGACAAGTTAGAAGCGTACATTAGCCAAACACTTAGCCCTCATAATCTTATTCCACTCTTTATAATATTATAACATCATCTAGATCAGCTTAGTAAGTAAGGCTTTGTTCATATTTTTGGAATTTTTAAGCCCTAATACTCCATACATCCTTGGTTTGCAAAGTTGATTCGAATCAACTAGGGAGGGACATTTTGGTGTTTTTATTGATGCCAAGAGTCAAGATTAGCATATTATTCGTATTCAATATCAATATTGGCTACAATAGTTATGTATCAACTTTTTCTATTATCAGTGTCTAAAAACAAGTGTAATAATCACAAACATGACCTATAATCATTAGTGTGATTAAATGATCTACATACTTCCTTATTTTATATCTTTGGATCTATTGAGAATCAGTTTTTGGTTACACATTTTGATGATGAACCGAATTGAGTATTGTTTCCATTCATGTATTGTATACAACAAAGAGGACTTCTACTTTGTAATATACACACATATGAAGGTGATATATGTGATGTATGATATATAATCTCCATAGAATTATTTTTTTAGATTATGTTAGTGACAATTTGAATTGTTGTGTTAAACACAAAAATCCTATATGTGCATTAGTGGTGGATGCCACATGGTTCACTTTTTGAATAAATATTTTTGTATTATTTTGTACTCCCACTGATAAGCCATCCAAGTAGCGAGCCTTAAGAGATTGTCCCACCTTTGCATTATTTCAAATAGCTACCTAATGCTTGAGAGATAACCCTCTCGATGTAGTTTCTCCCATCTTGGGTTTCCATGGAAAAAATAGGCTTTAATGTGTTATTTAATTTTAGCTTATATCTCTATGTGTAAAATATAAATTGTTAAAGTAGTTATTGGTCCAGACATAGGTAATTATACGAAGAAGATGGGTGAATCAACATATTCTACGTAACTTCAAATTCTTTTACCGTTCCTTCCCATACATTGGTCCATATTTAATGATACCTATAACTCAACCAGTTAAACTATAGAAAAAACACTTAAGAAAAATGTAGCATCACATACCACAAGTATTATTTCATAGAAACCTAACAAGGGTAAAAAATATACTATGTGAGATGACCCCCACAACATTTTCACTCTCTTAAAGTGTGCCTGCATAAGAGCTTATATCTATGAGAAGATTACAAGGACACTGTCAAGAGTCACCCAGTTAAGGGATTTAGTTAAGACTTGTGAGAGTCTTGCCCAATTAGGATAATCTTGGTTACAAGAATTTGGATCACAAACTAATGTGTCACCCTATTAGAGTATTCAATTACAATGAACTTGTCAAAGTTTTCCCTCAATGAGACTTATTGTTGTAGTGATTATATAGAAAATAATAGATATTTTGATCTAGAGAAAGTTATGTCTTTTTGATTTAGCTTGATATAGATTACTTGGATACACTCAAACCTATTTGTACCTTTCTCTGATCTCCCTTGGCTTTGAACATTGGACACAATTTATATGTCCTTGGCTCTGATAGCTTTAGCACGCTCCTTCCCTATGTTGATTGTAACATTGGCTCTCTTTAAACACACTTTCTTCTCACGCACTGTTATTGACTCTTTCTTTTCCACTTTCACCTTGTGATATCATATTTAGCTTTAATTTTTTGCTTCGTTCTTTTGTATTTTTCAATATAAGTTTGTTTTGAAATAAAAGTCATTTATACCATATTTAAGCACTCAGTTGTAAATCCTAGTCCGAGCATTGAAATTCAAAATCTCTAGCCTATGCCTACCTTGTACACCCTATCACTATCTTGCACCACTCTTGTGAGATGTACCTTATACGAACGTAAGTCACACATGTTCGATGACTTGCATGGTTTGCACTACTGGAAAGAATTCAAATTTGAATTATTTCGTATGTCCTCAATATGAAAAAGAAAACCATCACCGATACATGTAATATCATGTCCAATATAAATAATTCATGATGTGATAGTCACGAGTATCTTTTCTCTTCACATCCATGCTGCTTATGTGGCTCATGATTTCTCCATGATGGTTTGTCATACCAACATTTTTATTTGCTTGACAATTACCTTTTAGTCCATATTGCCAAACACACCATGTTGCTCCATAAATATATTTTTCTCTCTTTTAAATACCTTGTTTGAATTTTTTCTCTTATTTTCAATTCTATAAATTAGTATTCATATTATTGATATAAATCTCAAGGCATTTTGTTAAAATTAAGAAAACAATGTATATCATCTTTCTAAGTGTTAGGGATGAATGTGTTATTTTTATTCTTTATTGAGCTTATAATTTCTAGCTTGGTAAGATTATACCCCTATATTTCTTGAAATCTCACAGTTACATTATTTTTGGACCTTATTGAACAATTTTAGTATTTTAGACTTCTTGCATCCTAGGTATTTTACCATGGCTTTAGTCAATCTTGCACTCTTCTTGTGGTCTTTACATTTGGCACTAGAGTTTTAATATTTTATGTAATCATGCATTTCCAATCTTTAAGACTAATCCATGAGCCATTATTAGTCTCGACTTCCTCTTTTTCATTCTTTCTCTCCTTTAGCATTTTCCTGATTTATAAATTCAATTTTCCTTAATGTATCTTAATAATGGGCTTTTAGTATTTTTCGTCACCCTACTTCTCATTTTCCTTCCTCCTTGTCAAACAAATGCTTAAATAGGATTACTCATACCATTTTAACCAAAAGGCATTAAGTATGTGTGAAAATAAATCAATAATCCTTATAAGTCATCCACCTTATTTCCTTGTTTTTTTTTTCCCTTCTAACATTAGTTGCACCAAATTAATGACCTCCAATTCATTTCTCTAGCCATAGAATTCAAAACTTCTATATTTTCCTTTACTAGAAAGGAAAGTTTGCACTATATATCCCTAGTTCCCAATTCCTCTCCTTTATCTTGTTCCCACGCTATTTAGTTGTGTCATATTTTACATCACAGTGATTATGCATTTTTTCCATTAATATAGGGTATAATTTCCCTAATCCTCACTCCTCTTTGCACAATTTTCATTAAAAGGTGTAATATTGTTTAAATAAACTTCCAAAAAATAAAGTCAACATGCACTAAGATTAGGCCCTAGTTTTGAATAGCTTAGTACAACCTAGAGTTTTATATACTTTACCAACCGATTGAGTGGAAATAACCATATTGTTCCCACAAAGGTTTAAACTCCTATTGCAGCATTGTGATTATTACCTTGTGCCTACACTAATCTAATTCACTCATGAGTTTGAGCTTTAATCTATCTAAACAGGATTGAATCCCCCTAATTTTTACCTCACTGGTTCAAATCTTTAGGTCAAAAGTATCTCATGTGTGACCAAGTGTTTTTTTGTGCTAGAGTTAGTCATCACTCTAATAAGTTCAAAAGTTAATTTTTGCAAGAAAAAAGGCTGGACTATTTATATGAGAGTATGTTTGGTTTCAAACTATTGGTAAGTAACAGTGATCTTACTTCTATTAATTATTGTGTTTCAATATTGATGGCGGAATAGAAGTTATATAGATTGGAAATTTTAAATCTATGATAATAGGAAAACTCATAAGGAATAGTTTATTTTGAATTTGATGACTAGTATAACAAGAATTATTAGAGAATTATTTTAGGGTTCGAGCTACATTATTGAGATTAGGCAAATGGATGTCCGAGAACATAATAGACAAGGAGAAGAAATGGTGGTAATAATGACACGTTGAGAAGAAAACCTCTAAAGTTTCAAAACCATGTAAACATATTAAACTTACAACAAGCAACCATTATAGCTAAAAACTTAAAAGTATTTTAATAGTAGATGTTGAAAAATGCAGAGTGCATACAAGGAGCATAGTAGAGACGAATTCAATTATATTTTTCTACGAGAAAATTTTTCTTCCGTTTTCTTCTATTTTTATTCAACGACAAGTGAATAGAAAATCAACGTAACATAAAGGCAAATACAACAAAAATTATGACCTATTTGAACACACATTTTTGAATTGTAATAGCTTGAATTTAAATAGATAATATCATGTCTTAATTTAATTGTTATATTAATTAACTATTTATTTTTTATTTTTAGATATACTATATACATGTTCAATCAATTAGCTATTTGACATTTTCACAATCCTTCATCAAATTCAAGATTAATATATCTGTATTATCAAAATTAATATTTAAAAGAAGCACAATCAAATTATTTTAAAAATAATAATATTACGATTATTAATATAGGCAAGTCATAAACTTGAGCATATTAATAAATGCAACCTAAACTCTTGTTTCAATTTGAGCTTTATAGACATGAAAAAAATGTTAATAGAAAGGGCAAGAAATTGAGTCTTAAATGAAGCGTAAAGAATAATATCCTTGCCCACAGCGAAGTCCTAGTAATGTTACCAAATAATTACGACTCTACATCTTGAAAACTGTCTCCTGACTTGATATTTAGGTGGTAATGGAAAAACTATTCTGTGAACCGTGAACGGTAGCCCACTGGTGTGGATGGTAGACTATTTCAAACAGGACAAATTTCAGCCTACATATCCAATTCGCAGGCTTCCTGGAAAACCGTAATATGTGACTTTGTAATTCAGCAATGCGGTTTAATTTGCATAGAAATGTAATTGTGAGAGCCTCATACGACTAGAGGGGAATTGCTTTGAAGACAGAGAGTAGAGGCTTGGATTAAGGTGAGAGGATTGTATTTTTGACCAGTCGTGACCAAATGGATGTGAGCCCGCTAACTTGAAAATGGACATTAAAAAATAACGAGTAGCAGTTGGTAGACCAACACAGATTTTGGTACCGAGATTTAATGACAATGGAGAAGAAGATTCATGTGTTGATCAATGTGCTTATGTTTTGCTTGGATGTCACCCTAGACCAAAGAGCCATGCCTTATCTAGAAGACCCAAAAGGCTGAAGAGTACATGCGAAGCAAAAGAAGTCAAGGAAATGGAGACAGACAGTTGCTAACGATGAATCCCTTACAGATATGAAGCATTGTGGACCGACCCAGCAGAAGCGAAAAGACCTCACAGCTTATTTAATCCTTCTACTTATATATAGACAGATAGAGAGATACTCTCACATGTCGGGTCCGAAACAATTTGCCAAGTAGTCATTCAGCGAGTTGAGGCTGAGATTGTTGTACGATTCTCGCAATGCAGGCTTCTAAATGCCGGCTCCTAGTGTTGCCACTTTTGGCATTGTGGTTCACTAGTGTTCAATTTGTATCAGCAAAACATGCCGTGTTTACACGACGCTACAAATTCAACGTGGGTTACATATGTTTCTACGGAATGAGTTGAATGCAGGATTATTGTTTAGGTTTCACTTTTAAATTTGTATCTTTGTGATCAGGTTCAAATATTCCTGACAAGGAATGTCATGATTGATTTAGTTGTTCTAAACATGTACAGATTCAAATGGCGAATGTGACCCGCCTTTGCACTACGAAAGCCCTCTTGACTGTGAACGGGCAATATCCGGGGCCTGCAATAGTTGCTCGAGAAGGGGATCGCGTGGTTGTGAATGTAACAAATAATGTTCAAAACAATGTTAGCATACATTGGTATCTCTTCTGCTCCCTTATTCACTTGATAAAAGTAGTGTTATATGCTGATGTATCACTTAGTTATAAGAGGGTGCACCTTATGAAATGCTCAGGCATGGAGTTCGGCAGCTTAGATCAGGGTGGGCGGATGGTCCTGCTTATGTCACTCAGTGCCCAATTCAAACCGGGCAAAGTTATGTGTACAAATTTATGATCAAAAGGCAGAGAGGAACACTGTGGTGGCATGCCCACATCTCGTGGTTGCGAGCAAGCTTACATGGGCCCATTATCCTTTACCCCAAAAGGAATGCTTCTTACCCATTCCCTCGCCCGCACCAGGAAGTGCCTATTGTTTTTGGTATGTTTGCTTAAGACAATAAATGTGTTGCCACTATACACTATTACTGCTAAATTTAATATGAAAATGGAAATACTTGCGAATTGCAGGCGAGTGGTGGAATGCAGACACTGAGACTGTTATCAATCAAGCAATGCAAAGTGGAGCGCAAGCTAATGTGTCAGATGCGTATACCATTAACGGACTCCCTGGGCTTATGTATAACTGCTCCGCCAACGGTGAGGGTGGGCAATTACAAACGCTAATGTTCATTTGTATAAATATTGTATATAATTGTAACAAATGCTTAATTCATGTGTAATGCAGATACATTCAAGCTCAAAGTGGTCCCTGGGAAAACATACCTGCTCCGTCTAGTTAATGCTGCGCTCAATAATGACTTGTTCTTTGGAATCGCCAACCACACATTGACTGTGGTAGAAGCTGACGCTGTGTATGTGAAGCCTTTCCAAACCAATGTTGTTCTGATCACTCCTGGTCAGACTACCAACGTCCTCTTGACAGCTATGTCTCAGCCACAGAATGCCACGTTCCTCATGTTTGCCCGCCCTTTCGCTACGGGTAGTGCAGCTTTTGATAACTCGACCAGCGCTGGAGTTTTGGAGTATGTTTCCAATGCTAATACCTCCTCTCTTCCCATGATGAAACCAACGCTTCCAGCCCCCAACGATACCTCCTTTGCTGCTAATTTCAGCCAAAAGATGAGAAGTTTGGGCAATCCGAAATTCCCCGCAGCAGCTGTTCCTCTGAAGGTGGATAGACAGTTCCTATTCACAGTGGGGTTTGGGCTAAATCCGTGTCCCCAAGGACAGACATGCCAAGGTCCTAATAACACCAAATTTGCAGCCACTATTAACAACATATCCTTCGTTCTGCCCACCACCGCCCTTCTTCAAGCACACTACTATGGTCAGTCTAACGGAGTCTATAACACCACTTTCCCTGACAACCCGCCATTTCCTTTCAACTACACGGGCACGCCTCCTAACAACACGCGGACCCTGAACGACACGAGAGTGGAAGTGCTTCCTTTCAACACCAGTGTAGAGCTTGTATTGCAGGACACCAGCATTGTGACCTTCGAGAGCCATCCTCTGCATCTGCACGGCTTCAACTTCTTCATAGTGGGTCAGGGTACGGGAAACTACAATGCCAGCACCGACCCGTCCAACTTTAATCTGGTCGATCCTCCAGAGAGAAACACGGTTGGAGTTCCCAGTGGAGGTTGGGTGGCTCTCAGATTCCTTGCCGATAATCCAGGTACTACTGCTATCCTTACGTAGGCTTAGCTTCGATTTTTCTCATTTACTTCTTGGTCACATTGCTCAACCCAATTGCATTGCAGGAGTGTGGTTCATGCATTGTCATCTCGAGCTGCATACCAGTTGGGGGTTGAAGATGGCATGGGTTGTTCAAAATGGAAACGGTGGCAGATCTCAATCCCTTCTTCCTCCGCCCAAAGATCTTCCCTCCTGTTGATGTCTTCAGCGTCACCGCGCAGCGCGTGCTTACTTTCACTGCTACCAATTTTGTGCCAGTTCAACATAGAGTCCGAAGAAGAATGAGAAAATGTGTGTCTCGACTTCTCTAGAGGGAATAAGAGGGCGTGTGCCTAGACGTGACACCTCTAGCGTGCACCTCGATGATGATGTTAAGCTTTTGAATGATACTGATCTTGGCCTAAATAATTATTTGTTTACTTGGAACTACAAGAGATGTGGAGGGGATGAAATTTATTGGAGATTAGATGGAATCTTTATTTACGCATGTTGGATAGGGGATCAATGGAATACCAGTTCAAAAGTATCGGATTGGAGAGGTTCCAAAATATTCTTGATCTCTTCAAAAGTCTCTAACTCTAAAAACTCCTAGGTTAAAGTTTCAACATTAATGGATGTGGCACTTTTCTCCTCAGATCTTGGTCTCTAATTCATGTTTCAAAGGGAAACCTTCACATAGTACGACTATGCAATCTTTTTTCAAGAAATAAAGATTTCTTAATCAAATACTCAAAAGTTGGAACATCCAATGTTTTGGGAATGTTCAAATCAAGCAAATGACAAACATAAGCTCGTTGGATTATATTACTCGCTTCATCTTAGATTAGAGACTTACTTTGGAGTTGAGACAAAAGGTGGTCAAGGCAATAAAATATCTTATCCACCACCTGCCTAAATAAACGAACTTATTTTTATAGAGGTTCAATTATGACTTTGATAATAAACTTGACGTTCAAGCTATATTGGTGATCAAGAATACATGTACATCAATGAGGTACCAAATGTAGTGCACATGAACCTTTATATACTTGACTTCCTAAACTTTAAATTGGGTTACATAAAATTTAAATGGAACTATGGTTGTTATAAAATGAGAAAAGGTCACATAAATTGAACTATGGTTATTATAAAATGAAAAGAAGTCCTATAAATTGGATACCAAACTTACTGAGAATATTTTAAGGCTAAATGTTCACACCCACTACATTCACATCCACCAATGTTTGACATTAGTGAAGATAACGTAATCTTGTATGTTTTCTTCTCAATGAAATATTTTTTTTGTGTGTATAAAGTGACATTGTAATCTAAGGAACAAACTTCCTAGCATGAATTAATGTATCTAACCAACTCAATAACAATACCTACTAAGTAATAATATATAGCATCACTGTGTTTTCTATAGAGAATATGAAGAATCTGTGGAGAATTGATTAAGCCTTGGTATAGTGATATACAAACGTGTAAAAGAAATTCACAACTATTAAAAAAACCTTCACAATTAAATTAGTTGATATTATAGAGGATGAGACAATATGGAAGTTTTGAACAAAGAACGTCATTATCGCTTGTCGTGAAAAGTGCCAATTATTATCACTCTTGACCATAAGGAATCAAAGGCTAGAGACAAACCTCAATCAACAGAAGATGATTGTGTTGATGTAGGCCCGTAAAACATGCTAATTTAGAAAGCCTTATATATTGATGAAATATTGAGCTCGTATTTTTAAATATTTCATTTTATCAAAATTTAAAAGTTAAAAAAGATGAAGTTCAATGTGGTTTTAGAACAAAGAGGAGGAGGTATAAATTTTATTCTTAGTAGCTCCAATTCAAGAGTATGTCAAAATAAACTTTCAAAAAAATAAATTTGAAGATTTAATAAATCCCACATCAAGTGTTATTAGTGTAATAACTGTGATATTTATCAAAACATCTATTAATATCAAAGGAGATGTGGATTATTTGGGTGAGAACTATTTAGATTAATAAGATAATAATGTAATAATTTTATTCATAGCAAGAGGAAACATAGCATGATCTTTTAAGCATCATAGAAAAATCTAAGGAAAATCCTTGACAGTTAAAAATAATTCAACCAACCAATTAGAACCTTGCAGCCCACTCCGTCAATCTAGGAGATAACATTTGATCCCAGGGCAAGTTCAACCACATACAATGAAATAACATGGGAAATCCTCACAAGAAGTGACATTGGAGAAATACAAGGGTAATAACGGCAATAAAAAAAGAGAAACATGTACTAACATCTCATACTAGAGGAAAGTATTAAAAAGAAATAAGAAAATTCCTAGGATACAAATGGAAGGGTGTCATGACATGGTTCCTAGCTAGTGGAACATTGTAGCCTCTCTAGACTTGGTGCCTAGGAGGACAACAGGTGGACAAAATTACCTCATTGAACCAAGGTATCACACTACCAGATCAACATGCTATGAATTGCTAGACCTTCTGAATAAGCACCCCAGACCCCACCCTATACTACAATAGGGAGCACAACCCCTTGACCCCGTCTTGGGGGTGCTGCCTCTAAACCCTTGTAGAAAGAATCCTGGGGGAAACCACATCGAATAAACCTTTGAGTCTAATTAGGCTCCACATCACAATATAAAGTGCCCCAAACCCATAGAACCACATATTATAGAATAGTAGCACTACATTGGGCAATGGCAACTAAGCATCATGTTAGTGCATCAGAAACCAGAAAAGTATCCCATACCTACAGTAAAATTTATTAAGAAAAACAAAGAGCATAAGCACTCAAACTAAACTATGACCCTTCACAATTTAAACAGATAATAAACTATTCAAGGATATCATAGGGCTGGGTACAAGAAGTTGAGTCTCACTTTTGGGCAAAAAGTGGAAGTGTTTTTACTATTTTGAAAATTTCCTATAACTTGATCTCCAAATTTGAGGCCCATTATGATTGAATCTTGGAGAACTCCACTAATAGAAAAAATAGTGCTCAGAGTGCAGTTTTCAAAAATGTATTTATTTGGAATACACACATGGTATAAATAACATTTTGGTAGGCATGTTGAAAAACCACTATTCCAAAATGTTTGATTCGCGGTCATACCACATGTGTATAACCACCCTTTTTCACAGCAAAAGAATGATTTTTTGTGATTCCTTTTTGGAAAAGCTACCTAAAACACCAAATTTTGATGAGAATATGGTTCCTTAATTGTTTTATCGAATATATATTTTTTAAATTATTAATTTTTATTCGACGATAAGGTGGATTTTGAAAACCTATAGTGTGCAACCACCATAATTTGATAAAAGATTCTCCTTTTTCTAATTTTCTTGTTTCTTTATATTGACTTGTACATTCTATGAAGTTTGACGAAATATAATTGATTTTTCAAAAAACACAAAATTAAAAATCTTATTAACATTTTAGTTAACCATACTATTTGAATTCTAGGTATGAATTTGGCTTGATAAATATTGTAAAAATACTAAACTAAATCCTATAACTATACAATTTATATTTTTAGAATCCATACAAAGACTACTATAATGAGTATTTCTTTAATCAAAAAAATTATTTTAAAAGTCCACCAAAAATTTGTCGCAAGGTAGAAATTCCATGTTCATTTACCTTAGCCAATATGTTTCTGGCACAAGCATAGGCTTGGTCCTACCAAGCCTATCCCAAGACAAAGCTAGATGCAACCCATGGCTTCTAAAATTCAAATTTTAAGAAATGGGTACAAGTTTCAAATCGATTACCCATTTCTAAAAGTGGGCAAAAATGAGATTTTAGGCGACAAACAATAATATTTTGATTTTTTAAAGAAATGGGTACGCATTTTGAAACATGTAACTATTTCAAAAATAATGGGTGTTCAATTTGAAAACAAATGTGTACCCATTTGTTAAATTTAGGATTGGGCATCCGGGCCTAAAGTGAGTACCCATGTTTTAATAAATAAAGTACTCATTTCTAGCTACAATTTTTTTTTCCTCCAAGACTTCCACGGTTTTAGTACTTCTTGCATTTACCCATAGATCTAAGCTTACTTAACAACTTGCTTAAATATTAATGAGGCCAAAACTTAGGAATCATAATGTTTAGCTAGCAAAAGACATTTATGTAGTAGTTACTTTGAATCTTTGTTAGAAGATTCCAACCCTGCTAGGAGTTTTGCTAACATTATTAGGAGTTGAAAGGAAGACAAATCAATGCATTGTCCTAATTGCTCTAGAATTGGTATCAAGATAGATGAAACCACTGTGTAAATTACCTGAAATAATTATTTAGGATAATAGATTCAATAGATTAACAAACCAAACCGTAACATTTTTTCCAATAGAGTTCCTTTGAAGTCTACACTGATCCTCAACCTCAGACACTTCTTTGATCTTGATAAATTTGAATTCAAGCTCACACAAAAGCTAAAAAAAAATTGCAGATAATAATTGATAATAATAAAAGTGTCCTTCCTTTATAAAAGTCTGAATAACTAATCGATTCATCCTAAGGGATTCTCTAATATAAAATGAATAATATAGGACCATCATAAGATATTAAAATTAGGTTTCGTATGTTAACAATGTAATTTACAGAAAATCATTTGCTTCCGAGGAATAATTTGTGCATTATCTTTCACAATTATCATAGAATGAAAAATAACTTCCACCATATTGAACATACCTTTACCAAGATATCCATAACCAAAATGCATCCCTGCTAAATATTGTTGGAATTCTTTAGAATAACTGAGAGGTGGGTGAATCAATTACCCAAGGTCCAAATTTCCAAATAAAACTTTTCAATGCTTAGCAGATTCATATCCATAAAACCATAACATGGGTGTATCCATTAGATCGTCAATACCTTAACTGAGTTGGTCATTGTCATAGGTCAAAATAAATTTTCAAAAATGTAAATATGAAATACCACAAACTCATTGACATAGTTTGACACTGGGATTTTATGTGGAAACCCAATTTGGGAAAACCACCAGTAACATGCTACTCGATTTCACTCTTCTAAAGTGATGCCGTGCTAAAGGCCAACCCTATTAAAGGTTATAATATACACTATTAAATGTGACCTGAATAAAGGATTTCAATCACCCTATTAGGACTAGGCCTTGTTAGAGGATTCTAGAATATTTCGTACTTATTATCCAAATGCTTTACATAATTCAAGAAATTAAATTAGTCTGCTTGGATTCATCAAATCTTTGATATAACACTTTATTTTGTCACTCAGTATCTACACTGTTCACTCAAAAATAATAGTCTTCTGATGCTCGAGCAAGACTAGGTTTCTCGACACCAACTACATCTTCTCAGCTTGGTCACTACTATTATTTCCATGATGCTCGACACTTACTAAATTTTACACATGCTCAACATATAATATACTAACTTTCTACAACTTGGTCACTACTATTATATCCATGATACTCAACACCTACTAAATTTTATAGATGCTCAACATATAATATAATAACTTTCTGCTTGGCCTGAACTAAAATTTGCTTGGCTTACACTATTTTCCTAGCCAAGCTCGATAGAAGCTTTTGATGAAAACACTTCTTCTTTGCTTAGCTAAAGTAACCCTTTCCTTTAGCCCTGTGTAGATCAAAAATATATTAAATCATCAATATCTTACTTAATTTTAGTGCTCCTTTTATACACTTAATAACTCAACATTTCTCTAGGTTCTCTTGTTATCTCCTCTTTTCAAATCCTCTTCATCAATGAAAGAAATGGTAGCATTCAGACCATAAAGAAATTGTCTTCACCAAAAAGTAGTAGGTTTGACATCATTGACAAAAATAATGATTTTTCCATGATAGATTCTACATTTCAAACAATCTCTTTCCAAAAATCTCACTCTTTGGTATTGATGGCAAACCAATACAAAAAAGATTTTTTATTTTCATCCACAAAGAGTATTTCATAGAAAATGGACAGATCAATGCAAGAACATAATCATGAAACATTATGGAGAAGATGCATAATAAGACACTATGAACCATAAAACCATCTGACCACATGAACTTGAAGCTGCAAGAGGAAACATAGCTTGATCTTTTAAGGACCATAGAAAAATCCTTGATGGATGAAAATAATTCAACAAACCAATTAGAACCTTGAAGCCCATTCCATCAATCTAGGAGATAACATTTAACCCCATGGCAAGTTCAACCACATACAGTGAAATAACATAGGAAACCCTGACAAGAAGCGACATTGGAAAAATGCAAGGGTAACAATGATAATACAGAAAGAGAAACATGTAAAAACATCTCATACTAGAGGACAATATTAAAAAGAAATAAGAAAATTCCTAAGATACAAATGGAAGGGTGTCATGACATGGTTCCTAGCTAGTGCAACATTGTAGCCTCTCTAGACATGGTGTCTAGGGGGACAACAGGTGGAAAATATTACCTCATTGAACCAAGGTATCACACCACTAGATCAACATGCTATGAATTGCTAAACCTTTTGAATAATCACCCCAGGCCCCACCCTGTACTGCGATAGGGAGCACAACCCCTTGGCCCCATCTTGGGGGTGCTACCCCTAAATGCTTGTAGAAATAATCTGGGGGGAAACCACATTGAATAAACCTTTGAGTCTAATTAGCCTCGACATCTCAATATAAAGGGCCCCAAACTCATAGAACCACATATTATAGAATAGTAGCACTACATTGGGCATTGACAACTAAGGATCATGTTAGTGCATCATAAGCTAGAAAAGTATCCCGTAGCTAGAGTAAAATTTAATAAAATAACAAAGAGAATAACACTTAAACCAAACTATCACCCTTCGCAGTATAAATAGATAATATACTATTAAATGATATCATAGGAGTGGGTAAAAGAAGTTGAGTCTCACTTTTCAGCAAAAAGTGGAAGCGTTTTTACTATTTTTAAAATTTCCTATAACTTAATCTCCAAATTTGAGGCACATTATGATTGAATCTTGATAAACTCTACTAACATAAAATATAGTGCTCAGAGTATAGTTTTCAAAAATGAATTTATTTTGAATACCAACATGGTATAAATTACATTTTGGTGGGCATGCTGAAAACCATCTTTTCCGAATTATGGACACATCAATGCAAGAACATAATCATGAAACATTATGGAGAAGATACATAATACGACACTATGAACCATAAAACCATCTGACCACATGAACTTGAAGCTGCAAGAGGAAACATAGCATGTTCTTTTAAGGATCATAGAAAAATCCTTGATGGATAAAAATAATTCAACAAACCAATTAGAACCTTGAAGCCCATTCCATCAATCTAGGAGATAATATTTAACCCCATGGCAACTTCAACCACATACAATGAAATAACACAGGAAACCCTCACAAGAAGTGACATTGGAAAAATACAAGGGTAACAACGATAATACAAAAAGAGAAACATGTAAAAACATCTCATACTAGAGGAAAATATTAAAAAGAAATAAGAAAATTCCTAAGATACAAATGGAAGGGTGTCAGGACATGGTTCCTAGCTAGTGCAACATTGTAGCCTCTCTAGAATTGGTGCTCAGGGGGACAACAGGTGGAAAAAATTACCTCATTGAACCAAGGTATCACACCACTAGATCAACATGCTATGAATTGCTAGACCTTTTGAATAGGCACCCCAGGCCCCACCCTGTACTGCGATAGGGAGCACAACCCCTTGACCCCATCTTGGGGGTGCTACCCCTAAACGCTTGTAGAAATAATCTGGGGGGAAACCACATCGAATAAACCTTTGAGTCTAATTAGCCTTGACATCTCAATAAAAAGGGCCCAAAACCCATAGAACCACATATTATAGAATAGTAGCACTACATTAGGCAATGACAATTGAGGATCATGTTAGAGTATCATAAACCAAAAAAGTATCCCATACCTAGAGTAAAATTTAATAAAATAACAAAGAGAATAGCACTTAAACTAAACTATGACACTTTGATATATAAATAGATAATAATTTATATTAAACGATATCAGAGGAATGGGTAAAAGAAGTTGAGTCTCACTTTTGGACAAAAAGTGGAAGTGTTTTTACTATTTTTAAAATTTCCTATAACTTAATCTCCAAATTTGAGGCACATTATGATTGAATCTTGATAAACTCCACTAACAGAAAATATAGTGCTCAGAGTATAGTTTTCAAAAATAAATTTATTTTGAATACCAACATGGTATAAATTACATTTTGGTGGGCATGTTGAAAAACAACTTTTCCGAAAAACATATTCAAGATCATACCGCATGTGTATAACCACCCTTTCTACAGCAAAAAAATGATTTTTGTGATTCTATTTGGGAAAAGGTACCTAACACACCAAATTTTGATGAGATTGTGTTTCCTTAATTTTTTTTATTATCAAATATATTTTTTTTAAATTATAAATTTGTATTCGACCATAAAGTGGATTTTGAAAACCTCTAGTGTGCAATCACCATAATTTGATAAAACATTCTCCTTTTTCTAATTTTCTTGTTTTTTTATATTGACTTGTACATTCTATGTAGTTTGAAAACATATAAAATATTTTTCAAAAAAAAAATTTAAAATCTTATTGACATTTTAGTTAACCATTCTATTTGAATTCTAGGTGTCAATTTGGCTTGATAAATATTGTAAAAATAATAAGCTAAATCCTATAACTATACAATTTATATTTTTAGAATCTAGAGAAAGACTATTATGATGAGTATTTCTTTAATCAAAAAAATTATTTGAAAAATCCACCAAAAATTTGTCGCAAGGTAGAAATTCCATGTTCATGTACCTTAGCCAATTTGTTTCTGGCACACACATAGGCTTGGTCCTACCAAGCCTATCCCAAGACAAAACTGAATGCAACCCATGGCTTGAGAAATTCAAATTTTAATAAATGGTTACAAGTTTAAAATCAATTACCCATTTCTAAAAGTGGTGAATAGTGAGATTTTAGGTGACCAAAATTAATATTTTAACTTTTTTAGAAATGGGTACCCATTTTGAAACATGAACCCATTTTGAAAACAAATGTGTACCCATTTTTTGAATTTAGGATTGGGCATCTATACCTAAAGTGAGTACCCATTTTTTAATAAACAAGTACTCATTTTTAGCTACAAAATTTTTTCCTCCAAGACTTCCACAGTTTGAGTACTTAACTTCTTGCATTTATCCATAGATCTAAGCCTACTTAACAACTTGCTTAAATATTAATGAGGCCAAAAATTAGGAATCATAATGTTTAGCCAGCAAAAGACATTTATGTAGTAGTTACCAAACATAAAAATATTTAAGTTTAGAGTATCCTTAACAACATAAAACCTCTAAAACTAGAGGTAACCAAAAATAAATAAAATCCAAATAACAATTTATAACTATCAAGGCTTCTTCATAACATTCTATTCCTTTTCTATTTGATAGAGCTCATTCTAATAATCAGTGGTATCTCCCACTTCTTGTTCCTTTTTCTTGTTTTCCTTGCTTTCTTTCCTTTCCTTTTTCATCTTGCTCTTTCTAGTGATGACACCAAGAAAATTTTTCTCGAGAATGTTGTGTTGAATTCAGTAGAGGGTCTAAGATCATATTAATGCACAATTTAATTTAATCTAGCTCCTCTAAATTGTTATTGAGATTGCCCTAATTTTTGACCTCATCCTTGGTGGAGTTAATCTAATATGGGGTGACCACTCCCAAATCCACCACAATATGTACCTCCTATTCTTCCATATATGTTTATTCCTTCTTGTCATCATAGATATCCTCCACATATTCTACATAGTCTTCATATTTAGAATCCATATCCTTACTTTTATCAAATATCCTAGTTTTGGGTTCTCATAATTTTTTTTCTTTCTTCTACAATTTTCATGTCTTTTCTATTTTCCCCCTCATATTTAATCATTTCTTCTACTGTATGCATTTAGACATTTTTTTTGCTGAGATTGATTCTTAGTTCTCCCTTAATACACTAGTGATATCTTGTTTGATAGCCTCTTTCTCAAACCCATGTTTCTCTACGTCTACTGTTTCTCTATGAATTTGGATGCATTTATGGGTAGGGCCTTGGCTAATTTTCTGAGGAAAAATCTTTCTTTTGGACAAGGTTTCATCCACAAGGGTCTCCTCAAGGGAAAGATCTTTAGGGTTTTCATTGTTAGGGCTTGAAGGTTCCACACACCTACCCTTTTGAGAAAAGTAGTTAGGTTCTACTTTGCTAACATTTTGAGTTGTGGGTTTATCCTTCAAGGGAGAACAGTTGATTTCTTTGATTTTATCAAAGGAACTGGAACCAAAATCCAATTTCCTAGAGGTCATACGTCTAACAAAGGCAGGGCATGGGAGAAAATATGATGATAAAGTACTCAAATCAACCCTTGGTGGAGTGGGAGATTATCTGCACTAGAAATACGACTTCTTAAGGAAGACAATAGAAAGAAAAATGCATTTATCTTTTCCCTATTACACAAGATATTTAGCAAAGGAAAATGGTAAGAATGGTAAGGATTGAAAATCCCTCCATAGGTAAAATATTTTAATACATGTCGATAGACAATAGAAAAGGGGGGACGAAAATTGAATCTGTTATACCCATTTTTGGACTTGATAATTTATACGTTATCCTTTTTGTTGAAGATTTTTTTCCTATAAAGTTTGTATCTCAACTAGATCTTATGTTCTAAATAGGATTGTTCTCACTTTAGGCCAATAGCTTTAGGAATTAATTATGGGGTAACCATAAATTGGATGCTACCAATCATGATTGTGCCCTAGTGCCAGGAATTCACAAATCCCAAAGATTATTTTTTATTTAAACCTCTGATGGCATAAATGTAGAAACTTAGGCCACCATTTTTTTAATAATCGCATATTTCTAGGTTCTACCGCAATTTACGATTATTAAAATTCAGCATTATTAAAACTTCTCTAAGAAATGGATGTTCTTGTGTTGAATGAAATTATATATATCTATGCTAGCTTCATTCATACATTTGGCTCTATTTAAGGAAATTATCCTTTTCATTAAAAATTTCACTTTCCTTCTCTCTTACACATATCAAATGTCTCAAAAATCTCATCATTAATGCAATACTATAAAATTATGGCCTCTTTAGAGGAAATAATAGATATCCAAACTTAGAAGTATGGTTTTCTTTTTGGATACACATTCTACATTTATAAGAAGCCATAATGTCATTCAACAAAATATTTTCAGTCCCTTTAGAATCATCTTTCCCTCATTCTTTTTAAAATTGCATCTCTTATAATTAATCGAAGGCAAATTTTTTTCCTAACGCCATATATAACTTAAATACTTTCATAATATTTCATAGAAAAAGATAAGAGATCAACCTGCCTTTTGTCATGCTTGAGGTAAAAGATCTAAATATTTTTATTAATAGAAATGATTTGAAGTTTCTTAGGGCAGTCCATAAATATAACATATCTTAATTTAGCGTAACCAAGGCACCAATTTGTTTCAAAATGTGCAGCTTGATTACCTTCCCTTAGTGTGTATCTAATCTTAACCTTCCTTAACATTGAAAGCCTTATTTGGAAGTCTTATTTGGAAGTCCTCCATAACAGTTCAATTTTTCCAAGTGTTATTCATGTCAACAAGGAGGACATTAGCAATGAGCTTAGATTCAAACTCCATTATGACTTTATTGAAGTGCCACTCTCCTAAAGGATCTTAATTTCTTGCCACAGTCATTTCCTCACCATAAATTTTAGAGTTCACTACTATGTCTCTTATAATTACTTGAATCATTTCCCCTTCTTCTTTTTTCACAAGATGTCCTATTGTTGAAAGATTTCCCCTTTTTTGAATCATTTACTTGCACTTGCGTCCTCGTTCTCATGGTGCTTTACATCTTAATCATATGCCTTTTCTATTTATTTCATCTCTCCTCTGAAATTGATGTTCTAAATGCCATTGTTCTTTTTAGACAAAACATTTCCATTGCTTATCATATTTCCTTGATTCCTGACATCTATGTTGTATCTTATTCAACATATTTTTTTCCTATGGGTAATTTGATTCAATTTCCCTACCCTTTTTAATGAATTCCTCCAAAAAAAAACTAAGGTATTTCATTGAAATTTTAGTGGAGATTATTAGTCCTTCTATGAATGTCTAGGTGACCCTTTTCTACAAAATATGAGGAATTATAATTGATAATGATAGGAACTTACGAGAAAATTCTTCCATAGTCCCTATTTTCTTTAGGTGGATCAACTCTTTGAAATACCATTTATGTAAGAATTTGGTATAGCTCTGATACCATGTAAGAATTTGCATTACAAAAAAATGACACCAAGATCAAGAAGCCAGAGAACTTAGCACAATATGGACCAGCAATGTATGATCATTGTAATGCCCCACCAAGGGATCCAAAAGAATTAACCTAAACTTTTAGTTCTAATTTAGGTGTAATTATATTTATTTAAATTAATAATTATTATTTAAGAGCTTTCCAGGTCCTTTTTCATATTTTAAACCATGTTTTACTCTTTAGTAGTGGTCATCTCTTGGGCTTTAGTTTCAGTTTTAGTAGCAATGTCAACATTTGGGGCTTTGGTATTAGGTCATATAACATCCTCAATGTGGGCTTCTTGAGACTCTTGTTCAACCTTCTCTGAATCTTCACCATCTACCTCAGCCTCATACTCCTCCACCATAGCACTATTTTCATATCTTTTAGGAGTTTCTTCAACTTCTATATCATAAGTGTCCTCATTTGTTCCTAGGTCTCCTCTTTTCTCTCTTCTTTGTAGTTCTTACCTTTTTTACTATTAATTTTCGTCGACCTCCTTTCCCCAAAGCTTGATTAAATATGGTGGCCATGAGCCTTTAGTCTTTGACATCCCCTTTAGAACCTTCATAATCCTAGTTGTCCACCTCAATAACATCTTTGGGCACTTTTTTTTTCTTAGGGGTTCCCTCAGGACTAGACTTAGTGGCATCTTTACATTTAGGTAAAGTTTCTAGCAGAAGGGATTCTTGAAGGGATTTTATTTTACTCTTGGGATTTTTCATTTTTTTCTTAGGGTTTCCTAAAAAACAAAGTTCATCTAGAGGGGAAAATTGATCATAGTAAATTTCAATTTCCTCAATGACAATAGAACTTCAGGGGTATTCTAGGGGTTCTGTATAGCACTCTTTACTAGTGAAACACCTACCAAACTCAGGATTTTGGCAGAACACATGGTGGTAAAGAGAAAAAATTAAACCCTGGGGTATAGGTAGATTATCCCTATTTTTAATATAATTATCCAGTAAAGAAAACAAAAAGAAAGGGATGTTTATCTTTTCATTATGCCTTAACATATTGAGGTGTGAAAAGTGGTAATCATGATAAATGGTATGCCACCCTTCCAGAGTAAACTAGTACATAACCCAAAGACATAAATGATAAAGGGACAAGGAAGAGAAGCACACTCATACTCATTACTCAACTTAATCCAGACCACCTCCTCAATTCCTTCAAAAAAGTTGTACTTGAATTTTCTGTAATCTTTCGTTCCTTTCCTTTCTATCTTCTCTCCTTCGCAAACTAGACTAGTCACCTCACCAATAAGCTAGGTGGTCACCACAAACTTTACTCTTTCGATGGTAACCTCTCATGTGTACCAAAATTTTTTAAACTTAGCATATGGCATAATATTATGTTATTTCATCACCTGAATGTAGCTTCTAAGCTTTTCCCTAACAAAGTACTTCCAAATTTCTTCATACTGCAGCATATCATTATAACTTCTAGGTTCAAATCATTTTGGAGGATCCCCCCATTATATACACCCTTTTAAAAGATTTGGATTCATCGATATTAAACTTGAATGTTCCTTGACTCACAATGTCTTTCTGCATTTTAAAGTCCCTCCTCTGAACTTTTAAAGAAAAAAACTACCAGGAATAAGGATAGCAAAGAGATGAAGAGAAAAATGAGAGTTGATAAAAATAATAACTTCCCAAGTGTAAATAAGAAGCAAAGTACTTCTCGTAGAAGCTACACCATATCTCAAGAAAACCTCAATTTTAAAAATAGTATCTTTTAGACTATTGAAATGACAACAATCATTAGAAAATATTACTCTATAATCCCCATTCGTTAACTAGTGGTTGTACTTACGATGTTTCACCATGATTTCCTTGGCTTTGGAAGTATTATCAATAATATGTATCATAGTCTACCTTCTTTTAATAATGTGACCATAAAGTTTTAGGATTAAAATACAATGGATATCTCCGCTATAATTGGCCTTGTATGCTTTATAGAATTTTTTATTTAATAAATAATAATTGTCAATAGCTTTATCTCTCCACTCTTTCTTAATCCTTCTCATAGTTTTCCTCTTTCATGAGAATATAAAAGAAACACAGAGGACAATCATTATTTTTTCCTCCTTAATACCGCTAATTATGGAAAAAGATTCCTCCTTTCCGTAAAATAACTTTTTAGATATACACTTTTCTTTGACCATTCATCACTATGGTTTTTTACTTCTCCGGACATTCAGAGTCTGAAACATGTTTCTAATTTTGTAAATTAAAAATGCCAATTCGCCATGAAATCCATGGCTTCATTTCATTCTCTTAAGGTAAGATTTAACTTAACTTAATTGAAGGATTGGATTTGTGTCCTGTAGTCATCAATTAGACTTTGAATTCACAATGGACATCTAGCTTTTTTAAACAAGAATATAGATTATGGGTTTTGAATCTCCTTCCAACTCTATATTTTTCGCTCCATAATCCTATAGGATTTTAACTTCATACCGCATAGTGACACCTTCTGCATAGTTATTAGAGTTAATTCTTTAGTTCGTGGCACACCCCAAGATAATAAGACCACTTATTTTTCTTATGACACCTCTTGCCCTTGCTAGGCCCATATTACCTTTGGAGTAGTCGTCAATATTTCACTTTAACCAATCTGTCTTTGGAGGCTTCCATTTTATTTGATTTCTTTTCCATATATTAATCCAGTTTAGATTAATCAGACTTTGTGTGATATTCCAATTTTGTTTTAATCTAAGGTCAGTTAACCCAGGAAAGTATAACCCTTTAGGGAAGCTGGCATTAGTGATGCTCTCCCTTATGATTCTCTTAGTAATAAAGAATAAAGGTAGGACTTCCTTTCTCCCTTCTCTAAAAATTATATTGTTTCTTTCTTTCCATATAGAGAAAGCTATAGTGGAGGAAATGAGAAGCCATCAATTATTTAGGATAGGATCGAGTTTAGAAACCTTACCCATTGGGTAATGAGGAATTCAATGGATCTCGACATCTCTATATAGATCCTAGTTTCTTGCAACACAAGAAATGAGAGGTCTTTAGTGAAGGGATGGTGGATAAAGAAATGGTTAATAGTTTCAATATCCTTCTCACATAAAACGCATATTCTAGCGAAACTAAACTCTCTTTTAATTAGGTTGTCTAAAGTCAAGATTTTTCCATAAGAAACAACTTACCAAAAGCAATTAATTTTAGGAGAAAGGATAGAGATCAATACCTCTTTCCATAAGTTAGAATTCCCCCCTTAGTTTCCATCGTTTCCTAAGAAGATTCAACTGAGAAAAGACCATTACTATTATTTCCATATCCATTTGTCATCTTGCATTATCCTAGAAAGGGAAGGGTTAGGGAGCCTTCCTAATAAAGTGTAGACTTCTTCTCTTCTAATGTGAGAAATTCTCCTTGCTTCTCTTTGTCTCAACCAAAGTGATTCCATATCAATCCATTTAGCCTTTCCATTTCTCAAAACAATGTAATTTTCTACTTTGAAACCTATTGTTATTGTTAACCAATTCTCAATGTCCTAGTTGACTAACAACTCTTGGAGATTCCAACATCATAAGCCTAGGAGTCATTCCGAAAAAGGGTGCTTCTGCCATTCCCAATAATTTTATTTCATCATCTCGTAATGATAACTTTGACTTTTATTAAGTGTTTCCATAAAGCAGATGTACCATTAGAAGGATTTTTTGAGAAGACAAGTTAGAAGCGTACATTAGCCAAACACTTAGCCCTCATAATCTTATTCCACTCTTTATAATATTATAACATCATCTAGATCAGCTTAGTAAGTAAGGCTTTGTTCATATTTTTGGAATTTTTAAGCCCTAATACTCCATACATCCTTGGTTTGCAAAGTTGATTCGAATCAACTAGGGAGGGACATTTTGGTGTTTTTATTGATGCCAAGAGTCAAGATTAGCATATTATTCGTATTCAATATCAATATTGGCTACAATAGTTATGTATCAACTTTTTCTATTATCAGTGTCTAAAAACAAGTGTAATAATCACAAACATGACCTATAATCATTAGTGTGATTAAATGATCTACATACTTCCTTATTTTATATCTTTGGATCTATTGAGAATCAGTTTTTGGTTACACATTTTGATGATGAACCGAATTGAGTATTGTTTCCATTCATGTATTGTATACAACAAAGAGGACTTCTACTTTGTAATATACACACATATGAAGGTGATATATGTGATGTATGATATATAATCTCCATAGAATTATTTTTTTAGATTATGTTAGTGACAATTTGAATTGTTGTGTTAAACACAAAAATCCTATATGTGCATTAGTGGTGGATGCCACATGGTTCACTTTTTGAATAAATATTTTTGTATTATTTTGTACTCCCACTGATAAGCCATCCAAGTAGCGAGCCTTAAGAGATTGTCCCACCTTTGCATTATTTCAAATAGCTACCTAATGCTTGAGAGATAACCCTCTCGATGTAGTTTCTCCCATCTTGGGTTTCCATGGAAAAAATAGGCTTTAATGTGTTATTTAATTTTAGCTTATATCTCTATGTGTAAAATATAAATTGTTAAAGTAGTTATTGGTCCAGACATAGGTAATTATACGAAGAAGATGGGTGAATCAACATATTCTACGTAACTTCAAATTCTTTTACCGTTCCTTCCCATACATTGGTCCATATTTAATGATACCTATAACTCAACCAGTTAAACTATAGAAAAAACACTTAAGAAAAATGTAGCATCACATACCACAAGTATTATTTCATAGAAACCTAACAAGGGTAAAAAATATACTATGTGAGATGACCCCCACAACATTTTCACTCTCTTAAAGTGTGCCTGCATAAGAGCTTATATCTATGAGAAGATTACAAGGACACTGTCAAGAGTCACCCAGTTAAGGGATTTAGTTAAGACTTGTGAGAGTCTTGCCCAATTAGGATAATCTTGGTTACAAGAATTTGGATCACAAACTAATGTGTCACCCTATTAGAGTATTCAATTACAATGAACTTGTCAAAGTTTTCCCTCAATGAGACTTATTGTTGTAGTGATTATATAGAAAATAATAGATATTTTGATCTAGAGAAAGTTATGTCTTTTTGATTTAGCTTGATATAGATTACTTGGATACACTCAAACCTATTTGTACCTTTCTCTGATCTCCCTTGGCTTTGAACATTGGACACAATTTATATGTCCTTGGCTCTGATAGCTTTAGCACGCTCCTTCCCTATGTTGATTGTAACATTGGCTCTCTTTAAACACACTTTCTTCTCACGCACTGTTATTGACTCTTTCTTTTCCACTTTCACCTTGTGATATCATATTTAGCTTTAATTTTTTGCTTCGTTCTTTTGTATTTTTCAATATAAGTTTGTTTTGAAATAAAAGTCATTTATACCATATTTAAGCACTCAGTTGTAAATCCTAGTCCGAGCATTGAAATTCAAAATCTCTAGCCTATGCCTACCTTGTACACCCTATCACTATCTTGCACCACTCTTGTGAGATGTACCTTATACGAACGTAAGTCACACATGTTCGATGACTTGCATGGTTTGCACTACTGGAAAGAATTCAAATTTGAATTATTTCGTATGTCCTCAATATGAAAAAGAAAACCATCACCGATACATGTAATATCATGTCCAATATAAATAATTCATGATGTGATAGTCACGAGTATCTTTTCTCTTCACATCCATGCTGCTTATGTGGCTCATGATTTCTCCATGATGGTTTGTCATACCAACATTTTTATTTGCTTGACAATTACCTTTTAGTCCATATTGCCAAACACACCATGTTGCTCCATAAATATATTTTTCTCTCTTTTAAATACCTTGTTTGAAGTTTTTCTCTTATTTTCAATTCTATAAATTAGTATTCATATTATTGATATAAATCTCAAGGCATTTTGTTAAAATTAAGAAAACAATGTATATCATCTTTCTAAGTGTTAGGGATGAATGTGTTATTTTTATTCTTTATTGAGCTTATAATTTCTAGCTTGGTAAGATTATACCCCTATATTTCTTGAAATCTCACAGTTACATTATTTTTGGACCTTATTGAACAATTTTAGTATTTTAGACTTCTTGCATCCTAGGTATTTTACCATGGCTTTAGTCAATCTTGCACTCTTCTTGTGGTCTTTACATTTGGCACTAGAGTTTTAATATTTTATGTAATCATGCATTTCCAATCTTTAAGACTAATCCATGAGCCATTATTAGTCTCGACTTCCTCTTTTTCATTCTTTCTCTCCTTTAGCATTTTCCTGATTTATAAATTCAATTTTCCTTAATGTATCTTAATAATGGGCTTTTAGTATTTTTCGTCACCCTACTTCTCATTTTCCTTCCTCCTTGTCAAACAAATGCTTAAATAGGATTACTCATACCATTTTAACCAAAAGGCATTAAGTATGTGTGAAAATAAATCAATAATCCTTATAAGTCATCCACCTTATTTCCTTGTTTTTTTTTTCCCTTCTAACATTAGTTGCACCAAATTAATGACCTCCAATTCATTTCTCTAGCCATAGAATTCAAAACTTCTATATTTTCCTTTACTAGAAAGGAAAGTTTGCACTATATATCCCTAGTTCCCAATTCCTCTCCTTTATCTTGTTCCCACGCTATTTAGTTGTGTCATATTTTACATCACAGTGATTATGCATTTTTTCCATTAATATAGGGTATAATTTCCCTAATCCTCACTCCTCTTTGCACAATTTTCATTAAAAGGTGTAATATTGTTTAAATAAACTTCCAAAAAATAAAGTCAACATGCACTAAGATTAGGCCCTAGTTTTGAATAGCTTAGTACAACCTAGAGTTTTATATACTTTACCAACCGATTGAGTGGAAATAACCATATTGTTCCCACAAAGGTTTAAACTCCTATTGCAGCATTGTGATTATTACCTTGTGCCTACACTAATCTAATTCACTCATGAGTTTGAGCTTTAATCTATCTAAACAGGATTGAATCCCCCTAATTTTTACCTCACTGGTTCAAATCTTTAGGTCAAAAGTATCTCATGTGTGACCAAGTGTTTTTTTGTGCTAGAGTTAGTCATCACTCTAATAAGTTCAAAAGTTAATTTTTGCAAGAAAAAAGGCTGGACTATTTATATGAGAGTATGTTTGGTTTCAAACTATTGGTAAGTAACAGTGATCTTACTTCTATTAATTATTGTGTTTCAATATTGATGGCGGAATAGAAGTTATATAGATTGGAAATTTTAAATCTATGATAATAGGAAAACTCATAAGGAATAGTTTATTTTGAATTTGATGACTAGTATAACAAGAATTATTAGAGAATTATTTTAGGGTTCGAGCTACATTATTGAGATTAGGCAAATGGATGTCCGAGAACATAATAGACAAGGAGAAGAAATGGTGGTAATAATGACACGTTGAGAAGAAAACCTCTAAAGTTTCAAAACCATGTAAACATATTAAACTTACAACAAGCAACCATTATAGCTAAAAACTTAAAAGTATTTTAATAGTAGATGTTGAAAAATGCAGAGTGCATACAAGGAGCATAGTAGAGACGAATTCAATTATATTTTTCTACGAGAAAATTTTTCTTCCGTTTTCTTCTATTTTTATTCAACGACAAGTGAATAGAAAATCAACGTAACATAAAGGCAAATACAACAAAAATTATGACCTATTTGAACACACATTTTTGAATTGTAATAGCTTGAATTTAAATAGATAATATCATGTCTTAATTTAATTGTTATATTAATTAACTATTTATTTTTTATTTTTAGATATACTATATACATGTTCAATCAATTAGCTATTTGACATTTTCACAATCCTTCATCAAATTCAAGATTAATATATCTGTATTATCAAAATTAATATTTAAAAGAAGCACAATCAAATTATTTTAAAAATAATAATATTACGATTATTAATATAGGCAAGTCATAAACTTGAGCATATTAATAAATGCAACCTAAACTCTTGTTTCAATTTGAGCTTTATAGACATGAAAAAAATGTTAATAGAAAGGGCAAGAAATTGAGTCTTAAATGAAGCGTAAAGAATAATATCCTTGCCCACAGCGAAGTCCTAGTAATGTTACCAAATAATTACGACTCTACATCTTGAAAACTGTCTCCTGACTTGATATTTAGGTGGTAATGGAAAAACTATTCTGTGAACCGTGAACGGTAGCCCACTGGTGTGGATGGTAGACTATTTCAAACAGGACAAATTTCAGCCTACATATCCAATTCGCAGGCTTCCTGGAAAACCGTAATATGTGACTTTGTAATTCAGCAATGCGGTTTAATTTGCATAGAAATGTAATTGTGAGAGCCTCATACGACTAGAGGGGAATTGCTTTGAAGACAGAGAGTAGAGGCTTGGATTAAGGTGAGAGGATTGTATTTTTGACCAGTCGTGACCAAATGGATGTGAGCCCGCTAACTTGAAAATGGACATTAAAAAATAACGAGTAGCAGTTGGTAGACCAACACAGATTTTGGTACCGAGATTTAATGACAATGGAGAAGAAGATTCATGTGTTGATCAATGTGCTTATGTTTTGCTTGGATGTCACCCTAGACCAAAGAGCCATGCCTTATCTAGAAGACCCAAAAGGCTGAAGAGTACATGCGAAGCAAAAGAAGTCAAGGAAATGGAGACAGACAGTTGCTAACGATGAATCCCTTACAGATATGAAGCATTGTGGACCGACCCAGCAGAAGCGAAAAGACCTCACAGCTTATTTAATCCTTCTACTTATATATAGACAGATAGAGAGATACTCTCACATGTCGGGTCCGAAACAATTTGCCAAGTAGTCATTCAGCGAGTTGAGGCTGAGATTGTTGTACGATTCTCGCAATGCAGGCTTCTAAATGCCGGCTCCTAGTGTTGCCACTTTTGGCATTGTGGTTCACTAGTGTTCAATTTGTATCAGCAAAACATGCCGTGTTTACACGACGCTACAAATTCAACGTGGGTTACATATGTTTCTACGGAATGAGTTGAATGCAGGATTATTGTTTAGGTTTCACTTTTAAATTTGTATCTTTGTGATCAGGTTCAAATATTCCTGACAAGGAATGTCATGATTGATTTAGTTGTTCTAAACATGTACAGATTCAAATGGCGAATGTGACCCGCCTTTGCACTACGAAAGCCCTCTTGACTGTGAACGGGCAATATCCGGGGCCTGCAATAGTTGCTCGAGAAGGGGATCGCGTGGTTGTGAATGTAACAAATAATGTTCAAAACAATGTTAGCATACATTGGTATCTCTTCTGCTCCCTTATTCACTTGATAAAAGTAGTGTTATATGCTGATGTATCACTTAGTTATAAGAGGGTGCACCTTATGAAATGCTCAGGCATGGAGTTCGGCAGCTTAGATCAGGGTGGGCGGATGGTCCTGCTTATGTCACTCAGTGCCCAATTCAAACCGGGCAAAGTTATGTGTACAAATTTATGATCAAAAGGCAGAGAGGAACACTGTGGTGGCATGCCCACATCTCGTGGTTGCGAGCAAGCTTACATGGGCCCATTATCCTTTACCCCAAAAGGAATGCTTCTTACCCATTCCCTCGCCCGCACCAGGAAGTGCCTATTGTTTTTGGTATGTTTGCTTAAGACAATAAATGTGTTGCCACTATACACTATTACTGCTAAATTTAATATGAAAATGGAAATACTTGCGAATTGCAGGCGAGTGGTGGAATGCAGACACTGAGACTGTTATCAATCAAGCAATGCAAAGTGGAGCGCAAGCTAATGTGTCAGATGCGTATACCATTAACGGACTCCCTGGGCTTATGTATAACTGCTCCGCCAACGGTGAGGGTGGGCAATTACAAACGCTAATGTTCATTTGTATAAATATTGTATATAATTGTAACAAATGCTTAATTCATGTGTAATGCAGATACATTCAAGCTCAAAGTGGTCCCTGGGAAAACATACCTGCTCCGTCTAGTTAATGCTGCGCTCAATAATGACTTGTTCTTTGGAATCGCCAACCACACATTGACTGTGGTAGAAGCTGACGCTGTGTATGTGAAGCCTTTCCAAACCAATGTTGTTCTGATCACTCCTGGTCAGACTACCAACGTCCTCTTGACAGCTATGTCTCAGCCACAGAATGCCACGTTCCTCATGTTTGCCCGCCCTTTCGCTACGGGTAGTGCAGCTTTTGATAACTCGACCAGCGCTGGAGTTTTGGAGTATGTTTCCAATGCTAATACCTCCTCTCTTCCCATGATGAAACCAACGCTTCCAGCCCCCAACGATACCTCCTTTGCTGCTAATTTCAGCCAAAAGATGAGAAGTTTGGGCAATCCGAAATTCCCCGCAGCAGCTGTTCCTCTGAAGGTGGATAGACAGTTCCTATTCACAGTGGGGTTTGGGCTAAATCCGTGTCCCCAAGGACAGACATGCCAAGGTCCTAATAACACCAAATTTGCAGCCACTATTAACAACATATCCTTCGTTCTGCCCACCACCGCCCTTCTTCAAGCACACTACTATGGTCAGTCTAACGGAGTCTATAACACCACTTTCCCTGACAACCCGCCATTTCCTTTCAACTACACGGGCACGCCTCCTAACAACACGCGGACCCTGAACGACACGAGAGTGGAAGTGCTTCCTTTCAACACCAGTGTAGAGCTTGTATTGCAGGACACCAGCATTGTGACCTTCGAGAGCCATCCTCTGCATCTGCACGGCTTCAACTTCTTCATAGTGGGTCAGGGTACGGGAAACTACAATGCCAGCACCGACCCGTCCAACTTTAATCTGGTCGATCCTCCAGAGAGAAACACGGTTGGAGTTCCCAGTGGAGGTTGGGTGGCTCTCAGATTCCTTGCCGATAATCCAGGTACTACTGCTATCCTTACGTAGGCTTAGCTTCGATTTTTCTCATTTACTTCTTGGTCACATTGCTCAACCCAATTGCATTGCAGGAGTGTGGTTCATGCATTGTCATCTCGAGCTGCATACCAGTTGGGGGTTGAAGATGGCATGGGTTGTTCAAAATGGAAACGGTGGCAGATCTCAATCCCTTCTTCCTCCGCCCAAAGATCTTCCCTCCTGTTGATGTCTTCAGCGTCACCGCGCAGCGCGTGCTTACTTTCACTGCTACCAATTTTGTGCCAGTTCAACATAGAGTCCGAAGAAGAATGAGAAAATGTGTGTCTCGACTTCTCTAGAGGGAATAAGAGGGCGTGTGCCTAGACGTGACACCTCTAGCGTGCACCTCGATGATGATGTTAAGCTTTTGAATGATACTGATCTTGGCCTAAATAATTATTTGTTTACTTGGAACTACAAGAGATGTGGAGGGGATGAAATTTATTGGAGATTAGATGGAATCTTTATTTACGCATGTTGGATAGGGGATCAATGGAATACCAGTTCAAAAGTATCGGATTGGAGAGGTTCCAAAATATTCTTGATCTCTTCAAAAGTCTCTAACTCTAAAAACTCCTAGGTTAAAGTTTCAACATTAATGGATGTGGCACTTTTCTCCTCAGATCTTGGTCTCTAATTCATGTTTCAAAGGGAAACCTTCACATAGTACGACTATGCAATCTTTTTTCAAGAAATAAAGATTTCTTAATCAAATACTCAAAAGTTGGAACATCCAATGTTTTGGGAATGTTCAAATCAAGCAAATGACAAACATAAGCTCGTTGGATTATATTACTCGCTTCATCTTAGATTAGAGACTTACTTTGGAGTTGAGACAAAAGGTGGTCAAGGCAATAAAATATCTTATCCACCACCTGCCTAAATAAACGAACTTATTTTTATAGAGGTTCAATTATGACTTTGATAATAAACTTGACGTTCAAGCTATATTGGTGATCAAGAATACATGTACATCAATGAGGTACCAAATGTAGTGCACATGAACCTTTATATACTTGACTTCCTAAACTTTAAATTGGGTTACATAAAATTTAAATGGAACTATGGTTGTTATAAAATGAGAAAAGGTCACATAAATTGAACTATGGTTATTATAAAATGAAAAGAAGTCCTATAAATTGGATACCAAACTTACTGAGAATATTTTAAGGCTAAATGTTCACACCCACTACATTCACATCCACCAATGTTTGACATTAGTGAAGATAACGTAATCTTGTATGTTTTCTTCTCAATGAAATATTTTTTTTGTGTGTATAAAGTGACATTGTAATCTAAGGAACAAACTTCCTAGCATGAATTAATGTATCTAACCAACTCAATAACAATACCTACTAAGTAATAATATATAGCATCACTGTGTTTTCTATAGAGAATATGAAGAATCTGTGGAGAATTGATTAAGCCTTGGTATAGTGATATACAAACGTGTAAAAGAAATTCACAACTATTAAAAAAACCTTCACAATTAAATTAGTTGATATTATAGAGGATGAGACAATATGGAAGTTTTGAACAAAGAACGTCATTATCGCTTGTCGTGAAAAGTGCCAATTATTATCACTCTTGACCATAAGGAATCAAAGGCTAGAGACAAACCTCAATCAACAGAAGATGATTGTGTTGATGTAGGCCCGTAAAACATGCTAATTTAGAAAGCCTTATATATTGATGAAATATTGAGCTCGTATTTTTAAATATTTCATTTTATCAAAATTTAAAAGTTAAAAAAGATGAAGTTCAATGTGGTTTTAGAACAAAGAGGAGGAGGTATAAATTTTATTCTTAGTAGCTCCAATTCAAGAGTATGTCAAAATAAACTTTCAAAAAAATAAATTTGAAGATTTAATAAATCCCACATCAAGTGTTATTAGTGTAATAACTGTGATATTTATCAAAACATCTATTAATATCAAAGGAGATGTGGATTATTTGGGTGAGAACTATTTAGATTAATAAGATAATAATGTAATAATTTTATTCATAGCAAGAGGAAACATAGCATGATCTTTTAAGCATCATAGAAAAATCTAAGGAAAATCCTTGACAGTTAAAAATAATTCAACCAACCAATTAGAACCTTGCAGCCCACTCCGTCAATCTAGGAGATAACATTTGATCCCAGGGCAAGTTCAACCACATACAATGAAATAACATGGGAAATCCTCACAAGAAGTGACATTGGAGAAATACAAGGGTAATAACGGCAATAAAAAAAGAGAAACATGTACTAACATCTCATACTAGAGGAAAGTATTAAAAAGAAATAAGAAAATTCCTAGGATACAAATGGAAGGGTGTCATGACATGGTTCCTAGCTAGTGGAACATTGTAGCCTCTCTAGACTTGGTGCCTAGGAGGACAACAGGTGGACAAAATTACCTCATTGAACCAAGGTATCACACTACCAGATCAACATGCTATGAATTGCTAGACCTTCTGAATAAGCACCCCAGACCCCACCCTATACTACAATAGGGAGCACAACCCCTTGACCCCGTCTTGGGGGTGCTGCCTCTAAACCCTTGTAGAAAGAATCCTGGGGGAAACCACATCGAATAAACCTTTGAGTCTAATTAGGCTCCACATCACAATATAAAGTGCCCCAAACCCATAGAACCACATATTATAGAATAGTAGCACTACATTGGGCAATGGCAACTAAGCATCATGTTAGTGCATCAGAAACCAGAAAAGTATCCCATACCTACAGTAAAATTTATTAAGAAAAACAAAGAGCATAAGCACTCAAACTAAACTATGACCCTTCACAATTTAAACAGATAATAAACTATTCAAGGATATCATAGGGCTGGGTACAAGAAGTTGAGTCTCACTTTTGGGCAAAAAGTGGAAGTGTTTTTACTATTTTGAAAATTTCCTATAACTTGATCTCCAAATTTGAGGCCCATTATGATTGAATCTTGGAGAACTCCACTAATAGAAAAAATAGTGCTCAGAGTGCAGTTTTCAAAAATGTATTTATTTGGAATACACACATGGTATAAATAACATTTTGGTAGGCATGTTGAAAAACCACTATTCCAAAATGTTTGATTCGCGGTCATACCACATGTGTATAACCACCCTTTTTCACAGCAAAAGAATGATTTTTTGTGATTCCTTTTTGGAAAAGCTACCTAAAACACCAAATTTTGATGAGAATATGGTTCCTTAATTGTTTTATCGAATATATATTTTTTAAATTATTAATTTTTATTCGACGATAAGGTGGATTTTGAAAACCTATAGTGTGCAACCACCATAATTTGATAAAAGATTCTCCTTTTTCTAATTTTCTTGTTTCTTTATATTGACTTGTACATTCTATGAAGTTTGACGAAATATAATTGATTTTTCAAAAAACACAAAATTAAAAATCTTATTAACATTTTAGTTAACCATACTATTTGAATTCTAGGTATGAATTTGGCTTGATAAATATTGTAAAAATACTAAACTAAATCCTATAACTATACAATTTATATTTTTAGAATCCATACAAAGACTACTATAATGAGTATTTCTTTAATCAAAAAAATTATTTTAAAAGTCCACCAAAAATTTGTCGCAAGGTAGAAATTCCATGTTCATTTACCTTAGCCAATATGTTTCTGGCACAAGCATAGGCTTGGTCCTACCAAGCCTATCCCAAGACAAAGCTAGATGCAACCCATGGCTTCTAAAATTCAAATTTTAAGAAATGGGTACAAGTTTCAAATCGATTACCCATTTCTAAAAGTGGGCAAAAATGAGATTTTAGGCGACAAACAATAATATTTTGATTTTTTAAAGAAATGGGTACGCATTTTGAAACATGTAACTATTTCAAAAATAATGGGTGTTCAATTTGAAAACAAATGTGTACCCATTTGTTAAATTTAGGATTGGGCATCCGGGCCTAAAGTGAGTACCCATGTTTTAATAAATAAAGTACTCATTTCTAGCTACAATTTTTTTTTCCTCCAAGACTTCCACGGTTTTAGTACTTCTTGCATTTACCCATAGATCTAAGCTTACTTAACAACTTTCTTAAATATTAATGAGGCCAAAACTTAGGAATCATAATGTTTAGCTAGCAAAAGACATTTATGTAGTAGTTACTTTGAATCTTTGTTAGAAGATTCCAACCCTGCTAGGAGTTTTGCTAACATTATTAGGAGTTGAAAGGAAGACAAATCAATGCATTGTCCTAATTGCTCTAGAATTGGTACCAAGATAGATGAAACCACTGTGTAAATTACCTGAAATAATTATTTAGGATAATAGATTCAATAGATTAACAAACCAAACCGTAACATTTTTTCCAATAGAGTTCCTTTGAAGTCTACACTGATCCTCAACCTCAGACACTTCTTTGATCTTGATAAATTTGAATTCAAGCTCACACAAAAGCTAAAAAATAATTGCAGATAATAATTGATAATAATAAAAGTGTCCTTCCTTTATAAAAGTCTGAATAACTAATCGATTCATCCTAAGGGATTCTCTAATATAAAATGAATAATATAGGACCATCATAAGATATTAAAATTAGGTTTCGTATGTTAACAATGTAATTTACAGAAAATCATTTGCTTCCGAGGAATAATTTGTGCATTATCTTTCACAATTATCATAGAATGAAAAATAACTTCCACCATATTGAACATACCTTTACCAAGATATCCATAACCAAAATGCATCCCTGCTAAATATTGTTGGAATTCTTTAGAATAACTGAGAGGTGGGTGAATCAATTACCCAAGGTCCAAATGTCCAAATAAAACTTTTCAATGCTTAGCAGATTCATATCCATAAAACCATAACATGGGTGTATCCATTAGATCGTCAATACCTTAACTGAGTTGGTCATTGTCATAGGTCAAAATAAATTTTCAGAAATGTAAATATGAAATACCACAAACTCATTGACATAGTTTGACACTGGGATTTTATGTGAAAACCCAATTTGGGAAAACCACCAGTAACATGCTACTCGATTTCACTCTTCTAAAGTGATGCCGTGCTAAAGTCCAACCCTATTAAAGGTTATAATATACACTATTAAATGTGACCTGAATAAAGGATTTCAATCACCCTATTAGGACTAGGCCTTGTTAGAGGATTCTAGAATATTTCGTACTTATTATCCAAATGCTTTACATAATTCAAGAAATTAAATTAGTCTGCTTGGATTCATCAAATCTTTGATATAACACTTTATTTTGTCACTCAGTATCTACACTGTTCACTCAAAAATAATAGTCTTCTGATGCTCGAGCAAGACTAGGTTTCTCGACACCAACTACATCTTCTCAGCTTGGTCACTACTATTATTTCCATGATGCTCGACACTTACTAAATTTTACACATGCTCAACATATAATATACTAACTTTCTACAACTTGGTCACTACTATTATATCCATGATACTCAACACCTACTAAATTTTATAGATGCTCAACATATAATATAATAACTTTCTGCTTGGCCTGAACTGAAATTTGCTTGGCTTACACTATTTTCCTAGCCAAGCTCGATAGAAGCTTTTGATGAAAACACTTCTTCTTTGCTTAGCTAAAGTAACCCTTTCCTTTAGCCCTGTGTAGATCAAAAATATATTAAATCATCAATATCTTACTTAATTTTAGTGCTCCTTTTATACACTTAATAACTCAACATTTCTCTAGGTTCTCTTGTTATCTCCTCTTTTCAAATCCTCTTCATCAATGAAAGAAATGGTAGCATTCAGACCATAAAGAAATTGTCTTCACCAAAAAGTAGTAGGTTTGACATCATTGACAAAAATAATGATTTTTCCATGATAGATTCTACATTTCAAACAATCTCTTTCCAAAAATCTCACTCTTTGGTATTGATGGCAAACCAATACAAAAAAGATTTTTTATTTTCATCCACAAAGAGTATTTCATAGAAAATGGACAGATCAATGCAAGAACATAATCATGAAACATTATGGAGAAGATGCATAATAAGACACTATGAACCATAAAACCATCTGACCACATGAACTTGAAGCTGCAAGAGGAAACATAGCTTGATCTTTTAAGGACCATAGAAAAATCCTTGATGGATGAAAATAATTCAACAAACCAATTAGAACCTTGAAGCCCATTCCATCAATCTAGGAGATAACATTTAACCCCATGGCAAGTTCAACCACATACAGTGAAATAACATAGGAAACCCTGACAAGAAGCGACATTGGAAAAATACAAGGGTAACAATGATAATACAGAAAGAGAAACATGTAAAAACATCTCATACTAGAGGACAATATTAAAAAGAAATAAGAAAATTCCTAAGATACAAATGGAAGGGTGTCATGACATGGTTCCTAGCTAGTGCAACATTGTAGCCTCTCTAGACATGGTGTCTAGGGGGACAACAGGTGGAAAATATTACCTTATTGAACCAAGGTATCACACCACTAGATCAACATGCTATGAATTGCTAGACCTTTTGAATAAGCACCCCAGGCCCCACCCTG
Source organism: Cupressus sempervirens (assembly GCA_028749045.1). Taxonomy (NCBI): domain Eukaryota; kingdom Viridiplantae; phylum Streptophyta; class Pinopsida; order Cupressales; family Cupressaceae; genus Cupressus; species Cupressus sempervirens. The sequence continues at coordinate 797,523,853 of CM053792.1, forward strand.
TACTGCGATAGGGAGCACAACCCCTTGGCCCCATCTTGGGGGTGCTACCCCTAAATGCTTGTAGAAATAATCTGGGGGGAAACCACATTGAATAAACCTTTGAGTCTAATTAGCCTCGACATCTCAATATAAAGGGCCCCAAACTCATAGAACCACATATTATAGAATAGTAGCACTACATTGGGCATTGACAACTAAGGATCATGTTAGTGCATCATAAGCTAGAAAAGTATCCCGTAGCTAGAGTAAAATTTAATAAAATAACAAAGAGAATAACACTTAAACCAAACTATCACCCTTCGCAGTATAAATAGATAATATACTATTAAATGATATCATAGGAGCGGGTAAAAGAAGTTGAGTCTCACTTTTCAGCAAAAAGTGGAAGCGTTTTTACTATTTTTAAAATTTCCTATAACTTAATCTCCAAATTTGAGGCACATTATGATTGAATCTTGATAAACTCTACTAACATAAAATATAGTGCTCAGAGTATAGTTTTCAAAAATGAATTTATTTTGAATACCAACATGGTATAAATTACATTTTGGTGGGCATGCTGAAAACCATCTTTTCCGAATTATGGACACATCAATGCAAGAACATAATCATGAAACATTATGGAGAAGATACATAATACGACACTATGAACCATAAAACCATATGACCACATGAACTTGAAGCTGCAAGAGGAAACATAGCATGTTCTTTTAAGGATCATAGAAAAATCCTTGATGGATAAAAATAATTCAACAAACCAATTAGAACCTTGAAGCCCATTCCATCAATCTAGGAGATAATATTTAACCCCATGGCAAGTTCAACCACATACAATGAAATAACATAGGAAACCCTCACAAGAAGTGACATTGGAAAAATACAAGGGTAACAACGATAATACAAAAAGAGAAACATGTAAAAACATCTCATACTAGAGGAAAATATTAAAAAGAAATAAGAAAATTCCTAAGATACAAATAGAAGGGTGTCAGGACATGGTTCCTAGCTAGTGCAACATTGTAGCCTCTCTAGAATTGGTGCTCAGGGGGACAACAGGTGGAAAAAATTACCTCATTGAACCAAGGTATCACACCACTAGATCAACATGCTATGAATTGCTAGACCTTTTGAATAGGCACCCCAGGCCCCACCCTGTACTGCGATAGGGAGCACAACCCCTTGACCCCATCTTGGGGGTGCTACCCCTAAACGCTTGTAGAAATAATCTGGGGGGAAACCACATCGAATAAACCTTTGAGTCTAATTAGCCTTGACATCTCAATATAAAGGGCCCAAAACCCATAGAACCACATATTATAGAATAGTAGCACTACATTAGGCAATGACAATTGAGGATCATGTTAGCGTATCATAAACCACAAAAGTATCCCATACCTAGAGTAAAATTTAATAAAATAACAAAGAGAGTAGCACTTAAACTAAACTATGACCCTTTGATATATAAATAGATAATAATTTATATTAAACGATATCAGAGGAATGGGTAAAAGAAGTTGAGTCTCACTTTTGGACAAAAAGTGGAAGTGTTTTTACTATTTTTAAAATTTCCTATAACTTAATCTCCAAATTTGAGGCACATTATGATTGAATCTTGATAAACTCCACTAACAGAAAATATAGTGCTCAGAGTATAGTTTTCAAAAATGAATTTATTTTGAATACCAACATGGTATAAATTACATTTTGGTGGGCATGTTGAAAATCAACTTTTCCAAAAAACATATTCAAGATCATACCGCATGTGTATAACCACCCTTTCTACAGCAAAAAAATGATTTTTGTGATTCTATTTGGGAAAAGGTACCTAACACACCAAATTTTGATGAGATTGTGTTTCCTTAATTTTTTTTATTATCAAATATATTTTTTTTAAATTATAAATTTGTATTCGACCATAAAGTGGATTTTGAAAACCTCTAGTGTGCAATCACCATAATTTGATAAAACATTCTCCTTTTTCTAATTTTCTTGTTTTTTTATATTGACTTGTACATTCTATGTAGTTTGACAACATATAAAATATTTTTCAAAAAAAAAATTTAAAATCTTATTGACATTTTAGTTAACCATTCTATTTGAATTCTAGGTGTCAATTTGGCTTGATAAATATTGTAAAAATAATAAGCTAAATCCTATAACTATACAATTTATATTTTTAGACTCTAGAGAAAGACTATTATGATGAGTATTTCTTTAATCAAAAAAATTATTTGAAAAATCCACCAAAAATTTGTCGCAAGGTAGAAATTCCATGTTCATGTACCTTAGCCAATTTGTTTCTGGCACACACATAGGCTTGGTCCTACCAAGCCTATCCCAAGACAAAACTGAATGCAACCCATGGCTTGAGAAATTCAAATTTTAATAAATGGTTACAAGTTTAAAATCAATTACCCATTTCTAAAAGTGGTGAATAGTGAGATTTTAGGTGACCAAAATTAATATTTTAACTTTTTTAGAAATGGGTACCCATTTTGAAACATGAACCCATTTTGAAAACAAATGTGTACCCATTTTTTGAATTTAGGATTGGGCATCTATACCTAAAGTGAGTACCCATTTTTTAATAAACAAGTACTCATTTTTAGCTACAAAATTTTTTCCTCCAAGACTTCCACAGTTTGAGTACTTAACTTCTTGCATTTATCCATAGATCTAAGCCTACTTAACAACTTGCTTAAATATTAATGAGGCCAAAAATTAGGAATCATAATGTTTAGCCAGCAAAAGACATTTATGTAGTAGTTACCAAACATAAAAATATTTAAGTTTAGAGTATCCTTAACAACATAAAACCTCTAAAACTAGAGGTAACCAAAAATAAATAAAATCCAAATAACAATTTATAACTATCAAGGCTTCTTCATAACATTCTATTCCTTTTCTATTTGATAGAGCTCATTCTAATAATCAGTGGTATCTCCCACTTCTTGTTCCTTTTCCTTGTTTTCCTTGCTTTCTTTCCTTTCCTTTTTCATCTTGCTCTTTCTAGTGATGACACCAAGAAAATTTTTCTCGAGAATGTTGTGTTGAATTCAGTAGAGGGTCTAAGATCATATTAATGCACAATTTAATTTAATCTAGCTCCTCTAAATTGTTATTGAGATTGCCCTAATTTTTGACCTCATCCTTGGTGGAGTTAATCTAATATGGGGTGACCACTCCCAAATCCACCACAATATGTACCTCCTATTCTTCCATATATGTTTATTCCTTCTTGTCATCATAGATATCCTCCACATATTCTACATAGTCTTCATATTTAGAATCCATATCCTTACTTTTATCAAATATCCTAGTTTTGGGTTCTCATAATTTTTTTTCTTTCTTCTACAATTTTCATGTCTTTTCTATTTTCCCCCTCATATTTAATCATTTCTTCTACTGTATGCATTTAGACATTTTTTTTGCTGAGATTGATTCTTAGTTCTCCCTTAATACACTAGTGATATCTTGTTTGATAGCCTCTTTCTCAAACCCATGTTTCTCTACGTCTACTGTTTCTCTATGAATTTGGATGCATTTATGGGTAGGGCCTTGGCTAATTTTCTGAGGAAAAATCTTTCTTTTGGACAAGGTTTCATCCACAAGGGGCTCCTCAAGGGAAAGATCTTTAGGGTTTTCATTGTTAGGGCTTGAAGGTTCCACACACCTACCCTTTTGAGAAAAGTAGTTAGGTTCTACTTTGCTAACATTTTGAGTTGAGGGTTTATCCTTCAAGGGAGAACAGTTGATTTCTTTGATTTTATCAAAGGAACTGGAACCAAAATCCAATTTCCTAGAGGTCATACGTCTAACAAAGGCAGGGCATGGGAGAAAATATGATGATAAAGTACTCAAATCAACCCTTGGTGGAGTGGGAGATTATCTGCACTAGAAATACGACTTCTTAAGGAAGACAATAGAAAGAAAAATGCATTTATCTTTTCCCTATTACACAAGATATTTAGCAAAGGAAAATGGTAAGAATGGTAAGGATTGAAAATCCCTCCATAGGTAAAATATTTTAATACATGTCGATAGACAATAGAAAAGGGGGGACGAAAATTGAATCTGTTATACCCATTTTTGGACTTGATAATTTATACGTTATCCTTTTTGTTGAAGATTTTTTTCCTATAAGGTTTGTATCTCAACTAGATCTTATGTTCTAAATAGGATTGTTCTCACTTTAGGCCAATAGCTTTAGGAATTAATTATGGGGTAACCATAAATTGGATGCTACCAATCATGATTGTGCCCTAGTGCCAGGAATTCACAAATCCCAAAGATTATTTTTTATTTAAACCTCTGATGGCATAAATGTAGAAACTTAGGCCACCATTTTTTTAATAATCGCATATTTCTAGGTTCTACCGCAATTTACGATTATTAAAATTCAGCATTATTAAAACTTCTCTAAGAAATGGATGTTCTTGTGTTGAATGAAATTATATATATCTATGCTAGCTTCATTCATACATTTGGCTCTATTTAAGGAAATTATCCTTTTCATTAAAAATTTCACTTTCCTTCTCTCTTACACATATCAAATGTCTCAAAAATCTCATCATTAATGCAATACTATGAAATTATGGCCTCTTTAGAGGAAATAATAGATATCCAAACTTAGAAGTATGGTTTTCTTTTTGGATACACATTCTACATTTATAAGAAGCCATAATGTCATTCAACAAAATATTTTCAGTCCCTTTAGAATCATCTTTCCCTCATTCTTTTTAAAATTGCATCTCTTATAATTAATCGAAGGCAAATTTTTTTCCTAACGCCATATATAACTTAAATACTTTCATAATATTTCATAGAAAAAGATAAGAGATCAACCCGCCTTTTGTCATGCTTGAGGTAAAAGATCTAAATATTTTTATTAATAGAAATGATTTGAAGTTTCTTAGGGCAGTCCATAAATATAACATATCTTAATTTAGGGTAACCAAGGCACCAATTTGTTTCAAAATGTGCAGCTTGATTACCTTCCCTTAGTGTGTATCTAATCTTAACCTTCCTTAACATTGAAAGCCTTATTTGGAAGTCTTATTTGGAAGTCCTCCATAAGAGTTCAATTTTTCCAAGTGTTATTCATGTCAACAAGGAGGACATTAGCAATGAGCTTAGATTCAAACTCCATTATGACTTTATTGAAGTGCCACTCTCCTAAAGGATCTTAATTTCTTGCCACAGTCATTTCCTCACCATAAATTTTAGAGTTCACTACTATGTCACTTATAATTACTTGAATCATTTCCCCTTCTTCTTTTTTCACAAGATGTCCTATTGTTGAAAGATTTCCCCTTTGTTGAATCATTTACTTGCACTTGCGTCCTCGTTCTCATGGTGCTTTACATCTTAATCATATGCCTTTTCTATTTATTTCATCTCTCCTCTGAAATTGATGTTCTAAATGCCATTGTTCTTTTTAGACAAAACATTTCCATTGCTTATCATATTTCCTTGATTCCTGACATCTATGTTGTATCTTATTCAACATATTTTTTTCCTATGGGTAATTTGATTCAATTTCCCTACCCTTTTTAATGAATTCCTCCAAAAAAAAACTAAGGTATTTCATTGAAATTTTAGTGGAGATTATTAGTCCTTCTATGAATGTCTAGGTGACCCTTTTCTACAAAATATGAGGAATTATAATTGATAATGATAGGAACTTACGAGAAAATTCTTCCATAGTCCCTATTTTCTTTAGGTGGATCAACTCTTTGAAATACCATTTATGTAAGAATTTGGTATAGCTCTGATACCATGTAAGAATTTGCATTACAAAAAAATGACACCAAGATCAAGAAGCCAGAGAACTTAGCACAATATGGACCAGCAATGTATGATCATTGTAATGCCCCACCAAGGGATCCAAAAGAATTAACCTAAACTTTTAGTTCTAATTTAGGTGTAATTATATTTATTTAAATTAATAATTATTATTTAAGAGCTTTCCAGGTCCTTTTTCATATTTTAAACCATGTTTTACTCTTTAGTAGTGGTCATCTCTTGGGCTTTAGTTTCAGTTTTAGTAGCAATATCAACATTTGGGGCTTTGGTATTAGGTCATATAACATCCTCAATGTGGGCTTCTTGAGACTCTTGTTCAACCTTCTCTGAATCTTCACCATCTACCTCAGCCTCATACTCCTCCACCATAGCACTATTTTCATATCTTTTAGGAGTTTCTTCAACTTCTATATCATAAGTGTCCTCATTTGTTCCTAGGTCTCCTCTTTTCTCTCTTCTTTGTAGTTCTTACCATTTTTACTATTAATTTTCGTCGACCTCCTTTCCCCAAAGCTTGATTAAATATGGTGGCCATGAGCCTTTAGTCTTTGACATCCCCTTTAGAACCTTCATAATCCTAGTTGTCCACCTCAATAACATCTTTGGGCACTTTTTTTTTCTTAGGGGTTCCCTCAGGACTAGACTTAGTGGCATCTTTACATTTAGGTAAAGTTTCTAGCAGAAGGGATTCTTGAAGGGATTTTATTTTACTCTTGGGATTTTTCATTTTTTTCTTAGGGTTTCCTAAAAAACAAAGTTCATCTAGAGGGGAAAATTGATCATAGTAAATTTCAATTTCCTCAATGACAATAGAACTTCAGGGGTATTCTAGGGGTTCTGTATAGCACTCTTTACTAGTGAAACACCTACCAAACTCAGGATTTTGGCAGAACACATGGTGGTAAAGAGAAAAAATTAAACCCTGGGGTATAGGTAGATTATCCCTATTTTTAATATAATTATCCAGTAAAGAAAACAAAAAGAAAGGGATGTTTATCTTTTCATTATGCCTTAACATATTGAGGTGTGAAAAGTGGTAATCATGATAAATGGTATGCCACCCTTCCAGAGTAAACTAGTACATAACCCAAAGACATAAATGATAAAGGGACAAGGAAGAGAAGCACACTCATACTCATTACTCAACTTAATCCAGACCACCTCCTCAATTCCTTCAAAAAAGTTGTACTTGAATTTTCTGTAATCTTTCGTTCCTTTCCTTTCTATCTTCTCTCCTTCGCAAACTAGACTAGTCACCTCACCAATAAGCTAGGTGGTCACCACAAACTTTACTCTTTCGATGGTAACCTCTCATGTGTACCAAAATTTTTTAAACTTAGCATATGGCATAATATTATGTTATTTCATCACCTGAATGTAGCTTCTAAGCTTTTCCCTAACAAAGTACTTCCAAATTTCTTCATACTGCAGCATATCATTATAACTTCTAGGTTCAAATCATTTTGGAGGATCCCCCCATTATATACACCCTTTTAAAAGATTTGGATTCATCGATATTAAACTTGAATGTTCCTTGACTCACAATGTCTTTCTGCATTTTAAAGTCCCTCCTCTGAACTTTTAAAGAAAAAAACTACCAGGAATAAGGATAGCAAAGAGATGAAGAGAAAAATGAGAGTTGATAAAAATAATAACTTCCCAAGTGTAAATAAGAAGCAAAGTACTTCTCGTAGAAGCTACACCATATCTCAAGAAAACCTCAATTTTAAAAATAGTATCTTTTAGACTATTGAAATGACAACAATCATTAGAAAATATTACTCTATAATCCCCATTCATTAACTAGTGGTTGTACTTACGATGTTTCACCATGATTTCCTTGGCTTTGGAAGTATTATCAATAATATGTATCATAGTCTACCTTCTTTTAATAATGTGACCATAAAGTTTTAGGATTAAAATACAATGGATATCTCCGCTATAATTGGCCTTGTATGCTTTATAGAATTTTTTATTTAATAAATAATAATTGTCAACAGCTTTATCTCTCCACTCTTTCTTAATCCTTCTCATAGTTTTCCTCTTTCATGAGAATATAAAAGAAACACAGAGGACAATCATTATTTTTTCCTCCTTAATACCGCTAATTATGGAAAAAGATTCCTCCTTTCCGTAAAATAACTTTTTAGATATACGCTTTTCTTTGATCATTCATCACTATGGTTTTTTACTTCTCCGGACATTCAGAGTCTGAAACATGTTTCTAATTTTTTAAATTAAAAATGCCAATTCACCATGAAATCCATGGCTTCATTTCATTCTCTTAAGGTAAGATTTAACTTAACTTAATTGAAGGATTGGATTTGTGTCCTGTAGTCATCAATTAGACTTTGAATTCACAATGGACATCTAGCTTTTTTAAACAAGAATATAGATTATGGGTTTTGAATCTCCTTCCAACTCTATATTTTTCGCTCCATAATCCTATAGGATTTTAACTTCATACCGCATAGTGACACCTTCTGCATAGTTATTAGAGTTAATTCTTTAGTTCGTGGCACACCCCAAGATAATAAGACCACTTATTTTTCTTATGACACCTCTTGCCCTTGCTAGGCCCATATTACCTTTGGAGTAGTCGTCAACATTTCACTTTAACCAATCTGTCTTTGGAGGCTTCCATTTTATTTGATTTCTTTTCCATATATTAATCCAGTTTAGATTAATCAGACTTTGTGTGATATTCCAATTTTGTTTTAATCTAAGGTCAGTTAACCCAGGAAAGTATAACCCTTTAGGGAAGCTGGCATTAGTGATGCTCTCCCTTATGATTCTCTTAGTAATAAAGAATAAAGGTAGGACTTCCTTTCTCCCTTCTGTAAAAATTATATTGTTTCTTTCTTTCCATATAGAGAAAGCTATAGTGGAGGAAATGAGAAGCCATCAATTATTTAGGATAGGATCGAGTTTAGAAACCTTACCCATTGGGTAATGAGGAATTCAATGGATCTCGACATCTCTATATAGATCCTAGTTTCTTGCAACACAAGAAATGAGAGGTCTTTAGTGAAGGGATGGTGGATAAAGAAATGGTTAATAGTTTCAATATCCTTCTCACATAAAACGCATATTCTAGCGAAACTAAACTCTCTTTTAATTAGGTTGCCTAAAGTCAAGATTTTTCCATAAGAAACAACTTACCAAAAGCAATTAATTTTAGGAGAAAGGATAGAGATCAATACCTCTTTCCATAAGTTAGAATTCCCCCCTTAGTTTCCATCGTTTCCTAAGAAGATTCAACTGAGAAAAGACCATTACTATTATTTCCATATCCATTTGTCATCTTGCATTATCCTAAAAAGGGAAGGGTTAGGGAGCCTTCCTAATAAAGTGTAGACTTCTTCTCTTCTAATGTGAGAAATTCTCCTTGCTTCTCTTTGTCTCAACCAAAGTGATCCCATATCAATCCATTTAGCCTTTCCATTTCTCAAAACAATGTAATTTTCTACTTTGAAACCTATTGTTATTGTTAACCAATTCTCAATGTCCTAGTTGACTAACAACTCTTGGAGATTCCAACATCATAAGCCTAGGAGTCATTCCGAAAAAGGGTGCTTCTGCCATTCCCAATAATTTTATTTCATCATCTCGTAATGATAACTTTGACTTTTATTAAGTGTTTCCATAAAGCAGATGTACCATTAGAAGGATTTTTTGAGAAGACAAGTTAGAAGGGTACATTAGCCAAACACTTAGCCCTCATAATCTTATTCCACTCTTTATAATATTATAACATCATCTAGATCAGCTTAGTAAGTAAGGCTTTGTTCATATTTTTGGAATTTTTAAGCCCTAATACTCCATACATCCTTGGTTTGCAAAGTTGATTCGAATCAACTAGGGAGGGACATTTTGGTGTTTTTATTGATGCCAAGAGTCAAGATTAGCATATTATTCGTATTCAATATCAATATTGGCTACAATAGTTATGTATCAACTTTTTCTATTATCAGTGTCTAAAAACAAGTGTAATAATCACAAACATGACCTATAATCATTTGTGTGATTAAATGATCTACATACTTCCTTATTTTATATCTTTGGATCTATTGAGAATCAGTTTTTGGTTACACATTTTGATGATGAACCGAATTGAGTATTGTTTCCATTCATGTATTGTATACAACAAAGAGGACTTCTACTTTGTAATATACACACATATGAAGGTGATATATGTGATGTATGATATATAATCTCCATAGAATTATTTTTTTAGATTATGTTAGTGACAATTTGAATTGTTGTGTTAAACACAAAAATCCTATATGTGCATTAGTGGTGGATGCCACATGGTTCACTTTTTGAATAAATGTTTTTGTATTATTTTGTACTCCCACTGATAAGCCATCCAAGTAGCGAGCCTTAAGAGATTGTCCCACCTTTGCATTATTTCAAATAGCTACCTAATGCTTGAGAGATAACCCTCTCGATGTAGTTTCTCCCATCTTGGGTTTCCATGGAAAAAATAGGCTTTAATGTGTTATTTAATTTTAGCTTATATCTCTATGTGTAAAATATAAATTGTTAAAGTAGTTATTGGTCCAGACATAGGTAACTATACGAAGAAGATGGGTGAATCAACATATTCTACGTAACTTCAAATTCTTTTACCGTTCCTTCCCATACATTGGTCCATATTTAATGATACCTATAACTCAACCAGTTAAACTATAGAAAAAACACTTAAGAAAAATGTAGCATCACATACCACAAGTATTATTTCATAGAAACCTAACAAGGGTAAAAAATATACTATGTGAGATGACCCCCACAACATTTTCACTCTCTTAAAGTGTGCCTGCATAAGAGCTTATATCTATGAGAAGATTACAAGGACACTGTCAAGAGTCACCCAGTTAAGGGATTTAGTTAAGACTTGTGAGAGTCTTGCCCAATTAGGATAATCTTGGTTACAAGAATTTGGATCACAAACTAATGTGTCACCCTATTAGAGTATTCAATTACAATGAACTTGTCAAAGTTTTCCCTCAATGAGACTTATTGTTGTAGTGATTATATAGAAAATAATAGATATTTTGATCTAGAGAAAGTTATGTCTTTTTGATTTAGCTTGATATAGATTACTTGGATACACTCAAACCTATTTGTACCTTTCTCTGATCTCCCTTGGCTTTGAACATTGGACACAATTTATATGTCCTTGGCTCTGATAGCTTTAGCACGCTCCTTCCCTATGTTGATTGTAACATTGGCTCTCTTTAAACACACTTTCTTCTCACGCACTGTTATTGACTCTTTCTTTTCCACTTTCACCTTGTGATATCATATTTAGCTTTAATTTTTTTCTTCGTTCTTTTGTATTTTTCAATATAAGTTTGTTTTGAAATAAAAGTCATTTATACCATATTTAAGCACTCAGTTGTAAATCCTAGTCCGAGCATTGAAATTCAAAATTTCTAGCCTATGCCTACCTTGTACACCCTATCACTATCTTGCACCACTCTTGTGAGATGTACCTTATACGAACGTAAGTCACACATGTTCGATGACTTGCATGGTTTGCACTACTGGAAAGAATTCAAATTTGAATTATTTCGTATGTCCTCAATATGAAAAAGAAAACCATCACCGATACATGTAATATCATGTCCAATATAAATAATTCATGATGTGATAGTCACGAGTATCTTTTCTCTTCACATCCATGCTGCTTATGTGGCTCATGATTTCTCCATGATGGTTTGTCATACCAACATTTTTATTTGCTTGACAATTACCTTTTAGTCCATATTGCCAAACACACCATGTTGCTCCATAAATATATTTTTCTCTCTTTTAAATACCTTGTTTGAATTTTTTCTCTTATTTTCAATTCTATAAATTAGTATTCATATTATTGATATAAATCTCAAGGCATTTTGTTAAAATTAAGAAAACAATGTATATCATCTTTCTAAGTGTTAGGGATGAATGTGTTATTTTTATTCTTTATTGAGCTTATAATTTCTAGCTTGGTAAGATTATACCCCTATATTTCTTGAAATCTCACAGTTACATTATTTTTGGACCTTATTGAACAATTTTAGTATTTTAGACTTCTTGCATCCTAGGTATTTTACCATGGCTTTAGTCAATCTTGCACTCTTCTTGTGGTCTTTACATTTGGCACTAGAGTTTTAATATTTTATGTAATCATGCATTTCCAATCTTTAAGACTAATCCATGAGCCATTATTAGTCTCGACTTCCTCTTTTTCATTCTTTCTCTCCTTTAGCATTTTCCTGATTTATAAATTCAATTTTCCTTAATGTATCTTAATAATGGGCTTTTAGTATTTTTCGTCACCCTACTTCTCATTTTCCTTCCTCCTTGTCAAACAAATGCTTAAATAGGATTACTCATACCATTTTAACCAAAAGGCATTAAGTATGTGTGAAAATAAATCAATAATCCTTATAAGTCATCCACCTTATTTCCTTGTTTTTTTTTTTCCCTTCTAACATTAGTTGCACCAAATTAATGACCTCCAATTCATTTCTCTAGCCATAGAATTCAAAACTTCTATATTTTCCTTTACTAGAAAGGAAAGTTTGCACTATATATCCCTAGTTCCCAATTCCTCTCCTTTATCTTGTTCCCACGCTATTTAGTTGTGTCATATTTTACATCACAGTGATTATGCATTTTTTCCATTAATATAGGGTATAATTTCCCTAATCCTCACTCCTCTTTGCACAATTTTCATTAAAAGGTGTAATATTGTTTAAATAAACTTCCAAAAAATAAAGTCAACATGCACTAAGATTAGGCCCTAGTTTTGAATAGCTTAGTACAACCTAGAGTTTTATATACTTTACCAACCGATTGAGTGGAAATAACCATATTGTTCCCACAAAGGTTTAAACTCCTATTGCAGCATTGTGATTATTACCTTGTGCCTACACTAATCTAATTCACTCATGAGTTTGAGCTTTAATCTATCTAAACAGGATTGAATCCCCCTAATTTTTACCTCACTGGTTCAAATCTTTAGGTCAAAAGTATCTCATGTGTGACCAAGTGTTTTTTTGTGCTAGAGTTAGTCATCACTCTAATAAGTTCAAAAGTTAATTTTTGCAAGAAAAAAGGCTGGACTATTTATATGAGAGTATGTTTGGTTTCAAACTATTGGTAAGTAACAGTGATCTTACTTCTATTAATTATTGTGTTTCAATATTGATGGCGGAATAGAAGTTATATAGATTGGAAATTTTAAATCTATGATAATAGGAAAACTCATAAGGAATAGTTTATTTTGAATTTGATGACTAGTATAACAAGAATTATTAGAGAATTATTTTAGGGTTCGAGCTACATTATTGAGATTAGGCAAATGGATGTCCGAGAACATAATAGACAAGGAGAAGAAATGGTGGTAATAATGACACGTTGAGAAGAAAACCTCTAAAGTTTCAAAACCATGTAAACATATTAAACTTACAACAAGCAACCATTATAGCTAAAAACTTAAAAGTATTTTAATAGTAGATGTTGAAAAATGCAGAGTGCATACAAGGAGCATAGTAGAGACGAATTCAATTATATTTTTCTACGAGAAAATTTTTCTTCCGTTTTCTTCTATTTTTATTCAACGACAAGTGAATAGAAAATCAACGTAACATAAAGGCAAATACAACAAAAATTATGACCTATTTGAACACACATTTTTGAATTGTAATAGCTTGAATTTAAATAGATAATATCATGTCTTAATTTAATTGTTATATTAATTAACTATTTATTTTTTATTTTTAGATATACTATATACATGTTCAATCAATTAGCTATTTGACATTTTCACAATCCTTCATCAAATTCAAGATTAATATATCTGTATTATCAAAATTAATATTTAAAAGAAGCACAATCAAATTATTTTAAAAATAATAATATTACGATTATTAATATAGGCAAGTCATAAACTTGAGCATATTAATAAATGCAACCTAAACTCGTGTTTCAATTTGAGCTTTATAGACATGAAAAAAATGTTAATAGAAAGGGCAAGAAATTGAGTCTTAAATGAAGCGTAAAGAATAATATCCTTGCCCACAGCGAAGTCCTAGTAATGTTACCAAATAATTACGACTCTACATCTTGAAAACTGTCTCCTGACTTGATATTTAGGTGGTAATGGAAAAACTATTCTGTGAACCGTGAACGGTAGCCCACTGGTGTGGATGGTAGACTATTTCAAACAGGACAAATTTCAGCCTACATATCCAATTCGCAGGCTTCCTGGAAAACCGTAATATGTGACTTTGTAATTCAGCAATGCGGTTTAATTTGCATAGAAATGTAATTGTGAGAGCCTCATACGACTAGAGGGGAATTGCTTTGAAGACAGAGAGTAGAGGCTTGGATTAAGGTGAGAGGATTGTATTTTTGACCAGTCGTGACCAAATGGATGTGAGCCCGCTAACTTGAAAATGGACATTAAAAAATAACGAGTAGCAGTTGGTAGACCAACACAGATTTTGGTACCGAGATTTAATGACAATGGACAAGAAGATTCATGTGTTGATCAATGTGCTTATGTTTTGCTTGGATGTCACCCTAGACCAAAGAGCCATGCCTTATCTAGAAGACCCAAAAGGCTGAAGAGTACATGCGAAGCAAAAGAAGTCAAGGAAATGGAGACAGACAGTTGCTAACGATGAATCCCTTACAGATATGAAGCATTGTGGACCGACCCAGCAGAAGCGAAAAGACCTCACAGCTTATTTAATCCTTCTACCTATATATAGACAGATAGAGAGATACTCTCACATGTCGGGTCCGAAACAATTTGCCAAGTAGTCATTCAGCGAGTTGAGGCTGAGATTGTTGTACGATTCTCGCAATGCAGGCTTCTAAATGCCGGCTCCTAGTGTTGCCACTTTTGGCATTGTGGTTCACTAGTATTCAATTTGTATCAGCAAAACATGCCGTGTTTACACGACGCTACAAATTCAACGTGGGTTACATATGTTTCTACGGAATGAGTTGAATGCAGGATTATTGTTTAGGTTTCACTTTTAAATTTGTATCTTTGTGATCAGGTTCAAATATTCCTGACAAGGAATGTCATGATTGATTTAGTTGTTCTAAACATGTACAGATTCAAATGGCGAATGTGACCCGCCTTTGCACTACGAAAGCCCTCTTGACTGTGAACGGGCAATATCCGGGGCCTGCAATAGTTGCTCGAGAAGGGGATCGCGTGGTTGTGAATGTAACAAATAATGTTCAAAACAATGTTAGCATACTTTGGTATCTCTTCTGCTCCCTTATTCACTTGATAAAAGTAGTGTTATATGCTGATGTATCACTTAGTTATAAGAGGGTGCACCTTATGAAATGCTCAGGCATGGAGTTCGGCAGCTTAGATCAGGGTGGGCGGATGGTCCTGCTTATGTCACTCAGTGCCCAATTCAAACCGGGCAAAGTTATGTGTACAAATTTATGATCAAAAGGCAGAGAGGAACACTGTGGTGGCATGCCCACATCTCGTGGTTGCGAGCAAGCTTACATGGGCCCATTATCCTTTACCCCAAAAGGAATGCTTCTTACCCATTCCCTCGCCCGCACCAGGAAGTGCCTATTGTTTTTGGTATGTTTGCTTAAGACAATAAATGTGTTGCCACTATACACTATTACTGCTAAATTTAATATGAAAATGGAAATACTTGCGAATTGCAGGCGAGTGGTGGAATGCAGACACTGAGACTGTTATCAATCAAGCAATGCAAAGTGGAGCGCAAGCTAATGTGTCAGATGCGTATACCATTAACGGACTCCCTGGGCTTATGTATAACTGCTCCGCCAACGGTGAGGGTGGGCAATTACAAACGCTAATGTTCATTTGTATAAATATTGTATATAATTGTAACAAATGCTTAATTCATGTGTAATGCAGATACATTCAAGCTCAAAGTGGTCCCTGGGAAAACATACCTGCTCCGTCTAGTTAATGCTGCGCTCAATAATGACTTGTTCTTTGGAATCGCCAACCACACATTGACTGTGGTAGAAGCTGACGCTGTGTATGTGAAGCCTTTCCAAACCAATGTTGTTCTGATCACTCCTGGTCAGACTACCAACGTCCTCTTGACAGCTATGTCTCAGCCACAGAATGCCACGTTCCTCATGTTTGCCCGCCCTTTCGCTACGGGTAGTGCAGCTTTTGATAACTCGACCAGCGCTGGAGTTTTGGAGTATGTTTCCAATGCTAATACCTCCTCTCTTCCCATGATGAAACCAACGCTTCCAGCCCCCAACGATACCTCCTTTGCTGCTAATTTCAGCCAAAAGATGAGAAGTTTGGGCAATCCGAAATTCCCCGCAGCAGCTGTTCCTCTGAAGGTGGATAGACAGTTCCTATTCACAGTGGGGTTTGGGCTAAATCCGTGTCCCCAAGGACAGACATGCCAAGGTCCTAATAACACCAAATTTGCAGCCACTATTAACAACATATCCTTCGTTCTGCCCACCACCGCCCTTCTTCAAGCACACTACTATGGTCAGTCTAACGGAGTCTATAACACCACTTTCCCTGACAACCCGCCATTTCCTTTCAACTACACGGGCACGCCTCCTAACAACACGCGGACCCTGAACGACACGAGAGTGGAAGTGCTTCCTTTCAAAACCAGTGTAGAGCTTGTATTGCAGGACACCAGCATTGTGACCTTCGAGAGCCATCCTCTGCATCTGCACGGCTTCAACTTCTTCATAGTGGGTCAGGGTACGGGAAACTACAATGCCAGCACCGACCCGTCCAACTTTAATCTGGTCGATCCTCCAGAGAGAAACACGGTTGGAGTTCCCAGTGGAGGTTGGGTGGCTCTCAGATTCCTTGCCGATAATCCAGGTACTACTGCTATCCTTACGTAGGCTTAGCTTCGATTTTTCTCATTTACTTCTTGGTCACATTGCTCAACCCAATTGCATTGCAGGAGTGTGGTTCATGCATTGTCATCTCGAGCTGCATACCAGTTGGGGGTTGAAGATGGCATGGGTTGTTCAAAATGGAAACGGTGGCAGATCTCAATCCCTTCTTCCTCCGCCCAAAGATCTTCCCTCCTGTTGATGTCTTCAGCGTCACCGCGCAGCGCGTGCTTACTTTCACTGCTACCAATTTTGTGCCAGTTCAACATAGAGTCCGAAGAAGAATGAGAAAATGTGTGTCTCGACTTCTCTAGAGGGAATAAGAGGGCGTGTGCCTAGACGTGACACCTCTAGCGTGCACCTCGATGATGATGTTAAGCTTTTGAATGATACTGATCTTGGCCTAAATAATTATTTGTTTACTTGGAACTACAAGAGATGTGGAGGGGATGAAATTTATTGGAGATTAGATGGAATCTTTATTTACGCATGTTGGATAGGGGATCAATGGAATACCAGTTCAAAAGTATCGGATTGGAGAGGTTCCAAAATATTCTTGATCTCTTCAAAAGTCTCTAACTCTAAAAACTCCTAGGTTAAAGTTTCAACATTAATGGATGTGGCACTTTTCTCCTCAGATCTTGGTCTCTAATTCATGTTTCAAAGGGAAACCTTCACATAGTACGACTATGCAATCTTTTTTCAAGAAATAAAGATTTCTTAATCAAATACTCAAAAGTTGGAACATCCAATGTTTTGGGAATGTTCAAATCAAGCAAATGACAAACATAAGCTCGTTGGATTATATTACTCGCTTCATCTTAGATTAGAGACTTACTTTGGAGTTGAGACAAAAGGTGGTCAAGGCAATAAAATATCTTATCGACCACCTGCCTAAATAAACGAACTTATTTTTATAGAGGTTCAATTATCACTTTGATAATAAACTTGACGTTCAAGCTATATTGGTGATCAAGAATACATGTACATCAATGAGGTACCAAATGTAGTGCACATGAACCTTTATATACTTGACTTCCTAAACTTTAAATTGGGTTACATAAAATTTAAATGGAACTATGGTTGTTATAAAATGAGAAAAGGTCACATAAATTGAACTATGGTTATTATAAAATGAAAAGAAGTCCTATAAATTGGATACCAAACTTACTGAGAATATTTTAAGGCTAAATGTTCACACCCACTACATTCACATCCACCAATGTTTGACATTAGTGAAGATAACGTAATCTTGCATGTTTTCTTCTCAATGAAATATTTTTTTTGTGTGTATAAAGTGACATTGTAATCTAAGGAACAAACTTCCTAGCATGAATTAATGTATCTAACCAACTCAATAACAATACCTACTAAGTAATAATATATAGCATCACTGTGTTTTCTATAGAGAATATGAAGAATCTGTGGAGAATTCATTAAGCCTTGGTATAGTGATATATAAACGTGTAAAAGAAATTCACAACTATTAAAAAAACCTTCACAATTAAATTAGTTGATATTATAGAGGATGAGACAATATGGAAGTTTTGAACAAAGAACGTCATTATCGCTTGTCGTGAAAAGTGCCAATTATTATCACTCTTGACCATAAGGAATCAAAGGCTAGAGACAAACCTCAATCAACAGAAGATGATTGTGTTGATGTAGGCCCGTAAAACATGCTAATTTAGAAAGCCTTATATATTGATGAAATATTGAGCTCGTATTTTTAAATATTTCATTTTATCAAAATTTAAAAGTTAAAAAAGATGAAGTTCAATGTGGTTTTAGAACAAAGAGGAGGAGGTATAAATTTTATTCTTAGTAGCTCCAATTCAAGAGTATGTCAAAATAAACTTTCAAAAAAATAAATTTGAAGATTTAATAAATCCCACATCAAGTGTTATTAGTGTAATAACTGTGATATTTATCAAAACATCTATTAATATCAAAGGAGATGTGGATTATTTGGGTGAGAACTATTTAGATTAATAAGATAATAATGTAATAATTTTATTCATAGCAAGAGGAAACATAGCATGATCTTTTAAGCATCATAGAAAAATCTAAGGAAAATCCTTGACAGTTAAAAATAATTCAACCAACCAATTAGAACCTTGCAGCCCACTCCGTCAATCTAGGAGATAACATTTGATCCCAGGGCAAGTTCAACCACATACAATGAAATAACATGGGAAATCCTCACAAGAAGTGACATTGGAGAAATACAAGGGTAATAACGGCAATACAAAAAGAGAAACATGTACTAACATCTCATACTAGAGGAAAGTATTAAAAAGAAATAAGAAAATTCCTAGGATACAAATGGAAGGGTGTCATGACATGGTTCCTAGCTAGTGGAACATTGTAGCCTCTCTAGACTTGGTGCCTAGGAGGACAACAGGTGGACAAAATTACCTCATTGAACCAAGGTATCACACTACCAGATCAACATGCTATGAATTGCTAGACCTTCTGAATAAGCACCCCAGACCCCACCCTATACTACAATAGGGAGCACAACCCCTTGACCCCGTCTTGGGGGTGCTGCCTCTAAACCCTTGTAGAAAGAATCCTGGGGGAAACCACATCGAATAAACCTTTGAGTCTAATTAGGCTCCACATCACAATATAAAGTGCCCCAAACCCATAGAACCACATATTATAGAATAGTAGCACTACATTGGGCAATGGCAACTAAGCATCATGTTAGTGCATCAGAAACCAAAAAAGTATCCCATACCTACAGTAAAATTTATTAAGAAAAACAAAGAGCATAAGAACTCAAACTAAACTATGACCCTTCACAATTTAAACAGATAATAAACTATTCAAGGATATCATAGGGCTGGGTACAAGAAGTTGAGTCTCACTTTTGGGCAAAAAGTGGAAGTGTTTTTACTATTTTGAAAATTTCCTATAACTTGATCTCCAAATTTGAGGCCCATTATGATTGAATCTTGGAGAACTCCACTAATAGAAAAAATAGTGCTCAGAGTGCAATTTTCAAAAATGTATTTATTTGGAATACACACATGGTATAAATAACATTTTGGTAGGCATGTTGAAAAACCACTATTCCAAAATGTTTGATTCGCGGTCATACCACATGTGTATAACCACCCTTTTTCACAGCAAAAGAATGATTTTTTGTGATTCCTTTTTGGAAAAGCTACCTAAAACACCAAATTTTGATGAGAATATGGTTCCTTAATTGTTTTATCGAATATATATTTTTTAAATTATTAATTTTTATTCGACGATAAGGTGGATTTTGAAAACCTATAGTGTGCAACCACCATAATTTGATAAAAGATTCTCCTTTTTCTAATTTTCTTGTTTCTTTATATTGACTTGTACATTCTATGAAGTTTGACGAAATATAATTGATTTTTCAAAAAACACAAAATTAAAAATCTTATTAACATTTTAGTTAACCATACTATTTGAATTCTAGGTATCAATTTGGCTTGATAAATATTGTAAAAATACTAAACTAAATCCTATAACTATACAATTTATATTTTTAGAATCCATACAAAGACTACTATAATGAGTATTTCTTTAATCAAAAAAATTATTTTAAAAGTCCACCAAAAATTTGTCGCAAGGTAGAAATTCCATGTTCATTTACCTTAGCCAATATGTTTCTGGCACAAGCATAGGCTTGGTCCTACCAAGCCTATCCCAAGACAAAGCTAGATGCAACCCATGGCTTCTAAAATTCAAATTTTAAGAAATGGGTACAAGTTTCAAATCGATTACCCATTTCTAAAAGTGGGCAAAAATGAGATTTTAGGCGACAAACAATAATATTTTGATTTTTTAAAGAAATGGGTACGCATTTTGAAACATGTAACTATTTCAAAAATAATGGGTGTTCAATTTGAAAACAAATGTGTACCCATTTGTTAAATTTAGGATTGGGCATCCGGGCCTAAAGTGAGTACCCATGTTTTAATAAAAAAGTACTCATTTCTAGCTACAATTTTTTTTTCCTCCAAGACTTCCACGGTTTTAGTACTTCTTGCATTTACCCATAGATCTAAGCTTACTTAACAACTTGCTTAAATATTAATGAGGCCAAAACTTAGGAATCATAATGTTTAGCTAGCAAAAGACATTTATGTAGTAGTTACTTTGAATCTTTGTTAGAAGATTCCAACCCTGCTAGGAGTTTTGCTAACATTATTAGGAGTTGAAAGGAAGACAAATCAATGCATTGTCCTAATTGCTCTAGAATTGGTACCAAGATAGATGAAACCACTGTGTAAATTACCTGAAATAATTATTTAGGATAATAGATTCAATAGATTAACAAACCAAACCGTAACATTTTTTCCAATAGAGTTCCTTTGAAGTCTACACTGATCCTCAACCTCAGACACTTCTTTGATCTTGATAAATTTGAATTCAAGCTCACACAAAAGCTAAAAAAAAATTGCAGATAATAATTGATAATAATAAAAGTGTCCTTCCTTTATAAAAGTCTGAATAACTAATCGATTCATCCTAAGGGATTCTCTAATATAAAATGAATAATATAGGACCATCATAAGATATTAAAATTAGGTTTCGTATGTTAACAATGTAATTTACAGAAAATCATTTGCTTCCGAGGAATAATTTGTGCATTATCTTTCACAATTATCATAGAATGAAAAATAACTTCCACCATATTGAACATACCTTTACCAAGATATCCATAACCAAAATGCATCCCTGCTAAATATTGTTGGAATTCTTTAGAATAACTGAGAGGTGGGTGAATCAATTACCCAAGGTCCAAATGTCCAAATAAAACTTTTCAATGCTTAGCAGATTCATATCCATAAAACCATAACATGGGTGTATCCATTAGATCGTCAATACCTTAACCGAGTTGGTCATTGTCATAGGTCAAAATAAATTTTCAGAAATGTAAATATGAAATACCACAAACTCATTGACATAGTTTGACACTGGGATTTTATGTGGAAACCCAATTTGGGAAAACCACCAGTAACATGCTACTCGATTTCACTCTTCTAAAGTGATGCCATGCTAAAGGCCAACCCTATTAAAGGTTATAATATACACTATTAAATGTGACCTGAATAAAGGATTTCAATCACCCTATTAGGACTAGGCCTTGTTAGAGGATTCTAGAATATTTCGTACTTATTATCCAAATGCTTTACATAATTCAAGAAATTAAATTAGTCTGCTTGGATTCATCAAATCTTTGATATAACACTTTATTTTGTCACTCAGTATCTACACTGTTCACTCAAAAATAATAGTCTTCTGATGGTCGAGAAAGACTAGGTTTCTCGACACCAACTACATCTTCTCAGCTTGGTCACTACTATTATTTCCATGATGCTCGACACTTACTAAATTTTACAGATGCTCAACATATAATATACTAACTTTCTACAACTTGGTCACTACTATTATATCCATGATACTCAACACCTACTAAATTTTATAGATGCTCAACATATAATATAATAACTTTATGCTTGGCCTGAACTGAAATTTGCTTGGCTTACACTATTTTCCTAGCCAAGCTCGATAGAAGCTTTTGATGAAAACACTTCTTCTTTGCTTAGCTAAAGTAACCCTTTCCTTTAGCCCTGTGTAGATCAAAAATATATTAAATCATCAATATCTTACTTAATTTTAGTGCTCCTTTTATACACTTAATAACTCAACATTTCTCTAGGTTCTCTTGTTATCTCCTCTTTTCAAATCCTCTTCATCAATGAAAGAAATGGTAGCATTCAGACCATAAAGAAATTGTCTTCACCAAAAAGTAGTAGGTTTGACATCATTGACAAAAATAATGATTTTTCCATGATAGATTCTACATTTCAAACAATCTCTTTCCAAAAATCTCACTCTTTGGTATTGATGGCAAACCAATACAAAAAAGATTTTTTATTTTCATCCACAAAGAGTATTTCATAGAAAATGGACAGATCAATGCAAGAACATAATCATGAAACATTATGGAGAAGATGCATAATAAGACACTATGAACCATAAAACCATCTGACCACATGAACTTGAAGCTGCAAGAGGAAACATAGCTTGATCTTTTAAGGACCATAGAAAAATCCTTGATGGATGAAAATAATTCAACAAACCAATTAGAACCTTGAAGCCCATTCCATCAATCTAGGAGATAACATTTAACCCCATGGCAAGTTCAACCACATACAGTGAAATAACATAGGAAACCCTGACAAGAAGCGACATTGGAAAAATACAAGGGTAACAATGATAATACAGAAAGAGAAACATGTAAAAACATCTCATACTAGAGGACAATATTAAAAAGAAATAAGAAAATTCCTAAGATACAAATGGAAGGGTGTCATGACATGGTTCCTAGCTAGTGCAACATTGTAGCCTCTCTAGACATGGTGTCTAGGGGGACAACAGGTGGAAAATATTACCTCATTGAACCAAGGTATCACACCACTAGATCAACATGCTATGAATTGCTAGACCTTTTGAATAAGCACCCCAAGCCCCACCCTGTACTGCGATAGGGAGCACAACCCCTTGGCCCCATCTTGGGGGTGCTACCCCTAAATGCTTGTAGAAATAATCTGGGGGGAAACCACATTGAATAAACCTTTGAGTCTAATTAGCCTCGACATCTCAATATAAAGGGCCCCAAACTCATAGAACCACATATTATAGAATAGTAGCACTACATTGGGCATTGACAACTAAGGATCATGTTAATGCATCATAAGCTAGAAAAGTATCCCATAGCTAGAGTAAAATTTAATAAAATAACAAAGAGAATAACACTTAAACCAAACTATCACCCTTCGCAGTATAAATACATAATAAACTATTAAATGATATCATAGGAGCGGGTAAAAGAAGTTGAGTCTCACTTTTCAGCAAAAAGTGGAAGCGTTTTTACTATTTTTAAAATTTCCTATAACTTAATCTCCAAATTTGAGGCACATTATGATTGAATCTTGATAAACTCTACTAACATAAAATATAGTGCTCAGAGTATAGTTTTCAAAAATGAATTTATATTGAATACCAACATGGTATAAATTACATTTTGGTGGGCATGCTGAAAAACATCTTTTCCGAATTATGGACACATCAATGCAAGAACATAATCATGAAACATTATGGAGAAGATACATAATACGACACTATGAACCATAAAACCATCTGACCACATGAACTTGAAGCTGCAAGAGGAAACATAGCATGTTCTTTTAAGGATCATAGAAAAATCCTTGATGGATAAAAATAATTCAACAAACCAATTAGAACCTTGAAGCCCATTCCATCAATCTAGGAGATAATATTTAACCCCATGGCAAGTTCAACCACATACAATGAAATAACATAGGAAACCCTCACAAGAAGTGACATTGGAAAAATACAAGGGTAACAACGATAATACAAAAAGAGAAACATGTAAAAACATCTCATACTAGAGGAAAATATTAAAAAGAAATAAGAAAATTCCTAAGATACAAATGGAAGGGTGTCAGGACATGGTTCCTAGCTAGTGCAACATTGTAGCCTCTCTAGAATTGGTGCTCAGGGGGACAACAGGTGGAAAAAATTACCTCATTGAACCAAGGTATCACACCACTAGATCAACATGCTATGAATTGCTAGACCTTTTGAATAGGCACCCCAGGCCCCACCCTGTACTGCGATAGGGAGCACAACCCCTTGACCCCATCTTGGGGGTGCTACCCCTAAACGCTTGTAGAAATAATCTGGGGGGAAACCACATCGAATAAACCTTTGAGTCTAATTAGCCTTGACATCTCAATATAAAGGGCCCAAAACCCATAGAACCACATATTATAGAATAGTAGCACTACATTAGGCAATGACAATTGAGGATCATGTTAGCGTATCATAAACCACAAAAGTATCCCATACCTAGAGTAAAATTTAATAAAATAACAAAGAGAATAGCACTTAAACTAAACTATGACCCTTTGATATATAAATAGATAATAATTTATATTAAACGATATCAGAGGAATGGGTAAAAGAAGTTGAGTCTCACTTTTGGACAAAAAGTGGAAGTGTTTTTACTATTTTTAAAATTTCCTATAGCTTAATCTCCAAATTTGAGGCACATTATGATTGAATCTTGATAAACTCCACTAACAGAAAATATAGTGCTCAGAGTATAGTTTTCAAAAATGAATTTATTTTGAATACCAACATGGTATAAATTACATTTTGGTGGGCATGTTGAAAAACAACTTTTCCAAAAAACATATTCAAGATCATACCGCATGTGTATAACCACCCTTTCTACAGCAAAAAAATGATTTTTGTGATTCTATTTGGGAAAAGGTACCTAACACACCAAATTTTGATGAGATTGTGTTTCCTTAATTTTTTTTATTATCAAATATATTTTTTTAAAATTATAAATTTGTATTCGACCATAAAGTGGATTTTAAAAACCTATAGTGTGCAATCACCATAATGTGATAAAACATTCTCCTTTTTCTAATTTTCTTGTTTTTTTATATTGACTTGTACATTCTATGTAGTTTGACAACATATAAAATATTTTTCAAAAAAAAAAATTTAAAATCTTATTGACATTTTAGTTAACCATTCTATTTGAATTCTAGGTGTCAATTTGGCTTGATAAATATTGTAAAAATAATAAGCTTAATCCTATAACTATACAATTTATATTTTTAGACTCTAGAGAAAGACTATTATGATGAGTATTTCTTTAATCAAAAAAATTATTTGAAAAATCCACCAAAAATTTGTCGCAAGGTAGAAATTCCATGTTCATGTACCTTAGCCAATTTGTTTCTGGCACACACATAGGCTTGGTCCTACCAAGCCTATCCCAAGACAAAACTGAATGCAACCCATGGCTTGAGAAATTCAAATTTTAATAAATGGTTACAAGTTTAAAATCAATTACCCATTTCTAAAAGTGGTGAATAGTGATATTTTAGGTGACCAAAATTAATATTTTAACTTTTTTAGAAATGGGTACCCATTTTGAAACATGAACCCATTTTGAAAACAAATGTGTACCCATTTTTTGAATTTAGGATTGGGCATCTATACCTAAAGTGAGTACCCATTTTTTAATAAACAAGTACTCATTTTTAGCTACAAAATTTTTTCCTCCAAGACTTCCACAGTTTGAGTACTTAACTTCTTGCATTTATCCATAGATCTAAGCCTACTTAACAACTTGCTTAAATATTAATGAGGCCAAAAATTAGGAATCATAATGTTTAGCCAGCAAAAGACATTTATGTAGTAGTTACCAAACATAAAAATATTTAAGTTTAGAGTATCCTTAACAACATAAAACCTCTAAAACTAGAGGTAACCAAAAATAAATAAAATCCAAATAACAATTTATAACTATCAAGGCTTCTTCATAACATTCTATTCCTTTTCTATTTGATAGAGCTCATTCTAATAATCAGTGGTATCTCCCACTTCTTGTTCCTTTTCCTTGTTTTCCTTGCTTTCTTTCCTTTCCTTTTTCATCTTGCTCTTTCTAGTGATGACACCAAGAAATTTTTTCTCGAGAATGTTGTGTTGAATTCAGTAGAGGGTCTAAGATCATATTAATGCACAATTTAATTTAATCTAGCTCCTCTAAATTGTTATTGAGATTGCCCTAATTTTTGACCTCATCCTTGGTGGAGTTAATCTAATATGGGGTGACCACTCCCAAATCCACCACAATATGTACCTCCTGTTCTTCCATATATGTTTATTCCTTCTTGTCATCATAGATATCCTCCACATATTCGACATAGTCTTCATATTTAGAATCCATATCCTTACTTTTATCAAATATCCTAGTTTTGGGTTCTCATAATTTTTTTTCTTTCTTCTACAATTTTCATGTCTTTTCTATTTTCCCCCTCATATTTAATCATTTCTTCTACTGTATGCATTTAGACATTTTTTTTGCTGAGATTGATTCTTAGTTCTCCCTTAATAAACTAGTGATATCTTGTTTGATAGCCTCTTTCTCAAACCCATGTTTCTCTACGTCTACTGTTTCTCTATGAATTTGGATGCATTTATGGGTAGGGCCTTGGCTAATTTTCTGAGGAAAAATCTTTCTTTTGGACAAGGTTTCATCCACAAGGGGCTCCTCAAGGGAAAGATCTTTAGGGTTTTCATTGTTAGGGCTTGAAGGTTCCACACACCTACCCTTTTGAGAAAAGTAGTTAGGTTCTACTTTGCTAACATTTTGAGTTGTGGGTTTATCCTTCAAGGGAGAACAGTTGATTTCTTTGATTTTATCAAAGGAACTGGAACCAAAATCCAATTTCCTAGAGGTCATACGTCTAACAAAGGCAGGGCATGGGAGAAAATATGATGATAAAGTACTCAAATCAACCCTTGGTGGAGTGGGAGATTATCTGCACTAGAAATACGACTTCTTAAGGAAGACAATAGAAAGAAAAATGCATTTATCTTTTCCCTATTACACAAGATATTTAGCAAAGGAAAATGGTAAGAATGGTAAGGATTGAAAATCCCTCCATAGGTAAAATATTTTAATACATGTCGATAGACAATAGAAAAGGGGGGACGCAAATTGAATCTGTTATACCCATTTTTGAACTTGATAATTTATACGTTATCCTTTTTGTTGAAGATTTTTTTCCTATAAAGTTTGTATCTCAACTAGATCTTATGTTCTAAATAGGATTGTTCTCACTTTAGGCCAATAGCTTTAGGAATTAATTATGGGGTAACCATAAATTGGATGCTACCAATCATGATTGTGCCCTAGTGCCAGGAATTCACAAATCCCAAAGATTATTTTTTATTTAAACCTCTGATGGCATAAATGTAGAAACTTAGGCCACCATTTTTTTAATAATCGCATATTTCTAGGTTCTACCGCAATTTACGATTATTAAAATTCAGCATTATTAAAACTTCTCTAAGAAATGGATGTTCTTGTGTTGAATGAAATTATATATATCTATGCTAGCTTCATTCATACATTTGGCTCTATTTAAGGAAATTATCCTTTTCATTAAAAATTTCACTTTCCTTCTCTCTTACACATATCAAATGTCTCAAAAATCTCATCATTAATGCAATACTATAAAATTATGGCCTCTTTAGAGGAAATAATAGATATCCAAACTTAGAAGTATGGTTTTCTTTTTGGATACACATTCTACATTTATAAGAAGCCATAATGTCATTCAACAAAATATTTTCAGTCCCTTTAGAATCATCTTTCCCTCATTCTTTTTAAAATTGCATCTCTTATAATTAATCGAAGGCAAATTTTTTTCCTAACGCCATATATAACTTAAATACTTTCATAATATTTCATAGAAAAAGATAAGAGATCAACCCGCCTTTTGTCATGCTTGAGGTAAAAGATCTAAATATTTTTATTAATAGAAATGATTTGAAGTTTCTTAGGGCAGTCCATAAATATAACATATCTTAATTTAGGGTAACCAAGGCACCAATTTGTTTCAAAATGTGCAGCTTGATTACCTTCCCTTAGTGTGTATCTAATCTTAACCTTCCTTAACATTGAAAGCCTTATTTGGAAGTCTTATTTGGAAGTCCTCCATAAGAGTTCAATTTTTCCAAGTGTTATTCATGTCAACAAGGAGGACATTAGCAATGAGCTTAGATTCAAACTCCATTATGACTTTATTGAAGTGCCACTCTCCTAAAGGATCTTAATTTCTTGCCACAGTCATTTCCTCACCATAAATTTTAGAGTTCACTACTATGTCTCTTATAATTACTTGAATCATTTCCCCTTCTTCTTTTTTCACAAAATGTCCTATTGTTGAAAGATTTCCCCTTTGTTGAATCATTTACTTGCACTTGCGTCCTCGTTCTCATGGTGCTTTACATCTTAATCATATGCCTTTTCTATTTATTTCATCTCTCCTCTGAAATTGATGTTCTAAATGCCATTGTTCTTTTTAGACAAAACATTTCCATTGCTTATCATATTTCCTTGATTCCTCACATCTATGTTGTATCTTATTCAACATATTTTTTTCCTATGGGTAATTTGATTCAATTTCCCTACCCTTTTTAATGAATTCCTCCAAAAAAAAACTAAGGTATTTCATTGAAATTTTAGTGGAGATTATTAGTCCTTCTATGAATGTCTAGGTGACCCTTTTCTACAAAATATGAGGAATTATAATTGATAATGATAGGAACTTACGAGAAAATTCTTCCATAGTCCCTATTTTCTTTAGGTGGATCAACTCTTTGAAATACCATTTATGTAAGAATTTGGTATAGCTCTGATACCATGTAAGAATTTGCATTACAAAAAAATGACACCAAGATCAAGAAGCCAGAGAACTTAGCACAATATGGACCAGCAATGTATGATCATTGTAATGGCCCACCAAGGGATCCAAAAGAATTAACCTAAACTTTTAGTTCTAATTTAGGTGTAATTATATTTATTTAAATTAATAATTATTATTTAAGAGCTTTCCAGGTCCTTTTTCATATTTTAAACCATGTTTTAATCTTTAGTAGTGGTCATCTCTTGGGCTTTAGTTTCTGTTTTAGTAGCAATATCAACATTTGGGGCTTTGGTATTAGGTCATATAACATCCTCAATGTGCGCTTCTTGAGACTCTTGTTCAACCTTCTCTGAATCTTCACCATCTACCTCAGCCTCATACTCCTCCACCATAGCACTATTTTCATATCTTTTAGGAGTTTCTTCAACTTCTATATCATAAGTGTCCTCATTTGTTCCTAGGTCTCCTCTTTTCTCTCTTCTTTGTAGTTCTTACCTTTTTTACTATTAATTTTCGTCGACCTCCTTTCCCCAAAGCTTGATTAAATATGGTGGCCGTGAGCCTTTAGTCTTTGACATCCCCTTTAGAACCTTCATAATCCTAGTTGTCCACCTCAATAACATCTTTGGGCACTTTTTTTTTCTTAGGGGTTCCCTCAGGACTAGACTTAGTGGCATCTTTACATTTAGGTAAAGTTTCTAGCAGAAGGGATTCTTGAAGGGATTTTATTTTACTCTTTGGATTTTTCATTTTTTTCTTAGGGTTTCCTAAAAAACAAAGTTCATCTAGAGGGGAAAATTGATCATAGTAAATTTCAATTTCCTCAATGACAATAGAACTTCAGGGGTATTCTAGGGGTTCTGTATAGCACTCTTTACTAGTGAAACACCTACCAAACTCAGGATTTTGGCAGAACACATGGTGGTAAAGAGAAAAAATTAAACCCTGGGGTATAGGTAGATTATCCCTATTTTTAATATAATTATCCAGTAAAGAAAACAAAAAGAAAGGGATGTTTATCTTTTCATTATGCCTTAACATATTGAGGTGTGAAAAGTGGTAATCATGATAAATGGTATGCCACCCTTCTAGAGTAAACTAGTACATAACCCAAAGACATAAATGATAAAGGGACAAGGAAGAGAAGCAAACTCATACTCATTACTCAACTTAATCCAGACCACCTCCTCAATTCCTTCAAAAAAGTTGTACTTGAATTTTCTGTAATCTTTCGTTCCTTTCCTTTCTATCTTCTCTCCTTCGCAAACTAGACTAGTCACCTCACCAATAAGCTAGGTGGTCACCACAAACTTTACTCTTTCGATGGTAACCTCTCATGTGTACCAAAATTTTTTAAACTTAGCATATGGCATAATATTATGTTATTTCATCACCTGAATGTAGCTTCTAAGCTTTTCCCTAACAAAGTACTTCCAAATTTCTTCATACTGCAGCATATCATTATAACTTCTAGGTTCAAATCATTTTGGAGGATCCCCCCATTATATACACCCTTTTAAAAGATTTGGATTCATCGATATTAAACTTGAATGTTCCTTGACTCACAATGTCTTTCTGCATTTTAAAGTCCCTCCTCTGAACTTTTAAAGAAAAAAACTACCAGGAATAAGGATAGCAAAGAGATGAAGAGAAAAATGAGAGTTGATAAAAATAATAACTTCCCAAGTGTAAATAAGAAGCAAAGTACTTCTCGTAGAAGCTACACCATATCTCAAGAAAACCTCAATTTTAAAAATAGTATCTTTTAGAATATTGAAATGACAACAATCATTAGAAAATATTACTCTATAATCCCCATTCGTTAACTAGTGGTTGTACTTACGATGTTTCACCATGATTTCCTTGGCTTTGGAAGTATTATCAATAATATGTATCATAGTCTACCTTCTTTTAATAATGTGACCATAAAGTTTTAGGATTAAAATACAATGGATATCTCCGCTATAATTGGCCTTGTATGCTTTATAGAATTTTTTATTTAATAAATAATAATTGTCAACAGCTTTATCCCTCCACTCTTTCTTAATCCTTCTCATAGTTTTCCTCTTTCATGAGAATATAAAAGAAACACAGAGGACAATCATTATTTTTTCCTCCTTAATACCGCTAATTATGGAAAAAGATTCCTCCTTTCCGTAAAATAACTTTTTAGATATACACTTTTCTTTGATCATTCATCACTATGGTTTTTTACTTCTCCGGACATTCAGAGTCTGAAACATGTTTCTAATTTTGTAAATTAAAAATGCCAATTCACCATGAAATCCATGGCTTCATTTCATTCTCTTAAGGTAAGATTTAACTTAACTTAATTGAAGGATTGGATTTGTGTCTTGTAGTCATCAATTAGACTTTGAATTCACAATGGACATCTAGCTTTTTTAAACAAGAATATAGATTATGGGTTTTGAATCTCCTTCCAACTCTATATTTTTCGCTCCATAATCCTATAGGATTTTAACTTCATACCGCATAGTGACACCTTCTGCATAGTTATTAGAGTTAATTCTTTAGTTCGTGGCACACCCCAAGATAATAAGACCACTTATTTTTCTTATGACACCTCTTGCCCTTGCTAGGCCCATATTACCTTTGGAGTAGTCGTCAACATTTCACTTTAACCAATCTGTCTTTGGAGGCTTCCATTTTATTTGATTTCTTTTCCATATATTAATCCAGTTTAGATTAATCAGACTTTGTGTGATATTCCAATTTTGTTTTAATCTAAGGTCAGTTAACCCAGGAAAGTATAACCCTTTAGGGAAGCTGGCATTAGTGATGCTCTCCCTTATGATTCTCTTAGTAATAAAGAATAAAGGTAGGACTTCCTTTCTCCCTTCTGTAAAAATTATATTATTTCTTTCTTTCCATATAGAGAAAGCTATAGTGGAGGAAATGAGAAGCCATCAATTATTTAGGATAGGATCGAGTTTAGAAACCTTACCCATTGGGTAATGAGGAATTCAATGGATCTCGACATCTCTATATAGATCCTAGTTTCTTGCAACACAAGAAATGAGAGGTCTTTAGTGAAGGGATGGTGGATAAAGAAATGGTTAATAGTTTCAATATCCTTCTCACATAAAACGCATATTCTAGCGAAACTAAACTCTCTTTTAATTAGGTTGTCTAAAGTCAAGATTTTTCCATAAGAAACAACTTACCAAAAGCAATTAATTTTAGGAGAAAGGATAGAGATCAATACCTCTTTCCATAAGTTAGAATTCCCCCCTTAGTTTCCATCGTTTCCTAAGAAGATTCAACTGAGAAAAGACCATTACTATTATTTCCATATCCATTTGTCATCTTGCATTATCCTAAAAAGGGAAGGGTTAGGGAGCCTTCCTAATAAAGTGTAGACTTCTTCTCTTCTAATGTGAGAAATTATCCTTGCTTCTCTTTGTCTCAACCAAAGTGATTCCATATCAATCCATTTAGCCTTTCCATTTCTCAAAACAATGTAATTTTCTACTTTGAAACCTATTGTTATTGTTAACCAATTCTCAATGTCCTAGTTGACTAACAACTCTTGGAGATTCCAACATCATAAGCCTAGGAGTCATTCCGAAAAACGGTGCTTCTTCCATTCCCAATAATTTTATTTCATCATCTCGTAATGATAACTTTGACTTTTATTAAGTGTTTCCATAAAGCAGATGTACCATTAGAAGGATTTTTTGAGAAGACAAGTTAGAAGGGTACATTAGCCAAACACTTAGCCCTCATAATCTTATTCCACTCTTTATAATATTATAACATCATCTAGATCAGCTTAGTAAGTAAGGCTTTGTTCATATTTTTGGAATTTTTAAGCCCTAATACTCCATACATCCTTGGTTTGCAAAGTTGATTCGAATCAACTAAGGAGGGACATTTTGGTGTTTTTATTGATGCCAAGAGTCAAGATTAGCATATTATTCGTATTCAATATCAATATTGGCTACAATAGTTATGTATCAACTTTTTCTATTATCAGTGTCTAAAAACAAGTGTAATAATCACAAACATGACCTATAATCATTTGTGTGATTAAATGATCTACATACTTCCTTATTTTATATCTTTGGATCTATTGAGAATCAGTTTTTGGTTACACATTTTGATGATGAACCGAATTGAGTATTGTTTCCATTCATGTATTGTATACAACAAAGAGGACTTCTACTTTGTAATATACACACATATGAAGGTGATATATGTGATGTATGATATATAATCTCCATAGAATTATTTTTTTAGATTATGTTAGTGACAATTTGAATTGTTGTGTTAAACACAAAAATCCTATATGTGCATTAGTGGTGGATGCCACATGGTTCACTTTTTGAATAAATATTTTTGTATTATTTTGTACTCCAATTGATAAGCCATCCAAGTAGCGAGCCTTAAGATATTGTCCCACCTTTGCATTATTTCAAATAGCTACCTAATGCTTGAGAGATAACCCTCTCGATGTAGTTTCTCCCATCTTGGGTTTCCATGGAAAAAATAGGCTTTAATGTGTTATTTAATTTTAGCTTATATCTCTATGTGTAAAATATAAATTGTTAAAGTAGTTATTGGTCCAGACATAGGTAATTATACGAAGAAGATGGGTGAATCAACATATTCTACGTAACTTCAAATTCTTTTACCGTTCTTTCCCATACATTGGTCCATATTTAATGATACCTATAACTCAACCAGTTAAACTATAGAAAAAACACTTAAGAAAAATGTAGCATCACATACCACAAGTATTATTTCATAGAAACCTAACAAGGGTAAAAAATATACTATGTGAGATGACCCCCACAACATTTTCACTCTCTTAAAGTGTGCCTGCATAAGAGCTTATATCTATGAGAAGATTACAAGGACACTGTCAAGAGTCACCCAGTTAAGGGATTTAGTTAAGACTTGTGAGAGTCTTGCCCAATTAGGATAATCTTGGTTACAAGAATTTGGATCACAAACTAATGTGTCACCCTATTAGAGTATTCAATTACAATGAACTTGTCAAAGTTTTCCCTCAATGAGACTTATTGTTGTAGTGATTATATAGAAAATAATAGATATTTTGATCTAGAGAAAGTTATGTCTTTTTGATTTAGCTTGATATAGATTACTTGGATACACTCAAACCTATTTGTACCTTTCTCTAATCTCCCTTGGCTTTGAACATTGGACACAATTTATATGTCCTTGGCTCTGATAGCTTTAGCATGCTCCTTCCCTATGTTGATTGTAACATTGGCTCTCTTTAAACACACTTTCTTCTCACGCACTGTTATTGACTCTTTCTTTTCCACTTTCACCTTGAGATATCATATTTAGCTTTAATTTTTTGCTTCGTTCTTTTGTATTTTTCAATATAAGTTTGTTTTGAAATAAAAGTCATTTATACCATATTTAAGCACTCAGTTGTAAATCCTAGTTCGAGCATTGAAATTCAAAATTTCTAGCCTATGCCTACCTTGTACACCCTATCACTATCTTGCACCACTCTTGTGAGATGTACCTTATACGAACGTAAGTCACACATGTTCGATGACTTGCATGGTTTGCACTACTGGAAAGAATTCAAATTTGAATTATTTCGTATGTCCTCAATATGAAAAAGAAAACCATCATCGATACATGTAATATCATGTCCAATATAAATAATTCATGATGTGATAGTCACGAGTATCTTTTCTCTTCACATCCATGCTGCTTATGTGGCTCATGATTTCTCCATGATGGTTTGTCATACCAACATTTTTATTTGCTTGACAATTACCTTTTAGTCCATATTGCCAAACACACCATGTTGCTCCATAAATATATTTTTCTCTCTTTTAAATACCTTGTTTGAATTTTTTCTCTTATTTTCAATTCTATAAATTAGTATTCATATTATTGATATAAATCTCAAGGCATTTTGTTAAAATTAAGAAAACAATGTATATCATCTTTCTAAGTGTTAGGGATGAATGTGTTATTTTTATTCTTTATTGAGCTTATAATTTCTAGCTTGGTAAGATTATACCCCTATATTTCTTGAAATCTCACAGTTACATTATTTTTGGACCTTATTGAACAATTTTAGTATTTTAGACTTCTTGCATCCTAGGTATTTTACCATGGCTTTAGTCAATCTTGCACTCTTCTTGTGGTCTTTACATTTGGCACTAGAGTTTTAATATTTTATGTAATCATGCATTTCCAATCTTTAAGACTAATCCATGAGCCATTATTAGTCTCGACTTCCTCTTTTTCATTCTTTCTCTCCTTTAGCATTTTCCTGATTTATAAATTCAATTTTCCTTAATGTATCTTAATAATGGGCTTTTAGTATTTTTCGTCACCCTACTTCTCATTTTCCTTCCTCCTTGTCAAACAAATGCTTAAATAGGATTACTCATACCATTTTAACCAAAAGGCATTAAGTATGTGTGAAAATAAATCAATAATCCTTATAAGTCATCCACCTTATTTCCTTGTTTTTTTTTTTCCCTTCTAACATTAGTTGCACCAAATTAATGACCTCCAATTCATTTCTCTAGCCATAGAATTTAAAACTTCTATATTTTCCTTTACTAGAAATGAAAGTTTGCACTATATATCCCTAGTTCCCAATTCCTCTCCTTTATCTTGTTCCCACGCTATTTAGTTGTGTCATATTTTACATCACAGTGATTATGCATTTTTTCCATTAATATAGGGTATAATTTCCCTAATCCTCACTCCTCTTTGCACAATTTTCATTAAAAGGTGTAATATTGTTTAAATAAACTTCCAAAAAATAAAGTCAACATGCACTAAGATTAGGCCCTAGTTTTGAATAGCTTAGTACAACCTAGAGTTTTATATACTTTACCAACCGATTGAGTGGAAATAACCATATTGTTCCCACAAAGGTTTAAACTCCTATTGCAGCATTGTGATTATTACCTTGTGCCTACACTAATCTAATTCACTCATGAGTTTGAGCTTTAATCTATCTAAACAGGATTGAATCCCCCTAATTTTTACCTCACTGGTTCAAATCTTTAGGTCAAAAGTATCTCATGTGTGACCAAGTGTTTTTTTGTGCTAGAGTTAGTCATCACTCTAATAAGTTCAAAAGTTAATTTTTGCAAGAAAAAAGGCTGGACTATTTATATGAGAGTATGTTTGGTTTCAAACTATTGGTAAGTAACAGTGATCTTACTTCTATTAATTATTGTGTTTCAATATTGATGGCGGAATAGAAGTTATATAGATTGGAAATTTTAAATCTATGATAATAGGAAAACTCATAAGGAATAGTTTATTTTGAATTTGATGACTAGTATAACAAGAATTATTAGAGAATTATTTTAGGGTTCGAGCTACATTATTGAGATTAGGCAAATGGATGTCCGAGAACATAATAGACAAGGAGAAGAAATGGTGGTAATAATGACACGTTGAGAAGAAAACCTCTAAAGTTTCAAAACCATGTAAACATATTAAACTTACAACAAGCAACCATTATAGCTAAAAACTTAAAAGTATTTTAATAGTAGATGTTGAAAAATGCAGAGTGCATACAAGGAGCATAGTAGAGACGAATTCAATTATATTTTTCTACGAGAAAATTTTTCTTCCGTTTTCTTCTATTTTTATTCAACGACAAGTGAATAGAAAATCAACGTAACATAAAGGCAAATACAACAAAAATTATGACCTATTTGAACACACATTTTTGAATTGTAATAGCTTGAATTTAAATAGATAATATCATGTCTTAATTTAATTGTTATATTAATTAACTATTTATTTTTTATTTTTAGATATACTATATACATGTTCAATCAATTAGCTATTTGACATTTTCACAATCCTTCATCAAATTCAAGATTAATATATTTGTATTATCAAAATTAATATTTAAAAGAAGCACAATCAAATTATTTTAAAAATAATAATATTACGATTATTAATATAGGCAAGTCATAAACTTGAGCATATTAATAAATGCAACCTAAACTCGTGTTTCAATTTGAGCTTTATAGACATGAAAAAAATGTTAATAGAAAGGGCAAGAAATTCAGTCTTAAATGAAGCGTAAAGAATAATATCCTTGCCCACAGCGAAGTCCTAGTAATGTTACCAAATAATTACGACTCTACATCTTGAAAACTGTCTCCTGACTTGATATTTAGGTGGTAATGGAAAAACTATTCTGTGAACCGTGAACGGTAGCCCACTGGTGTGGATGGTAGACTATTTCAAACAGGACAAATTTCAGCCTACATATCCAATTCGCAGGCTTCCTGGAAAACCGTAATATGTGACTTTGTAATTCAGCAATGCGGTTTAATTTGCATAGAAATGTAATTGTGAGAGCCTCATACGACTAGAGGGGAATTGCTTTGAAGACAGAGAGTAGAGGCTTGGATTAAGGTGAGAGGATTGTATTTTTGACCAGTCGTGACCAAATGGATGTGAGCCCGCTAACTTGAAAATGGACATTAAAAAAGAACGAGTAGCAGTTGGTAGACCAACACAGATTTTGGTACCGAGATTTAATGACAATGGAGAAGAAGATTCATGTGTTGATCAATGTGCTTATGTTTTGCTTGGATGTCACCCTAGACCAAAGAGCCATGCCTTATCTAGAAGACCCAAAAGGCTGAAGAGTACATGCGAAGCAAAAGAAGTCAAGGAAATGAAGACAGACAGTTGCTAACGATGAATCCCTTACAGATATGAAGCATTGTGGACCGACCCAGCAGAAGCGAAAAGACCTCACAGCTTATTTAATCCTTCTACCTATATATAGAGAGATAGAGAGATACTCTCACATGTCGGGTCCGAAACAATTTGCCAAGTAGTCATTCAGCGAGTTGAGGCTGAGATTGTTGTACGATTCTCGCAATGCAGGCTTCTAAATGCCGGCTCCTAGTGTTGCCACTTTTGGCATTGTGGTTCACTAGTGTTCAATTTGTATCAGCAAAACATGCCGTGATTACACGACGCTACAAATTCAACGTGGGTTACATATGTTTCTACGGAATGAGTTGAATGCAGGATTATTGTTTAGGTTTCACTTTTAAAGTTGTATCTTTCTGATCAGGTTCAAATATTCCTGACAAGGAATGTCATGATTGATTTAGTTGTTCTAAACATGTACAGATTCAAATGGCGAATGTGACCCGCCTTTGCACTACGAAAGCCCTCTTGACTGTGAACGGGCAATATCCGGGGCCTGCAATAGTTGCTCGAGAAGGGGATCGCGTGGTTGTGAATGTAACAAATAATGTTCAAAACAATGTTAGCATACATTGGTATCTCTTCTGCTCCCTTATTCACTTGATAAAAGTAGTGTTATATGCTGATGTATTACTTAGTTATAAGAGGGTGCACCTTATGAAATGCTCAGGCATGGAGTTCGGCAGCTTAGATCAGGGTGGGCGGATGGTCCTGCTTATGTCACTCAGTGCCCAATTCAAACCGGGCAAAGTTATGTGTACAAATTTATGATCAAAAGGCAGAGAGGAACACTGTGGTGGCATGCCCACATCTCGTGGTTGCGAGCAAGCTTACATGGGCCCATTATCCTTTACCCCAAAAGGAATGCTTCTTACCCATTCCCTCGCCCGCACCAGGAAGTGCCTATTGTTTTTGGTATGTTTGCTTAAGACAATAAATGTGTTGCCACTATACACTATTACTGCTAAATTTAATATGAAAATGGAAATACTTGCGAATTGCAGGCGAGTGGTGGAATGCAGACACTGAGACTGTTATCAATCAAGCAATGCAAAGTGGAGCGCAAGCTAATGTGTCAGATGCGTATACCATTAACGGACTCCCTGGGCTTATGTATAACTGCTCCGCCAACGGTGAGGGTGGGCAATTACAAACGCTAATGTTCATTTGTATAAATATTGTATATAATTGTAACAAATGCTTAATTCATGTGTAATGCAGATACATTCAAGCTCAAAGTGGTCCCTGGGAAAACATACCTGCTCCGTCTAGTTAATGCTGCGCTCAATAATGACTTGTTCTTTGGAATCGCCAACCACACATTGACTGTGGTAGAAGCTGACGCTGTGTATGTGAAGCCTTTCCAAACCAATGTTGTTCTGATCACTCCTGGTCAGACTACCAACGTCCTCTTGACAGCTATGTCTCAGCCACAGAATGCCACGTTCCTCATGTTTGCCCGCCCTTTCGCTACGGGTAGTGCAGCTTTTGATAACTCGACCAGCGCTGGAGTTTTGGAGTATGTTTCCAATGCTAATACCTCCTCTCTTCCCATGATGAAACCAACGCTTCCAGCCCCCAACGATACCTCCTTTGCTGCTAATTTCAGCCAAAAGATGAGAAGTTTGGGCAATCCGAAATTCCCCGCAGCAGCTGTTCCTCTGAAGGTGGATAGACAGTTCCTATTCACAGTGGGGTTTGGGCTAAATCCCTGTCCCCAAGGACAGACATGCCAAGGTCCTAATAACACCAAATTTGCAGCCACTATTAACAACATATCCTTCGTTCTGCCCACCACCGCCCTTCTTCAAGCACACTACTATGGTCAGTCTAACGGAGTCTATAACACCACTTTCCCTGACAACCCGCCATTTCCTTTCAACTACACGGGCACGCCTCCTAACAACACGCGGACCCTGAACGACACGAGAGTGGAAGTGCTTCCTTTCAACACCAGTGTAGAGCTTGTATTGCAGGACACCAGCATTGTGACCTTCGAGAGCCATCCTCTGCATCTGCACGGCTTCAACTTCTTCATAGTGGGTCAGGGTACGGGAAACTACAATGCCAGCACCGACCCGTCCAACTTTAATCTGGTCGATCCTCCAGAGAGAAACACGGTTGGAGTTCCCAGTGGAGGTTGGGTGGCTCTCAGATTCCTTGCCGATAATCCAGGTACTACTGCTATCCTTACGTAGGCTTAGCTTCGATTTTTCTCATTTACTTCTTGGTCACATTGCTCAACCCAATTGCATTGCAGGAGTGTGGTTCATGCATTGTCATCTCGAGCTGCATACCAGTTGGGGGTTGAAGATGGCATGGGTTGTTCAAAATGGAAACGGTGGCAGATCTCAATCCCTTCTTCCTCCGCCCAAAGATCTTCCCTCCTGTTGATGTCTTCAGCGTCACCGCGCAGCGCGTGCTTACTTTCACTGCTACCAATTTTGTGCCAGTTCAA
Organism: Cupressus sempervirens; assembly: GCA_028749045.1. Classification (NCBI taxonomy): domain Eukaryota; kingdom Viridiplantae; phylum Streptophyta; class Pinopsida; order Cupressales; family Cupressaceae; genus Cupressus; species Cupressus sempervirens. The sequence continues at coordinate 797,564,038 of CM053792.1, forward strand.
CATAGAGTCCGAAGAAGAATGAGAAAATGTGTGTCTCGACTTCTCTAGAGGGAATAAGAGGGCGTGTGCCTAGACGTGACACCTCTAGCGTGCACCTCGATGATGATGTTAAGCTTTTGAATGATACTGATCTTGGCCTAAATAATTATTTGTTTACTTGGAACTACAAGAGATGTGGAGGGGATGAAATTTATTGGAGATTAGATGGAATCTTTATTTACGCATGTTGGATAGGGGATCAATGGAATACCAGTTCAAAAGTATCGGATTGGAGAGGTTCCAAAATATTCTTGATCTCTTCAAAAGTCTCTAACTCTAAAAACTCCTAGGTTAAAGTTTCAACATTAATGGATGTGGCACTTTTCTCCTCAGATCTTGGTCTCTAATTCATGTTTCAAAGGGAAACCTTCACATAGTACGACTATGCAATCTTTTTTCAAGAAATAAAGATTTCTTAATCAAATACTCAAAAGTTGGAACATCCAATGTTTTGGGAATGTTCAAATCAAGCAAATGACAAACATAAGCTCGTTGGATTATATTACTCGCTTCATCTTAGATTAGAGACTTACTTTGGAGTTGAGACAAAAGGTGGTCAAGGCAATAAAATATCTTATCCACCACCTGCCTAAATAAACGAACTTATTTTTATAGAGGTTCAATTATGACTTTGATAATAAACTTGACGTTCAAGCTATATTGGTGATCAAGAATACATGTACATCAATGAGGTACCAAATGTAGTGCACATGAACCTTTATATACTTGACTTCCTAAACTTTAAATTGGGTTACATAAAATTTAAATGGAACTATGGTTGTTATAAAATGAGAAAAGGTCACATAAATTGAACTATGGTTATTATAAAATGAAAAGAAGTCCTATAAATTGGATACCAAACTTACTGAGAATATTTTAAGGCTAAATGTTCACACCCACTACATTCACATCCACCAATGTTTGACATTAGTGAAGATAACGTAATCTTGTATGTTTTCTTCTCAATGAAATATTTTTTTTGTGTGTATAAAGTGACATTGTAATCTAAGGAACAAACTTCCTAGCATGAATTAATGTATCTAACCAACTCAATAACAATACCTACTAAGTAATAATATATAGCATCACTGTGTTTTCTATAGAGAATATGAAGAATCTGTGGAGAATTGATTAAGCCTTGGTATAGTGATATATAAACGTGTAATAGAAATTCACAACTATTAAAAAAACCTTCACAATTAAATTAGTTGATATTATAGAGGATGAGACAATATGGAAGTTTTGAACAAAGAACGTCATTATCGCTTGTCGTGAAAAGTGCCAATTATTATCACTCTTGACCATAAGGAATCAAAGGCTAGAGACAAACCTCAATCAACAGAAGATGATTGTGTTGATGTAGGCTCGTAAAACATGCTAATTTAGAAAGCCTTATATATTGATGAAATATTGAGCTCGTATTTTTAAATATTTCATTTTATCAAAATTTAAAAGTTAAAAAAGATGAAGTTCAATGTGGTTTTAGAACAAAGAGGAGGAGGTATAAATTTTATTCTTAGTAGCTCCAATTCAAGAGTATGTCAAAATAAACTTTCAAAAAAATAAATTTGAAGATTTAATAAATCCCACATCAAGTGTTATTAGTGTAATAACTGTGATATTTATCAAAACATCTATTAATATCAAAGGAGATGTGGATTATTTGGGTGAGAACTATTTAGATTAATAAGATAATAATGTAATAATTTTATTCATAGCAAGAGGAAACATAGCATGATCTTTTAAGCATCATAGAAAAATCTAAGGAAAATCCTTGACAGTTAAAAATAATTCAACCAACCAATTAGAACCTTGCAGCCCACTCCGTCAATCTAGGAGATAACATTTGATCCCAGGGCAAGTTCAACCACATACAATGAAATAACATGGGAAATCCTCACAAGAAGTGACATTGGAGAAATACAAGGGTAATAACGGCAATAAAAAAAGAGAAACATGTACTAACATCTCATACTAGAGGAAAGTATTAAAAAGAAATAAGAAAATTCCTAGGATACAAATGGAAGGGTGTCATGACATGGTTCCTAGCTAGTGGAACATTGTAGCCTCTCTAGACTTGGTGCCTAGGAGGACAACAGGTGGACAAAATTACCTCATTGAACCAAGGTATCACACTACCAGATCAACATGCTATGAATTGCTAGACCTTCTGAATAAGCACCCCAGACCCCACCCTATACTACAATAGGGAGCACAACCCCTTGACCCCGTCTTGGGGGTGCTGCCTCTAAACCCTTGTAGAAAGAATCCTGGGGGAAACCACATCGAATAAACCTTTGAGTCTAATTAGGCTCCACATCACAATATAAAGTGCCCCAAACCCATAGAACCACATATTATAGAATAGTAGCACTACATTGGGCAATGGCAACTAAGCATCATGTTAGTGCATCAGAAACCAGAAAAGTATCCCATACCTACAGTAAAATTTATTAAGAAAAACAAAGAGCATAAGCACTCAAACTAAACTATGACCCTTCACAATTTAAACAGATAATAAACTATTCAAGGATATCATAGGGCTGGGTACAAGAAGTTGAGTCTCACTTTTGGGCAAAAAGTGGAAGTGTTTTTACTATTTTGAAAATTTCCTATAACTTGATCTCCAAATTTGAGGCCCATTATGATTGAATCTTGGAGAACTCCACTAATAGAAAAAATAGTGCTCAGAGTGCAGTTTTCAAAAATGTATTTATTTGGAATACACACATGGTATAAATAACATTTTGGTAGGCATGTTGAAAAACCACTATTCCAAAATGTTTGATTCGCGGTCATACCACATGTGTATAACCACCCTTTTTCACAGCAAAAGAATGATTTTTTGTGATTCCTTTTTGGAAAAGCTACCTAAAACACCAAATTTTGATGAGAATATGGTTTCTTAATTGTTTTATCGAATATATATTTTTTAAATTATTAATTTTTATTCGACGATAAGGTGGATTTTGAAAACCTATAGTGTGCAACCACCATAATTTGATAAAAGATTCTCCTTTTTCTAATTTTCTTGTTTCTTTATATTGACTTGTACATTCTATGAAGTTTGACGAAATATAATTGATTTTTCAAAAAACACAAAATTAAAAATCTTATTAACATTTTAGTTAACCATACTATTTGAATTCTAGGTATCAATTTGGCTTGATAAATATTGTAAAAATACTAAACTAAATCCTATAACTATAAAATTTATATTTTTAGAATCCATACAAAGACTACTATAATGAGTATTTCTTTAATCAAAAAAATTATTTTAAAAGTCCACCAAAAATTTGTCGCAAGGTAGAAATTCCATGTTCATTTACCTTAGCCAATATGTTTCTGGCACAAGCATAGGCTTGGTCCTACCAAGCCTATCCCAAGACAAAGCTAGATGCAACCCATGGCTTCTAAAATTCAAATTTTAAGAAATGGGTACAAGTTTCAAATCGATTACCCATTTCTAAAAGTGGGCAAAAATGAGATTTTAGGCGACAAACAATAATATTTTGATTTTTTAAAGAAATGGGTACGCATTTTGAAACATGTAACTATTTCAAAAATAATGGGTGTTCAATTTGAAAACAAATGTGTACCCATTTGTTAAATTTAGGATTGGGCATCCGGGCCTAAAGTGAGTACCCATGTTTTAATAAAAAAGTACTCATTTCTAGCTACAATTTTTTTTTCCTCCAAGACTTCCACGGTTTTAGTACTTCTTGCATTTACCCATAGATCTAAGCTTACTTAACAACTTGCTTAAATATTAATGAGGCCAAAACTTAGGAATCATAATGTTTAGCTAGCAAAAGACATTTATGTAGTAGTTACTTTGAATCTTTGTTAGAAGATTCCAACCCTGCTAGGAGTTTTGCTAACATTATTAGGAGTTGAAAGGAAGACAAATCAATGCATTGTCCTAATTGCTCTAGAATTGGTACCAAGATAGATGAAACCACTGTGTAAATTACCTGAAATAATTATTTAGGATAATAGATTCAATAGATTAACAAACCAAACCGTAACATTTTTTCCAATAGAGTTCCTTTGAAGTCTACACTGATCCTCAACCTCAGACACTTCTTTGATCTTGATAAATTTGAATTCAAGCTCACACAAAAGCTAAAAAAAAATTGCAGATAATAATTGATAATAATAAAAGTGTCCTTCCTTTATAAAAGTCTGAATAACTAATTGATTCATCCTAAGGGATTCTCTAATATAAAATGAATAATATAGGACCATCATAAGATATTAAAATTAGGTTTCATATGTTAACAATGTAATTTACATAAAATCATTTGCTTCCGAGGAATAATTTGTGCATTATCTTTCACAATTATCATAGAATGAAAAATAACTTCCACCATATTGAACATACCTTTACCAAGATATCCATAACCAAAATGCATCCCTGCTAAATATTGTTGGAATTCTTTAGAATAACTGAGAGGTGGGTGAATCAATTACCCAAGGTCTAAATGTCCAAATAAAACTTTTCAATGCTTAGCAGATTCATATCCATAAAACCACAACATGGGTGTATCCATTAGATCGTCAATACCTTAACTGAGTTGGTCATTGTCATAGGTCAAAATAAATTTTCAGAAATGTAAATATGAAATACCACAAACTCATTGACATAGTTTGACACTGGGATTTTATGTGGAAACCCAATTTGGGAAAACCACCAGTAACATGCTACTCGATTTCACTCTTCTAAAGTGATGCCGTGCTAAAGGCCAACCCTATTAAAGGTTATAATATACACTATTAAATGTGACTTGAATAAAGGATTTCAATCACCCTATTAGGACTAGGCCTTGTTAGAGGATTCTAGAATATTTCGTACTTATTATCCAAATGCTTTACATAATTCAAGAAATTAAATTAGTCTGCTTGGATTCATCAAATCTTTATATAACACTTTATTTTGTCACTCAGTATCTACACTGTTCACTCAAAAATAATAGTCTTCTGATGCTTGAGCAAGACTAGGTTTCTCGACACCAACTACATCTTCTCAGCTTCGTCACTACTATTATTTCCATGATGCTCGACACTTACTAAATTTTACAGATGCTCAACATATAATATACTAACTTTCTACAACTTGGTCACTACTATTATATCCATGATACTCAACACCTACTAAATTTTATAGATGCTCAACATATAATATAATAACTTTCTGCTTGGCCTGAACTGAAATTTGCTTGGCTTACACTATTTTCCTAGCCAAGCTCGATAGAAGCTTTTGATGAAAACACTTCTTCTTTGCTTAGCTAAAGTAACACTTTCCTTTAGCCCTGTGTAGATCAAAAATATATTAAATCATCAATATCTTACTTAATTTTAGTGCTCCTTTTATACACTTAATAACTCAACATTTCTCTAGGTTCTCTTGTTATCTCCTCTTTTCAAATCCTCTTCATCAATGAAAGAAATGGTAGCATTCAGACCATAAAGAAATTGTCTTCACCAAAAAGTAGTACGTTTGACATCATTGACAAAAATAATGATTTTTCCATGATAGATTCTACATTTCAAACAATCTCTTTCCAAAAATCTCACTCTTTGGTATTGATGGCAAACCAATACAATTTTTTTTTTTTTTCTCATCCACAAAGCCTATCCCAAGACAAAACTGAATGCAACCCATGGCTTGAGAAATTCAAATTTTAATAAATGGTTACAAGTTTAAAATCAATTACCCATTTCTAAAAGTGGTGAATAGTGAGATTTTAGGTGACCAAAATTAATATTTTAACTTTTTTAGAAATGGGTACCCATTTTGAAACATGAACCCATTTTGAAAACAAATGTGTACCCATTTTTTGAATTTAGGATTGGGCATCTATACCTAAAGTGAGTACCCATTTTTTAATAAACAAGTACTCATTTTTAGCTACAAAATTTTTTCCTTCCAAGACTTCCACAGTTTGAGTACTTAACTTCTTGCATTTATCCATAGATCTAAGCCTACTTAACAACTTGCTTAAATATTAATGAGGCCAAAAATTAGGAATCATAATGTTTAGCCAGCAAAAGACATTTATGTAGTAGTTACCAAACATAAAAATATTTAAGTTTAGAGTATCCTTAACAACATAAAACCTCTAAAACTAGAGGTAACCAAAAATAAATAAAATCCAAATAACAATTTATAACTATCAAGGCTTCTTCATAACATTCTATTCCTTTTCTATTTGATAGAGCTCATTCTAATAATCAGTGGTATCTCCCACTTCTTGTTCCTTTTCCTTGTTTTCCTTGCTTTCTTTCCTTTCCTTTTTCATCTTGCTCTTTCTAGTGATGACACCAAGAAAATTTTTCTCGAGAATGTTGTGTTGAATTCAGTAGAGGGTCTAAGATCATATTAATGCACAATTTAATTTAATCTAGCTCCTCTAAATTGTTATTGAGATTGCCCTAATTTTTGACCTCATCCTTGGTGGAGTTAATCTAATATGGGGTGACCACTCCCAAATCCACCACAATATGTACCTCCTATTCTTCCATATATGTTTATTCCTTCTTGTCATCATAGATATCCTCCACATATTCTACATAGTCTTCATATTTAGAATCCATATCCTTACTTTTATCAAATATCCTAGTTTTGGGTTCTCATAATTTTTTTTCTTTCTTCTACAATTTTCATGTCTTTTCTATTTTCCCCCTCATATTTAATCATTTCTTCTACTGTATGCATTTAGACATTTTTTTTGCTGAGATTGATTCTTAGTTCTCCCTTAATACACTAGTGATATCTTGTTTGATAGCCTCTTTCTCAAACCCATGTTTTTCTACGTCTACTGTTTCTCTATGAATTTGGATGCATTTATGGGTAGGGCCTTGGCTAATTTTCTGAGGAAAAATCTTTCTTTTGGACAAGGTTTCATCCACAAGGGGCTCCTCAAGGGAAAGATCTTTAGGGTTTTCATTGTTAGGGCTTGAAGGTTCCACACACCTACCCTTTTGAGAAAAGTAGTTAGGTTCTACTTTGCTAACATTTTGAGTTGAGGGTTTATCCTTCAAGGGAGAACAGTTGATTTCTTTGATTTTATCAAAGGAACTGGAACCAAAATCCGATTTCCTAGAGGTCATACGTCTAACAAAGGCAGGGCATGGGAGAAAATATGATGATAAAGTACTCAAATCAACCCTTGGTGGAGTGGGAGATTATCTGCACTAGAAATACGACTTCTTAGGGAAGACAATAGAAAGAAAAATGCATTTATCTTTTCCCTATTACACAAGATATTTAGCAAAGGAAAATGGTAAGAATGGTAAGGATTGAAAATCCCTCCATAGGTAAAATATTTTAATACATGTCGATAGACAATAGAAAAGGGGGGACGAAAAGTGAATCTGTTATACCCATTTTTGGACTTGATAATTTATGCGTTATCCTTTTTGTTGAAGATTTTTTTCCTATAAAGTTTGTATCTCAACTAGATCTTATGTTCTAAATAGGATTGTTCTCACTTTAGGCCAATAGCTTTAGGAATTAATTATGGGGTAACCATAAATTGGATGCTACCAATCATGATTGTGCCCTAGTGCCAGGAATTCACAAATCCCAAAGATTATTTTTTAATTAAACCTCTGATGACATAAATGTAGAAACTTAGGCCACCATTTTTTTAATAATCGCATATTTCTAGGTTCTACCGCAATTTACGATTATTAAAATTTAGCATTATTAAAACTTCTCTAAGAAATGGATGTTCTTGTGTTGAATGAAATTATATATATCTATGCTAGCTTCATTCATACATTTGGCTCTATTTAAGGAAATTATCCTTTTCATTAAAAATTTCACTTTCCTTCTCTCTTACACATATCAAATGTCTCAAAAATCTCATCATTAATGCAATACTATAAAATTATGGCCTCTTTAGAGGAAATAATAGATATCCAAACTTAGAAGTGTGGTTTTCTTTTTGGATACACATTCTAAATTTATAAGAAGCCATAATGTCATTCAACAAAATATTTTCAGTCCCTTTAGAATCATCTTTCCCTCATTCTTTTTAAAATTGCATCCCTTATAATTAATCGAAGGCAAATTTTTTTCCTAACGCCATATATAACTTAAATACTTTCATAATATTTCATAGAAAAAGATAAGAGATCAACCTGCCTTTTGTCATGCTTGAGGTAAAAGATCTAAATATTTTTATTAATAGAAATGATTTGAAGTTTCTTAGGGCAGTCCATAAATATAACATATCTTAATTTAGGGTAACCAAGGCACCAATTTGTTTCAAAATGTGTAGCTTGATTACCTTCCCTTAGTGTGTATCTAATCTTAACCTTCCTTAACATTGAAAGCCTTATTTGGAAGTCTTATTTGGAAGTCCTCCATAAGAGTTCAATTTTTCCAAGTGTTATTCATGTCAACAAGGAGGACATTAGCAATGAGCTTAGATTCAAACTCCATTATGACTTTATTGAAGTGCCACTCTCCTAAAGGATCTTAATTTCTTGCCACAGTCATTTCCTCACCATAATTTTTAGAGTTCACTACTATGTCTCTTATAATTACTTGAATCATTTCCCCTTCTTCTTTTTTCACAAGACGTCCTATTGTTGAAAGATTTCCCCTTTGTTGAATCATTTACTTGCACTTGCATCCTTGTTCTCATGGTGCTTTACATCTTAATCATATGCCTTTTCTATTTATTTCATCTCTCCTCTGAAATTGATGTTCTAAATGCCATTGTTCTTTTTAGACAAAACATTTCCATTGCTTATCATATTTCCTTGATTCCTCACATCTATGTTGTATCTTATTCAACATATTTTTTTCCTATGGGTAATTTGATTCAATTTCCCTACCCTTTTTAATGAATTCCTCCAAAAAAAAACTAAGGTATTTCATTGAACTTTTAGTGGAGATTATTAGTCCTTCTATGAATGTCTAGGTGACCCTTTTCTACAAAATATGAGGAATTATAATTGATAATGATAGGAACTTACGAGAAAATTCTTCCATAGTCCCTATTTTCTTTAGGTGGATCAACTCTTTCAAATACCATTTATGTAAGAATTTGGTATAGCTCTGATACCATGTAAGAATTTGCATTATAAAAAAATGACACCAAGATCAAGAAGCTAGAGAACTTAGCACAATATGGACCAGCAATGTATGATCATTGTAATGCCCCACCAAGGGATCCAAAAGAATTAACCTAAACTTTTAGTTCTAATTTAGGTGTAATTATATTTATTTAAATTAATAATTATTATTTAAGAGCTTTCCAGGTCCTTTTTCATATTTTAAACCATGTTTTAATCTTTAGTAGTGGTCATCTCTTGGGCTTTAGTTTCAGTTTTAGTAGCAATATCAACATTTGGGGCTTTGGTATTAGGTCATATAACATGCTCAATGTGGGCTTCTTGAGACTCTCATTCAACCTTCTCTGAATCTTCACCATCTACCTCAGCCTCATACTCCTCCACCATAGCACTATTTTCATATCTTTTAGGAGTTTCTTCAACTTCTATATCATAAGTGTCCTCATTTTTTCCTAGGTCTCCTCTTTTCTCTCTTCTTTGTAGTTCTTACCTTTTTTACTATTAATTTTCGTCGACCTCCTTTCCCCAAAGCTTGATTAAATATGGTGGCCATGAGCCTTTAGTCTTTGACATCCCCTTTAGAACCTTCATAATCCTAGTTGTCCACCTCAATAACATCTTTGGGCACTTTTTTTTTCTTAGGGGTTCCCTCAGGACTAGACTTAGTGGCATCTTTACATTTAGGTAAAGTTTCTAGCAGAAGGGATTCTTGAAGGGATTTTATTTTACTCTTGGGATTTTTCATTTTTTTATTAGGGTTTCCTAAAAAACAAAGTTCATCTAGAGGGGAAAATTGATCATAGTAAATTTCAATTTCCTCAATGACAATAGAACTTCAAGGGTATTCTAGGGGTTTTGTATAGCACTCTTTACTAGTGAAACACCTACCAAACTCAGGATTTTGGCAGAACACATGGTGGTAAAGAAAAAAAATTAAACCCTGGGGTATAGGTAGATTATCCCTATTTTTAATATAATTATCCAGTAAAGAAAACAAAAAGAAAGGGATGTTTATCTTTTCATTATGCCTTAACATATTGAGGTGTGAAAAGTGGTAATCATGATAAATGGTATGCCACCCTTCCAGAGTAAACTAGTACATAACCCAAAGACATAAATGATAAAGGGACAAGGAAGAGAAGCACACTCATACTCATTACTCAACTTAATCCAGACCACCTCCTCAATTCCTTCAAAAAAGTTGTACTTGAATTTTCTGTAATCTTTCGTTCCTTTCCTTTCTATCTTCTCTCCTTCGCAAACTAGACTAGTCACCTCACCAATAAGCTAGGTGGTCACCACAAACTTTAATCTTTCGATGGTAACCTCTCATGTGTACCAAAATTTTTTAAACTTAGCATATGGCATAATATTATGTTATTTCATCACCAGAATGTAGCTTCTAAGCTTTTCCCTAACAAAGTACTTCCAAATTTCTTCATACTGCAGCATATCATTATAACTTCTAGGTTCAAATCATTTTGGAGGATCCCCCCATTATATACACCCTTTTAAAAGATTTGGATTCATCAATATTAAACTTGAATGTTCCTTGACTCACAATGTCTTTCTGCATTTTAAAGTCCCTCCTCTAAACTTCTAAAGAAAAAAACTACCAGGAATAAGGATAGCAAAGAGATGAAGAGAAAAATGAGAGTTGATAAAAATAATAACTTCCCAAGTGTAAATAAGAAGCAAAGTACTTCTCGTAGAAGCTACACCATATCTCAAGAAAACCTCAATTTTAAAAATAGTATCTTTTAGACTATTGAAATGACAACAATCATTAGAAAATATTACTCTATAATCCCCATTCGTTAACTAGTGGTTGTACTTACGATGTTTCACCATGATTTCCTTGGCTTTGGAAGTATTATCAATAATATGTATCATAGTCTACCTTCTTTTAATAATGTGACCATAAAGTTTTAGGATTAAAATACAATGGATATCTCCGCTATAATTGGCCTTGTATGCTTTATAGAATTTTTTATTTAATAAATAATAATTGTCAACAGCTTTATCTCTCCACTCTTTCTTAATCCTTCTCATAGTTTTCCTCTTTCATGAGAATATAAAAGAAACACAGAGGACAATCATTATTTTTTCCTCCTTAATACCGCTAATTATGGAAAAAGATTCCTCCTTTCCGTAAAATAACTTTTTAGATATACACTTTTCTTTGATCATTCATCACTATGGTTTTTTACTTCTCCGGACATTCAGAGTCTGAAACATGTTTCTAATTTTGTAAATTAAAAATGCCAATTCACCATGAAATCCATGGCTTCATTTCATTCTCTTAAGGTAAGATTTAACTTAACTTAATTGAAGGATTGGATTTGTGTCTTGTAGTCATCAATTAGACTTTGAATTCACAATGGACATCTAGCTTTTTTAAACAAGAATATAGATTATGGGTTTTGAATCTCCTTCCAACTCTATATTTTTCGCTCCATAATCCTATAGGATTTTAACTTCATACCGCATAGTGACACCTTCTGCATAGTTATTAGAGTTAATTCTTTAGTTCGTGGCACACCCCAAGATAATAAGACCACTTATTTTTCTTATGACACCTCTTGCCCTTGCTAGGCCCATATTACCTTTGGAGTAGTCGTCAACATTTCACTTTAACCAATCTGTCTTTGGAGGCTTCCATTTTATTTGATTTCTTTTAAATATATTAATCCAGTTTAGATTAATCAGACTTTGTGTGATATTCCAATTTTGTTTTAATCTAAGGTCAGTTAACCCAGGAAAGTATAACCCTTTAGGGAAGCTGGCATTAGTGATGCTCTCCCTTATGATTCTCTTAGTAATAAAGAATAAAGGTAGGACTTCCTTTCTCCCTTCTGTAAAAATTATATTGTTTCTTTCTTTCCATATAGAGAAAGCTATAGTGGAGGAAATGAGAAGCCATAAATTATTTAGGATAGGATCGAGTTTAGAAACCTTACCCATTGGGTAATGAGGAATTCAATGGATCTCGAAATCTCTATATAGATCCTAGTTTCTTGCAACACAAGAAATGAGAGGTCTTTAGTGAAGGGATGGTGGATAAAGAAATGGTTAATAGTTTCAACATCCTTCTCACATAAAACACATATTCTAGCGAAACTAAACTCTCTTTTAATTAGGTTGTCTAAAGTCAAGATTTTTCCATTAGAAACAACTTACCAAAAGCAATTAATTTTAGGAGAAAGGATAGAGATCAATACCTCTTTCCATAAGTTAGAATTCCCCCCTTAGTTTCCATCATTTCCTAAGAAGATTCAACTGAGAAAAGACCATTACTATTATTTCCATATCCATTTGTCATCTTGCATTATCCTAAAAAGGGAAGGGTTAGGGAGCCTTCCTAATAAAGTGTAGACTTCTTCTCTTCTAATGTGAGAAATTCTCCTTGCTTCTCTTTGTCTCAACCAAAGTGATTCCATATCAATCCATTTAGCCTTTCCATTTCTCAAAACAATGTAATTTTCTACTTTGAAACCTATTGTTATTGTTAACCAATTCTCAATGTCCTAGTTGACTAACAACTCTTGGAGATTCCAACATCATAAGCCTAGGAGTCATTCCAAAAAATGGTGCTTCTGCCATTCCCAATAATTTTATTTCATCATCTCATAATGATAACTTTGACGTTTATTAAGTGTTTCCATAAAGCAGATGTACCATTAGAAGGATTTTTTGAGAAGACAAGTTAGAAGGGTACATTAGCCAAACACTTAGCCCTCATAATCTTATTCCACTCTTTATAATATTATAACATCATCTAGATCAGCTTAGCAAGTAAGGCTTTGTTCATATTTTTGGAATTTTTAAGCCCTAATACTCCATACATCCTTGGTTTGCAAAGTTGATTCGAAGCAACTAAGGAGGGACATTTTGGTGTTTTTATTGATGCCAAGAGTCAAGATTAGCATATTATTCGTATTCAATATCAATATTGGCTACAATAGTTATGTATCAACTTTTTCTATTATCAGTGTCTAACAACAAGTGTAATAATCACAAACATGACCTATAATCATTAGTGAGATTAAATGATCTACATACTTCCTTATTTTATATCTTTGGATCTATTGAGAATCAGTTTTTGGTTACACATTTTGATGATGAACCGAATTGAGTATTGTTTCCATTCATGTATTGTATACAACAAAGAGGACTTCTACTTTGTAACATACACACATATGAAGGTGATATATGTGATGTATGATATATAATCTCCATAGAATTATTTTTTTAGATTATGTTAGTGACAATTTGAATTTTTGTGTTAAACACAAAAATCCTATATGTGCATTAGTGGTGGATGCCACGTGGTTCACTTTTTGAATAAATATTTTTGTATTATTTTGTACTCCCACTGATAAGCCATCCAAGTAGCGAGCCTTAAGAGATTGTCCCACCTTTGCATTATTTCAAATAGCTACCTAATGCTTGAGAGATAACCCTCTCGATGTAGTTTCTCCCATCTTGGGTTTCCATGGAAAAAATAGGCTTTAATGTGTTATTTAATTTTAGCTTATATCTCTATGTGTAAAATATAAATTGTTAAAGTAGTTATTGGTCCAGACATAGGTAATTATATGAAGAAGATGGGTGAATCAGCATATTCTACATAACTTCAAATTATTTTACCGTTCCTTCCCATACATTGGTCCATATTTAATGATACCTATAACTCAACCAGTTAAACTATAGAAAAAGCACTTAAGAAAAACGTAGCTTCACATACCACAAGTATTATTTCATAGAAACCTAACAAGGGTAAAAACTATACTATGTGAGATGACCCCCACAACATTTTCACTCTCTTAAAGTGTGCCTGCATAAGAGCTTATATCTATGAGAAGATTACAAGGACACTGTCAAGAGTCACCCAGTTAAGGGATTTAATTAAGACTTGTGAGAGTCTTGCCCAATTAGGATAATCTTGGTTACAAGAATTTGGATCACAAACTAATGTGTCACCCTATTAGAGTATTCAATTACAATGAACTTGTCAAAGATTTCCCTCAATGAGACTTATTGTTGTAGTGATTATATAGAAAATAATAGATATTTTGATCTAGAGAAAGTCATGTCTTTATGATTTAGCTTGATATAGATTACTTAGATACACTCAAACCTATTTGTACCTTTCTCTGATCTCCCTTGGCTTTGAAGATTCGACACAATTTATATGTCCTTGGCTCTGATAGCTTTAGCACGCTCCTTCCCTATGTTGATTGGAACATTGGCTCTCTTTAAACACACTTTCTTCTCACGCACTGTTATTGACTCTTTCGTTTCCACTTTCACCTTGTGATATCATATTTAGCTTTAATTTTTTGCTTCATTCTTTTGTATTTTTCAATATAAGTTTGTTTTGAAATAAAAGTCATTTATACCATATTTAAGCACTCAGTTGTAAATCCTAGTCCGAGCATTGAAATTCAAAATTTCTAGCCTATGCCTACCTTGTAAACCCTATCACTATCTTGCACCACTCTTGTGAGATGTACCTTATACGAACGTAAGTCACACATGTTCGATGACTTGCATGGTTCGCACTACTGGAAAGAATTCAAATTTGAATTATTTCGTATGTCCTCAATATGAAAAAGAAAACCATCACCGATACATGTAATATCATCTCCAATATAAATAATTCATGATGTGATAGTCACGAGTATCTTTTCTCTTCACATCCATGCTGCTTATGTGGCTCATGATTTCTCCATGATGGTTTGTCATACCAACATTTCTATTTGCTTGACAATTACCTTTTAGTCCATATTGCCAAACACACCATGTTGCTCCATAAATATATTTTTCTCTCTTTTAAATACCTTGTTTGAATTTTTTCTCTTATTTTCAATTCTATAAATTAGTATTCATATTATTGATATAAATCTCAAGGCATTTTGTTAAAATTAAGAAAACAATGTATATCATCTTTCTAAGTGTTAGGGATGAATGTGTTATTTTTATTCTTTATTGAGCTTATAATTTCTAGCTTGGTAAGATTATACCCCTATATTTCTTGAAATCTCACAGTTACATTATTTTTGGACCTTATTGAACAATTTTAGTATTTTAGACTTCTTGCATCCTAGGTATTTTACCATGGCTTTAGTCAATCTTGCACTCTTCTTGTGGTCTTTACATTTGGCACTAGAGTTTTAATATTTTATGTAATCATGTATTTCGAATCTTTAAGACTAATCCATGAACCATTATTAGTCTCGACTTCCTCTTTTTCATTCTTTCTCTCCTTTAACATTTTCCTGATTTATAAATTCAATTTTCCTTAATGTATCTTAATAATGGGCTTTTAGTATTTTTCCTCACCCTACTTCTCATTTTCCTTCCTCCTTGTCAAACAAATGCTTAAATAGGATTACTCATACCATTTTAACCAAAAGGCATTAAGTATTTGTGAAAATAAATCAATAATCCTAGTTTTGAATAGCTTAGTACAACCTAGAGTTTTATATACTTTACCAACCGATTGAGTGGAAATAACCATATTGTTCCCACAAAGGTTTGAACTCCTATTGCAGCATTGTGATTATTACCTTGTGCCTACACTAATCTAATTCACTCATGAGTTTGAGCTTTAATCTATCTAAACAGGATTGAATCCCCCTAATTTTTACCTCACTAGTTCAAATCTTTAGGTCAAAAGTATCTCATATGTGACCAAGTGTTTTTTTGTGCTAGAGTTAGTCATCACTCTAATAAGTTCAAAAGTTAATTTTTGCAAGAAAAAAGGCTGGACTATTTATATGAGAGTATGTTTGGTTTCAAACTATTGGTAAGTAATAGTGATCTTACTTCTATTAATTATTGTGTTTCAGTATTGATGGCGGAATAGAAGTTATATAGATTTGAAATTTTAAATCTATGATAATAGGAAAACTCATAAGGAATAGTTTATTTTGAATTTGATGACTAGTATAACAAGAATTATTAGAGAATTATTTTAGGGTTTGAGCTACATTATTGAGATTAGGCAAATGGATGTCCGAGAACATAATAGACAAGGAGAAGCAATGATGGTAATAATGACATGTTGAGAAGAAAACCTCTAAAGTTTCAAAACCATGTAAACATATTAAACTTACAACAAGCAACCATTATAGCTAAAAACTTAAAAGTATTTTAATAGTAGATGTTGAAAAATGCAGAGTGCATACAAGGAGCATACTAGAGACGAATTCAATTATATTTTTCTAGGAGAAAATTTTTCTTCTGTTTTCTTCTATTTTTTTTCAACGACAAGTCAATAGAAAATCGACGTAACATAAAGGCAAATACAACAAAAATTATGACCTATTTGAACACACATTTTTGAATTGTAATAGCTTGAATTTAAATAGATAATATCATGTCTTAATTTAATTGTTATATTAATTAACTATTTATTTTTTATTTTTAGATATACTATATACATGTTCAATCAATTAGCTATTTGACATTTTCACAATCCTTCATCAAATTCAAGATTAATATATCTGTATTATCAAAATTAATATTTAAAAGAAGCACAATCAAATTATTTTAAAAATAATAATATTACGATTATTAATATAGGCAAGTCATAAACTTGAGCATATTAATAAATGCAACCTAAACTCGTGTTTCAATTTGAGCTTTATAGACATGAAAAAAATGTTAATAGAAAGGGCAAGAAATTGAGTCTTAAATGAAGCGTAAAGAATAATATCCTTGCTCACAGCAAAGTCCTAGTAATGTTACCAAATAATTACGACTCTACATCTTGAAAACTGTCTCCTGACTTGATATTTAGGTGGTAATGGAAAAACTATTCTGTGAACCGTGAACGGTAGCCCACTGGTGTGGATGGTAGACTATTTCAAACAGGACAAATTTCAGCCTACATATCCAATTCGCAGGCTTCCTGGAAAACCTTAATATGTGACTTTGTAATTCAGCAATGCGGTTTAATTTGCATAGAAATGTAATTGTGAGAGCCTCATAAGACTAGAGGGGAATTGCTTTGAAGACAGAGAGTAGAGGCTTGGATTAAGGTGAGAGGATTGTATTTTTGACCAGTCGTGACCAAATGGATGTGAGCCCGCTAACTTGAAAATGGACATTAAAAAAGAACGAGTAGCAGTTGGGTAGACCAACACAGATTTTGGTACCGAGATTTAATGACAATGGAGAAGAAGATTCATGTGTTGATCAATGTGCTTATGTTTTACTTGGATGTCACCCTAGACCAAAGAGCCATGCCTTATCTAGAAGACCCAAAAGGCTGAAGAGTACATGCGAAGCAAAAGAAGTCAAGGAAATGAAGACAGACAGTTGCTAACGATGAATCCCTTACAGATATGAAGCATTGTGGACCGACCCAGCAGAAGCGAAAAGACCTCACAGCTTATTTAATCCTTCTACCTATATATAGAGAGATAGAGAGATACTCTCACATGTCGGGTCCGAAACAATTTGCCAAGTAGTCATTCAGCGAGTTGAGGCTGAGATTGTTGTACGATTCTCGCAATGCAGGCTTCTAAATGCCGGCTCCTAGTGTTGCCACTTTTGGCATTGTGGTTCACTAGTGTTCAATTTGTATCAGCAAAACATGCCGTGATTACACGACGCTACAAATTCAACGTGGGTTACATATGTTTCTACGGAATGAGTTGAATGCAGGATTATTGTTTAGGTTTCACTTTTAAAGTTGTATCTTTGTGATCAGGTTCAATATTCCTGACAAGGAATGTCATGATTGATTTAGTTGTTCTAAACATGTACAGATTCAAATGGCGAATGTGACCCGCCTTTGCACTACGAAAGCCCTCTTGACTGTGAACGGGCAATATCCGGGGCCTGCAATAGTTGCTCGAGAAGGGGATCGCGTGGTTGTGAATGTAACAAATAATGTTCAAAACAATGTTAGCATACATTGGTATCTCTTCTGCTCCCTTATTCACTTGATAAAAGTAGTGTTATATGCTGATGTATTACTTAGTTATAAGAGGGTGCACCTTATGAAATGCTCAGGCATGGAGTTCGGCAGCTTAGATCAGGGTGGGCGGATGGTCCTGCTTATGTCACTCAGTGCCCAATTCAAACCGGGCAAAGTTATGTGTACAAATTTATGATCAAAAGGCAGAGAGGAACACTGTGGTGGCATGCCCACATCTCGTGGTTGCGAGCAAGCTTACATGGGCCCATTATCCTTTACCCCAAAAGGAATGCTTCTTACCCATTCCCTCGCCCGCACCAGGAAGTGCCTATTGTTTTTGGTATGTTTGCTTAAGACAATAAATGTGTTGCCACTATACACTATTACTGCTAAATTTAATATGAAAATTGAAATACTTGCGAATTGCAGGCGAGTGGTGGAATGCAGACACTGAGACTGTTATCAATCAAGCAATGCAAAGTGGAGCGCAAGCTAATGTGTCAGATGCGTATACCATTAACGGACTCCCTGGGCTTATGTGTAACTGCTCTGCCAACGGTGAGGGTGGGCAATTACAAACGCTAATGTTCATTTGTATAAATATTGTTTATAATTGTAACAAATGCTTAATTCATGTGTAATGCAGATACATTCAAGCTCAAAGTGGTCCCTGGGAAAACATACCTGCTCCGTCTAGTTAATGCTGCGCTTAATAATGACTTGTTCTTTGGAATCGCCAACCACACATTGACTGTGGTAGAAGCTGACGCTGTGTATGTGAAGCCTTTCCAAACCAATGTTGTTCTGATCACTCCTGGTCAGACTACCAACGTCCTCTTGACAGCTATGTCTCAGCCACAGAATGCCACGTTCCTCATGTTTGCCCGCCCTTTCGCTACGGGTAGTGCAGCTTTTGATAACTCGACCAGCGCTGGAGTTTTGGAGTATGTTTCCAATGCTAATACCTCCTCTCTTCCCATGATGAAACCAACGCTTCCAGCCCCCAACGATACCTCCTTTGCTGCTAATTTCAGCCAAAAGATGAGAAGTTTGGGCAATCCGAAATTCCCCGCAGCAGCTGTTCCTCTGAAGGTGGATAGACAGTTCCTATTCACAGTGGGGTTTGGGCTAAATCCCTGTCCCCAAGGACAGACATGCCAAGGTCCTAATAACACCAAATTTGCAGCCACTATTAACAACATATCCTTCGTTCTGCCCACCACCGCCCTTCTTCAAGCACACTACTATGGTCAGTCTAACGGAGTCTATAACACCACTTTCCCTGACAACCCGCCATTTCCTTTCAACTACACGGGCACGCCTCCTAACAACACGCGGACCCTGAATGACACGAGAGTGGAAGTGCTTCCTTTCAACACCAGTGTAGAGCTTGTATTGCAGGACACCAGCATTGTGACCTTCGAGAGCCATCCTCTGCATCTGCACGGCTTCAACTTCTTCATAGTGGGTCAGGGTACGGGAAACTACAATGCCAGCACCGACCCGTCCAACTTTAATCTGGTCGATCCTCCAGAGAGAAACACGGTTGGAGTTCCCAGTGGAGGTTGGGTGGCTCTCAGATTCCTTGCCGATAATCCAGGTACTACTGCTATCCTTACGTAGGCTTAGCTTCGATTTTGCTCATTTACTTCTTGGTCACATTGCTCAACCCAATTGCATTGCAGGAGTGTGGTTCATGCATTGTCATCTCGAGCTGCATACCAGTTGGGGGTTGAAGATGGCATGGGTTGTTCAAAATGGAAACGGTGGCACATCTCAATCCCTTCTTCCTCCGCCCAAAGATCTTCCCTCCTGTTGATGTCTTCAGCGTCACCGCGCAGCGCGTGCTTACTTTCACTGCTACCAATTTTGTGCCAGTTCAACATAGAGTCCGAAGAAGAATGAGAAAATGTGTGTCTCGACTTCTCTAGAGGGAATAAGAGGGGGTGTGCCTAGCCGTGACACCTCTAGCGTGCACCTCGATGATGATGTTAAGCTTTTGAATGATACTGATCTTGGCCTAAATAATTATTTGTTTACTTGGAACTACAAGAGATGTGGAGGGGATGAAATTTATTGGAGATTAGATGGAATCTTTATTTACGCATGTTGGATAGGGGATCAATGGAATACCAGTTCAAAAGTATCGGATTGGAGAGGTTCCAAAATATTCTTGATCTCTTCAAAAGTCTCTAACTCTAAAAACTCCTAGGTTAAAGTTTCAACATTAATGGATGTGGCACTTTTCTCCTCAGATCTTGGTCTCTAATTCATGTTTCAAAGGGAAACCTTCACATAGTACGACTATGCAATCTTTTTTCAAGAAATAAAGATTTCTTAATCAAATACTCAAAAGTTGGAACATCCAATGTTTTGGGAATGTTCAAATCAAGCAAATGACAAACATAAGCTCGTTGGATTATATTACTCGCTTCATCTTAGATTAGAGACTTACTTTGGAGTTGAGACAAAAGGTGGTCAAGGCAATAAAATATCTTATCCACCACCTGCCTAAATAAACGAACTTATTTTTATAGAGGTTCAATTATGACTTTGATAATAAACTTGACGTTCAAGCTATATTGGTGATCAAGAATACATGTACATCAATGAGGTACCAAATGTAGTGCACATGAACCTTTATATACTTGACTTCCTAAACTTTAAATTGGGTTACATAAAATTTAAATGGAACTATGGTTGTTATAAAATGAGAAAAGGTCACATAAATTGAACTATGGTTATTATAAAATGAAAAGAAGTCCTATAAATTGGATACCAAACTTACTGAGAATATTTTAAGGCTAAATGTTCACACCCACTACATTCACATCCACCAATGTTTGACATTAGTGAAGATAACGTAATCTTGCATGTTTTCTTCTCAATGAAATATTTTTTTTGTGTGTATAAAGTGACATTGTAATCTAAGGAACAAACTTCCTAGCATGAATTAATGTATCTAACCAACCCAATAACAATACCTACTAAGTAATAATATATAGCATCACTGTGTTTTCTATAGAGAATATGGAGAATCTGTGGAGAATTGATTAAGCCTTGGTATAGTGATATATAAACGTGTAAAAGAAATTCACAACTATTAAAAAAACCTTCACAATTAAATTAGTTGATATTATAGAGGATGAGACAATATGGAAGTTTTGAACAAAGAACGTCATTATCGCTTGTCGTGAAAAGTGCCAATTATTATCACTCTTGACCATAAGGAATCAAAGGCTAGAGACAAACCTCAATCAACAGAAGATGATTGTGTTGATGTAGGCCCGTAAAACATGCTAATTTAGAAAGCCTTATATATTGATGAAATATTGAGCTCGTATTTTTAAATATTTCATTTTATCAAAATTTAAAAGTTAAAAAAGATGAAGTTCAATGTGGTTTTAGAACAAAGAGGAGGAGGTATAAATTTTATTCTTAGTAGCTCCAATTCAAGAGTATGTTAAAATAAACTTTCAAAAAAATAAATTTGAAGATTTAATAAATCCCACATCAAGTGTTATTAGTGTAATAACTATGATATTTATCAAAACATCTATTAATATCAAAGGAGATGTGGATTATTTGGGTGAGAACTATTTAGATTAATAAGATAATAATGTAATAATTTTATTCATAGAAAGAGGAAACATAGCATTATCTTTTAAGGATCATAGAAAAATCTAAGGAAAATCCTTGACAGTTAAAAATAATTCAACCAACCAATTAGAACCTTGCAGCCCACTCCGTCAATCTAGGAGATAACATTTGATCCCACGGCAAGTTCAACCACATACAATGAAATAACATGGGAAATCCTCACAAGAAGTGACATTGGAGAAATACAAGGGTAATAACGGCAATACAAAAAGAGAAACATGTACCAACATCTCATACTAGAGGAAAGTATTAAAAAGAAATAAGAAAATTCCTAGGATACAAATGGAAGGGTGTCATGACATGGTTCCTAGCCAGTGGAACATTGTAGCCTCTCTAGACTTGGTGCCTAGGAGGACAACAAGTGGAAAAAATTACCTCATTGAACCAAGGTATCACACTACCAGATCAACATGCTATGAATTGCTAGACCTTCTGAATAAGCACCCCAAACCCCACCCTATACTACAATAGGGAGCACAATCCCTTGACCCCGTCTTGGGGGTGCTGCCTCTAAACCCTTGTAGAAAGAATCCTGGGGGAAACCACATCGAATAAACCTTTGAGTCTAATTAGGCTCCACATCACAATATAAAGTGCCCCAAACCCATAGAACCACATATTATAGAATAGTAGCACTACATTGGGCAATGGCAACTAAGCATCATGTTAGTGCATCATAAACCAGAAAAGTATCCCATACCTACAGTAAAATTTATTAAGAAAAACAAAGAGCATAAGCACTCAAACTAAATTATGACCCTTCACAATTTAAACAGATAATAAGCTATTCAAGGATATCATAGGGCTGGGTACAAGAAGTTGAGTCTCACTTTTGGGCAAAAAGTGGAAGTGTTTTTACTATTTTGAAAATTTCCTATAACTTGATCTCCAAATTTGAGGCCCATTATGATTGAATCTTGGAGAACTCCACTAATAGAAAAAATAGTGCTCAGAGTGCAGTTTTCAAAAATGTATTTATTTGGAATACACACATGGTATAAATAACATTTTGGTAGGCATGTTGAAAAACCACTATTCCAAAATGTTTGATTCGCGGTCATACCACATGTGTATAACCACCCTTTTTCACAGCAAAAGAATGATTTTTTGTGATTCCTTTTTGGAAAAGCTACCTAAAACACCAAATTTTGATGAGAATATGGCTCCTTAATTGTTTTATCGAATATATATTTTTTAAATTATTAATTTTTATTCGACGATAAGGTGGATTTTGAAAACCTATAGTGTGCAACCACCATAATTTGATAAAAGATTCTCCTTTTTCTAATTTTCTTGTTTCTTTATATTGACTTGTACATTCTATGAAGTTTGACGAAATATAATTGATTTTTCAAAAAACACAAAATTAAAAATCTTATTAACATTTTAGTTAACCATACTATTTGAATTCTAGGTATCAATTTGGCTTAATAAATATTGTAAAAATACTAAACTAAATCCTATAACTATACAATTTATATTTTTAGAATCCATACAAAGACTAATATAATGAGTATTTCTTTAATCAAAAAAATTATTTTAAAAGTCCACCAAAAATTTGTCGCAAGGTAGAAATTCCATGTTCATTTACCTTAGCCAATATGTTTCTGGCACAAGCATAGGCTTGGTCCTACCAAGCCTATCCCAAGACAAAGCTAGATGCAACCCATGGCTTCTAAAATTCAAATTTTAAGAAATGGGTACAAGTTTCAAATCGATTACCCATTTCTAAAAGTGGGCAAAAATGAGATTTTAGGCGACAAACAATAATATTTTGATTTTTTAAAGAAATGGGTACGCATTTTGAAACATGTACCTATTTCAAAAATAATGGGTGTTCAATTTGAAAACAAATGTGTACCCATTTGTTAAATTTAGGATTGGGCATCCGGGCCCAAAGGGAGTACCCATGTTTTAATAAAAAAGTACTCATTTCTAGCTACAATTTTTTTTTCCTTCAAGACTTCCACGGTTTTAGTACTTCTTGCATTTACCCATAGATCTAAGCTTACTTAACAACTTGCTTAAATATTAATGAGGCCAAAACTTAGGAATCATAATGTTTAGCTAGCAAAAGACATTTATGTAGTAGTTACTTTGAATCTTTGTTAGAAGATTCCAACCTTGCTAGGAGTTTTGCTAACATTATTAGGAGTTGAAAGGAAGACAAATCAATGCATTGTCCTAATTGCTCTAGAATTGGTACCAAGATAGATGAAACCACTGTGTAAATTACCTGAAATAATTATTTAGGATAATAGATTGAATAGATTAACAAACCAAACCGTAACATTTTTTCCAATAGAGTTCCTTTGAAGTCTACACTGATCCTCAACATCAGACACTTCTTTGATCTTGATAAATTTGAATTCAAGCTCACACAAAAGCTATAAAAAAATTGCAGATAATAAATGATAATAATAAAAGTGTCCTTCCTTTATAAAAGTCCAAATAACTAATTGATTCATCCTAAGGGATTCTCTAATATAAAATGAATAATATAGGACCATCATAAGATATTAAAATTAGGTTTCGTATGTTAACAATGTAATTTACAGAAAATCATTTGCTTCCGAGGAATAATTTGTGCATTATCTTTCACAATTATCATAGAATGAAAAATAACTTCCACCATATTGAACATACGTTTACCAAGATATCCATAACCAAAATGCATCCCTGCTAAATATTGTTGGAATTCTTTAGAATAACTGAGAGGTGGGTGAATCAATTATCCAAGGTCCAAATGTCCAAATAAAACTTTTCAATGCTTAGCAGATTCATATCCATAAAACCATAACATGGGTGTATCCATTAGATCGTCAATACCTTAACTGAGTTGGTCATTGTCATAGGTCAAAATAAATTTTCAGAAATGTAAATATGAAATACCACAAACTCATTGACATAGTTTGACACTGGGATTATATGTGGAAACCTAATTTGGGAAAACCACCAGTAACATGCTACTCGATTTCACTCTTCTAAAGTGATGTCGTGCTAAAGGCCAACCCTATTAAAGGTTATAATATACACTATTAAATGTGACCTGAATAAAGGATTTCAATCACCCTATTAGGACTAGGCCTTGTTAGAGGATTCTAGAATATTTCATACTTATTATCCAAATGCTTTACATAATTCAAAAAATTAAATTAGTCTGCTTGGATTCATCAAATCTTTGATATAAAACTTTATTTTGTCACTCAGTATCTACATTGTTCACTGAAAAATAATAGTCTTCTGATGCTCGAGCAACACTAGGTTTCTCGACACCAACTACATCTTCTCAGCTTGGTCACTACTATTATTTCCATGATGCTCGACACTTACTAAATTTTACAGATGCTCAATATATAATATACTAACTTTCTACAACTTGGTCGCTACTATTATATCCATGATACTCAACACCTACTAAATTTTATAGATGCTCAACATATAATATAATAACTTTCTGCTTGGCCTGAATTGAAATTTGCTTGGCTTACACTATTTTCCTAGCCAAGCTCGATAGAAGCTTTTGATGAAAACACTTCTTCTTTGCTTAGCTAAAGTAACCCTTTCCTTTAGCCTTGGGTAGATAAAAAATATATTAAATCATCAATATCTTACTTAATTTTAGTGCTCCTTTTATACACTTAATAACTCAACATTTCTCTAGGTTCTCTTGTTATCTCCTCTTTTCAAATCCTCTTCATCAATGAAAGAAATGGTAGCATTCAGACCATAAAGAAATTGTCTTCACCAAAAAGTAGTAGGTTTGACATCATTGACAAAAATAATGATTTTTCCATGATAGATTCTACATTTCGAACAATCTCTTTCCAAAAATCTCACTCTTTGGTATTGATGGCAAACCAATACAAAAAAGATTTTTTATTTTCATCCACAAAGAGTATTTCATAGAAAATGGACAGATCAATGCAAGAACATAATCATGAAACATTATGGAGAAGATGCTTGATAAGACACTATGAACCATAAAACCATCTGACCACATGAACTTGAAGCTGCAAGAGGAAACATAGCTTGATCTTTTAAGGACCATAGAAAAATCCTTGATGGATGAAAATAATTCAACAAACCAATTAGAACCTTGAAGCCCATTCCATCAATCTAGGAGATAACATTTAACCCCATGGCAAGTTCAACCACATACAGTGAAATAACATAGGAAACCCTGACAAGAAGCGACATTGGAAAAATACAAGGGTAACAATGATAATACAGAAAGAGAAACATGTAAAAACATCTCATACTAGAGGAAAATATTAAAAAGAAATAAGAAAATTCAATTATATTTATGGGTAGGGCGTTGGCTAATTTTCTGAGGAAAAATCTTCCTTTTGGACAAGGTTTCATGCACAAGGGGCTCCTCAAGGGAAAGATCTTTAGGGTTTTCATTGTTAGGGCTTGAAGGTTCCACACACCTACCCTTTTGATAAAAGTAGTTAGGTTCTACTTTGCAAACATTTATAGTTGAGGGTTTATCCTTCAAGGGAGAAGAGTTGATTTCTTCGATTTTATTAAAGGAACTGGAACCAAGATCCAATTTCCTAGAGGTCAAACGTCTAACAAAGGTAGGGCATGCGAGAAAATTTGATAAAACATTCTCCTTTTTCTAATTTTCTTGTTTTTTTATATTGACTTGTACATTCTATGTAGTTTGACAACATATAATTTATTTTTCAAAGAAAAAAATTTAAAATCTTATTGACATTTTAGTTAACCATTCTATTTGAATTCTAGGTGTCAATTTGGCTTGATAAATATTGTAAAAATACTAAGCTAAATCCTATAACTATACAATTTATATTTTTAGAATCTAGAAAAAGACTATTATGATGAGTATTTCTTTAATCAAAAAAGTTATTTGAAAAATCCACCAAAAATTTGTCGCAAGGTAGAAATTCCATGTTCATGTACCTTAGCCAATTTGTTTCTGGCACACACATAGGCTTGGTCCTACCAAGCCTATCCCAAGACAAAATTGAATGCAACCCATGGCTTGTGAAATTCAAATTTTAATAAATGGGTACAAGTTTAAAATCAATTACCCATTTCTAAAAGTAGTTAAAAGTGAGATTTTAGGTGACAAAATTTAATATTTTAACTTTTTAAAGAAATGGGTACCCATTTTGAAACATGTACCCATTTTGAAAACAAATGTGTACCTATTTTTTGAATTTAGGATTGGGCATCTGAACCTAAAGTGAGTACCCATTTTTTAATAAACAAGTACTCATTTCTAGCTACAAAACTTTTTCCTCCAAGACTTCCATAGTTTGAGTACTTAACTTCTTGCATTTATCCATAAATCTAAGCCTACTTAAAAACTTGCTTAAATATTAATGAGGCCAAAAATTAGGAATCATAATGTTTAGCTAGAAAAAGACATTTATGTAGTAGTTACCAAACATAAAAATATTTAAGTTTAGAGTATCCTTAACAACATGAAACCTCTAAAACTAGAGGCAACCAAAAAGAAATAATACCCAAATAATAATTTATAACTATCAAGGCTTCTTCATAGCATTCTATTACTTTTCTATTTGATAGAGCTCATTCTAATAGTGCCATGTCCCCTTTTCAAATAATTAAAAATAATAAACTTTGCTAAGGCAGGCAGGTTCCAAAAAGGTGAAGTTTCGGCAAAAAGGGCTAATCTTTGGAAACCAATGGACTAATAAATAAAAATTATTATTAAAATATATTTTATTAAACCCTCTTGGACATGAGTTAGGGTTATGCCCTCTTTTAAGGGGTTTGGAGGCATTTTGGGCTCATTCCAGAACTTGATTTTTGCACATTGCTTTGTTGTTCTTCAGAGGCTGCGAAACCTGTGGAGAAGGAGACCCGAGAGCGGGAGTTTGTAGGTTTTTAGGAAGGCTAAGGATGGGAGTTTGAAGCCATTCCATGTGCATGCTCGTACAGAGTTTACCTTTGTGCTGAACAGTGCAGATTTGTGGGTTTTTAGGTGTGTTTTTGTATGAGTTTGGCGTTTTCAGTTGAGTATTTCATATCAGTTTGGGTTGTTGCTATATTTCAGACTTTAAGATGTTAAAATAGAGCTGAATATATGTATTGGGATCTGATTAAACTTTTGAGATAGATTATTAGTGTTTTGTGGTGTTCTCGAGGATTTTTGCGTTAATTTCGGGAGCCTGATGAGCATAGTTTTTGTCCTACATTTGTGAACTATTGTGTAAAGGCTATATAGAACTGGAAATTTCATTTCATAGGCCATTATGCTGCTGAAATTTTTGTAAAAAATGTCCATTTTCAGATTTATTAATAATTTGTGAAGTTGTGAAGTTTTTTGCCACTATTTCAAACATACCCGATTTGAGTTTTATTGAGAAATTGGTGGATCTTTGTAATATTGGTTGTTTGATTTTAAAGATCTGATTTGAGGCTTGAAATATCATACAAAATAAGTAAATGGACATTTCACTGGTATCAAAGCAATGATCTTGCCAGCCCGAGGGTTTGTAGAAGTTTGTATGTCAATTTTGACAACTACCCAGATCTTGCATGTCACAATTTATGGTTGCATGTTGCTTCTAATCAGTTGCATGTCAAAATTTAAGGTTGCATGCAACTAAGTGAAAGAGAAAAAAGATATTTGCAGCTTGAAAAGAATAAAGAAATTTTGATCAAACCTTCAGTTGAAAGTAAAAGTACAAAATCCAAGGAAGGGAAAATTTTGGCTAATCCAGATGAGATGGCAAAGAAATTCTTCCAAGACATTCAAAATACTCAGAAGCAAACAGTGGATAGTTTGGCAAAAACTAGAGAGGCTTTGTGAATATTGACATAAAAACTACAAGGAGTTGCATCTATTAATGAGAAAGGGAGCACTTCAGAGGAGCCAAAAAATTTGAAATCCACACCATCTAAATCAACCAAAACTATTTTCTTGCCTGCAGATGAGCCACCAGTACCAAATCCAACCATTAATCCCGTGGAAGAGGTTACAGGTAACTTGATTGCGTTAAGAGCTACTTACAATGGCTTAGATGATGACTTTTTTAGTTTGGTTCCTTTCAGAGAATATGTGGATATGATGAACACTTTGATGCCCAAGAAAGAGAATGGGAGGGAGCATGACATAAGTGGAAGAGAGCTCAAAAATAAAATAAGCAAGTTTATAGCACCTACTTTTGATGGAACAAATAAAATTTCAGCTAGAGCATGGCTACAAAAATTACAGACTTTCTTCACACTTAACCCCCTGAAGGAGAGTGATGCTAGTCAATTTGCAAGTCTACACTTGGAAGATGCAGCCTATGATTGGTGGTATCATGGAATGACTACTCAAGGTCATGATCAGGTAACTACATTTGATGATTTTAGTCAAAGAGTGATAGATAGATTTGACCTCAAGGATGATCAAGAGTACTTTAAAGAATTGTCAAAGTTGAAGCAAAGCAAATCAGTTAATGAGTATATAGAAGAGTTTCAAAAAGTGGCTGTTATGGTACCTGATATGAGTGAAAAGAGGATTGTTTATCTTTTTCTTGATGGTTTAGAAGATTCTGTTAAGGGTTTGGTTAAGGCTTTCTCACCCTCAAATTTACAGGAAGCTATCAAAAGAAGCTTGCAACTTGAAACTTGCATGCCTATGAAATCAGTCACTAATCAAAAACCCCCAAATCTTTGGCAACATAAGGGAAATTTTCAGAAAAAGACTTTCCCAACACTACCACCAAAAGATGTGATAAATGTGGCAAAAAAGAAGGTAGATGAAGAGACTAGGAGTGAATTACGAAGGAAAAAGCTTTGTTTTACTTGTAGAGAACCATGGGTTCCAGGACACAGATGTTTGGGGAAAGGTCAAGTGCACTATATTGAAGTTGCTTCAGAATCTAATTCAGATGAGCATGAGGAATTTCATGACACTAAGGAGGAGGTAGAAGAAGAGAAAGAAAAAGAAATCAGAAAAGATGGCACTTTAGCAACATTATCAGGATTCCCAAGATACCATCCCTTTCGAATTCGAGGGGTACTAGCAGGGAAAAGGTTGATAGTTCTTTTTGATAGTGGGGCAACTCACAATTTTATTGATGAGGGATTTGTCATGAAAAGAGGGCTTAAAGAAGAAGATTTTGAGGGATTCAATGTTACTGTAGCTGATAGATTCACTATGCCTTGCACACGGGTGGTGAAACAACTCAAGATGACCTTAGGAGATTATGAGTTATGTGATGACTTCTATGTGGTTGGTATTGGGGAGACAAATCTTGTATTGGGTGTTCAATGGTTGCACTCTATTGGAGGCTATTACATGAACCATCAAACTATGGAGTTTAAACTTCATTCCAATGGGAAAGAAGTCATATTGAGAGGCTTATCGAATCAAACACCTAAGGCGGTCTCTGTAAAAGGATGGAGAGGACTTTTCGAAGAGGACAAGTAGCATGGGCAGCAGGAGTCATAATCCATCCAACAAGCTCTCCAAAGAATCAAGGTAATTTCCATTTTGAAATTCAAAATATTCTTGATAAGCATAGTATAGTTTTCAATGACTTGCCTCCAAGATTACCACCAGATAGAGGTTTTGAGCATGTTATAGAGTTAGAACAAGGTGCCAATCTAGTTATAACAACCCCATACCGCCATCCAAGAGGTTATAAGGAAGAAATTGAAAAAACTATTAAAGAACTCCTGGACATGGGATTCATAAGGCCTAGCTCTAGTACATTTGCATCATCTGTGGTACTTGTCAAGAAAAAGGATGGTACAATGAGAATGTGTATAGACTACAGGGCTCTAAACAAGAAGACCATAAAAATAGGTATCCCATTCCACGCATAGATGAACTCATTGATGAGTTACATGGTGATGTATACTTCTCAAAAAATGACTTAAGATTAGGGTACCATCAAATCCGAATAAGGAGTGAAGATGTGGAAAAGACTTCTTTCAGATGTCACTATGGGCACTTTGAATTTCTTGCTATGCTATTTGGCCTCACTAATGCACCTGCAACATTCCAATCTTGTATGAATAAGGTATTCAACCAGCATCTTTGAAAATTTGTTTTGGTATTTTTTAATGATATCTTGATTTACAGTAAAACATGGGAAGAGCATCTAAAGCACATAGACACTGTTTTGGAAATCTTGGAGCAGCAATCCTTCTATGCTAAGCTATCTAAATGTGATTTTGGTTTGATAGAGATCCTATATTTGGGACATATTATAAGTTCTAAAGGAGTACAGGTTTATCAACAAAAAATCCAACCAATTTTTGATTGGCCTCCACCCACTAATCTTACATAGTTGAGAGGTTTCTTCAGGTTGTGTAGCTACTATAGGAGATTTTCCAAGGGATTTTCTTAGCTTGCTGCCCCCTTGACTGATTTTACAAAGAAAGGAGCTTTTGTTTGGACAGAAGAGGCACAAAAACCATTTGATAAGCTTAAGGAGGTAATGAGTTCATGCCCTGTGCTTGCAATTAATGTGATACTTCTGGAGAAGGTATAGGGGCTGTCCTAACTCAAAGGGGACATCCAATAGCATTTGAGAGTAGAAAATTAAATCAATCAAAGAAAGGTTACTCCATCTATGATAAGAAAATGTTGGCAATCATGCATGCACTTCATAGGTTTAGACAATATTTGGTATGTGGGAGATTCATTGTAAAGACAGAACATAATATCCTTAGGTTCTTCTTGAACCAAAGGGATTTGAATGATCGTCAACAAAAATGGGTAAGCAAATTGCAAGCTTATGATTTTGTTATTGAATACATGAAAGCAACGAATAATGTGGTTGCTGATGCTCTCTCAAGAAAGCCCACTTTGTGTTCCTTAACATCTATCTCTACTGATTGGAAAGTCTCCATAATTTTAGAGTATGCTAAAGATTCCTTTGCCACCAAGATTTTGGATACAAGAGAGAAAAGATTGAGAAACAGGAGCATCATAGAGCAATTGGTCAAATGGAAAGGATTACCGCTAGAAGATGCAAATTGGGAAGGAGCACATATTCTTGAGAATTCCAACCTTCATTTCTTGAGGACAAGAAATATTTGGGAGGGGAGGACTTTTCATGTCCCCTTTTCAAATAATTAAAAATAATAAACTTTGCTAAGGTAGGCTGGCTCCGAAAAGGTGAAGTTTCGGCAAAAGGGGGCTAATATTTGGAAACCAATGGACTAATAAATAAAAATTATTATTAAATTATATTTTATTAACCCCTCTTGGACGTGAGTTAGGGTTATGCCCTCTTTTAAGGGGTTTGGAGGCATTTTGGGCTCATTCCAAAACTTGATTTTTGTACATTACTTTGTTGTTCTTTAGAGGCTGCCAAACCTGTGGAGAAGGAGACCCAAGAATGAGAGTTTTTAGGTTTCCAAGAAGTCTAAGGATGGTAGTTTGAAGCCATTCCATGTGCATGCTCATACAAAGTTTGCCTTTGTGCTGAACAGTGCAGATTTGTGGGTTTTCAGGTGTGTTTTTGTATGAGTTTGGTGTTTTCAATTGAGTATTTCATATCAGTTTGGGTTGTTTCTGTATTTTAAACTTTAAGATGTTAAAATAGAGCTGAATATATGTATTGAGACATGATTAAACTTCTAAGATAGATTATTAGTGTTTTGTGGTGTTCTCGGGCATTTTTGTGTTAATTTCGGGAGCCTAATGAGCATAGTTTTTGTCCTACATTTGTGAACTGTTGTGTAAAGGCTATACAAATCTGGAAATGTCATTTTGTAGGCTGTTATTCTGCTGAAATTTTTGTAAAAAATTTCTATTTTCAGATTTATTAATAATTTGTGAAGTTGTGATTTTTTTGGCACTACTTCGGACATACCCGATTTGGGTTTTATTGAGAAATTGGTGGATCTTTGTAATATTGGTTGTTTGATTTTAAAGATCTGATTTGAGGCTTGAAATATCATACAAAATCAGTTAAGGGAAATTTCAAATAATCAGTGGTATCTCCCACTTCTTGTTCCTTTTCCTTGTTTTCCTTGCTTTCTTTCCTTTCGTTTTTCATCTTGCTCTTTCTAGTGATGACACCAAGAAATTTTTTGTCATGAATATTGTGTTGAATTCAGTAGAGGGTCTAAGATCATATTAATGGAAAATTTAATTTAATCTAGCTCCTCTAAATTTTTATTGAGATTGCCCTAATTTTTGACCTTATCCTTGGTGGAGTTAATCTAATATGGGGTGACCACTCCCAAATCCACCACAATATGTACCTCATATTCTTCCATATATGTTTCTTCCTTCTCATCATCATAGATATCCTCCACATATTCTACATAGTCTTCATATTTAGAATCCATATCCTTACTTTTATCAAATATCCCAGTTTTGGCTTCTAATAATTTTTTTTCTTCTTCTACAATTTTCATGTCATTTCTATTTCCCCCCTCATATTTAATCATTTATTCTACTGTATGCATTTAGATATTCTTTTTTCTGAGATTGATTATTAGTTCTCCATTAATACCCTAGTGATATCTTGTTTGATAGCCTCTTTCTCAGAGCCATGTTTATCTACGTCTACCATTTCTCTATGAATTTGGATGCATTTAGGGGTAGGGCCTTGGCTAATTTTTTGAGGAAAACTCTTCCTTTTGGACAAGGTTTCATCCACAAGGGACTCCTCAAGGGAAAGATCTTTAGGGTTTTCATTGTTAGAGCTTGAAGGTTCCACACACCTACCCTTTTGAGAAAAGTAGTTAGGTTCTACTTTGCTAACATTTTGAGTTGAGGGTTTATCCTTCAAGGGAGAAGAGTTGATTTCTTCAATTTTATCAAAGGAACTAGAACCAAGATCCAATTTCCTAGAGGTCAAACTTCTAACAAAGGTAGGACATGGGAGAAAATATGATGATAAAGTACTCAAATCAACCCTTGGTGGAGTGGGAGATTATCTGCACTAGCAATACTGCTTCTTAGGGAAGACAATAGAAAGAATAATGCATTTATCTTTTCCCTATTACACAAGATATTTAGCAAAGGAAAATGGTAAGAATAGTAAGGGTTGAAAATCCCTTCATAGGTAAAATATTTTAATACATGTTGATAGAAAATAGAAAAGCGGGGACGAAAAGTGAATCTGTTATACCCATTTTTGGACTTGATAATTTATGCCTTATCCTTTTTGTTGAAGATTTTTTTCCTGTAAAGGTTGTATCTCAACTAGATCTTATGTTCTAAATGGGATTGTTCTCACTTTAGGCCAATAGCTTTAGGAATTAATTATGGGGTAACCATAAATTGGATGCTACCAATCATGATTGTGCCCTAGTGCTAGGAATTCACAAATCTCAAAGATTATTTTTTAATTAAACCTCTGATGGCATAAATGTAGAAACTTAGGCCACCATTTTTTTAATAATCCCATATTTCTAGGTTCTACCTCAATTTATGATTATTAAAATTCATCATTATTAAAACTTCTCTAAGAAATGGATGTTCTTGTGTTGAATGAAATTATATATATCTATGCTAGCTTCATTCATACATTTGGCTCTATTTAAGGAAATTATCTTTTTCATTAAAATTGCACTTTCCTTCTCTCTTACACATATCAAATGTCTCAAAAATCTCATCATTAATGAGATAATATAAAATTATGGCCTCTTTAGAGGAAATAATAGATATCCAAACTTAGAAATATGGTTTTCTTTTTGGATACACATTCTAAATTTATAAGAAGCCATAATGTCATTCAACAAAATATTTTTAGTCCCTTTAGAATCATCTTTCCCTCATTCTTTTTAAAATTACATCTCTTATAATTAACCGAAGGGAAAAAAATTTCCTAACGCCATATATAACTTAAATACTTTCATATATCTTTCATAGAAAAACATAAGAGATTAACCTACCTTTTGTCATGCCTGAGGTAAAAGATCTAAATATTGTTATTAATATAAATGCTTTGAAGTTTCTTAGGGAAATCCATACATATAACATATCTTCCTTTAGGGTAACCAAGGCACCAATTTGTTTCAAAATGTGCAGCTTGATTACATTCCCATTGTGTGTATCTAATCTTAACTTTCCTTAACATTGAAACCCTTATTTGGAAGTCCTCCATAAGACTTCAATTTTTCCAAATGTTATTTACCTCAACAAGGAGGAAATTAGCAATGAGCTTAGATTCTAACTCCATTATGAATTTATTGAAGTACCACTCTCCTAGAGGATCTTAATTTCTTGCCATAGTCATTTCCTCACCATAATTTTTAGAGTTCACTCCTATGTCTCTTATAATTACTTGAATCATTTCCCCTTCTTTGTTTTTCACAAGATGTTCTATTGTTGAAAGATTTCCCCTTTGTTGAATCATTTACTTGCACTTGCGTCCTTGTTCCCATGGTGCTTTACATCTTAATCATATGCCTTTTCTATTTATTTCATCTCTCCTCTGAAATTGATGTTCTAAATGCCATTGTTCTTTTTAGACAAAACATTTCCATCCCTTATCATCTTTCCTTGATTCCTCACATCTATGTTGTATCTTATTCAACATATTTTTTCCTATGGGTAATTTGATTCAATTTCCCTACCCTTTTTAATGAATTCCTCCATAAAAAAACTAAGGTATTTCATTGAACTTTTAGTGGAGATTATTAGTCCTTCTATGAATGTCTAAGTAACCCTTTTCTACAAAATATGAGGAATCATAATTGATAATGATAGGAACTTACGAGAAAATTCTTCGATAGTCCCTATTTTCTTTAGGTGGATCAGCTCTTTGAAATACCATTTATGTAAACATTTGGTATAGCTTTGATACCATGTAATAATTTGCATTACAAAAAAATGACACCAAGATCAAGAAGCTCAAGACCCTAGCACAATATGGGCCAACAATGTATGATCATTGTAATGCTCCACCAAGGGATCCAAAAGAAATAACCTAAACTTTTAGTTCTAATTTACGTGTAATTATATTTATTTAAATTAATAAGAATTATTTAAGAGTTTTATTTTGAATAATAAACTATAAATAATATTATTATTTGAATTAATAAATATATTATTAAAACATCTCGTAATTAACTAGAGAGAGATCATAAATTTAATAAAATTACTTTAATTAAATTGCATAAAGTGTATGCATAAAATTAAAATATAATAAATTAATAAGAGAGAGTAAGAAATTATTTAATAAAATTTATTTTAATTAAATTGCATAAAGCTTATGCATGAAATTAAAATATAATAAATTAATAAGAGAGAGTAAGCAATTATTAATAAAGTTTACTTTAATTAAATTGCATAAAGCTTATGCATGAAATTAAAATATAATAAATTAATTAAAAGATAAAGACAATTAATTTAATAAAGATATTCAAATTCAAATTTCTTAAAGTTGTTGCATGAAAATTAAATATAGAAAAATCAATATTTAATTATATTTAATTAATTGAAAAATTAATTAAATAAAAGAGTTAAATTTAAAAGATTAAATTAGAGTTCTAATTTTAGCATATTTATATTTATTTAATTTTATAATAATTATTTAAGAGTTTGTTTTAATAATAAATTCTAAATAATATTATTAGTTGAGTAATCAATATTATTTGATTAAAAAGAAAATATTAAAATATGTGAATATTTGATTAATTTAAAACTAATTAAATCTATGCGTTAAATAAAAAGTCTAAATTTAGAAGTCTAAATTTAGAAAATTAGTTTAAAGAAAGATTATAATATGATGTTATTTAATTATTCAGAAATTAATTAAATATGTACTTCAATTTAAAATATTTATTTTAAAAGTCTAATTTAAGAAGTTGGATAAAAATAGAATTAAAATATTAGAAGTTTAAAGATTTAATATTATTTTATTATAATTATTTAACTAAAAATTATTAAATTAGAGTTGCATTTAAATAATGAACTTTAATAATTCTTATTAATTTAAATAATAATCTATGCCTTAAATAGTACTTAAACTAATTAATAAGTGCAGGAAAAGAAAATATAAAAGAATATTTTAATTTAAGAATTCTTTAAATGTGCATGAAAGAATTAAATTTAAAATAGCTGATCAAAGTTATAATTTAGGCATATTTATATTTATTTAATTTAATAATAATTTATGTAGGAGTTTTATTTTTAATAAACTATAAATAATATCATATTAAAAACATCGCATGATTTAATAAGGGAGAGAAAGCTTTAATTTAATCAAGTTTATTTTAATTAAATTTCATAAAGTGTGTGCATGAAAATTAAAATATAGTAACTAAAGACAAAGGGTTTTCACATGATTGCATAATCAAAGCCCTTATTTGGGGGAAAAATTCTTTATTAAGCAAATTAGAGCTCATTTCTAGATACATAGGTTTGGAGGAGCCAATTTATTATCAAGTGGCATCATATATAATAGTATATTATTCAAATGGTTTCATACTGGTATATTATTATTTGATGTGGATTTATTATATATTAGATTTCTTATTAATTGAATTTAAATGTGATTCAACATCATGAGACCTTTAAGAATTGTAACCTGTTTATGTGTTGTGGATATATGAGTGTATGTTAATTGCTTCCGCTATGTTATAACTATTGTTGTTAAGTTATTATTTTTAACTTTAAAAAAATGTTTGACAAACTTAGTAAAACTTTTGGTTAACTTCTTTTGGATCACATGGCAGGGTGTTACATCTAGTATCAGAGCATGAGTTTTACATTGGGAGCTATGGACATATTGGAACACAACTAGTTGTTAACTAGTTGAACAAAAATTGAAAATTAAACTGTTATGTATATCTATTTCAAACTAAAACTTGAGCTAGTTGAACTGAAACTAAACTTAAACTTTTAGTTGTATATTTTAAAACTTGAACATCTAAAATTCAAAACTAAATTATACGTAAACCTAAAAATAGGCAAAATTGAAAATTGAACTTATACTATTTTCAAAACTTGTGTCTTTTGTATATGTTTTACAGTAGTTTTTTTTATGGTTATTATGACACCTTGTTATATCAGATATTATTGTTGTAGTGTTTTCAGTAGAGTCAAATCCTCCTACAGGAGGAAAGGGTCCAATGGTACCCACTGTAGACACCTAAAAATCTTTAGAAAATAAAGTATTTTTATTTTCTGAAAAAGTCCTGATGACATCATCATTTATTAATTTATTTATTTTTATGCCATTAAATCCCTTTATCTTAATTAAAAATATTTAATTAAGAAATCCCTCCCAAAAATGTGTAAATCTTATTTAAACATTATTTCCTTATTTATTAATTATTTAATTAATAGATTGACCAAAAAACCCAAAATAAATAAAAAATTTAGTTTTTGCCCAAAACTTGGCCAATTTCCTTAAGACCACTAACCTCTTCCAAAATCTTCTAATCCTTCTTTAATTTTGATTAAAGGCTAATCCCATCATTTCCTACCCCTAATCCCAACTCAAAATATTTAATTAAGATTAAATATTAATCCTCATGTTTATTAAAAATGTTTTAATAAATATCTCCTCAACCCAAACCCTTGAAATAAATAAAACTTTATTTATTTCCTAAAAATCTAATTTATCCTCATCCTAAGAAGTTCTAGATTCTTCTAGAAAGTCTTCATCCTCATCCTAGGAAATTCTAGACTATTCTAGAAAGTCTTTATCCTCATCCAAAGTCTAGACTCTTCTAGAAGATGTCTTTAAACCTAATCCTAATCCCCTCCTAACCTTGTCACATTCCCTAAAAATGGGTTAAGACTTACTAACCCAAGCCAAAGTTAACAAATATCTCCTCCTTCACCCACCCTCATTAAATGCCATCCACTTGCCTATCCCTAAGCTAATCCTAAACCATCCTAATCCATCCTCTAATCATTTGCACAATCCTAAGCAAGCTTAAAACCTTCCTAATCAAGTCCAAGTCGAAATTGCTCTCATCTCCCTCAAAATATTTCAACCATAAAACTTTATGAAGCCCACTAGGCCATAAATGACTCTTCCAAGCCCTTTTATTACTCTTACAAGCCATTATGAGGGTCTTTATGAAGATTTTATCCCTTGAGCCTCCTTTTTTGACTCATCCTTCCCCTTTCCTCCATCCTCTCACCATGTGACATGTGTCACTCCTTGATTGGTTGTAAGGAAGCACAATCCATGTGCTCTCCTCTCATGCAATCTGGGCCTTCCATGAGCTTTTTCCCATCCTTGCATCTTAGCCCTCAATCCCTCAAGCCTCTTGCCTATAAATTGAATCCTTCCCCTTTGCAAAACAACATAATCCATGAAGTAAAGTCATAATGCCATTTTAAAAAGCCATTTTACATCAAAACCATACACTCACACCCAAATTCCAACTCCATTTGAAGCCCTTTTTGAAGCATAAAGCTTGAGCATACATCCTATCTATTTAGACAAAGCTACTCAACAAGAGAGCTTCTCATTGAGAGAGCCCATTAATGGCTCATATTCTCAATTGAGAGCTCATCTTAGTCCATCTTGAAGTTTATGAATTTTGTTTAGTTTGTAGAAGCTTTATTTAAATTTGGTTTCTATTAGCATACTAACATTGCTCATATACATTTTGGCATGCCCGGTGGGACCCCGCATGGGTCATCTTCATTAGCTTTTTTAGTCAAGTTTTTTATGTCATTTGCTAATTTTGGCTAATTTTTCTTGTTTTTGTGATTGGTAGGATTGTATAAATTGGTTTTGTAGGTCCACATGAGCACAAAGAAGACAAAGGAACTCATAGTCAATCTCATAGTGTTTGCAGATTTTTCAAGCGTATAGGTGGACAAAGCACTTGGAATTCTTCTTCCTCTTCTTGTCTATATTCTTCTTATTCCATCTACTTTTTCTTCTTCTTCTTGTGGGAGATCTTGGCCATTTTTTTTAAGGAAGAAAAATCATACACACTTCTTTTTAGTGCTTAAAATGAACCCCTAAATCATACTTAAAT
The DNA here is from genome assembly GCA_028749045.1 of Cupressus sempervirens. Lineage (NCBI taxonomy): Eukaryota > Viridiplantae > Streptophyta > Pinopsida > Cupressales > Cupressaceae > Cupressus > Cupressus sempervirens. Next base: position 797,603,672 of record CM053792.1, read on the forward strand.
CCATTAAAAACTAAAAATTTGCAAAAAAAAAAAAAAAAGAGCATTTTAACAAGTGAAACTAAACCAATCCAATCATTTTCATCCTTGCAACATCAAGGTTTTAGATGCATTCATGCAAAGTTAGGAACACTTCATTTGTGGGAATTTAAAAAGAACTTCAAGTTTCCATTTCAAAAGGTTCAAAATCAACACTAAATGCACACAAAAATCTAAATCAAACTCAAAGCATCAATCAAGGATAAAATGAACCTCATTTGCAAATATTTTGAAGTTCTTTTAAAAATCTCATGAAAACTAAGAGTCCTAAATGGTTGCCAAAAATTGTCCTAAAAGCTTTGTTATTTGTTCCAAACAAATGTCTTGTTGCAAAATCTTGAATGTTTCTTAGGTTTTTCATGCATCAAAACAATATAGGAATATCATTTTTGGGCTTAAAACATGCAAACTAGAACACAAAATCTTGAATGAAAAGCAAAGTCCAAAGATTCATTTTCACTTTTGAGTCCAAAACAATCTTGAATGATCTAAGGTTAAAACAAAGCACTTCAAAGTTCTTAAAACAACACACAAAATCTCAATCTTGAATGCTCAAAGGAAAAAACTTGAATGTTTAATCACTTGTCTTTGAATGCATGTTGCTAAAATCACTCTTGAGTGCCATGGATTAAAATCAAGTTTTTTTTTTTTATGAATGCATGATTAAAACAACAAATCCAATCTTGAATGCCATAGATCAAATAATCATCTTTTGGGGCATAAAAAGAATCCACATTTTTGAAATCTTCTAAGTTATAAAAACTAAATAAAGACGCTTTGAGTAAGTTTGTAGTTGGACTCACCCTCTTTAATCAACCATCAATTTAACCATTGGTTGCAATCTCAGCGCCATCTATGGGGATGGGTCTACCTAAGAGGGTGTTAAGTGCTCCACAAAGATCAAACTCCACTCACTTGGGTCTTTAGTGGTTTTTCTAAGTTAGAAAATTTCTTGAATGCGCATTAATCTCACTCACACTTCATTTGGACATAAAAAATTGGACAAATCTTGACGTGGAGGGCCTTCGAGCGCACGCTTGGCAATCGAGTGTCACACATCTTTGTTTTGGGCTTAAAAAAAAACTCACACTCAATCTTGAATGCCTAACAATCAATGAACATCGCATGGTTTTGATGCATTTTCAATGACACTCGCATTTCTTATGTTGACGATCTCTCAACTTCCATTATGCTAATGACGTTGTCAAATTGGAATGAACATTGTATGCCATAATCACAAGTGTCTTCAATCATAGCTTACAAAATCTAAATCATCAATTGGAATGAACGCGTGTCTTTTAAAGCCCAAGATCATGTATGTGGTCTTGTTTTACACTTTTTAGGAGGCCTGCTTGGGGATTTCATCACCCCTTGGGACGACCTCAACTCCAGCATTCCGGCGGAGTATAAAAATCGGGAGGTGAATCCAAAGACACCTCTCTTGGAATCAAGATTTTGTCACTCGGGCTAAGTCTCAAGGAACTTTATACCCTTGAGAAGTGAAAGAGGAGAAGTGGGTTACCGCTCCTCTCGACTGTGTGACATCTTTTGAGTTTCATCTACGGATTTGGGCCTCACGTACCTTGCGTATATCAAGGACTCCCTAGCTAAAACAAATTTCATCCTTGTAGAAAGCTTCCTAGGATGTTGGTGTGTTTGACGTGCTTGCTCCAAAATTTTGTCTACTTGTTTGTTCATAGCTTTTGAATGAATGTTTGACAACTTTGGTCAAAATCTCAAAAAAGAAAAAATCTCCCAGCTCAAGGCATACTTAGCGTAGTCACTGCCTCATCAGAAAATCATCCAAGCTCCCCCGCTGCAACCAAATCTATCTAGTTCCTTGCTTTAGAAAAATCCCAAATCCAAAGTCTCTCCAAATCATCCCCCCCCAACCAGCTAGCAACCCAATCCAAAATCACACCCAAGCCTTTAGAGAGTTGTTGTCATTCTGCTAGAATTTGCTATCCAATCTAGCCTCACCAAGGTTATCCCTTTGATAGAGCTTTGTCTAGGGTAATCTAGCTTTGTCACTTGTTATCCCGCATCACCTTGAGCTAAAGTTTGGGATCCACAAGTGGTCAATCTGGTGTCATGCCCATAGGATCATTAGTGTATCCTTAAGTTGACACAATCTCCACCAATCCTGCACATAGGAAAGCAAAACTCTCACTTTTTGACAGCATACCCTTGAAAGTCTTCCATCCACAGGAAAGCCAAAAATCTCCAGCCAATCCTCCTTAGGTCTATCATATAGCTTTGACTCTCCCTAGGAAATCTTTCATTAGCCAATCCAAAATCTGAGCTTAATCCAAATCTGACCATGAGCTTTCGTGTTCATCCATATGCAAGACCCCATCCCAATCAAACTCATTGTCAAAGCATGAAGTACCAATCCTATCATGATGTGTTCGGTTGTATTGTCCTTGCTCCCACCACCTCCTATTCCAATGATGATGAAAATCTTGTTGACTATGACGGGTATATTGAAAGCCTTAGTAACATTCCCCCAAGCATCCCACAAAATCCAAGAGTTATTCCAAACTATCTAGTCATGCCATCTGATATCCCATCTTCTCCTCCATCACCCAATCAACCAAGCTTCCAATATTCCACCCTCATCACACCAGCTATTCCTATCAATCCACCACCTCCACCTCTAACACACGAGTCTCCAAGGAATCTCCTAGAGGAAATACAAGAAAAGCTGCCTCCAACAGTCAATAAGCCATGTCATCTAATCCAACCATGTGAAGTAGTCAGTGATGAAGCTTCCCCATCTATAATATCACCTCCATCTCCCATAGCTACCATCCCCATACCATCCATCAAATTGCTTAAAATCCTTCCACTTCCCACTAGCGTCAAAATCCCACCACCCATCGAATCGCTCCAAATCCCATCCACATCTCCTCCTCCAAGCATTATCCGAATCCCATATAATGAACCTCATGCATCCACTCCCATCCATTCCTATCAAGATCTTGTCCAAAAGCATGTTGAAATATCCTCTGACAGAATAGCAGATCCCACCATCCCACTTATTCCCCTACATGATCCACTTTTACCATCCCCTCCATATCTAAATCCTACCATCTTACTTACTCCATCTCAAGATCCCTTTCCCTCAGCCCACCCAACTCAAGATCCTATCCTCCCATCTCCACTGCTTCATGATCATACATCTCCCATAATCCATGATGATAGATCCATCAAAAAAGAACTAATTATCATATTCGAAGCTCCAACTCCTTTAGCTAGTAATGGACTCACATCTTGTGTTCCAAATAATGAACATCATATTGAAAAAAGAAATGAAAATGTATTTCTAGATGTTGATATCCCCGCTATTCCTACATGGTCCCAAGTCCTTCCATCTCCAACCCAATGTTCCCATCCATCTTATTCCGCATGTATTTTGGGCCCTCATCCTACTCCTTATCTCCAACCCTCCATTTTGGGTCCATATATCCCTTATCTAAATACCACCCCCTTTCCATCCATTTTGGGTCCTTACATACCTAATATGAATCCTTTATCCCCTCCATCTATTTTGGGCCCATATCCTTCCGTCCCTCCATCAATTTTGGGCAATTATATCCATCCATATCCTATGTTCCAATCTATCCTTCCATCCCCTCAAATCCACCAGCTAGATCATCAAAGGCACTCACCCTTGAATCCCTTCCAACCTTTAAACCCTATCACTCCATCAATTATCCCTCCATCTCCTCCATGCTCTTGTTCCCATCCCGTGGCTAATAGAAGCATATTGGATGCCAAAATACAAAAGAATAAATCCAAAAATCCACAAAAATCCAAGTCTCAACATGTCCCTTCTAAAATACATGTTCAAAACAAGAAACATTTAATCCCAATCAAAGAAAAAGTCAAGAGGCCACAAAAGCCCAAGCTTAAAAAGTCAAAAATCATGTGGATACCCAAGATGCTCATAAAAGAAATGCATCTCAAAGAAAAATCTCAATTGGCATCCATTCATGCTACTAAAAAAGCCTCATCCATCCATCCTTCATCCAAATCCCCATATAAGCATCCTTCATCCCCCCAATCCACTTTTAGTCCATATGCTTCTTATCCTAAATTTTCCATCCTCCATCTTCCAATTCTACTTTTAGTCCTTATCTTTCTCTTCCTCCATTTTCTCATCAACCTCTCTCAAAACCATCTTTCCCACTACTTTATCACCTTTTAAGGTGTGTTCCAATGATGATCTTTCCATTTTCCTCATCCATTTACCCACAAGCCTTATGTCTTCGCATCCATTATCTGTCAAACTCCCACCTACCATTTCACTTGTTCAATCCAATCCTTTTTCATCCATCCTACCAACATCTATGAGCCAAAATCATTCCGGCTAAGACAAAAGTCAAAAATTCAAAAAATAATAAATAAAAATAAAGCATCCACTGGTGAAAACTTGGCAATTCAAGCGCCTTGGACAAGTACCATGATGAAAATTTGGCAAACAAGCATCATGCGTAATCCTGCCATCCCCAGCTTAGCCTATCACCCTCATGCTTTTGGTCATCTCTTGACATCCAACTCCATCTTCCATCTCACACCATCCACTTATCTCCTGCAGCTTTAGCCAACCATCCCAGCTATCATCCATCTCCCTAGCCCCTTCAGCTTTTTCCATCCTAGCTTCAATCCTATCACATCCATCATAAGACCTCCTTCCGTATGTTATCTTCTGATTGGGGGCACTATATTCCTTGGAGATCTTGTCTTGTTCATCCTCCCTTGTCATTGGTATCTAGCTCTAGGCTATCCTCATGCAAACCCAATGTCATCTCTTTATATTCATCATAATCCTAGCTATCTACCATCCTATCCAGCCATCTCATCCTTCTCCTCTAGCTATCCTTGGTCACAAAATCTCTCATCATGATTGGATGCATCCTGCCAAATCCATATCTTTCGCTATCACCCCACCCTTAGCTTTCACATCTTGCACAACATTGAACCATCCCGCTATCCTATCATCCTGAGCTTTTGCCTACTTGTAGCTATCTTGGTCTGTTAGCTTGTACCATATCTTGATTAGCTCACTTGTAAATATCTTGGTCTGTTAGCTTGTACATCCTCTTTAGCTTAGTACCATTGTATCTATCCAACGTTCGTGTCAGTTCGTCCTTGATCAGCATCTTGCACCCATCGCACATCTTGGTTAGCTATTCCAATGCATCCTTTAGCTATATTTCCTGTCACCAAAGTGTTATCTTTCTTAGTTCAGCTTGCCAGACGCATCACTCATCCAAATCCACCAGCTTAGGTGATCTTCGATAGGTCCTTGCAGGATATAGCTTTCCTCATGTCTGATCTTGGTCCGTTAGTACCTCATCCTACCCATCTCGTTGGCAAACGGTTCTTTTTTGGATTTTTGCTTTCTTTTGATTTGGACTCTTCCCTATTGGACCTTGAAATATCTTTTCCAAGCAATCTCCTTGTTCCCTCCTCAAGGTTTTCATGATCTTCCATATCATGGTATACTACGAATGGGGCAATCAGAGCGTAAGGTCTTGATCATGTCTTTTGCTTGTTTTCCTTTTTGCTTGTGGGTTACCCAGTGTCATTTCCACACTGCTTCCTCTAGGATTCATGTGTGATACTGGGGCAATCCTTGCATGTTTGTTTTGAGTCAGTTCGTCAATCCTTTGGACGGTTGGTGAAAAGGCCTTGATGTTCTTGGTAACCTTGGCAATTAACCAATAGTCCTATAGCAAATTTAGTGCTCAACTACATGGTGGTACTTCTCTTTGAAGTATCCCCCCCGCTCAAAAAGCTTCAATGGTTTTCCTTCATCTCCATTATCCAGCATCTGTCTCTCCTACCCCAGCTTATGCATCAGTATCTCTTTGAATCACTCCTCACCTTTAGCTTTAGGGATCCACAATCCTAGTCTTAGGGATCCACCAATCCAAATCAATCCACCAAGCCTCATCTTTCGAGATCCACAATCCTAGTCCTAGGGATCTCCGAAACCCATCTTCCACCAATCTGACTCTTTGAAATCCTGTTGCATCAACTTTTTTAATCCCCTCATCCATCTCCCCATTCGGGATTCCTTTTATAGCGCTCCGCTCCTTCATCCTCTCCAATCCCTGAGATCTTAAGCTTGCTTCCTCTTGTGCCTCTGATTCTCCCTTTATCATTCTCCCGTAGTGAGAGTTTGAGCTAACCAAACCTCTTCTCTTAAGCCAATCTGAGTCTTCTTGCTCATCTCGGATTCTTGCACTTTTCAAGAAGTCGTCGAGTCTCGCTTTCTCTCCCCGCCGCCTTCTTGAGGGGGCATCTTGCAGTCCATTCTCTCCTCTTCTGCTCTAGCCTTGGGCATCTTATTTTCTTATCTTTGATGCCATGCCACTTGCGGCATCACATCAAAGAGGGGCAAAATGTAGACACCTAAAAACCTTTAGAAAATAAAGTATTTTTATTTTCTGAAAAAGTCCTGATGATATCATCATTTATTAATTTATTTATTTTTATGCCATTAAATCCCTTTATCTTAATTAAAAATATTTAATTAAGAAATCCCTCCCAAAAATGTTTAAATCTTATTTAAACATTATTTTCTTATTTATTAATTATTTAATTAATAAATTGACCAAAAAACCCAAAATAAATAAAAAATTTATTTTTTGCCCAAAACTTGGCCAATTTCCTTAAGACCACTAACCTCTTCCAAAATCTTCTAATCCTTCTTTAATTTTGATTAAAGGCTAATCCCATCATTTCCTACCCCTAATCCCAACTCAAAATATTTAATTAAGATTAAATATTAATCCTCATGTTTATTTAAAAAGTTTTAATAAATATCTCCTCAACCCAAACCCTTGAAATAAATAAAACTTTATTTATTTTCTAAAAATCTAATTTATCCTCATCCTAAGAAGTTCTAGACTCTTCTAGAAAGTCTTCATCCTCATCCTAGGAAATTCTAGACTATTCTAAAAAGTCTTTATCCTCATCCAAAGTCTAGACTCTTCTAGAAGTTGTCTTTAAACCTAATCCTAATCCCCTCCTAACCTTGTCACATTCCCTAAAAATGGGTTAAGACTTACTAACCCAAGCCAAAGTTAACAAATATCTCCTCCTTCACCCACCCTCATTAAATGCCATCCACTTGCCTATCCCTAAGCTAATCCTAAACCATCCTAATCCATCCTCTAATCATTTGCACAATCCTAAGCAAGCTTAAAACCTTCCTAATCAAGTCCAAGTCGAAATTGCTCTCATCTCCCTCAAAATATCTCAACCATAAAACTTTATGAAGCCCACTAGGCCATAAATGACTCTTCGAAGCCCTTTTATTGCTCTTACAAGCCATTATGAGGGTCTTTATGAAGATTTTATCCTTTGAAACTCCTTTTTTGACTCATCCTTTCCCTTTCTTCCATCCTCTCACCATGTGACATGTGTCACTCCTTGATTGGCTGTAAGGAAGCACAATCCATGTGCTCTTCTCTCATGCAATCTGAGCCTTCCATGAGCTTTTTCCCATCCTTGCATCTTAGCCTGCAATCCCTCAAGCCTCTTGCCTATAAATTGAATCCTTCCCCTTTGCAAAATAACACAATCCATGAAGTAAAGTCATAATGCCATTTTAAGAAGCCATTTTACATCAAAACCATACACTCACACCCAAATTCCAACTCCATTTCAAGCCCTTTTTGAAGCATAAAGCTTGAGCATACATCCTATCTATTTAGACAAAGCTACTCAACAAGAGAGCTTCTCATTGAGAGAGCCCATTAATGGCTCATATTCTCAATTGAGAGCTCATCTTAGTCTATCTTGAAGTTTATGAATTTTGTTTAGTTTGTAGAAGCTTTATTTAAATTTGGTTTCTATTAGCATACTAACATTGCTCATATACACCCGCATAGTGAGTTCTTTGGTTTTTCCATTCTTGTAGGCTTCTAGGAGTAAGCCTAAGTCTAGGAGGGGTGGATGTAGTGCATGCTCCTACTTTGCATTTTATTATTATTTTCGAACTCTTTTAAGTTAGTTTATGCTTGTTGATTAGTAGCACTATCTTTCAAATTATTAGATATTGTTTCATATTCAATTGATTAAATGATGATTATTATAGTGATTTTAGTTATTGATGATGATTAGTTAGATGGATTATCATATGTGTTTTCTTATAGATACTTACCCCATACTTGCATGTGTATAGTGTCAGTGTATGTTTTCTTTATATTTGATGTTTCTGATGTGGTTGAGAAAGGGAGTCACAGTCACCTACTAGTTGGGATCTACACGATGAGCCACTTCCTACAATTTCTTGCTTAGTTTAGAATATTGTGTTTGTACATGTGTGGATTTTATGCAGATTGCAGGTATTGGGTATCAACTTCCCTGAATTGCTAGGATGAGCGTACCCTATTGTAGTATTTCATTGGTATAAGTGAGGAGATAACTCTTGAGTCCAAATTCTAAACCCTAAGCCAATTTTCCTAGAAAATATGACAAGGATCTGAGTTAGTTTACCCATCCAAATTCATCAAGGACATGAATTCATGATTTTGACCCTGGAGTTTGATTATGTTCTTTGCCTTCAATTGAGTTGTCATTTTTTTGTTTTGTGGGTCTGTCGTGATTTTCTTTTTAATTAAATCAAATTAAAATATAATTTAATGATTTTATTTAATGGTAATTTTATTAAAAAAAATTATATTTAATTATATTTAATTAATTAAGAAATTAACTGAATAAAATAATTAGATTTAAAAGATTATAGTAAAGTTTTATTTTGACATATTTATATTTATTTAATAGCATTTGATGCTTTCTAGTCACTTGTATAGGACTGAGGTGATATACTATGATTCTTTGATTTGTACTTTTATGAGACTAGGGTAGCTAATCTTTATGTTAAGTTGGGAAGTGGCTTGCAATGGAGGCCAGGGCCCAAAGTGCCTACCAAGATAGCCCAGTGTAAGTTGTTTAATAAGTGAAAACACTATGGTAAATGGAAATAAAATGAACCTAATAAGAGTCTTTGTATGTTCTTGCCCATGCCTCCAATGCTAGTTGATGCAAGAGCATCTTGCATCCAAAATAAAGGGGAGACATGTTGAATGTAAAATAAAAATAAATTTTTTTTAAATAAATAAATAAAATTAAAAAAATACAAAAAAAAAAAAAAAAAATTCTGGAGGAGAGAGAAAGTGATGAAAATAGGAAGAAAAATAATTAAAAATAGAAAATAAGAAAAAAGGGAAAAGAGGAATTTCTATTTTCAAGGTGCATAGGTGGCGTAAATAGAAAAATAAGAAAAATAGTTGTCATTCCATTAATCGAGATGTAGGTGGAAATTCTAGAAGGTTTTGGATAAATCATGTATTTAGTATTTGTTGGGTGCTTAGTTGTATTTGGGTGGAAATTTAATATTTATTTAAAGGTAGTTGTATTTACCTTTTATCCCACATTGGTTGTGTTTGTAATGTCTTGGGTTAGAAGTGCTTATTTAAGCAAGGCTTATTATCATTTGTAATCAAGTTCAAGAAATAGAAGCTCGAGAAGTAGAAGCTAGAAGGCGTGAAGACTTCAAGGTGTGAAAACTCTAAAGGTGTAGCTAGAAGTTCTTGGTGAAGCTCTTGGTGTGAAGACTCTTATTTAGGATTTTTCTTATGTTGAAGAAGTCATATCTATGATATCATCTTGTGGGTGTTGTAAGGATTTTTCAAGTATAATAAAATTATTTGTGAAGCATTTTTTTCTTGGTCTCTATATTGTTGCATTCTTGGTTGTGAGTTGGTAGAGTGGTGTGGCCCTCTATCAAGTGGTATCAGAGCGGGAGTTCCTGAGTGTGTGGATAGATCGCCAAACATGATGCAGTTTACACCAGGATTTGGAAAGAAGGTTGATCTTGTGGCTAATTGATCTATTAGATTGGTGGATTTTTTTTTTCTTAGGGTTTCCTAAATTTTTGGAAGATGCCTCCAAGAAGATTGGACCCTAAGGAAAATGATGACCTTAGTGAAGCTATGGAAGAAAGAATCTTAGAGAAGATAAGAGCAAAGCTCAAATCAGAGATTGCATTGATGAAGAGTGACATGATTGCTGAAATTGTGAGTGCTTTGGGTGGTGTACCTAGGCATGTGGGTATTGAAGACAGATATGACGAAGTTGCTAAAGACTTTGAAGCTACTAGTGAGGATAGAAGTGATCATGAGGAGAGACCTATTGGAATTAGGGCTAGTCAGTTTGCTCAACCTGGATCTCAGTTGAAGTTGAAGCATAAGATGGAGGTTTCTAATTTTTTAGGTACTTTGAATCCTGAAGACCTAATTGATTGGATTGGTGAATTAGACGACTACTTTGAGCTTGAGGGTATTGAAGATCCATTGAGAGTAAGGTTGGCACAAACTAAGTTGAAGGGACATGTTGCTCTTTGGTGGAAGGAACTGCGAAGACACAGAGAAGAGGAAGGTGAAATGTAGATCACTAGATGGAAATTGATGGTGACTAAGTTAAAGGAAAAGTTCATTCTGGCTGATTATGAACTTGAATTGTTTAAGAGGTTGCAGAATCTGAAACAGAAGGATATGACTGTGAAGGATTACACTGAGGAGTTCTACAAGTTGACTATTCGGTCTGGGCATAGAGAATTGTCAAAGGAGAAGGCAGCATGGTATATTAATGGTTTGAGATTCAATATTCAAGATGAGGTTGGTATGTTGAATATTTCCACAATTGAGGATGCTTATCAGTAAGCTTTGAGAGCAGAGGAGAAGCTAAAGAGGAAGAACCAAGGTAGTTCTCGAGGGAAGGAGAAATAGGATAGTTTGGTACAAGCTAAACAAAAAGCAGAAGGCGAACCAAAACCTATGAAACAAAGAAGAAGGACAGGTGGAGGTGTATTCAGAGGTAATTGTTTCAAGTGTGGTCAAGAAGGGCATAGATCTTTTGAATGTTCTATTGGTAGGAAAGGTACTATTGTGAATGAGGTTGAAGTCTAGGAAAATCAGCCCGAGGAAGGAGAAATTTTGTTGGCTCAGCAAGTACTAATGGGTAAGAAGACATTGGATTCTTGTCAGAGGACTAGTTTGTTCAAAACTTGTTGCAAGTCTGGTGGGAAAGTTTGCAAGGTGATTATAGATGGTGCTAGTACTGATAACCTTGTTGCTGAGGAGATGGTTCAAAAACTTGGTTTGAAGAGATTGAGACATCCTTGTCCTTATAGAATTGGCTGGTTGTGAGGTGAGCATGCTTTGGAAGTGAGAGAGCAATGTCTTGTTGATTTTCAGATTGGGCAATATAAGGATCAAGTATTGTGTGATATTGTGGATATGAATAGTTGTCATGTGTTACTTGGTAGACCTTAGCAGTATGATTGCTGGGCTATGCATGATTGTGTTAGGAATGTGTTTACTATTGAGAAAGGTGGTAGGAAGATTTCCTTGATTCCTTTGCAGAATGAAGCGCTTGGTAGGAGAAACCTGACTGTTGGCAGTCGAGTTGAGTTGGTAAATTTTGAGAAGATTGAAAATTAGCATGGGAAGCAGACCTATGGAACACTTGTGGTGGATGTAAAGGAGAAGAAGAAAAACAAGGGAAAGAGTGTGCAAGTTGAAGATTTGGAGGACATATATGTGAAGAACTAGTTTGGGATTTATGTGCTGAATCCCGAAAGATGTTCTTCCAGCTATTAGAACATCTTTTTGGACCTGGAGAGTCTGATGCAGGAGCATCTTGCATCCAAAATAAAGGGGAGACATGTTGAATGTAAAATTTAAAATTTTAAAAAAAAAATTCTGGAGGAGAGAGAAAGTGACGAAAATAGGAAGAAAAATAATTAAAAATAGAAAACATGAAAAAAGGGAAAAGAGGAATTTCTATTTTCAAGGTGCATAGGTGGCGTAAATAGAAAAATGAGAAAAATAGTTCTCATTCCATTAATCGAGATGTAGGTGGAAATTCTAGAAGGTTTTGGATAAATCATGTATTTAGTATTTGTTGGGTGCTTAGTTGTATTTGGGTGGATATTTAATATTTATTTAAAGGTAGTTGTATTTACCTTTTATCCCACATTGGTTGTGTTTGTAATGTATTGGGTTAGAAGTGCCTATTTAAGCAAGGCTTATTATCATTTGTAATCAAGTTCAAGAAATAGAAGCTCGAGAAGTAGAAGCTAGAAGGCATGAAGACTTCAAGGTGTGAAAACTCTAAAGGTGTAGCTAGAAGTTCTTAGTGAAGCTCTTGGTGTGAAGACTCTTATTTAAGATTTCTCTTATGTTGAAGAAGTCATATCTATGATATCATCTTGTGGGTGTTGTAAGGATTTTTCAAGTATAATAAAATTATTTGCGAAGCATTTTTTTCTTGGTCTCTATATTGTTGCATTCTTGGTTGTGAGTTGGTAGAGTGGTGTGGCCCTCTGTCACTAGTACACACTAGGATGGGAGTATAGAAAACGCTTGGTTGTGACCATGCATCCTAAGTATGTCTTGTCAATATGAAAGGATGCTAGTACCACATAGAGTCACTAGGGGGCCAAGGTCAAGTTAGACTACTAGGGTAACTCTACCACTAATTCTTGCGATGACACTTGCCCACTTGCATAGTAGAGTTTGTACATGTCTGTGTTGCCTCTAGGATTAGTTGATACTTGTGTCTTGCTATCCTTTGAGATAGTTTTCTTTAAGGTGATTCCTTGAACCTAGATGTTGGTTTTTGACATTTCAGTTTGTTATCCTATTTGGAACTTGAGACTATCTCTTTAGTGCGGTGGGAGTGGGCCATTTAGCTTCCACGAGGTCAGCTGGTAGTGCTTTTTTTCTTATACCATTGAGATTTGATCATTAGATGTCGCTACTGGATGTGTTTGTGCAGACATTCTTTTATATCTATTGTTGTATTTCTATGATGGATGGTTGCACTATGGTATTGTATTTGATTTCACAGATCTTAAGGGATGATGTAATTTATTTCATGATGTATATTATTTCAGCATTTCATACCTTGTGGCCTATACAATGGATGATTGTGCATTCTATTTATTGCCAAGTGGCATCATATATAATTGTATATTATTTAAATGGTTGCATACTGGTATATTATTATTTGATGTGGATTTATTATATATTAGATTATTATTAATTAAAATAAAATGTGATTAAATGTCATGAGACCCTTAAGAATTGTAACTTGTTTATGCGCTGTTGATATTTGAGTGTATGTTAATTACTTCTGCCATGTTATAAATAATGTTACTAATTAAGTTAATAAATATATTATTAAAAAAATATCTCGTGAATTAATTAAATAAAAGAATTCAATTTAAAGATAAAGTTTTAGTTGTAATTTAGGTATAATTATATTTATTTAAATTGATAATTATTATTTAAGAGCTTTGGTTTGAACAATAAACTCTAAATAATATTATTAGTTGAATTAATAAATATATTATTAAAACATCTCGTAATTAACTAGAGAGGGAAAACATAAATTTAATAAAATTATTTTAATTAAATTGTATAAAGCATATGCATGAAATTAAAATATAATAAAGTAATAAGAGAGAGCAAGCAATTATTTAATAAAGTTTATTTTAATTAAATTGCATAAATCTTATGCATGAAATTAAAATATCATCAATTTTTGTTTTTATTTTTTATCAATAAACAGTCGTAGCCATGATTAATTTTTATTAATTTAAAATTAAAAGTACAAGCAATCCTTCATTCTGACAGGCACTGGTAGGAAAGAACGGAGAAAGAAAACTTCCAGTCTTGCCCAGGACTGAAGTCCTATATTATACATCAGTAAAAGGGGCATACCCCAGTTTATTACATTATAATAGAGTCAAGAGACAAAATCTTTATTTTTCAGGAGAAGCTTGGAAATGTAAAAGAATGGCTAACATGTCTCTATATACATGTCACCACAACCAAAAAAACTTTAAGGTTTAGTACATAAATAAATTCCATCAAAACTTTCACATGAGACCAAGAGGAGCCCATTCCATATAATGACCAATAAAAGAGATTATAATGAGTTGGATAATTAATAGATTTACATTTTTAATTATAATTATTATTCAAATAGTTCTTAGCTATATTGATAACTAAATGATTGTGTACAATTAAGTTTAATTAATATATTAAGTGTTTAGGATTAAGAATAAAATATCATAAATTAATAAGAGAGAGTAAGCAATTATTAATAAAGTTTATTTTAATTAAATTGCATAAAGCTTATGCATGAAATTAAAATATACTAAATTAATTAAAACAGAAAGAAAAATAATTTAATAAAGATATTTAAATTTAAATTGCTTAAAGTTGTTGCATGAAAATTGTATATAGAAAATTCAATATTTAATTATATTTAATTAATTGATAAATTAATTAAACTAAAGAATTAAATTTAAAAGATTAAATTAAAGTTCTAATTTTAGCATATTTATATTTATTTAATTTCATAATAATTATTTAAGAGTTTTGTTTTAATAATAAAATCTAAATAATTTTATTAGTTGAGTAAAAACTATTATTTGATTAAAAAGAAAATATTAAAATATGTGAATATTTAATTAATTAAAAACTAATTAAATTTATGCTTTAAATAAAAGTCTAAATTTAGAAGACTAAATTAGATGTCTAAATTTAGAAAATTGGTTAAAGATAGATTAGAATACGATGTTATTTAATTGATTAGAAATGAATTAAATATGTACTTCAATATAAAATATTTATTTTAAAAGTCTAATTTAAGAAGTTGGATAAGAATATAATTAAAATATTAAAAGATTAAAGATTTGATATTATTTTATTATATTTATTTAATTAATAATTATTACATTAGAGTTGCATTTAAATAATGAACTTTAATTATTCTTATTATTTTTAATAATAAATTATGCTTTAAATAGTGCTTACACTAATTAATAGATGGAGGAAAAGAAAATATTAAAAAATATTTTAATTAAAAGTTCTTTAAATGTACATGAAAAATAAATTTAAAAGATATGACTAAAGTTATAATTTAGGCATATTTAGATTTATTTAATTTAATAATAATTTACTTAGGAGTTTTATTTTTAATAAACTCTAAATAATAATATTAGTTAAATTAATAAATATTATATTAAAAATGTCACCTGATTTAATAAGGGAGAGAAAGCTTTAATTTAATAAAATTTATTTTAATTAAATTGCATAAAGTGTGTGCATGAAAATTAAAATATAGTAATTAAAGACAAAGTGTTTTTGCATGATTGCATGATCAAAGCCTTGATTTGGGGAAACAATTCTTTATTAAGGAAATTAGAGCTCATTTCTAGATGTAGAGGCTTAGAGGAGCCAATTTTTGAAAAGAGGGTTTTCGAAGGAAAAGGAAGATTCTTGTGTGTTTGTGCATTCATTATTTTAGCATCAAAACTAGGTAGAATCTTGTGGATTTGTTCAATAGTTGCTCATTCTTCGAATTCCTATCTTCTTTGTGTTTGTTGTGTTTTTGTTTCAGAAGTTCTCTAGCTTGAAACTCTTGTTTGAGAAAATTAATTTACATTATAGAGTTGTCTATGATTTCATTTGAAAGCTTTAGTAAATATTGAACTTTAGGATTTTCAAAACCTAATGAATTATGAAATTCACATTTGTATGTACTATATGTGATGTGTGATTTATTGGTGTTGGGTTTTTTTGGGTTTGACTTAGCTTTGGCTAGTCAAGATGTTTACTAGAGGCTTGGGAGTTTTTTTTTGTGATTTCATGATGATGTTTTGATCTTAATCTTTTATACTCAACCATGGTAATGTGTCTAATATTCTCTATGAGATGTTTTGATGCATTGATTGTTATTGCTTTCCTGTGTTCTTGTGTGAAACTGAGTTGTTTGTATGATTTGTTCTTGGTGATGTCATGTTATGACATGTTTGACTTAACCATTTTGAGTCTTTGGTCAATACTTTTGGGATGCTTTTTAGTTGCTCATAGAGAACTGATGTGTTACTGTGAATTATCATTTGATGCTTTCCAGTCACTTGTATAGGACTGGGGTGATATACTATGATTCTTGGATTTGTACTTTAATGAGCCTAGTGTAGGTAATCTATATGTTAAGTTGGGAAGTGGCTTGCAATTGAGGCTGGGGCCCAAAGTGGTAGCCAGGGTAACCCATTGTAAGTTGTTTAATAAGTGAAAACACTACACTAAATGGAAATAAAATAAACCTAATAAGAGTCTTTGTATGTTCTTACCCATGCCTTCAATGCTAGTACACACTAGGATGGGAGTAGAGAGAATGCTTGGTTACAACCATGCATCTTTAGTATGTCTTGTCAATATGAAAGGATACTAGTGCTGCATAGAGTCACTAGGGAGTCAGGGTCAAGTTAGACTACCAAGGTAACTCTAGCATTGATTCATGCAATGAAACTTGCCTATTTTCATAGTAGATTACCTATGTCTATGTGTTTCCTCTGGGATTAGTTGATACTTGTATCTTGGTATCCTTTGAGATAGTTTTCTTTTAGGTGATTCCTTGAACCTAGATGTTGGTTTTTGACTTTTTAGTTTGTTATCCTATTTGGGACTTGAGACTATCTCCTTAGTGTGGAGGGAGTGGTCAATTTAGGTTCCACGAGGTCAGGTGGTAGTTTTTTTTTCTTATACCATTGAGATTCGATCATCATATGCTGCTATTGGATGTGTTTGTGCAGATGTTCCTTTCTATCTGTTCTTGTATTTCTATGATGGATGGTTGCACTAATGTATTGTATTTGATTTCATAGATCTTAAGTGATGGTGCAATTTATTTCATGATGTATATTATTTTAGCATTTCTTACACTGTGATCTATACAATGGATGATTGTGCATTTTATTTATTGCCAAGTGGCATCATATATAATTGTATATTTAAAATGGTTTTGTACTGGTATATTATTACTTGATGTGCATTAATTATATATTAGATTTATTATTATTAAACTTAAATGTGATTCAGCATCATGGGACCCTTAAGAATTGTAACCCATTTATGTGTTGTTGATATATGAGTGTATGTTAATTTCTTTTTCTATGTTATCATTATTGTTGTTAAGTTATTATCTTTAACTTAAAAAAAAAAAATTTTGACAAACTTAGTAAAACTTTTTGCTAACTTCTTTTGGGTCACATGGTAGGGTGTTACAATCATAATATCACTTATTCATTTTTATATTGTTATTATGATCATACATTGTTGGTCCATATTGTGCTAAGTTCTTGAGCTTCTAAACCTTGGTGTCATTTTTCCCAAAGGAAAATTCTTAGAATTTAGAATCTTTATCATCATATGTATTAATAAGCCTTTGCATGAATTCATTATGGGTAGTGATTTGTTTATGGCCTAGAGTTATGGGAATATTATATCACTAGTTATGGGTTGGCCTTGCTAAATGGAGTATAGAAAACATGGTGGAACTTTCCTCTATTATGGGCCTAAGAGATAGCTCCGTATTTAGTTTTGGAATATATGAATGAAAAACTTATTTCCTTGGTCAATTAAAGTGTGGAAGTGATAAGTTTTTAGTCTATATTGGGAAATCTTTATTTACATATCTTTTCTTTTCAATTTCCTATATTTTATTTTCATTATACTTTGTAAATGGAATATGATTTCTGATCTTTTGATCCATCCTTGTATACATTTATGTAATTTATTCCACACTATTCATGGTTGGTTGTCCTTCTATAATTGGTTCCTCACTTGGAAGGAATGAAGGAAGTGTGTCTCAAGGAAATAAATATTGTGTTGAGGGTTCATTCTCTAACTTCGTTGAATGAGTATCCCTCCTTGAGTTTGGAATAGGTATTTCAATCTCATTATTATTACTCAAATTTCTTATGGCCTCAAGGATCATCTCATTTGTGTTCTTGAACCTTTCATTAGTTTTCTCTATGAATTTTCTTAATTGATATGCTAGTTATTTGGCCATAGTTCTCAGATCTATTACTTGGTTTGTGTGAGCCAAAATTCATATGATGAAAGTACTATGCTCTGATACATTTTATTGTCCCCTCTTGGGATCCACTTTTATTATATTCTTATTCACAAATTAGTGCAGTAATTCATCTAAGTATGTTTTATGTTTCCTCCTATTTAGTTCTATACAAAAACTAATCCTCAAATATTTCAATTCTTTATTCTAACCTTTCACTTTATCTTTTCTTATTTTTAAACTTATCTTATCAAATACCCCTTAAATACTTTATTTCATATGTTTCCCACTATTATCTTTTGTTTACTAAAATTAGATTAATTATTAATTTAAACTCTCATCTAAATATCTTTATATAATAATAATAGTCTCATCCAAATATCCTTATATAATTAAATTTTCATAAATATGAGAAATTCTTTAGTCCCTGTTATTTGATTTCCACTTTATTCTCCTAAAACTTGGGCATATCCCTATTAATTTGGCTAATTTTTATTTTTTCCCTTCTTACTTTATTATTCAAATAGAAATTTGGCTTTTTTCTTGTTCTAAGTTAATTTCTATTGGTTTTTTATCCTCCTTTATCCTCACTTATAAATGGGGTGTTCTTCTTATTTTCTCTTCCATGCCCCTTATGTTACAAAGTAAAATCCACCAATATAACTGAGAGGTGGGGTGGGGGTGTACTAGTTATATTCTTTAAAATAGATTTGTCAACTTAAATTTATTTTGAAACATGTAATCAAGTGATATAGAAACCATAAGATACTAAAAATGCAATGTGACATAAGATATGTTGACTAGGGAAAGCCTTTATTAAAAGAAAAACCCTAGTGGATTTGATGCCCACAAGTTGATGTGGTAATAAAGTAATAATAATGAAGGATGTGTAATTGTTAGGAGTCAAAAGAATACAATTAGTACATATGAGCTCCTATTAGGATACTTTGAATCTTTGTTAGAACATTCCAACCCTATGAGGAGTTTTGGTAACATTATTAGGAGTTGAAAGGAAGACAAATGAATGCACTGTCCAAATTGCTATTCAGGATAATAGATTAAATATATTAACAAACCAAACCGCAACCTCTTTTCCATTAGAGTTCCTTTGAATTCCAAACTAATCCTCAACATTAAACACTTCTTTGTTCTTCATAAATTTGAATTCAACCTCATATAAAATCAAAAAAATCCATAGATAATAATTGACCATAATAAATGTATCCTTCCTTTATAACAAGTCCCAATAACTAATTGATTCATCCTAAGGACTTCTCTAATATAAAACTAATAATATAGGACCATCATAAGATATTACAATTAGGTTCCATATGTTAACGATGCAATTTACAAAACTTTATCTACTTCCAAGGAATACTTTGTGCATTATCTTTCACAATTATTCATAGAATTGACACTAAATTCCACCATATCGAACATACCTTTACCAACATATCCATAATCAAAATCCATTCCTACTAAATATTGTTAGAATTCTTTAGAATACCTAAGAGTTGGGTGAATCAATTATCCAAGGTCCAAATGTCCAAATAAAGCTTTTCAATGTTTAACAGATTCATATCCGTAAAACCATAACATGGATGTATCCATTAGATCAACAATACCTTAACTTAGTAGGTCACTGTACTTGGTCAAAATACATTTTTAGAAATGTAAACATGAAATACCACAAACTCATCCACATAATTTGACATAGGAATTCTATGTGGAAACCCAATTTGAAAAAAACCACCACTAACATGCTACCCAATTTCACTCTTCTGAAGTGATGCCCTACTAAAGGCCAACCCTATTAAAGGTTACAATATACACTATTAAATATGACCTGGACAAAGTATTTCAATCACCCTATTAGAAGTGAGCCTTGTTAGAGGATTCTAGAATATTCCTTTAGAATGTCACTCGGTTAAAGGATTTACAAATGACTGTTAGGTCAACCTTAATCCAAAGGATTGATCTTGATTGATATAGTTCTTAGAAAGTAATAATACTTGATCTGATGACAAAAAGGTATGTGCAAGATCAAGGTGTGCGAAAAAGTGGCAATGCAAAAAAAGTGGAGTTTAAAAATGTCTAAAAGTGTTTCAAAATCCACTCTAACTTTTTTCTACCCATCCTAATACCAAGGCTAAAAAGTTAGAACCAAACCTTTTCGGGTATTTGATCGGTAATTAGGTATTCAATTGCATATCAGATACCTAATATTATATTGAGTATCTGATATGAAATAGGATAAACAAAACCTATGACATAAATTTAAGAAAAAAACCAAAGAGCTCTTTTTACATTGTGTTATTTTTTGTTTGATTGTTGACCTCCATTCAGGAATTGGATTTCCAAATGGGTATTAGATAAGGGTAATTTTTTTTGGTTTCTTTTTATGTTTTGATTGAATGTTATTATAAATTGGTTATTTTAAATTAAATTTGTTAAAAATTAGGTTTTTTTATAGAAATTATTAAAATTTAGGTTGTTTAAATAGAAATTATTGAAATTTAGGTTGTTTTTAATAGAAATTATGTTTTTCAAATTAACAGGTATGGCTGACCCAAATGATGATACTAACGTAGGAAACAATATTCCTTGTGACACTCCACCAAATGATCTAGTACCCCCTCAAAAAAAATCCTCAAATTGAAATTTTGATATTTGAAAATCTCATTGAATTGATGGTTTTGCGAACTAGATATAACACTATACCCGCATTGGCTCTCATATTATACACATTAAAAACCATAGTGGATAATATTGAAATAATTACAAATGAATAAAATGTTTCTCTTCACTAGCATAACCAAATACATGCCATGTTTGATGATGGGTTGGACTATGATGAGGTTGCATACCTAAATATAACTAAAGATGGTATACTTAGCCTTTTTTTTTTAATCCAAAAACTGGTAAACAAGTAGAATACACAAAGGCCAAACTATCAATTAAATGGTGCACAAATGAGGCTATGTGTGTGAACTTTTGGGATCATTCTTGGATGGTTTTTGACATCCCTCTACACAATAATTTAGAGGTGCCATTCTATTTCATAAAAAATGTGTATGCCAAATTTGTGTTCACTTCATGGTGAACTTTTGGAGTATGATGCCCAACATGCATGTAGGAGGAGGAGTTCCTTAGAATAGACCCTTTTCCCAGTGGAGGAAAGCTAGCACTTTTGTCCCTCTACTGATGTCTTCCCCCTCCTCTAGTGCAGCATCCTAATATCATTGTAGAGGCTAGCTCTCATACTATTGGAGTCATCCATACATTGAGTAGCCTATTGATATCCCAGGCTAGGTTAATGTTGTCTCCCATGTTGATGACGCTGGCCCGAGTTCATGATCAGCAGGCTAGGTTAATGTTGTCTCCCATGTTGATGACGCTGGCCCGAGTTCATGATCAGCAAGTTCATCACATGTTTGTGTGCCCCATACTTGCATAATGTGCAAGAATATTTGTCTTGGTCCCATAGATGATCTTTCTAAGTATTAGTTTGTATTCAAGGAGGATACACTAGATGCACATACAAAGGCTATACACCTTGATGTGAGAGAGGAGAGGGATGTAGAGGCATGGAATCCTTCTGTGCTTGTACATGTATGCATTTTTTGTTACAACATATGCAATTTAGAGTTAATCTTTCTAATAGAGTAATTTTAAATTTTAAACCCATACTAACTTATACATGTATGTGATCTTCATTCATGTTTAGTTAATGATTGAGGAGGAGCTTAGACAAGTTGATATGTCACACTCTTGGCTATTTCATTTGGTGTTGAGAAATCTATGGTACATTATGTTGTATTCTCATTGCTTTATCTATTTGATATTAGAGCATATATGGTTTCTAATCTTTCTTTTCTCTTGTAGGTATCACTTGTTAGTAGGGGGCAGACTGTAGGGGATGAGGCACAACCCAGTGACAATGGAAAGGTAATTAGGTTCTTTTAAATTGATTAAATATTGATGCATTCTTGTAAAATGTTTGTGGTAATGAAATTTAATTACATTCTTTATCATATAGAGTGTGGCTATTGGTCATGAGTCTAGGAAGATTTCACATTGCAGACCCTTTGGCATTTTCATTTGCAATGAAAGCCCTTTCGTATGTGTAAGTATCATTTATTTTAAAAAATAAATTCAAAACTAATTTCCATGATATTAACAACTAGTATTTTGTATCTCATAGGAAACACCTTTTGCATAAGAGGTTGGATGCTAGAGTTTTGTATCTTTGCTAACACAAGCATTATATCCAAAGGAGGAGTCGACAGAGGTAAGTTGTAGTTTGAATTTTTGATTATATGTTATAAATTTAGCATGCTATGAATTATAATGTTATAGTTTAAGTTGTTGATTCATCTGACAAACATACTTGAACATACACAGTCTATAATCAACAAGGTTCAAGCATTGCCGAGGACATATGAGAAGACTCCTGATGGGCACAAGAGGTTGATGAGAGAGGTATTTATGATGAAATTTTAATACTATAAATATTTATTAAAAAAGGGATCATTATGAATTTGAGTAATTCAATGTTAGATATATAGAATCATATAAATTTAGCAATCTAACTTTGGGTTTTACTTTTTTGTTTATGTAGGAAGCATCTGATCCACCTAGTGCGGTGATGGTAGACATTTTCAAATAGGACAAATTTTAGTCTACATATCCAATTTGGCTTCCTAGAAAACCATAATATATGACTTTTTAATTTAAAAATATGGTTTAACTTGCATAGAAATGTAATTGTAATTTACAAATGCAGTTTAATTTGCATAGAAAAGATGCTTAGAGGAAATGACTTAGACATATAAGCAGAATATCCTTGTTGAGATGTAAAGATACATTCGATCAAGAAGGATCAAGTATACAAGCCAGAATTGAGATATGTAATCAGTAATTTAGTTGCATAAAAAATAAGATCATCTCATTGCTACTCTCTAACCATTTTAGTAGTGGTCTAAAGCTCTTAACAGAGTTGGCATAGCAGCTATTTGCAAATCCTCTAACAAGGTGGTATTTCTATTGAATTGTTTGAAGACCTCTCTAACAAGGCCACTCCTAATAGGGTGATTAAATCCTCCAATAGGGCCACACCTAACAGTGTGTTTTGTAACCTTTAACAAGGTTGGCTTCTAATAGGGCTCACTTTAGAAGAGTAAAAATTAGTAATTAGTTGCAATTGGTGGTTTTTCCCAAAATGGGTTTCCACGTTAAATCCTGGTGTCAATTGTGTTCATACTATTTCTTTTATGTCTATGAAACTAAGTTAAAGTAATATCAATCAAAAATAATATCTTAAGATTTTCATGATAAGCATTTGTTGAGTTATTTCAGTGTTTACCAAGTTACAACATCTGTTAGTGTAAATTGAGTGCCTCTATATTTGCTCAGTTACAACAAAGTTTTCTTTACACTGAGTTTTGATTTGTATTGAGATCTAAGGGATCTAGGTTATATCTTTGTGGTAATTGATTCACCCCTCCCCTCTCAATTACTCTTCTTATATTTCCAACTCAAACAACTTGTCAGAAACAAGAAAACACGTATGGAATTGGCTTCAAAAACTAGTTAAATGAACACTTAAAAGATTGAAAATTGTGACATATTTCTTTCCTATATGAAGAATATTAAAAATTATTTTAGGCCGATGATGAATAGCTGGGTGAAATCAGCATGTGTGCTAAGTTGGCTTCTGGGATTTGTAGAACTGGGTGACTTGACAAATCAAATATTTGTGCATATGAAATGATTGTAGAAAAGTATGCAGATGGATTCATGAAAACGTAAAAATTAGCACACATTGAGTATTTTTAGTGTACAATAAAGGGTTCTAATTTGTTCAATCACATCTATCATAGATTCAAAGTTATAACATCACGAATAGGGTTACCAATCAGTCTATGAATCTAACTTGCAATCAAAAGTTAGAAATTGTATTTCAAATCACATTTTAAAAGTAGTCAAATGGATTTGTCAAGAGCTCAAACCTAAAACATAGGATGTAACTTATGACTACGACACATTGGTTTGACCATTTCTTAAAAATAGTCCATGGCTAACAAAATATTCACTATCAAACATGGCTTCCCAAATTTTTGAGCAAAGATCATCAACAAAACAAAGATTAACAACCAACTTTGGGGAATTCAAAACCTTATCAAAACATGTTAGAACAACTTAAAATATAAAAAGTATATTATTTGATATGCATTCTAAAAATTTCCATAGTGGTAATTCATGACACTAAACTAGAAATAAGATATTTAATTACAAACTAGGGTTCTGAATGTTGTTTGACACTTACATAATTTTGCAGATTATGACAAGTGCTCAAAACAATACCTCATCAAAAGACTTGAAAATTCCAACATATTACCTAATGTCTATAAACATGCTATGTGAAAGGCAATAATCACTTAAAACATATACCATGACTCAAAATAGCAACCTAGCCCATAGGCACAAAAAGAATATATATAAGGGCTCATTTAGCAAAGTTTCTCAGTATGGTACTCGAAATCTTCTTGCAATTTTGTGTCCCAACATAGTGGATACATTTTCAAAGAAAAATATAAAGAATATATAAATAAATTATTTAACTTTATTATAATATAATGATCATCTAACAAACTAACAAGTAAATTACATGATATTATAAGGAATACCATACTATAAAAGTTGTAAACATAGAACACCATTATTCCTCAACATAAAAAAAAATCAATAGTCACTCAAGTACTTAGGGAGTGAAAGTATAGATAACCATTTTAGTAAGATCAACATGACGAAGTTTATACAAATCGTCAAAACACATCTTTAAAACACATCGCTTTATATAGCTTTATAGCTTGGTGGAATCTTTTTGTGTATTTGTAAAAGTTTATTTTATTAACTATTACTTTTTAAAGTAAATAATTATTTTTTTTGAAATGGTTGGTGATTACATTTAAAAGAGTATACATCCAAGAAACTAATTTCAATAATAATCATGAAAGTTTGATTCATCCCATATTGAATCTTATTATTGCAATATTTATATAGTAAATTTTTTTAATGAATTTTATAATATAAATGAAGATGTGGGTGAATATTTACAAATTATTTAGATGTATATGTAATAATTATTCGGTATTCTCATTTTTTAATCTATTTGATATTGGAGCATATATGGTTTCTTATCTTTCTTTTCTCTTGCAGGTATCACTTGTTAGTTGGGGGCAGAGTGCGAGGGATGAGCCACAACCCATTGACAAGGGAAAGGTAATTAGGTTCTTTTAAATTTATTCAATATTGATGCATTCTTGTAAAATTATTTTGGTAATGAATTTTAATTACATTCTTTATCATATAGTGTGTGGCTATTGGTCATGAGTCTAGGCAGATTCTACATTGCAAACCCTCTAGCATTTTCATTCACAATGAGAGCCCCTTCGTATGTGTAATTATCATTTATTTTATATTTTTGTATTTTAATAAATAAATTCAAAACTGATTCCATGATATTAACTACTAGTATTTTGTATCTCATAGGAAACACTTAGTGCATAGGAGGTTCGATGCCAGAGTTTTCTTGTAATAGACACCCAAGAATGCCCAAAAGCTGAACCAACTACTGAAACTATATTAATTCTAAAAATGCTACAATCAAGTACAAAGAGATGTATTCTAAAGGCCAAACCCTAAGGGAATGACGTCTAGAATGTTACAACAAAGAATGAACATCCCCTATTGCCAAAAAAGAGTGTGATTCACACATCCAAGCTCTTATCAAATGCAAGTTATAATCATCTGATGCTCAACAATGAGACTTTCAGCCCTATTCATCATTTTCTTCATCCTTTTGGAAGGAACTAAAATATTAATTAATTGTAAGAGCTAGAAGCTTCCTCCTTTCAATAATTAATGCATACCCTAGAAATTCCTCCCTGGCAATAATTAATTAAATCACAAGAGGCTTCCGTCCTTCCAATAATTAATACAAAGTCACCTTTTAATTTTAATTGAATGACTTTAATTTTCTTATCCTCCACTTAGACTTTGGAGAATGTGAAGGCCAAAAGATGGGATCATTACAAATCCACCCTCCTTGAAATTGCTTTTCCTCAAGCAATTAAGTAACATAATGAACTCCAACCTCCACCTGGATCCCAATATGTGATATCCATATGGAAGTTAAACCAACTGCAAACCCGCATCATCAGGACCAACCCTTGTAGCCTAGTATTCAAAACTTGTGCTGATGAAGTCAGAATGCCACCATAAGGCAACTCCATAGAAGATCTATGAAATGTCTTCTTCCCTGTATCCATCCACATAATATATATTGATCTAGAATGCATATTATCACCATCATGCATTGAAAAAGATGTAACTACAGGTGAACCATATGTACTCATGCTAATTGTATCAACAATAAGTGTTGTTGCATCAAAATATATGGACATAGGAACAACATTAACTACTGCAACAAAAAATTCAACCGAATTTGTAGTTGATGAAAACTCATAATCATCAACATTTGTGGCTTCATTAGAAAATACATCAACCACTACATTTATACCATTAAACTCCTCATTGGATGGTTCAACTAACACATAAGTGGTTGCTGATATGATAGTATCCTCATGTTCTCCTAATCCCTCTAATACTGCAGCATCATCTCCTGAAAAAGCTTCATATGTGGTCTCCTGACTTTGCACACATGTTTCTACTGATTTCGCTGAAACACCCATATCACCAACATCATAACTGGCTGGCTCTATACGTGTCTCAATCCCACTTGAGGAATCAACTACCTTCTACTCTGGAGCAACATACAAATCATCAATGTTGATGCCCATCTATCTAGCCATAAGCTGCAACATCATATCCATTCACCTATTCTGCTCCTGTAGCATCCTATTCTACTCCTGTTGCATAGTTGCCCCTTCTCCAATGTACCCAATAACTGTCTAAACATAACATCTTGATCTAGACTAATATACATTTTTTCAAACACATTCCCTTTATCCGGCTATCTATATGATCTCCATAGGATGGCAGGACTTATAGCTCTGATACCACTATAATGGACACCCAGGAATGCCCAAAAGCTGAACCAACTACTGAAATTATATTAATTCTAAAAATGCTGCAATCAAGTACAAAGAGATGTATTCCAAAGGCCAAACCCTAAGGGAATGACATCTAGAATGTTACAACAGAGAATGAACGTCGTCTATTGCCAAAAAAGAGTGTGATTCACACATCCAAGCTCTTATCAAATGCAAGTTATAATCATCCGATGCTCAGCAATGAGACTTTTAGCCCTATTTATCCTTTTCTTCATCCTTCTGGAAGGAACTAAAACATTAATTAATTGTAAGAGCTAGAAGCTTCCTCCTTCCAATAATTAATGCATACCCTAGAAATTCCTCCCTAGAAATAATTAATTAAATCACGAAAGGCTTCCGTTCTTCCAATAATTAATACAAAGTCACCTTTTAATTTTAATTGAATGACTTTAATTTTCTTATCCTCCACTTAGACTTTGGAGAACGTGAAGGCCAAAAGATGGGATCATTACATTTCTATCTTTGTTAATGTAGCCATTATATCCAAAGGAGGAGTCGACAGAGGTAAGTTGTAGTTTGAATTCTTGATTATATGTTATAAATTTAGCATGCTTTGAATTATAATGTTATAGTTTAAGTTGTAGATTCATCTGATAAACATACTTGAACATATAGGGGCTACAATCAATGAGGTTCAAGCATTGTCGAGGACATATGAGAAGACTCCTAACCAGCACAGGAGGTTAACGAGAGAGGAATTTATGATGAAATTTTAATGCTATAAATCTTTATTAAAAAACGATCATTATGCATTTGAGTAATTCAATGTTAGATACATAGAATCATATAAATTTAGCAGTCTAACTTTGGGTTTTCCTATTTTGTTTATGTAGGAGGCATCCGATCCACCTAGTGTAGTGAAGAGGTTGCATTTCGATCATCCACCAATAGCATAGGATAGTATAGTTGTCATAGGATGCGTCATGATATATTTTGAGATGGCATATGCCACATTGTATACATAAAGATTGATATTATATAAATTTCAACAACATGATCAGCCACATTTTGTATATGAATCTATGTATTTTGATATATATTTTTGTAATTTGTCTATGGCTACATGAAGTTTGACATATATTTGTGTAATTTTTCTTTGGATACATGTATTTTGCTACATATTTTTTTCGTTTATGTGCACAATGATATACATATTAATTTAGTATAGTATTGTTCAATTTATCGTGGGTGAAAAATCAATGTAACATAAAGATAGATACAACAAAAATTGTGACCAATTTGAACGCACATTTTTGAATTGTAATAGCTTGAATGTAAATAGATAATATCATGTCATAATTTAATTGTTATCGTAATTAACTATTTATTTTTGTCTTTTTTAGTATACTATGTACATGTTTAATCAATTACCTATTTGACATTTTCATGATCCTTCATCAAATTCAAGATCAATATACGTGGATTATCAAAATTATTATTTTAAAAGAAGCAGAGTCAAATTGAGTCTTAAATAAAGCGTAAAAAATAATATCCTTGCTGACAGCAAAGTCCTAGTAATGTTACCAAATAATTACGAGTCTAAATCTTGAAAACTGTCTCCTGACTTGATATTTAGGTGGTAATGGAAAAACTATTCTGGAAACCGTGAACGGTAGCCCACTGGTGTGGATGGTAGACATTTTCAAACAGGACAAATTTCAGTCTATATATCCAATTTTGCTTCCTGGAAAACCATAATATGTGACTTTGTAATTCAGCAATGCGGTTTAATTTGCATAGAAATGTGATTGTGAGAGCCTCATACGACTAGAGGCGGGATTGCTTTGAAGACAAAGAGTAGAGGCTTGGATTAAGGTAATAGGATTGTATTTTTGACCAGTCGTGACCGAATGGATGTGAGCCCGCTAACTTGAAAATGCCCACGAACAAAAATACGAGTAGCAGTTGGTACACCAACACAAATTTTGGTACCGCGATTTAATGACAATGGAGAAGAAGACTCATGTGTTGATCAATGTGCTTATGTTTTGCTTCGAAGTCACCCTACACCAAAGAGCCCTGCCTTATCTAGAAGACCCAAAAGGTTGAAGAGTACATGCGAATCAAAAGAAGTCAAGGAAATGAAGACAGACAGTTGCTAACGATGAATCCCTTACAGATATGAAGCATTGTGGACCGACCCAGCAGAAGCGAAAAGACCTCACAGCTTGTTTGATCCTTCTACCTATATATAGAGAGATAGAGAGATACTCTCACATGTCGGGTCCGAAACAATTTGCCAGGTATTCATTCCGCGAGTTGAGGCTGAGATTGTTGTACGATTCTCACAATGCAGGGTTTTAAATGCCTGATCCTAGTGTTCAATTTGTATCAGCAAAACATGCCGTGATTACACGACGCTACAAATTCAACGTGGGTTATATATGTTTCTATGGAATGAGTTGAATGCAGGATTATTGTTCAGGTTCACTTTTAAAGTTGTATCTTTGTGATCAGGTTCAATATTCCTGACAAGGAATGTCATGAGTGATTTAGTTGTTCTAAACATGTACAGATTCAAATGGCGAATGTTACCCGCCTTTGCACTACGAAAGCCCTCTTGACTGTGAACGGGCAATATCCGGGGCCTGCAATAGTTGCTCGAGAAGGGGATCGCGTGGTTGTGAATGTAACAAATAATGTTCAAAACAATGTTAGCATACATAGGTATCTCTTCTGCTCCCTTATTCACTTGATAAAAGTAATGTTATATGCTGATGTATTACTTAGTTATAAGCGGGTGCAACTTATGAAATGCTAGGGCATGTTATAACACCAAATTTGCAGCCACTATTAACAACATATCCTTCGTTCTGCCCACCACCGCCCTTCTTCAAGCACACTACTATGGTCAGTCTAACGGAGTCTATAACACCACTTTCGCTGACAACCCGCCATTTCCTTTCATCTCCACGGGCACGCCTCCTAACAACACGCGGACCCTGAACGACACGAGAGTGGAAGTGCTTCCTTTCAACACCAGTGTAGAGCTTGTATTGCAGTACACCAGCATTGTGACCTTCGAGAGCCATCCTCTGCATCTGCGCGGCTTCAACTTCTTCATAGTGGGCCAGGGTACGGGAACTACAATGCCAGCACTGACCCGTCCAACTTTAATCTGGTCGATCCTCCAGAGAGAAACACGGTTGGAGTTCCCAGTGGAGGTTGGGTGGCTCTCAGATTCCTTGCCGATAATCAAGGTACTACTGCTATCATTACATAGGCTTAGCTTCGATTTTCTAATTTACTTCTTGGTCACATGGCTCAAACCAATTGCATTGCAGGAGTGTGGTTCATGCATTGTCATCTCGAGCTGCATACCAGTTGGGGGTTGAAGATGCCATGGGTTGTTCAAATTGGAAACGGTGGCAGATCTCAATCCCTTCTTCCTCCGCCCAAAGATTTTCCCTTCTGTTGATGTCTTCAGCGTCACCGCGCAGTGCGTGCTTACTTTCACTGCTACCAATTTTGTGCCAGTTCAACATAGAGTCCGAAGAAGAATGAGAAAATGTGTGTCTCGACTTCTCTAGAGGGAATAAGTGGGGGTGTGCCTAGACGTCACACCTCTAGCGTGCACCTCGACGATGATGTTAAGCTTTTGAACGATGCTTATCTTGACCTAAATAATTATTTGTTTACTTGGAACTACAAGAGATGTGGAGGGGATGAAATTTATAGGAGATTAGATAGAATCTTTATTTATGCATGTTGGATAGGGATCAATGGAATACTAGTTCAAAAGTATCCGATTGGAGAGGTTCCAAAATATTCTTGATCTCTTCAAAAGTTTCTAACTCTAGAAACTCTTGTGCTAAAGTTTCAACATTAATGGATGCGGCATTTTTCTCCTTAGATCTTGGTCTCTAATTCATGTTTCAAAGGGAAACCTTCACAAGTACAACTATCTAATCTTTTTTCAAGAAATCAAGATTTCTTAATCAAATACTCAAAAGTTGGAACATCTGATGTTTTGGGAATGTTCAAATCAAGCAAATGACAAACATAAGCTCGTTGGATTATATTACTCGCTTCATCTTAGGTTAGAGACTCACTTTGGAGTTGAGACAAAAGGTGGTCAAGGGTATAAAATATCTTATCCACCACGTGCCTAAATAAAAGAACTTATTTTTATAGAGGTTCAATTATGACTTTGATAATAATCTTGACGTTCAAGCTATATTGGCGATCAAGAATACATGTACATCAATGAGGTACCAAATGTAGTGCACAGGAACCTTCATATGCTTGACTTCCTAAACTTTAAATTGGGTTACATAAAATTTAAATGGAACTATGGTTATCATATAATCAGAAAAGGTCACATAAATTGAACTACAATTATTATAAAATGAAGAAAAGTCATATAATTTGGATACCAAACTTACTGAGAATATTTTAAGGCTAAATGTTCACACCCACTACATTCACATCCACCAATGTTCGACATTAGTGAAGATAATGTAATCTTGTATGTTTTCTTCTCAATGAGATAATTTTCTTGTGTGTATAAAGTGACTTTTTAATCTAAGGAACAAACTTCCTAACATGAATTAATGTTTCTAACCAACTCAATAACAATACCTACTAAGTAATAATATATAGTTTTGTTATGTTTTCTATAAAGAATATGAAGAATCTATCGAGAATTGATTCCACATTGGTATAGTGATGTATAAACGTGTAAAAAAACTTCATGACTATTAAAAATACCTTCACAATTAAATTAGTTGATATTATAGAGGATGAGACAATATGGAAGTTTTGAACAAAGAACATCATTATCACTTGTCATGAAAAGTGTTAATTATTATCACTCTTGACTATAAGGACTCAAAGGCTAGAGAGAAACCTCAATCAACACAAGATGATTGCATTGATGTAGGCCCGTAAAACATGTTAATTTAGAAAGATTTATAGGTTGATTAAATATTGAGCTCATATTTTTAAATGTTTCATTTTATCAAAATATAAAAGTTAAAAAGGATGAAGTTCATTGTGGTTTTAGAACAAAGAGGAGGAGATATCAATTTTATTCTTTGTAGCTCCAATTCAAGAGTATGTTGCAAGCAAATTTCAAAAAAATAAATTTGAAGATTTGATAAATCCCACATTGAGTGTTATTAGTGTAATAACTATGATATTTTTCAAAAAATCTATTAATATCAAAGGAGATGTGGATTATTTGGGTGAAAACTATTTAGATTAATAAGATAATAATGTAATAATTTCATTCATAATTTTAAATTTTTCTAAAAAGGCTCCCAAGATTTATGAATTTTAGATATTCGATGTATAATGTAGTTGATGATAAATATAGAGTTATCTACTAGTCTATATGAATCTATAAATATAAAGTGTGATTTGAAAAATTATAGTAGGGTGCTTATAATGGAGAAGATATTTCAATATTGTTTCTTCTAACATTAACCTAAAATAATAATTTTCATTAAAATAAAACACAAATATTAATCACTACTAAGAAAACCAACTCCTCATAGGTTTGCAATTGTCACTTCAATAAATGAATAGATAAACACAATCTTGCAATTGGATAATGATCACATGATTGAAAATCAAAGATACACATATTTATCCATTACTTTCTTTACATCACAAATAAGCATAAGTGCTCACCCACTTTTATAAATTAAAAATATTCAGTGCATCATGCTCACACAGATTTTTTATTTTTCTCCACAAAGAGTATTTCATAGAAACTAGATACATCAATGCAAGAACATAATCATGAAACATTATCAAGAAGATACATAATAAGATACTACGAATCATAAACCCATATGATCACATGAACTTGAAGCCGCAAGAGGAAACATAGCATGATCTTTTAAGGATCATAGAAAAATCTAAGATAAATCCTTGATGGCTAAAAATAATTCAACCACCCAATTAGAACCTTGCAGCCCACTCCATCAATCTAGGAGATAACATTTGACCCCATGGCAAGTTTAACCACATATAATGAAATAACATAGGAAACCCTCACAAGAAGTGACATTGGAAAAATACAAGGGTAACAACAACAATACAAAAAGAGAAGCATGTACAAACATCTCATACTACAGGACAATATTAAAAAGAAATAAGAAAATTCCTATGATACAAATGGAAGGGTGTCATGACATGGTTCCTATCTATTTCCACATTGTAGCCTCTCTAGACTTGGTGCCTAAGGGGACAACAGGTGGAAAAAGTTACCTCATTAAACTAAGGTATCACACTACTAGATCAACATGCTATGAATTGCTAGAGCTTTTGAATAAGCACCCAAGACCCCTCCCTGTACTGCGATAGGGAGCACAACCCCTTGACCACATATTGGGGGTGCTACCCCTAAAACCCTGTGGAAATAATCTAGGGGGAAACCATATCGAATAAACCTTTGAGTCTAATCAGGCTCCACATCACAATATAAAGGGCCCCAAACCCATAGAACCACATATTATAGAATAGTAGCACTACATTGGGAAATGACAACTAAGCATTATGTTAGTGCATCATAAACCATAAAAGTATCCCATACCTACAACAAAATTTATTTAAAAAATTAAAGAGCACAAGCACTCAAACTAAACTATGACCCTTCACAATATAAATAGATAATAAACTATTCAAGGATATCATAGGGGCTGGTACAAGAGGTTGAGTCTCACTTTTGGGCAAAAAGTGGAAGTGTTTTTACTATTTTAAAAATTTCCTATAACTTGTTCTCCTAATTTGAGGCACATTATGATTGAATCTTGAAGAACTCCACTAATAGAAAATATAGTGCTCAGAGTCTAGTTTTCAAAAATGTATTTATTCCACTAATAGAAAATATACTGCTCAGAGTCTAGTTTTAAAAAATTTATTTATTTGGAATACCTACGTGGTATAAATTACATTTTGGTAGGCATGTCGAAAAATCACTTTTCCAAAATGTTCTTTTTGCGGTCATACCACATGTGTATAACCACCCTTTTTCGTAACAAATTCCTTTTTGGAAAAGGTACCTAACACACCAAAGTTTGATGAGAATATGTTTCCCTTTTTTTTTTTATCGATTTTTTTTTTTTAATTATAATTTTTTATTCAAGCATAAAGTGGATCTTGAAAACCTCTAGAGTGTGACCACCATAATTTGCTAAAAGATTGTCCAATTTCTAATTTTCTTGTTTTATTATATTGACTTGTACATTCCATTTAGTTTGATGATATATAATTGATTTTTCAAAAAACATAAAATTAAAAATCTTATTAACATTTTAAGTTAACCATACTATTTGAATTCTAGGTATCAATTTGGCTTAATAAATAATGTAAAAATACTAAACTAAATCCTATAACTATACAATTTATATTTTTTTTGTATCCAGACAAAGACTACATTAATGAGCATTTTTCGAATTAAAAAAATTATTTGAAAATTCCACCAAAAATTTGTGGCTAGGTAGAAATTCCATGTTCATGTACCTTAGCCAATATTTTTCTTGCACAAGCATAGGCTTGATCCTACCAAGCCTGTCCCAAGACAAAACTAAATGCAACCCATGGCTTATGAAATTCAAATTTTAAGAAACGAGTACAAGTTTCAAATCAATTACCCATTTCTAAAAGTGGGTAAAAATGAGATTTTAGGTGACAAAAATTAATATTTTGATTTTTATTAGAAATGGATACCCATTTTGAAACATGTACCCATTTCAAAAATAATGGGTACCCATTTTGAAAACAAATGTGTACCCATTTTTTTAATTTAGGATTGGGCATCCAAGCCTAAAGTGAGTATCAATTTTTTAATAAACAAGTACTCATTTCTAGCTACACAATTTTTTCCTCCAACACTTCCACAATTTTAGTACTTAACTTCTTAAATTTACCCATAGATCTAAGCCTACTTAACAACTCACTTAAATAGTAATTAGGCCAAAAATTAGGAATCATAATGTTTAGCCGACAAAAGACATTTATGTAGTAGTTACCAAACATAAGAATACATAATTTTAGAGTATCCTTAATAACATAAAACCTCTAAAACTTGAGGTAACCAAAAATAAATAAAACTCAATTAACAATTTATAACTATCAAGGCTTCTTCACAGTATTCTATTCCTTTTCTAGTTGATGGAGCTCATTCTAACAGTCAGTGGTATCTCCCAATTCTTGTTCCTTTTCCTTGTTTTCCTTGCTTTCTTTCCTTTCCTTTTGCATCTTGCTCTTTCTAGTGATGACATCGAGAAAAATTTTCTTGAGAATGTTGTGTTGAATTTGGTAGAGGCTCTAGACCATATTAATGCACAATTTAATTTAATCCAACTCCTTTGAATTTTTATTGAGATTGCCCTATTTTTTTGACCTCATCCATGGTGGAGTTAATCTAATATGGAGTGACCACTCCCAAATGCACCACAATATGTACCTCCTATTCTTCCATATATGTTACATTTCTATCCGCCATTATCAAGATTTTGTGTCCTCAAGAGATTTGATTTATTAGTTTTGTGTGGATCCTTAATATTTTGGTTACATTATTCCATTATCCTAAAATTATAATATCTTGACACAAGGTTAAAATTTTAAGACATTCATAAGCATAATTAATCAAAATTTAAATTACTTTAGCAAATTACTTAATGTAGGAGTAATTCAAAAGGAAAAACTTATCTTGTTGTATCTTTTATGTCCTTTCTTTCTAGTATTGTTTTGTTCGATGAATTTATTGATGAAGTTTAACAATAGCCAAGAATGTGCTCAATCGATTATTGGAACTGACCAAAAATGTGTAAACCATGTTTGGGAACTCACCAAAAATGCTCCTTGATCAAGCTCTTACACTCACCAACAATGTCCTTGATCAATCTTGATGATTATAAAGAATGTCTAACCCATAGTGATGATGTTCACCAAGAATTCACTATGCTATGAATGGTGATACTCACCAAGAATGTCCTCTTCAAGGAGTGATGATGCTCAAAAGGAATGACCTCTTCTAGGAGTGGTGATGCTCATGAAGAACATCATCTAGCAAGAAAAGTGAAGCTTGACAAGAATGTACTATAGTAGGAGTGTTGACACTCACTAATAACCTCCTCTACTAGGAGTGGAAATGTTAAAAACCAATATCCTCTACTAGGAATAAAAATTCTCACCAAGAACATAAATACCATATGTTAGCACTCACTAAGAATGTCATTCAAAGTCCTACTTATTAATGGTGATATAAACTATATTATTATGAATATATTTTAAACTATTCACGATAGTAGATATTTTTATTATATTAAGTTATATATTATTATTATACTTTAATTCACTACTATTTAATTAATTTGTCACAGTGATTATACTAATGTATATTTATTAAGTGGCTTATCTTATTGATCACATTAGTTCAATGATCAAATAATTTAATTTCCATCTGTATTTTTTATTATTGTTTGTCCTATCAACATTATTTTCATTTTTTGTTAATTTTTTCTTTAAAAAAAAAGAGGGACATCACAATCCACCCTTCTCAATATTTCTTTTCCTCAATCAATTGAAACTATTTAGTTTGGTGTGGAGCTTTTTTATTTTGTTAAACAACCTAATGATTCTAAAATCAAAATTTTAACATGAGGTTAAAACTATAAGACATTCATAAGTTTAACTACTCAAATTTTAAATACTTCAAAATATTATTTGATGTAAGAGTAATTCAAAAGGAGAAGCTTATCCTGTTGTATCCTTTATGTTCCTTCCTTCTAGTGTTGCATTATTCCATGAATTCCATAATCAAGTTTAACACACACTCAGAATTTCGTTGATCAATTCTTGGTGCTTACCAAGAACATATAAACCATATTTGGGCACTTACTAATAATGACCCTTTATCAAGATATTGTAGTCACCAAGAATATCCTCAATCAATGTTGATGCTTACTAAGAATATCTAACCCAATAGTGGAAATGTTCACCAAGATCATCCTATACTAGGAGTGGTGACTCTCACGAAGAACATCGTCTACAAAGAGTGAATATGCTCACTAAGAATGTTCTCTAATAGAAGTGAAACATTCAGCATGAACATCCAAAACCAAATATTGATGCTTGTCAAGAATGTCATAAATGAAAGTTTCTGATTTGTTAAACCTTCAAACTAACATAATAAGTTAATTGTATGTTATTTTCTAAAAAATTCCCTTATTTACATTTAGGATTGAACCTCAAATTTCCATTGGTCTTCTACTTTGATATAATTGCTTGATCAACATGTTTTTTTAAAATAGGGTGTTTCTTCTACTCACGATACTTCAATTCTATTGCATTGACTCATTTACTTGCACTTGTGTCCTTGTTCCCATGGTGCTTTACATCTTAGACATATGCCCTTTCTATTTATTTCATCTCTCCTCTAAAATTGATGTCCTAAATACCATTGTTCTTTTTAGACAAAATATTTCCATCCCTTATCATCTTTCCTTGATTCCTCACATCTATGTTGTATCTTATTCAACATATTTTTTCCTATGGGTAATTTGATTCAATTTCCCTACCCTTTTTAATGAATTCCTCCAAAAAAAAATTAAGGTATTTCTTTGAGCTTTTATTGGGGATTATTAGTCCTTCTATGAATATCTAAGTGAGCCTTTTCTAGGAAATATGATGAATCATAATTGATAAAAATAGGAACTTACGAGAAAATTCTTCCATAAAGTCCCTATTTTCTTTAGGTGGATCAACTCTTTGAAATACCATTTATGTAAGAATTTGGTATAGCTCTGATACCATGTAAGAATTTTCCTTAGGCAAAAATGACACCAAGATCAAGAAGCTCAAGAACTTAGCACAATATAGACCAACAATGTATGATCATAATATCAATTATTCATTTTCCTATTGTTATTATGATCATACATTGTTGGTCCATATTTTGCTAAGTTCTTGAGCATCTTGACCTTGGTGTCATTTTTCCCTAAGGTCTTTATCATCATATGTATTAATAAGCCTTTGCGTGAATTCATCATGGGTAGTGATTTGTTTATGGCCTATAGTGTTGGGACTATTACATCAACAGTTGTGGGTTGGCCCTACTAAATGGAGTATAGAAAACATGGTGGCACTTTCCTCTATTATGGGGCTAAGAGATAGCTCCGTATTTAGTTTTGGAATATATGAATGAAAAACTTATTTCCCTGGTTAATTAAAGTGTGGATGTGATAAATTTTTAGTCTATATTGGGATATCTTTATTTACATATCTTTTCTTT
Organism: Cupressus sempervirens; assembly: GCA_028749045.1. NCBI lineage: Eukaryota > Viridiplantae > Streptophyta > Pinopsida > Cupressales > Cupressaceae > Cupressus > Cupressus sempervirens. The sequence goes on from CM053792.1 coordinate 797,642,045, forward strand.
TCAATTTCCAATATTTTATTTTCATTATACTCTGTAAATGGAATATGATTTCTGATCTTTTGATCCATCCTTGTATACATTTATGTAATTTATTCCACACTATTCATGGTTGGTTGTCCTTCTATAATTGGTTCCTCACTTGGAAGGAATGAAGGAAGTGTGTCTCAAGGAAATAAATATTGTGTTGATGGTTCATTCTCTAACTTAGTTGAATGAGTATTCCTCCTTGAGTTTGGAATAGGTATTTCAATCTCATTATTATTACTCAAATTTCTTATGGCCTCAAGGATCATCTCATTTGTGTTCTTGAACTTTTCATTAGTTTTCTCTATGAATTTTCTTAATTGATATGCTAGTTATTTGGCCATAGTTCTCAGATCTATTACTTGGTTTGTGTGAGCCAAAATTCATATGATGAAAGGACTATGCTCTGATACCATTTTATTGTCCCCTCTTGGGATCCACTTTTATTATATTCTTATTCACAAATTAGTGCAGTGATTCATGTAAATATGTTTTATGTTTCCTCCGATTTAGTTCTATACAAAAACTAATCCTCAAATATATCAACTCTTAATTATAACCTTTCACTTATCTTTTCTTATTTTTAAACTTATCTTACCCAATAACCCTTAGATACTTTATTTCATATGTTTCCCACTATTATCTTTTGTTTACTAAAATTATATTAATCATTAATTTAAACTCTCATCTAAATATCTCTATATAATAATAATAGTCTCATCCAAATATCCTTATATAATTAAAGTTTGATAAATATGAGAATTTCTTTAGTCCCTCTTATTCGATTTCCACTTTATTCTCCTAAAATTTGGGCATATCCCTATTAATTTGGCTAATTTTTATTTGTTCCCTTCTTACTTTATTATTCAAATAGAAATTTGGCTTTTTTCTTGTTCTAAGTTAATTTCTATTGGTTTTTTATCCCCCTTTATCCTTACTTATAAATGGGGTTGTTATTCTTATTTTTTCTTCCATGCCCCTTATGTTACAAAGTAAAATCCACCAATATAACTAAGAAGTAGGGTGGAGGTGTAGTAGTTATATTCTTTAAAAGAGATTTTTCAACTTTAAATTTTTTAAAACATGTAATCAAAGAGATATAGAAACCATAAGATACTAAAAATGCAATGTGACATAAGATATGTTGACTAGGGAAAGCCTTGATCAGAAGAAAAACCCTAGTGGGTTTGATACCCACAAGTTGATGTAGTAATAAAATAATAATAATGAATGATGTGTAATTTTTAGGAGCCAAAAGAATACAACCAGTACATATGAGCTCCTATTAGGATACTTTAAATCTTTGTTAGAAGATTCCAACCTTGTTAGGAGTTTTGCTAACATTATTAGGAGTTGAAAGAAAGACAAATGAAGGCACTATCCAAATTGCTTTAGAATTGGTACCAAGACAGATGAAACCACTATGTAATTACCTTAGATAACTATTTAGGATCATAGATTCAATATATTAACAAACCAAACCACAACTTATTTTCCAATAGAATTCTTTTGAAGTCCAAACTAATCCTCAACATCAAACACTTCTTTGTTCTTCATATATTTTAATTCAAGCTCATATAAATTTTTTAAAAACCATATTTTATAATTGACCATAATAAAAGTGTCTTTCCTTTATAAAAAGTCTCAATAACTAATTGATTCATCCTAAGGGCTTCTCTAATATCAATTAAAAACTTGATTTATGATGCATGCCAAAAGTATCATCTGGACCAAAGTGGTACGTTGCCCTTTGAACAATAATAATATTGCTATACCTTTCAATAATATTGGTGACCTCAAAAATTAAAATGATATGAAAAAAAAAAAAAATAGAACAATACAAAGGATGAATTGATTTGAAGTAAAGTAATGGACACAAGTGAAAGTAGGGAAAAAGTGCAAGAAAATAGTATAACACAACTCTAAAAATAAAAACCCTAGTTTAGCTCTGATGGCTCCTTCAAAAAATTCAACTAGAATAATTCCTCTTACCATCTAATATTTTTGGAAATAAATTTAGTGGAGAGCATATGAGAAAAATAAAAAATAGTCTATAATACAAATCATCAAGCTTAGAACAAAAATATGAGAAGATTAATACTTCCAGTTTAGGATTTGAAAGGAGACCATGATATGGGGAAAAAAATAGCAGAGACTGCTATGAAATATACAAGAAGAAATGGAGGCTAAACATGAAATCATTAATAACTGCACACTGATGATGAAATAGATTGTGTGGTAACCAACACATGCAACAAACATGTGGATACGTTGAACTGGATACATATAATTGACAATTTTTTGTACCTAAAATTGAAAAGACTATCTGCAAAAATTAAAGTGGCCAATGATAAAATAGTAATCAGTTGTAAAAAAATTTAATTAAATGAAAATATTATTCAAAACCTTTGTTTTATGAAGATTGCACATCATCACAAAAATGGATTAATGCCAATATGCTTGGTGAAAACTTAAGTCTCCTACCTAATGAAAGGGACTAATAATTACCAAGAATGTCATATATGTTGCAACAGCTACTATAGATTCTCACAACATTGAAGCTATTTATGACTAATCATTTGACTGTGCATCCACATACACTTTAATTCCAATGCTCCAAATTCAAGCTAAATTTGATTTGAACAGGACTTAATCAAATATTTGATTCCCATAGAAAATGAGTCTCATAGGGTATTAAGAAAATAAAAATAAATTCTCACAAGGAGAAAACGATGACAAGGAAGATAGAAAAACATGAACAAATACATATCATGGCAGAAGTGGGTCATTTGTTGTAGTCTACTAAGAATAACTAGTGCTAAAAAGATCATGTTAGAGTTGATAGCATGCCCATGTATTTGACCAACATTTAATTCCAATAGATGATGCCTAAATTAAAAAATGATTATTTTGTGGCTTCTAAAGACATAAATGTTGCCAAACTGTTGGAACAATGCATACAATGTTCTATTCGAAGGAAGACGCCACTTGTCTAAGAATAAATTTGGCTTGCCAAATTAAAAGACGGAGGAAATAGCTGCCCAAGCATGTTTGTCTTACATATAGAATGATTTAGGTATTATAAAAAGTTAATTGCCTAAATACAAGCTCAAACACTCCAACATGAACAAAAGGAGAGTCCGATATTTTATGTAGTGATTCTTCTAAAGAAAAGAAATCATAAAAGTGCATCTAAAGATACAAATTTTGTCGTAGCAGGAAGTGGGGTTTTTTGAGACATACAGATTTCTAAAGTTGGGCACCCAAGTTGAGATTTTGAAGGAAATTCTTAGCTCACAAAAATATGCTTATAAATAATCTCAATCATATTAGAAACCCATGATTAAAAAATTATAGAATACAATTTTATTCTGTCAAACACATGACAATCAAACTAGAGGGGTAGAAAGATAAAAAAATATGAAGAGACAAGGTGGTGAAAGTAAGGAAATGTAAGGCTTGAAAGGAAAACTTCACTAGTAGTAAAATTTGGTCAAAATTTCCTTTATTATTGCCTCTTCATGAGAAAAGAGGGGAAGAAAACCCAACAAATTTGGCACAATATCAGTATTACAAACCATCATAATGGAAACTAGAGACATTCCTTAAAACACAAAAGCAAAGGTTAGGGAAAGAGAAGTCCATTAAAGAGAAAAACTAGAAAACTGCAGGGGAATGGAATACCTGAGAAAGAATAGAAAAGAAAGAGTTGCTGGCTAAAATCAGGAATGGCTACATCTATATATACTTGTAGAGGACTCTTACCAAAAAAGGTGTTACTTTTTGTAGAGTTGCAGTTGGCAGAAACAAATTAGAAAGCTGAAAGAGAAAATAGAGTAGTGAGGAAGAAAGTGACCACATAAAATAATTGAAGTCAAGCATCATTCCTAGACATACGACATTTTTAGACACCTGTTTGTGAAAAAAAATATCATCTATTCATAGCATGCACATAACAAGTGGAACAAAATAAGCTGCCCAAAGGATGTCTTAAATTATCTAATTTTTCCTTGTTAAAAATTAAAAAGGCTCCTAGGAAAAATCAACATGACCAATCAGAAAATCAGGAATAAAAAGAAATAATTTTATTTAATGATATAATTTTTGCTGGCCATAGGATAAAAGAGAAATATAGAAGCATGCACAATTATCAAGATACAAATTAATGCTAAAAAACACGTCAAAAACTACCTTTAGAAGGTAGGAACTAATAATATTACGATTATTAATATAGGCAAGTCATAAACTTGAGCATATTAATAAATGCACCCTAAACTCGTGTTTCAATTGGAGCTATATAGACATGACAAAAATGTTAATAGAAAGGGCAAGAAATTGAGTCTTAAATAAAGCATAAAAAATAATAGACATCTTGAAAATTGCCTCCTTAATTGATATTTAGGTGGTAATGGAAAAACTATTTTGTGAACTGTGAATGGTAGCCCACTGGTGTGGATGGTAGACATTTTCAAACAGGACAAATTTCAGTCTATATATCCAATTTTGCTTCCCAGAAAACCATAACATGTGATTTTGTAATTCAGTAATTCGGTTTAATTTGCATAGAAATGTAATTCTGAGAGCCTTATATGACTAGAGGTAGGATTGCTTTGAAGAAAAAGAGCAGAGGCTTGGATTAAGGTGATAGGATTGTATTTTTGACCAGTCGTGACCGAATGGATGTGAGCCTGCTAACTTGAAAATGTCGACGAACAAAAATACGAGTAGCAGTTGGTACACCAACACAAATTTTGGTACCGAGATTTAATGACAATGGAGAAGAAGACTCATGTGTTGATCAATGTGCTTATGTTTTTCTTGGATGTCACCCTAGACCAAAGAGCCCTGCCTTATTTAGAAGACCCAAAAGGTTGAAGAGTACATACGAAGCAAAAGAAGTCAAGGAAGTGAAGATGGACAGTTGCTAATGATGAATCCCTTATAGATATGAAGCATTGTAGACTGACCCAGTAGAAGCAAAAAGACCTCACAACTTTTTTAATCCTTCTACCTATATATAGAGAGATAGAGAGATACTCTCACATGCCGGGTCTGAAATAATTTACCAAGTATTCAATTAGCGAGTTGAGGCTAAGATTGTTGTACGATTCTCGCAATGCAGGGTTTTAAATACCAGCTCCTAGTGTTGCCACTATGAGAATATTAATTATTATTGGTCATTTCTCCCTGGAGCCAAATGCCCACCTACCACCTGACGACCAGTAGAACAAATAGAAACATAAATGCGGTGGGTGAATTTTCAAATTTAGAAATGAGGGGGAAAATATTTTGCAAATATAACAAAAGGAATGTTCTATTCATTCGAGCAGTAGACAGAGACAGTGAGAAGAAGAGCTCAGAAGTTGAAAAGAGTAGAGAAAGTGATCAGCAGATCCAGTTTGTTGCAGGGACAAAGGAAGTTCATTTCGTGCCTGTAGTTGCATGTGTTTCTCCTCTGATCATTCTGTAAGTTCATAGTTCATAGTGTATTGTTTCATTCATCCTGTTGAAGCAGTGATTGCTCCAGGCATTATTGTATGCAGCCATTAGAGCTGCAAGTTTGAAGTTTTATCAGTTTAAAGTTTACGGTTATTTTAGGATTTTTCTGGTTGAAGTCGAATGCTCCCAGATCTTGTATTAGTTTGAATCAAAGTTAAATAGAAAGCAAGCAGGCATACTTGAATCTATTGCTCTTTCCTTGTTCATTGCATTTGTGAAGTTTATTGTTGAATATTTCAAGCTTTGGGTCTCTGGTTTTAATGGTGAACATATTCACATCATAAGCCTGCAGTCGGTATTGGCTTTGGTAGAAGTCATTCTCTGCAGTGGCTACCGAGTTCACTCAGTGCCTTCTTCTACCAAGTTCCACTATCATGTACCTACCAGGTTGCTCTTCAATCGAGCTCACTCAGTATCTAGTGTCTACCGAGTTTCTTCATTTACTGAGCTCACTCAATATCCTTTGGTTACCAAGTTGTTTATCATTTATTTACTGTGCTCACTCGGTAAACTCTCCTGCCACCTATTTTCTTTGGTTACCGAGAAAATTTTGTAACTCGATAATAGTTACCAAGAAAATTTTTAGGTTTAGGGTTGTGAGTTTTTGAAGTTGTATTAATATTTCTCACATGGTATCAAAGCTTTGAGGCCCCACATCCACAGTGAGTTAGGGCATTTTGTTTTCTTGGAATATTTGACATGGCAGGAGATGCAGGAAAGATATGGTAGCAGTCACCATCATTCAATGGGCAAAATTATGATACATGGGCAAAGAAGATGAAAACCATTATGGTTGCAAATGATTTGTGGGAGTTTGTGGTCAATGGATTCAATGATGTGACTAATCCAACTCAGTATGCTGCCCTCACAAATGCATAGAAGACTCATTTGAAAGAGTCAAGGAGGAAAGATGCAAAGGCATTAAGTCTTATTGAAGCAACAATGACAGAGACAGTATTCCAAAAGATTGCAGTAGAAAATTATGCAAAGGAAGCTTGGGATATCCTTGAGAAAAACTTCAAGGGGACTGATAAAGTCCGTATTGTAAAGCTACAGAACATCAGGAGGGAATTCGAGAAGCTTCAAATGAAGGAGAATGAATTAGTTGCAGACTTCAGTTCAAGGACCTCCAATGTGATTAACCAACTGAAGTCAAATGGAGAAGACTATCAAGAGAAGAGGATAGTGGAAAAGATATTGAGGAGTTTACCTCATAAATATGACCATTTGGTCATGACCATAGAAGAGGCAAAAGACCTCACTGTTTTGAAAATAGATGAGTTGATGGGTTCTCTTCAAATTGATGAGCATAGAATCAATAGATCTGCTTCTTCTACTTCCCAAGAGCAAGCATTAAAGGCTCAGTCAAATCCAAGAGGAAGGGCGAGAGGAAGAAATGGCTCAGGTAGGAACTCCAGAGGTAGAGGCCAAGGAAATGGAAGACAAAGAAATGTTGCAGCAGAAAGCTCAAAAAGAGCAGATGGAGCAAGTAGCTCACAAAATAATTCAAGAGGAGGTAAGAAAAACTACAACTCAAATAAGAGTAATGTAGAATGCTACTACTATCATAAATATGGGCATTATGCAAGTGAATGCTGGAAGAAGCAAAATGATCAGTCAAGACAAGAAAATGTGGCTGATATGAATATGGGAAGTGGACCTAATGTTGCTATCTTCATCATGTGTAATGTTGGTGAAGAAGGAAGCCCCGAGGTTTGGTACCTCGACAGTGGATGTAGCAACCACATGAGTGGTAATGAAACCTTGTTTTCATTCCTTGACAAGAGTTTCAAATCAGAAATTAAGATGGGTAACAATGGAACCCTACCAGTTGTGGGTAAAGGATCTATTATGGTCTGCACCAAGAAAGGTGAGAAAAGGGAAATACAAAATGTGTATTTCACCCCCGGTATGAAGCACAATTTGATGAGCGTTGGTCAGCTCATTCAAAATGGATACAAAGTGCTGATGGAGAATGATAGGTGTACCATTCAAGAAAAGGATGGGAGAAAGAACCTACTTGCAGTTGTTCAAATGACAAAGAACAGAATGTTTCCCTTGAGGATTGAGACATGTTTCTCATCTCAAGTTAGTGTTGCACCTCCCACATAATCAGCTCTAAGGAGTGTGATTGAAGACCCCTCATGACTATGGCACCTCAGGTATGGTCATCTTGGCTATGCTAGTTTAAATTTATTGTCAAATAAAAGAATGGTAGAAGGTTTTCCACATATAGAAAATTCATGTGACAAGTGTAAGGCTTGTATTTTGGGTAAGCAACATAGGCTTCCCTTTAATTTTGGAAATTCTAGGAGGGCTAGATATCTATTAGAGTTAGTACATACTGACCTAGTCGGTCCTATGCAAGTTACTTTCATTGGGGGGAGTACTTATTTCATGACATTCATTGATGATTTCAGTCGTAGAACATGGGTGTATTTCTTAAAGAATAAATTTGAAGCATTTGAAAAAATTGTAGAATTTAAAGACCAGGCTGAAAGAGAATGTGGACACTATATTAAAGTCCTAAGATCAGATAGAAGAGGGGAGTATACCTCCAATTCTTTTGTAAATTTTTGCAGGAAACATGGCATAAAGAAAGAGCTCATAGCCAGCTATACACCACAGCAGAATGGAGTGGCAGAAAGAAAGAATAGGACCATTGTTGAAATGGCAAGGAGCATGATGAAAGAGAAAAGTCTCCCAACTAAATTTTTGGGAGAGGTTGTGGCAACAGTGGTTTACCTAATTAATAGGTGTCCTACAAAGGCTATTTGTGACAGAATTCTAATGGAAGTATGGTCATGAAGAAGATGGACAATTGAACACTTGAGGGTGTTTGGATGTGTAGCATATGCGCATGTGCCTAAAGAGAAAAGGCAAAAATTGGATGATAAACGTGTGAAGTGCATCTTCATAGGGTACAACTTAGAATCAAAGGCATACAGATTATATGACCCATTGAACAACAAGATGACTCTCTCAAGAGATGTGAAATTTCTTGAAAATTAGTCATTGTATGGTCTAACTGATGAGTCACCAAGCACTTCAAGTAAAGTGCCAATTATAAGTGAAGAGGATCTGATGAACATCAAGAAGAAGGAGCAAATAGAAGAAAAGGTAAGTAGCCTCAGTCATTATCAAGCTCCTCTAGGCATGACTGAGTATCAATGCCAAGCAATAGCAGCGAAGATTCTAATCCCACACTCTCCTCCCTATTACCAAGAAAGACCAAGAGTCTTAGCGAGATATACCAAGATGAAAGGTATGAAGATTATGATGAGAGTGTTAATTTTGCATTATTTTCTCATAGTGATCCAATTTATTTTGAAGAAGCTATCAAAAAGAAGAAATGGTGTAAGGCCATGGATGAGGAGATAGATGCTATAGAAAGAAATGAGACATGGGAGCTAACTGATTTACCTCCCAAGAAGCATGTGATTGGAGTGAAATAGGTCTATAAGACCAAATGCAATGCTAAAGGCAAGATTGATAGGCATAAGGCAAGGCTGGTAGTCAAGGGCTACAAACAACAGTATGGAAGAGATTATGATGAGACCTATGCCCCAGTTGCAAGAATGGAAACTATGCGTGCTGTCATAGCAATTGCAGCTTAGCACAAGTGGAAGGTATTTCAAATGGATGTGAATTCCACCTTCCTTAATGGTGTATTGAAAAAAGAAGTGTATGTGGAGTAGCCACCAGGTTATGAAGTTGAAGAGAACAAAGTATATAGATTGAAAAGAGCTCTTTATGGGCTCAAGCAAGCTCCAAGGGCATGGTACAGTAGGATTGACTCATATTTGATGAGCAATGGCTTTAGCAAAAGCAATGGTGAGCCCACTCTTTACATCAAGGAAGTAGATGGTAATGTTTTGATTGTTGTCTTGTATGTAGATGATTTAATTTTTACTGGTAATGATTAAGCTCTAATCGGTGAGTTTAAAGAGGCCATGAAAAGTGAATTTGAAATGACAGACTTAGGTCTCTTGAAATACTTTCTAGGCATAGAAGTAAAGCAAATGCATGATGGCATTTTCATCTCTCAAGAAAAGTATGTAGGGCAGATCTTGGAGAGATTCAAAATGCAAAATAGTAAGGCAGCCCCCACACCAACAGCAATAGGTCTAAAGTTGAGCAAGGAATACTCTAGCAAGAGAGTAGATCCAACATTATACAAGAGTATGGTTGGAAGTTTAATGTACTTGACTGCAACTCGGCTAGACTTAATGCATGTAGTAAGTCTGATTTCTAGATTTATGGAAACACCAAAGGATTCCCATTGGCAAGTGGGAAAGAGGATCCTAAGGTATGTGAAAGGTACTGTTGTCACTTAGGTTTGCACCCTTGTCCAAGGCCTATGCGCAAGGACAACCTAGTGAAACATAGAAACAACCTCCAAGCTGTGGGACTTGAACTGCAAGGTTGAGTCTCCGAAGAAGGCCGGCTTCCTCTTACTGTCAAGGCGCACCTATCTATTCTCAGAAGGAAAAGGGAGAAAGAGAGCACTAAAGAAAATCTACCTAGTCTAATCTAAGGCGGCGATGCACCAAAACAGAGTGTTTAGACTCATTTCTGCCCATATATGCACTACAGAACTAGGGTAACATCCAAAGTCATACATTCATTCAGATTTATATCGATCAAAAACCACATACGGATCAGGAGAACAACTGAATAACACCAGGAATAGAAGATTTCACTTGTATATTATTCAATAGGCCAAAGGTAGATACAGTATGCAGACCATTGATCTCAACAATACATCAATGAGAGGCAAAATGATACACATACACGTTGATGGCTGAAAGAGATGATACAGGATGCTTATCTATCTCAGAGACAAAGGGATTTTTACACTGCAAGTCTACAAGCAGTAGCAGAGAAAATTAGGAAGAGTCGACCCTAAGAACAGATCACCAACTTGCCTTTATAGATTAGGCATAACTGAAGATTTATGCATTACATTCACTTCTCACCTACTGGCATTAACTTTCCATCCTGAGAATCCAATCAAAGATCTGATTGAACATGGCCTGCATACCAAGAAATTTGATATCCCTCTGAGAAAAAGCCTGGAGAAGACAGGAACGGCGCCACAACATTCCCTGACATGGTAGATGGATTGACCGGATGGATGGAGTGTCTTCTTGCGCTTGGCATTCATTCTGAGTTGGTGGCAATTAATCACACCATCAGATTGTGGAAAAACTCATATTTCTCATCATTCATGATTCCTGCATCCATCGAATCGATCAATCAACAGGCTCGACGAGCCAACTGGGCCATGTAGGCCAATCACACCTTCGATCTCGCCACCCTGGTAGTCTCTTTACGTTTGACTGGGCGCTTACCAAAATTTTCGTGCGACTGGGCACTATGTTGCTATCGAAAAAGTCTTCGAAGATCTCAATAGCACCATAGCACCTAAGGGTTTCAACCTGACTGCGCCACCTTTCATCATCTTGTCGTAACCCCACGTTAACCACCACGTCAACTGCGACGATCGCAATGACCGCCAACCGCCAACCGTCCTACTTATTGCGCTTCCAAATCTGGGCCCACGAGGACGTGCGGCGCACGGGCGCTAACTCACTATCATAAAATTTGCTAACTCACTATCATAAAATTTGCGCAGTTTCTCCATGGTGAGATAGCGCCCACCACTGATCTCCATAGATCTGATGGTCATAAAACTTGACCTCCCGCAACCCTCCTTCTCTATTGATTCATCGGGCCCGCTGATACGTGGCGTCTCCTCGTTGGTCTGTTGGTTACTTAAATCTAACTGCACTGGCAGCATGAAATGTGGCCCCGCCAGGACACGTGGTGCACGAGCGCTATGTCGCCGATGTTAACTCCTGAGCAGTTCTTGATAGCGAGACAGCGCCAGTCGTAGATCCCTGCAGATTCAACGATCATGAAGACTCACCATTCCTTCTGAGACTACTGGGCCTGCTGTACGCTATGCACTGACTCATACACATGGCACTTCCCTATTTGGTTTGATGAAACATCATCTGGCAACCCAAGACCCTGAGATTTACACGTGTCCCCATCTGATTCGCTATCCTGATGCCGGGCTGACAAATTGCACTACAGAGTACCGACAGGACCCATCTGCCTGATCATTCCTCACCACAGTGAACTTTCTGTTTGGCCGCTATGTCGCCATCGAAAAATGTATTGCTTTTTCGTTGGCACCATGGCGCCTCGCCATTTTTTGAAACCTCCAGGCCGTGAAACTTGTTTGCCACCGCTGTGAAACTTCTAACCTGTCGTACTCTACGATCTGCGATCGGACCCATCCCACTCGACGCCACCCCTGCGACTGCACCGCACTCTGGATGACACCTGGCAATCCTTGGTGAGACTAGGTCCTGTCGATCCATGTGGCGGATGGTCGCTATGTCGCCATGATAAAATTCATGCATCTCTTCCATAGCGAGATGGCACCATCCGTCGATGCGACCCAATCCGATGATCATGAGGACTCGTCGTATATCATGCTTTTGCCCTCAATGTCGATACAGCTAGCATCACCTTGAGACACGGCCCCACTTGACACGTGTTACCAGGGCGCAATGTTGTTGTCATAACCCTCACGCAACTCCTCCATAGCGTGATGGCGCTTACCATCGATCCAAGCTGATCTAACGGTGGAGATCGTAAACCCCGACTGTGTTAGCCGTGCCGATAAAAACTCTGACTTGGCACACGTGGTTCCTTCTGATTTATCGTCGTGACACCTAATTCTGTCGGTTGTTGGAACTCGCCGTCGTGAATATTTCCGCTGGGCGCTATGTCGCTATGGAGATTTTTTGGTCAATATGCGATAGCGACATAGCGCCAAGGGCATCAAAGAACTTTTCTGACCCATCGAATGCCAAACCCATCCCTGTAATGTGTCGACAGGGCATCATCATGCCATCATAAATATCATGCATTTCCTTTATAGCATGATGGTTCCAACCGTCAGTACCGCTTAGATCTAATGGCCAAAAACTCGCAGGTCGTAATACTAATCCGAGACTAACTGTTGAACGAGCCACGCATTCAAATTTAAATCCTTGGCGGTAAAACCAGAGGTAACACTTCTGGCGACTCGTAGGGGGCATGAGCCTGCTCAATGCATGACCAGTGCCTGAGAATGATCCATTGGGCCATGGAGTCAGAAAAGAGGGCCTAGAAGGTATGAAACTGAGAGCTGCAAGAAACCCTAACCCTTAATGAGGAAATCAAAACATTAAAAACCCTTGAAACTCTAGCTCTGTCTTTGCAACTTGAAAACAAAAATGGGGACCTCCTCAGCAACCTGAGACTTGTTAAAACTTCGGGAACTGGCGACTTAAGAAGTGAGCGATGTGCACGTGCACTTATTGCAAAATAGGAACAAACAGGAAGCAACTAGACTAGCTATGTACATGGATTCACAACCTTTTCAGAAACAGGGCTTTAGATGGATCCCATTGACTGGAATGGGCAGAATTTCACCATTTGGCCTGCTTAGCTGGAACGCATTGGCCTATTCGCAACTGGAGATCAGATAAGGGCCACTCCATAGTGGATCAAATTTGGAGTGCCTTACTGGTTTTGCTCTGTCTGAGTCCCACTTGAGAACTAAATCTCCTTCTCTAAAGATTCTGGCCCTTGCCTTCTTATCAAAACTCTTCTTCATCTGCTGCTGGTGTATCTCCAGGGTTTGCATAGCTTTGTTTCTCTTTTCTTCCAGTTCAATCAACTCTGTCATTCTTACTGACATGGAACTATTTTCAACCAATTCCAGCTGATGAGCCAATTCCAAGGATGGGAATTCCAATGAGATTGGAAGTCTGGCCTCCCTACCATATACCAGCACAAAAGGTGAATTCCCAATAGATCTCTTGGGTGTTATCCTATCAGCCCACAGAGAAGTCCTTAATTTTTTATGCCAGACCCTCTGATTGTCTTCTATCGTTCTCCTTATGATTCTGATCAGATTCTTATTGGAAGATTCAGCCAAACCATTACGTTGAGGATAGTAATTTGATGATGTGCTCAGATAGATATTGTGACTCATTGCCCATGCACAAATCTGGGTTCCAACAAAAGATTTGGCATTATCTGAGATGATAGTAGAAGAAGCACCAAACCTAGATACAATTCCATCAAGGAATTCAACAACTGATGGCTTTGTAGCATCCTTCAAGGCAACTGCCTCTGTAGACCTAGTGAAATAATCGGTAGCAGCCAAGATCCATTTATGACCTACACTAGATGGAGGATTAAAGGGGCCTATAAAATCCAACCCCCACTAGGTGAAGGGCTGATCCACCTGAATAGGATGAAGAGGAAGAGCTGCAAGTCTCTGTTTTCCTGAGAAAAAAGCACATTTCTCACATTTTCTCACATACCTATAACAATCATGGAATAGAGATGGTCAATAATATCTAGCCCTCATGATCTTCATGGTGGTTGTTCTTGCAGAGAAGTGGCCACAATCAGGGCCATCATGAAGTTCTTTAATCATCCTCTCAACCTGATCCTCTTCAATACATATCAACAAGGTCCCATTAAAATTCCTCCTGAATAGGATATCATCAATCATGACATAGGGAATGGACTACAGCCTATATTGTCTTCTTTTAGCTCTGTCCAATCCTTGAGGGTATTCATTCCTTGATAAAAAGTTCCTCATGTCATCCATCCAGCTCCTAGGACCATTACCATTTCTTACCTCCTGCTCCTCTATTATTACCATAGCAACTTCTTCATCTGAATCATAACCTGATAACATTTCTTTGCATAATCCTCTCCCTCTTACCAATTTGGTAATCTGAATATCAACATCATATTCCATTACCCTAGTGATCCATCCAGCTCTCTTTTCACTGATGTCCTTGCTTAATAGGAAGTCTTTTACACTCGCATGGGGCACCAACAAATGGATCTTATTGTGGGATAAGAGGTGTCTAAATTTCTTCAAGGCTCTAATGGTTGCAAGGGCTTGCTTCTCAAAAAAGCTATACTTATCTTCATATTCCTTGAGTCCTTCACTAAAGAAGGCTATGGGCTGGTCCTCATTTTTGTCATTTGTCTGAGTCAAGACAGTGGAAATACTTGACTCACCACCTAAAGTGTAGAGGATGAAATCTTTCTCAAAATTTGGGTTCATGAGAGTGGGGGCTGAGGCTATGGCTGCCTTGATTTCTTCAAAATTCTCCTTCCCCTCCTTGGTCCATGAGAAGACCATATCTTTCCTAAGCATGTTTGTAAGGGGTTTCACCATGATGGCAAGATTAGGAATAAACCTTCTTACAAAATTTATCCTACCAAGGAAACTTTGCAGCCTCTTCTTGTGTTTAGGGAGAGGAAGGGCAAGTATTGATTTTGTTCTTTCTGGATCAATGGTCAATCCATCCTTAGATACAATGTGTCCTAGTAGTTTTCCTTGGCTTGTAGCAAAGACACACTTGGCTGGGTTGAGGGAAACCCCAAACTCTCTACATCTTAGAAATACCTGTCTCAAATGATCAAGATGATCTTCTACATTCTTGGAATATACAGTTATATCATCAAGGTATACTAAGACAAACTTGTCAATTAATCTTTTGAAAGCCACCTCCATTGCCTTTTGGAATGTGGCACCTGTATTTGTTAGTCCAAATGGCATCTTGCAATAAGCATAGGTGCCCCATTTAGTAGTAAATGTTGTCTTATATCTATCAGATTCTTTAACCAACACTTGGTTATAACCAGAAAATCCATCAAGAAAATAGAACCTCCTTGACCCACTGACCTTGGACAGAATTTTCTCCATAGAAGGGAGAGGATGGTGATCTTTAAGGGAAGCCTGATTAAGATCCCTAAAGTCCACACACAATCTGATTTCTCCATTCTTCTTCCTTACAGGGACAAGGTTAGCTACCCATGATGAGTGTTTGATAGGAAAAATTATGTTAGCTTCAATCAACTTGGATAGTTCCTTCCTCATTAAGGGTTCAATCTTGGGATTCACTGGCCTCTGTTTTTGCCTTACTGGTTTGACCCTATCAACTAAATCTATGGTATGCTGAAACAAACTAGGGTCAAACCCCTTTAAGTCATCATATGTCCAAGCAAACACATCATTAAATTCTTGACATATATGAATGAAATTTTCTTGCTCAGCCTCAGAACATACCTTCCCCATGTTAAGAGATTTTCCATCAGCAATAGTAACTGGGGCATGATCATCCTTTTTTGCAGCTAGATTTATTCCTTTGCCTCTTAACTGATCATTAGGATTAAAGACACTCTCCAAGGTAATGAGACCCTTGGGCAGTTTGTTGGAACTGAGGTGAATGATCTGATCACCATACTGATCTTGTAGTCTTGACTGATTTCTTTCTAAAAATTCTGCTTCATTCTGCAAGAACCTCACAATCTGCTCATCAGACTCAAACACTTGCCGATGAGTATTATTATCAGGAATAGTAGGCCTTACTACCACCTTTATTTGTTGCTTCTTCTCTTCCTCAAGATTCCCTGGCACATCATAAGATGCACCCATTGCTATAAGTCTATCAGCATATTTGTTTTCTTTCCTAGGAATGCTCTGGATATTAAATGCTTGGAAACCCTCAAGAAAATCCCAAACTCTGTGTTTGTAAGACTTGAGCAGGACATTTTTGGTGATATTCTAATTTCTCACTTGGTTCACTACCAACTCACTATCTCCATATACTTTCAAGGCTTGAATTCCCCTCTTTTGGGCAAGTAGGAGACCTTGGATCAAAGATTCATACTCGGCCACATTATTGGTACAACTGAATTGGAGCCTAAAAGAGAAGTAGTATCTTATTTGTGTAGGAGAGATCAACATAACACCAGCCCCTAATCCATTTCTATTCCTTGAGCCATCAAAGTACATACTCCATATTCCACTTATGTCATCATTAGCTCCAACAAGATCAGGAACTTGAGCCTCCTTCTCTATTATGCAATATGTACTAAGGCCTATCTCAAGAGTTTCCAAAATAGGCTCAAACTGACATGTATTTTCCCACTCATCTAAGAAGAAATCAGGAATCTCTGCTATGGAGGTGGCAGGCTCATTTACTATGTCATTTTCATCCATCTCTAGAATAGGGCAATTCATATTAATGAAGTTGGGGGTGTAGGGTTCAGTGTGATGAAGGGCTTGAGGTTCTGCTCTAATTGAAGCATTGGCCCCATGTCTGGTCTTAAATGACATATAAGACCAATAAGCAGATATGAATCCACCTATTTGGGTGGTGAATTCTCTTGAAAGATAGATGGCAAAATAGCGCTTGACTTCAGCAACAGATATGTCTTGAATCACAGTACAACTAGGGCATGCATGTAGGGCCATTTCTACATTCCTAAGGATGCCTACAATTTTGAAAGTACTCCCATCTAGTTGTAACACATCCCTAATAATGGGCTCATATTTCATTCCTAAAGCATCAGCAACACACCTAGGCATTACTGAGCTACTAGCACCCAAATCTATCATGCAATTATGGACTAATTTGCCCCCTATAATCAGAGAAACATAGAATGGAGGAGGTCTAACCTTTTTATTTGTCTCCACATCACCCGCTGGTTGTACTAAACTAGTGTAACTCTCCATGGTAGATGACTAATCTTTGGGTTCAATCTTCTCCAATTCTTGCTGCAGCATCCTTTTCTGCATTGGTATGGTGGCAACGGCATCCCACATGGAAATTCTTACATTAGTTTTCTTCATTTTCTCTACCACACTCAAGGGTGCATTAGGAATTTTGGCAGAAACTTTGGGAGCTGTACTCATGAGAGGCTGAGATGGAGCAACATAGGGATCACTTGCATCCTCCTTTCTTGGACCTTGCCTTTGCTGTTGTGAAGTGTTTGTCTACTCATTTGCTATTTGTGTATGAGGTGTAACACTTGAAGTTGAGGCCTGCTTAGGAGAAAGGGGGGCAGTATGTTCCATAGCTCTCTTCTTGCTTCTTGTGTTATGAGCAACGGAATCCTAGTTTACATTACAATGCTCCTCCATCTGATGATTCATGAAAGAGCAATCACCCTCCTTCTAAATATATGAGGCCTCCATGGGATGATCTTCCTTGTATGATTGCTTTACTGTGGTCTCCTGGATAGTTAGGGCCAAATAAGATTTTGCCTTCTGACATAGGCAATAGGTATAAGAATAGTTACATGAAGGACAAAAGTCTTGATCTTGGGCTAAGTTATTTTGAGGAACTAAAGCTCTGTTTTGATTTGAGCTCGAAGGAGCAGCATGACTATTTTTCCTATTCTGATCAAAAGAGCTATTCCAATGATTAGGAGGCCTACCACCACTTGGAGCCTGATGTTGTAATTGGGGAGGCTTGCCACTTTAGGCTTGCTACCTTTCTAAGGCCACCACCTTGTTACTCATTTTTTGTATTAGAGAAAAAATATCCTCTAATCTCTTCCCTTGGTCCTTCAACTCCTTCCCCTACTCTTGCAATTTTTTATCCAGAGTCCTCTCTCTTTTATCTGTATTCAACACTAGACCTTGGAGCATTTCCTTGAGTTCATCTATTCTGTTTGAGGATGTGGAAGCTTGGGGAACTAGAGTAAGGGCTTGTGATGTAGAAATTGTAGGAAGGGGGGCTATTGCTGGTTGGTGGTTGGGAACATCAGTAAAGAAAGGCATAGGAGGCCTTGGAGCCAACTTTCCTCCTTGTATTAGGATGTTCTCAGCTTTTATAGCTGTCTCATAAGCATTCGGTAATGTATCTTCTCTCATAGTTTGGATTGTAGTGGCAATGTCACTGTTGAAAGCTCTAAGGTAATGCAAGAAGGCATTACCAGGGGTAGGTTTCACTATAGTAGGTATTCTATCCCATGTCTTTTAGAATTTGTAATTAAAATCAGTCATACATTCATGGGGGGCTCTTTTTATTGTAGTCAGCTGCTCTAGTAGTGACAAATGGTCACTCTTATCCTCAAAATGTTTACATAATCCTACTCCTAGTCCATCCCAATCAGTTATGGAACCATGAGCTAAGCCTCTATACCACTGTAATGCTTTTCCTTTTAAGGATGAGGCTAGAAGTCTGACAACAACATCATCTTCTGTAATACCATGAATATTGTAGACATTCGCTACGTCTTGGATATGCTCTAAAGGGGAAATAGAAGTTTCACCAGTAAAATTAGGTATACTCTTTAGTGCAGATACTAGTATATCATGTCTTTGGGCTGATAATAGAGGACTTCCACCACTAAAGGTGGCAAAAGCATGAACTCTTGGCTAAGCCATATAAACAATTGTTCTATTGGTGAGTGTTGATGGCAACTAGGCTGAGTTCGAATAGTAGGGGGAGTAGAGACAGATCTTACAGGTATATCAACTGTTATTCTACCCCTAACTAGTGATAATGAAGTTCTAGTCCTTCTTCTCCTAGGATTTGAAAGAGAAAGCTCTTGATATTGAAATTTACCTCTAAAAGATGCCCTTCTTTCAATCTTGGGCATGAATCACTGCAAACTTGGTTTCAAACCAGACTTTTTGATGTTCAGAGTCACCAAGTACTTGAAGAATCAACCTCTTGAAGGCTTGAAAACTGAAGCCAGCACTACTTCTTCAGCATTTATCTCTAGAATTCTTTCTTCTTGACACCAGTAAACCTGAAATCTTCTGATATGAGTCCCACCGGGCATGCCAAAAACTGTTGTCACTTAGGTTTGCACCCTTTTCCAAGGCCTATGCACGAGGACAACCTAGTGAAACATGGAAACAACCTCCAAGCTGTGGGACTTGAACTACGAGGTTGAGTCTCCAGAGAAGGTCGGCTTCCTCTTACTGTCATGGCACACCTATCTATTCTCAAAAGGAAAAGGGGGAAAGAGAGCACTAAAGCGAATCTACCTAGTCTAATCTAAGGTAGTGATGCACCAAAACAGAGTCTTCAGACTCATTTCTGCCCATATATGCACTACAGAACTAGGGTAACATCCAAAGTCATACATTCATTCAGATTTATATCGATCAACAACCACATAAAGATTAGGAGACCAACTGAATAACACTTGGAACAGAAGATTTCACTTTTATATTATTCAATAGGCCAAAGGTAGATATAGTATGTAGACCACTAATCTCAACAATACATCAATGAGAGGAAAAACGATACACATACACGTTGATGGCTGAAAGAGATGATACAGGATGCTTATCTAGCTCAGAGACAAAGGGATTTTTACACTGCAAGTCTGCAAGCAGTAGCAGAGAAAATCAGGAAGAGTCGACCCTAAGAACAGATCACCAACTTGCCTTTATAGATTAGGCATAACTAAAGATTTTTGCATTACATTCACTTCTCACCTACTGGCATTAACTTTCCATCCTGAGAATCCAATCAAAGATCTGATTGAACATGGCCTACATACCAAGAAATCTGATATCCCTCTGAGAAAGAGCCTAGAGAAGACAGGAACGGCGCCACAACATTCCTTGACATGGTAGATGGATCGACTGGATGGATGGAGTGTCTTCTTGCACTTGGCATTCATTCCGAGTTGGTGGCAATTAATCACACCATCAGATTGTGGCAAAACCCAGATTTCTCATCATTCATGATTCGTGCATCCATCAAATCGATCAGTCAACAGGCTTGATGAGCCAACTGGGCCATGCAGGCCAATCACACCTTCGATCTCGCCACCCTGGTAGTCTCTTTACGTTTGACTGGGTGCTTACCACCCTTTCCGTGCGACTGGGCACTATGTCACTATCAAAAAAGTCTTCGAAGATCTCGATAGTGCCATAGCGCCTAAGGGTTTCAACCTGACTGCGCCACCTTTCATCATCTTGTTGTAACCTCACGTTAACCGCCATGTCGACTACAACGATCGCAATGATCGCCAACTGCCAACTGTCCTACTTACTGCGCTTCCAAATTTGAGCCCACGAGGACATGCGGCGCACGGGCGCTAACTCGCTATCATAAAATTCGCGCAATTCCTCCATGGTGAGATAGCGCCTGCCACTGATCTTCGTAGATCTGACGATCACAAAACTTGACCTCCCATGACCCTCCTTCTCTATTGATTCACCAAGCCCACTGATATGTGGCATCTCCTTGTTGGTCTTTTGGTTACTTAAATCTAACTGCACCGGCAGCATGAAATGTGGGCCCGCCAGGACACGTGGCGCACGGGCGCTATGTCATCGATGTTAACTCCCGAGCAGTTCTCGATAGCGAGATATCGCCAGTCGTAGATCCTTACGGATTCGACAATCATGAAGACTCACCATTCCTTCTGAGACTACTAGGCCCGCTATACGCTGTGCACTGACTCATGCACATGGCACTTCCCTATTTGTTTTGATGAAACACCAGCTGGCAACCCAAGACCTTGAGATTTACACGTGTCCCCATCCGATTTGCTATCCTGATGTCGGGTTGACAAATTGTGCTATAGAGTACCGAAAGAACCCATCTGCCTGATCATTCCTCACCACGGTGAACTTTCCATTTGGGTGCTATGTCGCCATCGGAAAACGCATTGGTTTTCCTTTGGCGCCATGGCGCCTTGCCATTTTTTGAAACCTCTGAGCCATGAAACTTGTTTGCCACCGCCGTGAAACTTTTGACCTGTCGTACTCTGCGATCTGCAATCGGACCCATCCCACTCGGCGCCACCCCTGTGACTGCACCGCACTCTGGATGACACCTGGCAATCCTTGGTGAGACTTGGTCTTGTCGATCCACATGGCGGATGGTCACTATGTCGCCATGATAAAATCCGTGCATATCCGCCATAGCAAGATGGTGCCATCTGTCGATGTGACCCAATCCCACAATCGTGAGGACTCATTGTACCTCATGATTCTGCCCTCCATGTCGATACACCTGGCATCGCCTTGAGATACGGCCCCACCTGACACGTGTCACCAGGGTGTGATGTCGCTGTCATCACCCTCATGCAACTGCTCCATAGCGTGATGGCGCTTACCGTCGATCCAAGTTGATCTGACGGAGGAGATCGTAAACCCTGACTGTGTTAGCCATGCCGACAGAAACTCTGACCTGGCACATGTGGTTCCTTCTAATTTGTTGCTGCGACACCTGATTCTGCTGGTCGTTGGAACTTGCCACCGTGAATATTTCCGCCAGGCGCTATGTCGCTATGGAGATTTTTCGATCGATATGCGATAGCGACATAGCGCCAAGGGCATCAGAGAACTTTTTTGACCCGCCAAATGCCAAACCCATCCCTGCAACGTGTCAACAAGGCGTCATTGTGCCATCATAAATATCGTGTATTTCTTTTATAGTGCGATGGTGCCAACCGTCGGTACCGCTTAGATCTAACGGCCAAAAACTCACGGGTCGTAATACTAATCTGAGACTAACCATTGCATGAGCCATGCATTCAAATTTTAATCCTTGGCGGTAAAACCAGAGGTAACATGTACCAAGGGATTTGAAATTTTGTATACTGCAAATGATGATTTCAAGTTGGTGGGTTATACTAATAGTGATTGGGCTGGAAGCTTAGATGATAGGAAGAGCACTTTCGGATATATGTTTCATTTGGGATCGGGTGCAATTTCATGGGCATCCAAGAAGAAACCTATTGTTGCTCAATCTATAGCATAGGGTGAATACATAGCAACAAATGCAGCAGCATGTCAAGCAATTTGGCTAAGGAGGGTCTTGACAAATTTGAATGAAAGGCAAGAGGATGGAACCACAATTTATTGTGACAACATCTCATCTATTGCATTGTCCAAGAATCTAGTCTTCCATTGGAGAAGTAAACACATAGAGATTAGATATCACTTCATCAGAGAGTTGGTGGAGAATGAGGATATCAAAATGGAATTTTTTTAAGTCTGAGTAGCAGCTAGCATACATTTTTACCAAGCCATTAGGCGTTGGAACTTTTGTACACCTAAGAGAGAGTCTTGGTGTAGTTGATTTGGATCAGTAGTGATCTTTTTTTGTTTGGCTTGGGATAAAGGGGGAGTGTTCGAATATTAATTATTATTGGTCATTTCTCCTTGGAGCCAAACACCCACCTACCACCTGATGACTAACAGAACAAATAGAAACATAAATGCGGTGGGTGAATTTTCAAATTTAGAAATGAGGGGGAAAATATTTTTCAAATATAACAAAAGGAATGTTCTATTCATTTGAGCAGTAGACAGAGACAGTGAGAAGAAGAGCTCAGAAGTTGCAAAGAGTAGAGAAAGTGATCAGCAAATCTAGTTTGTTGCAAGGACAGAGGAAGTTCATTTCATGCCTGTAGTTGCACGTGTTTCTCCTCTGATCATTCTGTAAGTTCATAGTTCATAGTGTATTGTTTCATTCGTCTTGTTGAAGCAGTGATTGCTCCAAGCATTATTGTATGTAGCCATTAGAGCTGCAAGTTTGAAGTTTTATCAGTTTAAAGTTTAGGGTTATTTTAGGGTTTTTTTGGTTGAAGTTGAATGCTCCCAGATCTTGTATTAGTTTGAATTAAAGTTAAATAGAAAGCAAGCAGGCATACTTGAACCTATTGCTCTTTCCTTGTTCATTGGATTTGTGAAGTTTATTGTTGAATATTTTAAGCTTTGGGTCTCTGGTTTTAATGGTGAACATATTCATGTCATAATCCTGCAGTTGGTATTGGCTTTGGTAGAAGTCATTCTCTGTAGTGGCTACCGAGTTCACTCGGTGCCTTCTTCTACCGAGTTCCACTCTCCTGTGCCTACCGAGTTGCTCTTCAACCGAGCTCACTCGATATCCAGTATCTACCGAGTTTCTTCATTTATCGAGCTCACTCGGTATCCTTTGGTTACCGAGTTGTTTATCCTTCATTTACTAAACTCAATCGGTAAAATCTCCTACCACCTATTTTCTTTGGTTACCGAGAAAATTTTGTCACTCAGTAATCGTTGTTAACAAGCAGATTTTTAGGTTTAGGGTTGTGAGTTTTTGAAGTTGTATTAATATTTCTCACACTTTTGGCATTGTGGTTCACTAGTGTTCAATTTGTATCAGCAAAAAATGTCGTGATTACATGACACTACAAATTCAATGTGGGTTATAAATGTTTCTATGGAATGAGTTGAATGACGGATTATTGTTTAGGAATGTCATGATTGATTTAGTTATTCTATACATGTACAGATTCAAATGGTGAATGTGACCCACCTTTGCACTACGAAAGCCCTCTTGACTGTGAACGGGCAATATTCGGGGCCTGCAATAGTTGCTCGAGAAGGGGATTGCGTGGTTGTGAATGTAATAAATAATGATCAAAACAATGTTAGCATACATTGGTATCTCTTCTCCTCCCTTATTCACTTGATAAAAGTAATGTTATATGCTGATATATTACTTAGTTATAAGCGAGTGCACCTTATGAAATGCTCAGGCATGGAGTTTGGTAGCTTAGATTAGGGTGGGCGGATGGTCATGCTTATGTCACTCAGTGCCCAATTCAAATCGGGCAAAGTTATGTGTACAAATTTATGATCAAAAGGTAGAGAGGAACACTATGGTGGCATGCCCACATTTCGTGGTTGCGAGCAAGCTTACATGGGCCCATTATCCTTTACCAAAAAAAGAATGCTTCTTACCCATTCCCTTGCCCACACCAAGAAGTGCCTATTGTTTTTGGTATGTTTGCTTAAGACAATAAATGTGTTGCCAGTTTACACTATTACTGCTAAATTTAATATGAAAATGGAAATACTGTTGTTGCATTGCGGATTGCAGGCGAGTGGTGGAATGCAGTCACTGAGACTGTTACCAATCAAGCAATGCAAAGTGGAGTGCAAGCTAATGTGTCAGATGCGTATACCATTAATGGACTCCCTGGGCTTATGTATAACTGTTCCGCCAACGGTGAGGGTGGGCAATTACAAACTATAATGTTCATTTGTATAAATATTGTATATAATTGTAAAAAATGCTTAATTCATCTATAATGCAACTACATTCAAGCTCAAAGTGGTCCCTGGGAAAACATACCTGCTCCATCTAGTTAATGTTGCACTCAATGACGACTTATTTTTTGGAATCCCCAACCACACATTGACTATGGTAGAAGCTGACGCTGTGTATGTCAAGCATTTCCAAATCAATGTTGCTCTGATCACTCCTGGTCAAACTAGCAACATCCTCTTAACAGGTATGTCTTAGTCACAGAATGCAACATTCCTCATGTTCGCCTACCCTTTCGCTATGGGTAGTGTAGCTTTTGATAATTCGACCAGCATTGGAGTTTTGGAGTATGTTTCTAATGCCAATACCTCTTCTCTTCCCATGATGAAACCAACACTTCCAGCCCCTAAAGATACCTCCTTTGTTGCTAATTTCAGCCAAAAGATGAGAAGTTTGGGCAATCGAAAATTCCCCGTAGCAGCTGTTCATCTGAAGGTGGATAGACAATTCCTATTCAGAATGGAGTTTGGGCTAAATCCATGTCCCCAAGGACAGACTTTCCAAGGTCCTAATAACACCAAATTTGCAGCCACTATTAACAACATATCCTTCATTCTGCCCACCACCGCCCTTCTTCAAGCACACTACTATGGTCAATCTAACGGACTCTATAACACCACTTTCCCTGACAATGTAATGACCCTTTCCAATAGGCCCTTTAAAAAAACCCTAAATTTAATACATTGCTGAAAGTATATTGCTGAATAAAAGAAATAATAGCACCAATGTATTCATTCAATGAAAACCAAATGTTTTTACAAATGATATGGCAATTTTTAGCACCAAAACATTATGACATGGCACATTACAAAGAAACCCTAACTGGCTGTATACAATTGAGAACTTTTTGCAACTACAGATTGAAATGAAGAACCTGGATTGATCAAATGCTAGAGATTGAATGCTAAAGATGATATGATGAAAGTGCAACTCCAACTGAAACTCCAAACCAGCAATTGAGCACAAGTGAAAGGACTAAAATATCCTTCCCACCACTACAATAATTCAGGTGATCTTTCACACCCTAAAAATTGCATACCAATTGAGAGTCTTCGTTCTTAATGGCCAATTGTGACTACCTTTAGAAACCCTAGGCTCCACAACGCACATCAAAAAATATCAATATAAATCTTGATGATAGGAAATGAGCCCTCGATGCCTATTTATTCTTTTTTCCTTGATAGGTTGGCCTCCTTTTTAATTTTTTCTCTGCTTCTTCCAGCAACCTCTAGAAGATTTTTTATTTAATCTATAAAGTTACCTTGTAATATAAATATTTTTTAATTGATAACTTTATAATTAACTCCTTAAAAAAATGGGACATTACAGGTCCGCCCCTCCTAAAATTGCTTGGCCTCAAGTAATCTTAGTGTTGGATGTTGCAAAATCACTTCTCCCTCCCAAGTAGTATCTTCAATCTTTCCACTTAACTAGATACTCTTTGATTACTCTCCTGCAAAGCTACTTCTCTCTACTATCCAGAATGGATTCTGGTACTAAGATCAATTTCCCCTCATCATCCAAGGGAGGTAATACTGTAGAAGGCATCACATTCTGACCCAAAGCCTTTTTGAGGCGTGATACATGAAACACATTGTGCACTCTATTGTCTGTGGGAAGTTCCAACTCATAAGCCACCTCACCAACTCGTTTGATGATCCTAAATGGTCCATAATAGCGTGGCTTGAGTTTCTCTACACCACTTTTCTTGAGAGTGGATTGCTTATATGGCTATAACATGAGGTAAACCATATCATTTACCTCAAAACTAAGCTTAGTCCTCTTCTTCTTTGCATATTGCTTTTGTTAGTTTTGAGCTCTAGCAATGTTGTCTCTAAGAGTAGCAGCTATATCCTTACTTTTCTGTAATAGTTCACCTTCATGGGGTACTCAACTGTCTCCCAACAAAAAATATAAGAAAATAGGTGCCTCATAACCATAAAGTGCCATGAAGGGTATCATTTGTATAGTCATATGATATGTTGTATTGTAACAATACTTGCAGAGATATATCCCTCTAACTCAAGCTCGCTATTGATCTACCACATAATTCCTTAAATACCCTTCCACCCATTTGTTTACAATATCTATTTGACCATCAATCTGTGGGTGATAACTAGTACTAGGTGTAAGCTCAGTGCCACACAACCAAAATATCTCCTGCCAAAAGTGACTCATGAAGCGGTTGTCCCTGTCACTCACAATGCTCCGAGGCAAACCATGTAATCTAAAAATCTCCTTGAAGAAGACCTTTGCCACCTGAGTTTCTGAGTATGTAGTAGTGATAGGGAAGAAATGAGCATATTTTGTTAGCCTATCCACCACCACATAGATACAATCACACCCCTGGGCCCTAGGCAAGCCCGTAATAAAATCCATAGAGATGCACTCCCACTTGCTATCAGGAATAGGAAGTGGTTGTAGCAGTCCTACTGGATAAGTGTGCTCTTGTTTGTTCTATTGGAAAACATGACACTCTTTCACATACTGCAAAACATCAGCCTTAAGTCCCTTCTAAGTGAAATGTTCCCATACTAACCTGTAAGTCTTGAAATACCCAGGATGGCCTATTGTAGGTGAATTATGGAATGCTCTCAAAATCAACTACTTCACTTTCGATCTTGGGAATAAGTAAATCCTATTCTTGTAATTGATCAAATTATCTATGAGAGTGTATCTGGTGTCAATTTTTGTTCCCTCCACTATAGTAGAGGCCCACGTGTCTTTGGCATATTCTGCTACAATCAAATATTGCCAATCCTCTGATATCTTAATCATAAAAGTGAAGTGTGGCCTACGGGATAAAGCATCTGCAATAATATTCTGTGTCCCCTTAACATATGTGATATCAAAATCATATGCCTATATAACATACCCACTTCTGCTGATGATCATTCAGGTCCCACTGTCCCAAAAAGTGCCTCAAACTATTATGATCAGTTTTAATACAAAATTTGCCACCCACAAGATATTGTCTGAATTTGGCCAAGGCATGCATGATGGCCAAC
Organism: Cupressus sempervirens; assembly: GCA_028749045.1. Taxonomy (NCBI): domain Eukaryota; kingdom Viridiplantae; phylum Streptophyta; class Pinopsida; order Cupressales; family Cupressaceae; genus Cupressus; species Cupressus sempervirens. The sequence continues at coordinate 797,669,532 of CM053792.1, forward strand.
ATCTCCTTATCATATATACTGAATGATCTCTCAGCCCCTCTGAGTTTCCTACTCTCATAAGCTATAGGATGCTTGTCCTGCATGGGTACATCACCAACTCCCTCCCCAAAAGCATCACATTGAAGGTCAAATGGCTTCATGAAATCAGGCAATGCTAATACTGGGCATGTAGTCATTATTTCCTTGAACCACATAAAACACTCCCATGCCTCCCAAGTCCACACAAATGCCCCTTCTTCAAAAAATCTATCATGGGCACTACATGTCGTGAGTAGCCACTAACAAACCTGCGATAAAATCAACATAGACCAAGGAACCCTCTTAACTATGTAAGGTTCTCTGGTGGTGGCCAATCAATAATAGCATGGATCTTTTTAGGATCCATTCGCACTCCTTCTGCACTAATGATGTGTCCAAGATACAACAATTTTTTCATCTCCAAATCACATTTGGACTCCTTGGCATACAAGGACTCACTCTGTAAAATGCTCAATACTGTCTCCAAGTGCTCTAAATGTTCCTGCCATGTCTTGCTATAGATCAAAATATCATCAAAGAACACTAGCACAAATTTCCTCAACTGATGGGGGAAGACCTTGTTCATAGTGGACTGAAAAGTACAGGTGCATTAGTCAAACCAAAAGGCATGACTACAAACTCGAAATGCCCATAATGACATCTGAAAGCAATTTTTTCAATATCTTGCTCTCAAACTCTGATCTGGTGATAGCCTGATCTCAAATCAAGTTTTGTGAAATAACAAGCCCCATGCAATTCATCTATCGACTCATCGATGCGTGGGATGGGATACTTGTTCTTTATAGTTCTCTTATTCAACAACTTGTAATCAATACACATTTCTAGAGTTCCATCCTTATTTTTTACCAAAATAATAGAAGATGCAAAAGGTGACTTACTTGGTCTGATGTGTCCCATCACTAGCAACTCCTTGATGGTCCTCTCAATCTCATCTTTGAGTCATTTTGGGTGTTGGTATGGTATGATCATGACAGGCTTAGCACCTTCCTCAAACTCAATAATGTGCTCAATACCTCTGTTTGGTGGCTTGCCTGGTGGAATCTCACCGAATACCTTCCCATACTTGATTCTCATTTTTTGGATATTTGGATGATATTCAGTCTTATGTTGCTCCCATTGGGTAGGCATCAAGGCGCATATTGTTGCCCACTCTATATTATTATACTTGGCTAATCTCTCCAACCGCCTAAATGAGATAGTCCTGATATCACCATTATGGATAGCCTTCAGCACATGAGTCCTTCCATCCACTACGAATCATATCTCCATATCCTCCAATCTCAAGGTGACCTCCTTCAAAGAATGTCCATTCCATTCATGTTGGCCATATCCCAAGTACTATGTCCATGTCACCCATGTTGACCACATGATAGTCTGCCTTAAACTCATAGTTGTTCAGGCACAAAGGTAGATCTCACACCATCCTATCACAACAAAGAGTATATCCATCAGCTACCTTAACTCTCAATGCCTCGAACTCCTCAATAATGAGTCCACACCTCTCCACAAATTGTGCATCAATGAAATTATGTGTGGCACCTATATCCAATAGAGTAATAACCTTCTATCCTGCCAACAATCCTCGAAATATGAAAGATCCCTCTCTTTGAATACTAGAAAGACGTGCCTCCTATAAATGAATCTCTGGAGCCTCTTTTTTCTCAGCACTATCTACCTCTTGTTCACCCTTTTCCTCATTAGGATCCTCATCATGGTGCTCTGAGCTGTCTAAATCTGAACCCTCGTAATAAGCCCACATCACTCAATTAGCCTTCCCCTTAGGCCTCATAGGAAAATCATGACCAAACTCATAGGGACCTTTGCAAAATAAGCATAGCTTTTTCCTACACAGGTCATTAAGTGTTTCCTTATCCCAAGGTGTAGCTAGCTTTCCTTTTGAGTCACTAACCTTTTCTTTACCCTTGCTGAATTCCCCTTTGTTATCTCTAAATGATGAAGAATCCTTTGAACTAAACTAGTTTGTTGGAGCTACAAGTTCCATACTGCAATTTATCTTCATAGCTTCCTATAATGTAGGAGGATCAAAGGCCTTTACCCACCCCTTGAGTGGTTTAGTTAATCCCTCTGTGAATAAAATGACCAGCCTCCTTTCTCAAATTTCAGGGACCATCTTGCAAGCTTCTAGAAGTCGTTGATAAATTATTCTAAGCCTCCTGACTGTCTCAACTGGGCTAACTCCTGAAAATAAACTTTAGGATTTATTTTTTATCAAACCTTTCTATCAATCTATCCACAAACTCTTGATAAGTGATTACCTGATTGTGTTGCAATGTGATCATGCCATGCGTCCACCAATCATGTGCGACCCCATCTAAGTGTGAAGTGGCATACTTGAGTGCTTCAAATTCTATCATAGTCTTCAAAGATAGGAAAGTATCCACCTTATGAATCCAATCATGAGCAATCATTTTTCCACTGCCATCAAATGTGGGTAACACCAACTTGTTGGTGACCTATTATAACTCACTGTGTTTATCTACTTGCTTCTTCCTAGAAGCTCTATAGTTCAGGTACTTGTCAAATGTCCATCCATCTTGTACATATTCTGGTAATGAATCCCACTCATTCCTTGCTTTTTAAAGTTCATCTACAATATCTATTACCATAGCATCAGGTGTGCGTGCTAGAGTTTCTTCTCTAAATGTAGGACGTGTGGGTCTGTCAGTTATTCTAGACTGTGTCCTATGTTGTGATCCTACTATGCTCCTATCATCTTGGTCATTATTATGATTATTTCTCCTATTTTCCCTAATCAAATGTTGCATCATAACCATCATTGTGTGTGTACTTGCTTCTATTAACTGTAGAAGCCTCTCCTATTGTTGTAAAGTCTCATCATCTTGCACACTTCTGGATGGGCTTTGAGAATGTCTCTCAGCCATATTCTCAATTATGTTGGTTATTTTGTAAAATAAATTAAATAGTAGCTGGGTAACCCTATCAGGCTGGCAGGAAACTGCTTTGATATCACTGTAATGACCCTTTCCAATAGGCCACCTAAAAAAACCCTAAATTTAATACACTGCTGAAAGTATATTGTTGAATGAAAGAAATAATAGTGCCAATGTATTCATTCAATGAAAACCAAATGTTTTTACAAATTATATAACAATTTTTAGCACCAAAACATTATGACATGGCACATTACAAAGAAACGCTAACTGGTTGTATACAATTGATAACTTCTTGCAACTACAGATTGAAATGAAGAACCTAGATTGATCAAATGGTGGAGACTAAATGCTGAAGATGATATGATGAAAGTACAACTCCAACTAAAACTCCAAACCATCAATTGAGCACAAGTGAAAGGATTGAAATATCCTTCCCACCACTGCAATAATTCAGGTGATCTTTCACACCCTAAAAATTGTGTACCAATTGAGAGTCTTCATTCTTAATGGCCAATTGTGACTACCTGCAGAAACCCTAGGCTCCACAACACACATCAGCAAATATCAATATAAATCTCGATGATAGGCAATGAGCCCTGATTGCCTCTTTATTCTTTTTTCCTTGATAGGTTGGCCTCCTTTTTAATTTTTTCTCTACTTCTTCCAGCAACCTCTAGAAGATTTTTTATTTAATATATAAAGTTACCTTATAATATTTTTAAAAAAAAATTGATAACTTTATAATTAACTCCTTCAAAAAAATGGGACATTACTGACAACCCACCATTTCCTTTCAACTACACGGGCACACCTCCTAACAACACATGGACCTTGAACGACACGAGAGTGGAAGTGCTTCCTTTCAACACCAGTGTAGAGCTTTTTCTCGAAGACACCAGCATTGTGACCTTCGAGAGCCATCCTCTGCATCTACATGGCTTCAACTTCTTCATAGTGGGTTAGGTTACGAGAAACTACAATGCTGTCACTGAACCATCCAACTATAATCTAGTGGATCCTCCAAAGAGAAACACGGTTGGAGTTCCCAGTGGAGGTTGGGTGGCTCTTAGATTCCTTGTTGATAATCCAGGTACTACTGCTATCATGAAGTAGGGTTAGCTTTGATTTTTCTCATTTACTTCTTGGTCACATTGCTCAACCCAATTGCATTGTAGGAGTGTGGTTCATGCATTGTCATCTCGAGCTCCATACCAGTTGGGGGTTGAAGATGGCATGGGTTGTTCAAAATGGAAATGGTGGTAGATCTCAATCCCTGCTTCCTCCATCCAAAGATCTTCCCTCTTGTTGATTGCTTTACCGATGTCTTTAGATTCATCGCACTTTTACTAGTTTTTTGTTAGTTCAACATAAAGTTCGAAGAAGAATTAGAAAATGTGTGTCTTGACTTCTCTAGAGAGAATAAGAGGTGGTGTGCCTAGACGTGACACCTCGATGGTGATGTTAAGCTTTTAAATGATACTGATCTTGATCTAAATAATTATTTGTCTACTTGGAACAACAAGAGATGTGTAGGGGATTAAATTTATCAGAGATTAGATAGAATCCTTATTTACACGTGTTGGATAGGGGATCAATGGAATACTAGTTGAAAAGTATCAGATTGGAGAGATTATAAAATATTCTTGATCTCTTCAAAAGCCTCTAACTCTAAAAATTCTTGTGTTAATGTTTCAACATTAATGGTGTAGCATTTGTCTCCTCAAATCTTGGTCTCTAATTCATGTTTCAAAGGGAAACCTTCACATAGTACAACTATGAAATCTTTTTTTCAAGAAATCAAGATTTCTTAATCAAATACTCAAAAGTTGGAACATCCAATGTTTTGGGAATGTTCAAATCAAGAAAATGACAAACATAAGGTCGTTGGATTATATTACTCGCTTCATCTTAGATTAGATACTTACTTTGGAGTTGAGAGAAAAGGTGGTCAAGGCAATAAAATATCTTATCCACCACATGCCTAAATAAAAGAACTTATTTTTATAGAGGTTCAATAAAATATCCACCACATGCCTAAATAAAATATCTTATCCACCAATGTTTGACATTAGTGAAGATAATGTAATCTTGTATGTTTTCTTCTCAATGAAATAATTTTTTTCTCAGTATAAAGTGATGTTGTAATCTAAGGAACAAACTTCCTAATATGAATTAATGTATCTAACCAACTCAATAACAATACCTACTAAGTAATAATATATAGCATTGTTGTGTTTTCTATAGAGAATATGAAGAATCTGTGGACAATTGATTCAACCTTGGTATAGTGATATATAAACGTGTAAAAGAACTTCACAACTATTAAAAAAACCTTCACAATTAAACTAGTTCATATTATAGAGGATGAGACAATATGGAAGTTTTTAACAAAGAACATCATTATCGCTTGTCATGAAAAGTGTCAATTATTATCACTCTTGACCATAAGGACTCAGAGGCCAAAGAGAAACCTCAATCAACACAAGATGATTGTGTTGATGAAGGTCCATAAAACATGTTAATTTAGAAAGCCTTATAGATTGATGAAATATTGAGCTCGTATTTTTAAATATTTCATTTTATCAAAATTCAAAAGTTAAAAAAGATGAAGTTCAATGTTCTTTTAGAACAAAGATGAGGAGATATAAGTTTTATTCTTAGTAGCTCCAATTCAAGAGCATGTCAAAAGTAGCTTTCAAAAAAATAAATTTGAAGATTTGATAACCACATTGAGTGTTATTAGTGTAATAACTATGATATTTTTCAAAACATCTATTAATATCAAAGGAGATGTGGATTATTTGGTTGAAAACTATTTAGATTAATTAAGATAATAATGTAATAATTTTATTCATAATTTTAAAAAGTTTCTCAAAAGGCTCCCAAGATTTATGATTTTTAGATAGTCGATGTATATTGTAGGTGATGATAAATATAGAGTTATCTACTAGTCTATATGTATCTATAAATTTGAAGTACAAATTGAAAAATGATTGTAGGGTGCTTATAATGGTAAAGATATTGTAAATGTTTTTACTATAGAAGGAGAAAAGAAATATATGTTGGACATGTTTTGTTCAATATTAAAGTGCCACACGTATATTTCAATATTGTTTCTTCTAATAATAACCTAAAATAATACTTTTCATTACAAAAAAACACAAATATTAATCACTACTAAGAAAACCAAGTCCTCATAGGTTTTCAATTGTTTCTTCTATAAAAGAATAGATAAACAAAATGTTGCAATTGGATAATGTAATGATCACATGATTGAAAATCGAAGATACACATATTTAGCCATTAATTTCTTTACATCACAAATAAGCATAAGTACTCGCCCACTTTTATAAATTAAAAATATTCAGCGCATGATGTTTACACATAGATTTTTTATTTTCTTCCACATAGAGTATTTCATAGAAAATAGATACATCAATGCAAGAACATAATCATGAAACATTATTGAGAAGATGCATAATAAGATACTATGAACCATACAATCATCTGACCACATGAACTTGAAGCTACAAGACCATGGTTAAAAATAATTCAACCAACCATTTAGAACCTTGTGGCCCACTCCATCAATCTAGGAGATAACATTTGACCCCATGCAAAGTTCAACCACATACAATGAAATAACATAGGAAACCCTCACAAGAAGTGACATTGGAAAAATACAAGGGTAACAATGAAAATACAAAAGAGAAACATGTACTAACATCTCATACTAGAGGACAATATTAAAAAGAAATAAGAAAATTCCTAGGATACAAATGGAAGGGTGTCATGACATGGTTCCTAGCTAGTGCAACATTGTAACCTCTCTAGACTTGGTGCCTAGGGGGACAACAGGTGGAAAAAATTACCTTATTGAACTAGGGTATCACACCAGTAGATCAGCATGCTATGAATTGCTAGACCTTCTGAATAAGCACCCCAAACCCCACCCTATACTATGATAGGGAGCACAACCCCTTGACCCCATCTTGGGGGTGCTGCCCCTAAACCCCTATAGAAATAATCTAGGGTGAACCACATCTAATAAACCCTTGAGTCTAGTTAGGCTCCACATCACAATATAAAGAGCCCCAAACCCATAGAACCACATATTATAGAATAGTAGCACTACATTGGACAATGACAACTAAGCATCATTTTAGTGCATCATAAACTAGAAAAGTATCCCATACCTACAATAAAATTTATTAAAAAGAATAAAGAGCATAAGAACTCAAACTAAACTATGACCCTTCACAATATAAACGAATAATAAACTATTCAAGGATATCATAGGGGCACATACAAGAAGTTGAGTCTGACTTTTGGGAAAAAAGTGGAAGTGTTTTGATTATTTTAAAAATTTCCTATAACTTGATCTCCAAATTTGAGGCCCATTATGATTGAATCTTGGAAAACTCTACTAATAGAAAATATAGTGCTTAGAGTCTAGTTTTCAAAAATGTATTTATTTTGAATACCCACATGGTATAAATTACATTTTGTTAGGCATGTTGAAAAACCACTGTTCCAAAATGTTTGTTTCAAGGTCATACCACATGTGTATAACCACCCTTTTTCACAGCGAAACAATGACTTTTTGTGATTCCTTTTGGGAAAAGGTACCTAACATGCCAAAGTTTGATGAGAATATGTTTCTTTAATTTTTTTATTGAATATGTTTTTTAAAAATTATAAATTTTTATTCTACCATAAAGTGGATTTTGTAAACCTATAGCGTGCGACCACCATAATTTGATAAAATATTCTCCTTTTTCTAATTTTATTGTTTGTTTATACTGACTTGTACATTCTATGTAGTTTGACAATATATGATTGAATTTTCAAAAAACATAAAATTAAAAATCTTATTAACATTTTAGTTAACCATACTATTTCAATTCTAGGCATCAATTTTCCTTAATAAAAATTGTAATAATACTAAAATAACCCCTATAAATATACAATTTATATTTTTAGAATCTAGACAAAGACTACAATAATGAGAATTTCTTCAATCAAAAAAATTATTTGAAGGGTCCACCAAAAATTTGTGGCAAGGTAGCAATTCCATGTTTATGTACCTTAGCCAATTTGTTTCTGGCACAAGCATAGGCTTGGTCCTACCAAGCCTATCCCAAGACAAAAAATAATGCAACCCATGGCTTGTGAAATTCAAATTTTAAGAAATGGGTACAAGTTTCAAATCAATTAGCCATTTCTAAAAGTGGGTAAAATGAGATTTTAGGTGACAAAAATTAATATTTTGATTATTTTTAGAAATGGGTACCTATTTTGAAACATGTACCCATTTCAAAAATAATGGGTACCCATTTTGAAAACAAATGTGTACCAATTTTTTGAATTTAGGATTGGGCATCCAAGCCTAAAGTGAGTACCCAATTTTTAATAAACAAGTACTCATTTCTAGCTACAAAATTTTTTCCTCCAAGACTTCCACGGTTTTAGTACTTAACTTCTTGCATTTACTCATGGATCTAAGCCTACTTAACAACTTGCTAAATAGTAATCAGGCCAAAACTTAGGAATCATGATGTTTAGCTAGCAAAAGAAATTTATGTAGTAGTTACCAAACATAAAAATACTTAAGTTTAGAGTGTCCTTAATAATAGAAAACCTCTAAAACTAGAGGTAACCAAAAATAAATAAAACCCAAATAAAAATTTATAACTATCAAATCTTCTTCATAGCATTCTATTCCTTTTTTAGTTGATAGAGCTCATTTTAATAGTTAGTGGTATCCCCCACTTCTTGTTCCTTTTCATTTTTTTCCTTGCTTTCTTTCCTTTCCTTTTTCATCTTTCTCTTTCTAGTGATGACACCGAGAAAATTTTTCTTGAGAATGTTGTGTTGAATTTGGTAGAGGGTCTAGACCATATTAATGCACAATTTAAATTAATCCAACTCCTCTAAATTAGTTATTGAGATTGCCCTATTTTTTGACCTCATCCTTGGTGGAGTTAATCTAATATGGGGTGACCACTCCCAAATCCACCACAACATGTACCTCCTATTCTTCCATATATCTTTCTTCCTCCTCATCATCATAGATATCCTCCCCATCTTCTACATAGTCTTCATATTTAGAATCCATAAACCCTAGTTTTGGCTTCCAATATTTATTTTTCTTCCTATGCAATTTTCATGTCGTTTCTATTTCCTCCTTCATATTTAATGATTTCTTCTACTGTACACATTTAGACCTTCTTTCTGCTGAGATTGATTCTTAGTTCTCCATTAATACCCTAGTGATATCTTATTTGATAGCCTCTTTCTCAAACCCTTATTTATCTATGTCTACCATTTCTCTATGAATTTGGATGCATTTAGGGTTAGGGCCTTGGCTAATTTTTTGAGGAAAAATATTCCTTTTGGATGCAGTTTCTTCCATAAGGGACTCCTCAAGGGAAAGATCTTTAGGGTTGTCATTCTTAGGGCTTGAAGGTTCCACACACCTACCTTTCTGAGAAAAGTAATTACGTTCTACTTTGCTAACAGTTTGAGTTGAAGGTTTATCCTTCAAGGAAGAAGTGTTGATTTCTTCAATTTTAAGAAAGGAATTGGAACCAACATCTTATTTCCTAGAGGTCAAACTTCAAATAAAGGCAGGGCATGGGAGAAAATATGATGATAAAGTACTCAAATCAACCCTTGGTGGAGTGGGAGATTATCTGCACTAGCAATACTACTTCTTAGGGAAGACATTAGAAAGAACAATGCATTTATATTTTCCCTATTACACAAGATATTTAGCAAAGGAAAATCATAAGAATGGTAAGGGTTGAAAATCCATTCATAGGTAAAATATTTCAATTCATGTTGATAGAAAATAGAAAATGAGGGAGGAAGAGCGAATCTGTTATACCCATTTTTGGACTTGATAATTTATGCCTTCTCCTTTTCATTGAAGTTTTTTCCCTATAAAGGTTATATCTCAACTATATCTTATGTTCTAAATGGGATTGTTCTCACTTTAGACCAATAGCTTTAGCAATTAATTACGGGGTAACCATAAACTAGATGCTACCAATCATGATTTTGCCCTAGTGCCAGAAATTCACAAATTCCAAAGATTTTTTTTTATTTAAACCTCTCATGGCATAAATGTAGAAACTTAGCCTAGCATTTTTTTAATAATCCCATATTTCCAAATTCTACTTCAATTCACAATTTCCCCCCAGCTTTGGCTTCTTCAATTTCCCTCCCATGATTTTTATTTTTCCCAATTCCTCTTATACTTCCTGAATATCTCTCATTTCCCTAGGAATATCTTCCTGGCTATCGATGAATGTATGCATCCTCTAAATTAAAGCTTTATTTTCAAAGAAACAATACACAGAGAAAATTCAAGAAGAATGAACTCAAGATTATTTTTAGGAATGATGAGAAATGATCAAAATTCATCATTATTAAAATTTCTCTAAAAAATGGATGTTCTTGAGCTGAATGAAATTATCTATATTTGTGCTAGCTTCGTTCATACATTTGGCTTTATTTAAGGAAATTATATTATCCATTAAAATTTCACTTCTCTTCTCTCTTACACTTATCAAAACTCTCAAAAATCTCATTATTAATGCACTAATATGAACTAAATTTAAAATGATGGCCTCTTTAGATGAAATAACAAATATTCAAACTTAGAAATATGGTTTTCTTTTTGGATACCCATTCTAAAGTTATAAGAGGCCATTATATCATTCAACAAAATATTTCCAGTCCCTTTAGAATTATCTTTCCCTCCTTTTTTTAAAATTACATCTCTTATAATTAATCAAAAGAATTTTTTTTGCCTAATGCCATATAGAACTTAAATAGTTTTCTATCTCTTTCATATAAAAACATTAGAGATCAACATTCCTTTTGTCATGCTTGAGCCAAAAGATTTAATATTTTCATTAATTGAAGTAATCTAAACTTTCTTAGGGCAATCCATACCTATAACATATCTTCCTTTAGTGTAATGAAGGGACCAATTTTTTTAGAAATGTACAAGCTTGATTACCTTCCCTTAGTGTGTGTTTAGTCTTAACTTTCCTTTACATTGAAAGCCTTATTTGCAAGTTCTTCATAAGACTTCAAGTTTTCCAAGTTTTAGTCACCTCATCAAGGAGGATATTATCAATGATCTTAAATTCTAACTCCATTATGATTTTGTTAGCACCACACTCCTAGAGAATCTTAATTTCTTGCCACACCTATTTCCTCAACATAATTTTTAGATCTCACTGCTATGTTTCTTATAAATACTTGAATCATTTTCCCTTTGTTGTTTTTCACAAGATGTCCTATTCTAGAGATTCCAAGGTTTAATTTTTAGCATCTATCTATGTTTCACTTCAACCAATTTAATTCATGAGGGTGCCACTTTGTCACCATCCTCTTCTATATGCTAGTCCAAAATAGATTAATTAGTCTTTGGTGAATATGCTAGTTATATTTCACTCTAGAATTAGTAAAATTAGGAAAGAAAGTGCATTTAGGATAAGTAGTAGTAGCATTAATATTATCCTTGACCAATATTTTGAATATACGAAATAAATCTATAATAGATTTTCTCTTTTCCTAAAATGATCTATTATTCCTCTCCTTCTATAGGGTCCACATGATAATGGGAAAGATCTAAACCCTTAGGTTCTACATAATAGGGTGGTTTAAATTAAAGAAATTCAAGAGAGAGAATGAACAATTATTTAATAATATTTGACATAATTCGCTGAGTCTAAAGTATTTTTCTTACATTTTACTCTATTAATATTATTATTCTATTAAAAAATTTTCTCTTTAGACAATAAAAAATTCTATTCCCCATTCTTAAAATTGTGTGTCTTTAATACATTTGATTTATTATTTTTGTTTGGATCCTTTATATTTTGTTACATAATTCCATGATCCTAAAATTTGAATGTCAACACAAGTTTAAAATTGTAAGACATTCATAAGCATAACTAATCAAATTTTAAAATACTTTAGCGAATTACTTGATGTAGGAGTAATTCAAAAGGAAAAGCTTATCTTGTTTTATCTTTGATGTCCTTTCTTGCTAGTATTGTTTTGCTCCATGAATTTATTAGTCAAGTTTAACAATAACCACGAATGAAAATGCTCACCAAGAACGTAATTCAAAGTCCTACTTATTAATGGTGATATAATCTATATTATTATTAATATATTTTTAACTGTTCTTTGTAGTAGATATTTTGATTATATTAATTTATATATTATAATTATACTTTAATTGAATGCTAATTAATTAATTTGTCATAGGGCTTATACTAATGTATATTTATTAAGTGGTTTATCTTATTGATTACATTAGTTCAATTTTTAATTAATTTATTTATCATTTGTATTTTTTATTATTGCTTATCCTATCAACATTATTTTGATATTTCATTAAATTTTCTTTTTAAAAGAGGGACATCACAATCCACCCTTCATGATATTTATTTTCCTTGAGCAATTGAAACTATTTAGTTTGGTGTCTAGGCTTTTTATTTTGTTACACAACCTAATGATTCTAGAATCAAAATTTTCACATGAGGTTAAAATTGTAAGACATTCATAAGTTTAATTACTTAAATTTTAAATAATTCACAATATTATTTAATGTAAGAGTAATTCAAAAGGAGAAGCTTATCTTATTGTATTCTTTATGTTCCTTCCTTCTAGTATTGCATTATTCCATAAATTCCATAATCAAGTTTAACACTCACTAAGATTGTCATTGAATGATTCTTGGTGCTCACCAAGAACATATAAACCATGTTTGGACACTTACTAAGAATGACCCTTTATTAAGATATTGTAGTCACCAAGAATTTCCTCAATCAACCTTGATGCTCACTAAGAATGTCTAAACCAATAGTGGAAATTCTCAACAAGATCATCCTATACTAGGAGTGATGACTCTCATGAAGAACATCCTCTACTAGAAGTGGAAACATTCACCAAGAACAACCAAACCAAATATTGATACTCACCAAGAATGTCATAAATCAAAGTTTCTTATTTGTTAAACCTTCAAACTAACACAATACATTAGTTGTCTATTACTATCAAACACAACTCCCTTTTTCACATTTAGGATTAAACCTCAAATTTCCACTAGTCTTGTACTTTTATATAATTGGTTGATCAACATGTTTTCTTTAAACATGGTGTTTCTTCTACTCGTGGTACTTCAATTCTATTGTCTTGACTAGTTTACTTGCACTTGTGTCCTTGTACCCATGATACTTTACATCTTAAACATATGTCTTTTCTATTTATTTCATCTCTCCTTTGAAACTGTTGTCCTAAATGCCATTGGTATTTGCAAACAAAACCTTTCCTTCTCTTATCATCTTTCTTTTATTCCTAACATCTATGTTGTATCTTATTCAACATATTTTTTCCTATGGGTAATTTGATTCAATTTTCCTATCCTTTTTTATGAATTCCTCCAAAAAAAATTAAGGTATTTTATTGAACTTTTAGTGGATATTATTAGTCCTTCTATGAGTGTCTAAGTGACCCTTTTCTAGGAAATATGAGGAATCATAATCAACAAGGATAGGAACTTACGAGAATATCTTCCATAGTCCCTTTTTTCTTTAGGTGGATCAACTCTTTGAAATACCATTTAGAATCTTTATCATCATATGTATTAATAATCCTTTGCATGAATTCATTATAGTTACTAATTTTTTTATGGCCTAGAGTTTTGGGACTATTATAGCACCAATTGTGGGTTGGCCCTACTCAGTGGAGTATAGAAAACATGATGGCACTTTCCTCTATTATGGGGCTAAGAGATAGAGCTATGTATTTAGTTTCTGAATATATGAATGAAAATTTATTTCGCTATTCATTTAAAGTGTGGAAGTGATAATTTTTTAATTTGTAATCTGAAAAATTTATTTACATATCTTTTCATTTCAATTTCCAATATTTTACTTTCATTATACTGTTTAAATGGAATATGATTTCTGATATTTTGATCCATCCTTGCATACATTTCTGTAATTTATTCCACACTATTCATGGTTGGTTCTCCATCTATAATTGGATCCTCATTTAGAAGGAATGAAGGAAGTGTTTCTAAAGGAAATAAATATTGTGTTGAGGGTACATTCTCTAAATTATTTGAATGATAATCCCTCCTTGAATTTGGAATAGGCATTTGAATCTGGTTATTATTACTCAAATTTTGTATGGCCTCAAGGATCATCTCATTTGTGTTCTTGACCCTTTCATTAGTTTTCTCTATGAATCTTCTTAATTGATATGCTTTTTATTTGGCCATAGTTCTTATATCTATTAGTTGTTTTGTGTGTGCCAAAATTCACAGGATGAAAGGATTGTGTTGTGATACCATTTTACTGTCCCCTCTTGGGATCCACTTTCATTATATTCTTATTTCTAAACTAGTGTGGTAATTTATGCAAATATGTTTTTATGTTTCCTCCTATTTAACTATACAAAAACTAATCATCAAATATATCAATTCTTTCCTTCTAACCTTTAACTTTATCTTTTCTTATTTTTAAACTTATCCTACACAATACACATTAAATACATTATTTTATATGTTTCACTCAACATCAAAAAGGGAGAGGAGGAACAACCATCCTTATTAACCCCGAAAGGAGAAAAAATGTGTTACATTAGGATGCTCTCCATGCTAAAGAGGTGTTTGGATCTCCCTAAAACTGCAAGACTTCAACTTTGGAATATGTTCCATTTATGGTCCCAATTATCATAATGAAAGTATTTCCCTTTAGAACTAGCTCTCAAACCTCCCTGAGCTACATTGGATTTTTGTTGGGGGCTTCAATATAATCAAAAACCATTATGATAAGGCATGAGAGGTCAAATTTGAATGGAAAGGTAGTGAACATTTTTTTTAAAAGAGGATTCTTAACATATTGAACATCTTTGATCCTTTTTTAGGTTGCAAAGGCACTGTAATGGTATATGGCATACTTGGTCTAACTTTCAAAGAGGGGTAGGAGGATTTATTCCAAATAGGACATATTCCACCTTAATAAAGTCTCGTTCAGTTGCATCATATTTGCCAATAATTCATTTGTACAAGTCACCTCCTGCTCTATGCCAGACCACCATGCTATTATCACCAATATGTTTAGAATCGATCATCCTCCTAGTAAGGAAAGTAGATTAAATAAATTTTCACTCAATACCTTTGCTCTTAAAGATGAAGTAGTTCAAGAAACTCCTTTCATAATTAATTGGTTCAATAACCACAGTCCCACTAGCAAGGGGTGTATTAATGATTGGGTACATAGAAAACTAAATCTTGGTAATACATGTTTAAGGTGGTGGGAAGAAACAAAGAAAAGGATGCTAGATGGGTTGAACTCAAAGCACTCTCTTCCTTGGAAGCCTTAGAAGAAAAATTGCAAGCCAAACCCAATGATAAGGGTCTCTTGGAAGCCCTTTCCCAATCCAAAGATTCTCTTAAGTTGCTCCAAAATTTTAAATGGTTGGAAGAACTAGATTTAGGATTACTTAGATGAAGGTGGAAGATAGAGGATCAAAATTCCTTTTCAATACTCTTAAAGAAAAGGAGGCTAGAGAAAGGATGGACTACATCTATAATAATGAAGATACCTTGATCTCTCCAGACAACATCTTAAGGCCCTTTTTTTATTTTTATAACAATCTTTTCTCTTTAGAAGATGGTGCACTAGGAATGTAAGAATCAAGGAAGCCTCTAAGAGGGATCATTCCTAGAAAAAACATTGAATAAGATGTAAGGAAGTTTGAGAAAATGATTTATACTGAGTAGATTAAGGAGGAAATCTTGAATGTTAAAGATGATAAAGCCCAGAGACCATATGCATTTCTTGTAGAATTCTATAAGAGAATGTTTGGCTACCAGAATCGGAATAGCTATTCTGGAACACTTATTCCAAAATAGAAAATGGAGGAATGTATTTCTATTCTCTATTTGGTTCAGCTAGAATTTGATGGGGAATTTGTGACCCAAAAATTTATGTTTTCTAAAATAAATAAAACTGGAATAGGAATACTATCCCAATTCCACCTATTTGGGTGGAATTACAAAACCTCATTTTTGGGCCAAAATTGGAATATGTATTCTAATTTTATTTCGTATTCCAATTCCAATTTGGTGCATCCAAAAAAAGAATTAAATTTTTTTTAAGAACTTAGATATGCCTACTCTACTTGTATTTCCATTAGCGAATAGGCACTAAGAGAAACATTGATTGGATTTGTGAAGAATATTAGTAGTTTATGGATAATCTTTCTCTAAAGGGACTCTAGGACCTGACATTTATAAAGGTATGATCAAATTGATCCTCAGGGAAGAAGATAAAACATTGTTAAAAAATTGGAGACCCATCACTCTGTTAATTATTTCTTATAAAAAATTGGCACTCCAAATTATTGATATACTTCCAAGGATTATCAACTCTACACAAACTATTTTTGTAAAGGGAAGATATATCTTAGAGAATATTATTTCCTATTGGGAGGCCTTGGACTAGCCAAAGAAATCAGGACAAATAGTGGGAATGCTACTCATTGATTATGAGAAAGCTTATCATAGGGGAGTATGGGGTTTTTTATGTTGATTCTTGAAGTGTTAGGATTTCTTGCAATGTTTAGGAACATGGTGTTCACACTACTTAGGGAACTTGTGGTGGTTATGGATGTGAATTGAGTCAGGTCTCATCAATTTGAACTCACCAGATCTATAAGATAGGGATGTCCACTAGAACCCAACCTATTTTTCATCATAAAAGAATCTCTTCATTATCTTCTATAGGACTCTACCCTTACCCCTAAAGTTAAAGGATTAACCTTTCTAGACCCACAAGATGTAGTAAATGTGCAATTTGATGATGATACCTATATCCTTTTTTAGCTAAATGAAACTAATATGTGGTATCTCATGAATAAACTAGATATTTTCTTCTCTACCCCAAGAAGCAATCTTTTAAAATCCAAATATATTGTTCTTGGATGGGGAGAGGAAGCTCCTACATGGTATAGTAGGTTTGGCATCCAATGGTGAGGTCCCAATCCTTTTGTCAAATATCTAGGAATTTTGTTTGTAGTCTCCCCTAATCTTAAAATTATGTAGGAGTGGGTAAAGATGAAGGTGTATTCCAAGTTGAATAAATAGAGTAAGAAGTACCTCTCCTTGTAAAGGAGGTTTTAGATCTGTCTGAAAGTTCTTTTGTCTTATTCTATATTTTTCTCTTCAGCTTGGATATTTAATCACCTTCAATTTGAATACTTCCAGAAAGCTATTCATAAATTCCTATGGTTTGGAAATATTAATGAAGGGAGGATGTGGTTAAATGGAGTTGGTGCACCATGGATAAAGAGTTAGGAGGGCTAGGTCTTTAAAAATATTAAGATTCAAGCTATTGTTCTTTCTTCTAAATGGATTGCAGAGGCTTCAGTTAGGGATGAGCCTTGGAAAATACTAGTCAAACACCATCTTGTTAGGGCACCTCCTTGTCACTTTAAAGGATGGTAAAAAAATTCATTTCTAGAACTTATGTACCTTAATGTTAACTTCAATGTTAAAGGGATCATTGTCTTCAAATCCATATAGAAGTGTTGGAATACTGTTAGAAAGTTACTGATAGACAGAGGCTTCTTCGAGAAAAATAACATGGTTTGTGGGCTAAAATCCCTATGGTGGAATTTGAGCCTTGGAGAAAAACTATTGGCTAAGGTGAAAGGATGTTTTGCAAAAATAAGGAAGGCCAAAGGCACCTCTAGTTTCAATGATATAACTAATGAGAGGTCTATAATTTCTTGGGAGGAGGTAAGAAACAAATATTACCTCTATTGCACTCAAAAGAGAACTTACAAAATTATGTGGAGACCTTTTAGAATTAGACATTACCTTTGGCTTTTTGTGATCCCAATATTTTCTCCCTTGCTTTCTTTCTTGATTCTACTCCCTTGGTTAAAGTGAAGGCTAAATTTTTTAATCCTTCCTTACTCATAATGAATGCATTTTTATCACTATAACTCTGGTTGGCACCTAAACCACCCTGTTTGTGACTAGAATAAATAGTTTAGTACTATATGGAAGAGACCTATTTAACCTAATATCTCTTGTTTCCTTTTCAAACTTCTTTTACATAAGCTCTAATTCAACAAACCTAATGGTGAGCCTAATTTGTGTAAACGGTATGTGTACGATCATGGTGTGCAAAAAAAGTGGTGATCTAAAAAATATTTAGTTCTGAAATGCCTCAAAGCATTTCAAAATCTATTCTAACTTTTTTCCCACCCATCCTAATAACAAATAAAAACAATAAGTACCTTTACAAGGCCTACTATATCTTTGGATACCAACCCTACATGGTCAACTTAAAAAATGCCCCCAACATGTGTTTTTGGTCTATTCTTATGTGTTTTTTACTTCAAACATGTAGCTGGAGACTTTTTTCACCAAAATTTGATGAAATGAAAACAGTTTCTTAAGAATGTTCTTATCTTCCCATAAATGTAAGGTTTGTCAAATTACAAGTTTAGCAAGTAATTACTACTTATTTTCTAATGGAGTTATGTATAAAGTGTTGATTGGCACACTTGTTGAGAAATAACTATAACTTTCAAATGGTAAAACATTTTTGAAATCCAAAAAGATGCATCACATTCTATGCTTCTTCTACTACAAGGCAAAAAAAGAAAAAAAAAATTTTGAAGAGTTTTGAATGAGTTAAGGTGATCATACACAAGAGTTTTTAAGATTAAAAATACTATAGTAGAAAATTCATAATTAATTATTTATTTACAATGAAAATACCCAAAAATATGTGTCACATCTAGGTATGAGTCTACTTCTTATATCTATAATATTATTAAAAAAATTATCATTTGATTTTTTTTAAGGTTGTCAGACATACGTCTACTTCTTATTTTTATCCTAAATTTTTTGTACTTTTTCATTAAAATTCAATTTTTGGCCATTCAATTTTTATTTTTTTAGATAAGTCCTTGTAGTTTAG
The DNA here is from genome assembly GCA_028749045.1 of Cupressus sempervirens. Lineage (NCBI taxonomy): Eukaryota > Viridiplantae > Streptophyta > Pinopsida > Cupressales > Cupressaceae > Cupressus > Cupressus sempervirens. The sequence goes on from CM053792.1 coordinate 797,688,517, forward strand.
AAATTAAATTCAATTTTCTAGAGATTATTTTCTCTCAAATTTTTGATATATATTTTATAACAAGTAGAAAATTGCATGTCAAGTTGATATTGTCCTAATTTGCTGATTTTTTATTGTCACTTAAGAGCATAGTTTGGTTGGCTAGGTTCTTGCACATAGCCTAAAGTTTGTCATGAAAGTGAATCAAGTTATATAATGTCTTCTTGGAATATCCATTTTCAAAAGAGTATGTGCCCTTTTTAGTTTAACCCCCATAATTGATTTTGATATTGAGAACTTGGCATCTAGTAATGTTTTGCACAATAATAAAGCTTTTAATCTATTTTGGTCCACTTTTTCTACTATATTATTTTGGTCTATTAGGAGATTTAGGAATAATGGCATATTTGAAGGAAAATGCAGGCTCCTTACTGGGTCTCTATGGAGACTCTTATACCATGACTTATCATTTTAGGTTACATCTATTGAAGATCAAGGAGAGAAAATATAGGGAGTTCATAACTAATGGAAGAGCTAATAACATAGGGGTCAGGTATACTCAAGAAGTAAACTCAAAATTAAACATACAACAAGCCCTGCTGAGCATCACACATTGAAGCAATATAGATATCACATGAAAAAATGGAAACAAGATCCATATAAGGCTAGGAAAATGGTAGCCACTCTAATGTAATAATTAAAACAAGTCTATCAACATTCCCAACTATTAGGACTTTCGGGTTTCAACCATATACAATGAATTTATGAAGTTAGAACCCAAATTTGCATTATATCCTACTTCTCACTATCTCATCTTATCCCCTTATATCTCTTCTATCTCTAACCAAACTTCTTATATAGCTAGCTAAGCCACAAGTCAACTTATCAATCATTTAATTACATTATAGTTCCAACCTAGGAAGAGTAAACCAAAACCAATGCTAAATGAAACATAAAGAATTGTGCACTCAAAGGTTGATCCCCACTTGTCTAAGTAGTTGGCTCCTAACTTTGCAATATGTCATGTTAACATAAGAAACTACACCAAAAAAAACAAAATGCCTTGCTAGAAGGAAATGCACCAAAATAGAGACTACAAAGAATGGTTCACAACTCAAGAAATAAAAATGATCAAAGATTGTGCTTGAAGGAGGAGGATCAAGGATAGGCCATCATCATCATGTTAACCATGCATAACAAAATAGGTAAAAACATCAACAACTACTCCATGGACAAAAAACTGGTACAAAAAATAAGAAATATTTTTGGTTGATGCAAGATTGCCCAAAGACCCAAGATGCCTCTGCATTAGCTAAGTTTGAAAGGAATGATGTTAATTATGGGTTTACAACACAACCAACTCATTAGGATTTCAATATACCATTGGCTTCCTTTATCAAGCAACTTAAGAACAAAGCACTAGTAGCATCAGGTAGCTAAGAGAAAAGGGAGCTCAATGAAAGAATTCATGTAAGACCATTGGTCTCACCCCATACCTCTTAGTCTGAGTCTTCATAGGAGGAGGACACTATCTAATCATGGAGTGTATTGAATTTTTTTATGATGTAATCTCTATATATCTATCTAACTTTTGGTTTCCAGTAAACTGTGTTGCAGTTTAGCACTAGATACTCTTCTCTTTTGGTTTTTTTTTTGGTTTTTTATCAGTTTAAAGCTTGGGTCAATATTTGCTGATAAACCATTGATAGTGTAATATGTTTTCTCTTGGTGATATTTAATACAGAAAAAGAGTGAAACAAGACCAAAAATAGTAATATTTTATCAATTATTTTATAGTGCCTCGCATAAAACCCTTTTCCCCAAAAGTAGGGTAGGTGAAGGACAATCCAATGATTTTAAAAGGCAAGAAATATATTTTTCCCAACCCAAATATGCACTACCTTTGTAACATTCTTTCGAAACCTTATGGGAAAATCCTAGAAGTATACCAAGCATAAACTCCTCATCAATTATTAGCAAGTCTAGATATTACAATGGTGGAAATAGTGATTTGAATAATGAATAGAAACTATTCTATAATAGAAAAGCCAATCAAAATCTTGGGAAATGGAAGAATAAGGGTGCATCTTCAAAATTTGTGATGAAGGCAAATAATCTACCTCTTGGTCATGGAAAGAGTAGAAAGTTCAATCAACTTAGATTTAGAAATAAGGTGTAATGTATAAAAAAGGAATCAACTAGTCATATTTCAAAGCCTCAACATAGTAATTTCAAATAAATGCATCAAGAAAATCATGAGGCAAGATTTAACTTAAACTCATGGAATGTTATGACACAAAATTATGTGAATTTTTTTAGTAAACACCAAATTGGATGAAAAGAGGGCTAATATGAACCCCACAAATGGAAACTAGTTACTCAATAGAAGATTCATATCATTAACCAAGGAGTCAAAGGTAACATTAGAATAATTAGTAATTCATAGAATGAAGATTAGTGGTTTGATTGCAAAAGTTATGATCTCTTTGCATATTGGAATGGCCCCAAATTCAAGGTTTAAAAAATGACAGAACATCTAAGAAATTCTTGTGGACTCTAAGTAAGTATCTCTACCCTTACTGAAAGTTTTATATTTTTAGAATACAAAAATAGAGAAATTAAAGATAAATTGATGAGTCGACACTAATGTTTCTATAAAAGATATTTTGTTAAATTTATAGAATAGAGTTCTAATTTTAGTGAAGATAATATTAAATAGTAAGAGCTACCAATGTGGATAGTTATCAAATCTTTTCTTGTTGAATTAGTGTATAAAGAAATATTAAAATGAATTTGGAATATAGTAGGAAAATTTTTAGGGTTCAAATTTAGGCTTCGAAAATCTAATGAAATCAAAATCCTAATTAATTTAAGATAAGACACTCAAGAATTTAAGCCTCTTAAACTAATCACTAACAAATTAATTTACAACCTAAATTTCACATAATTTTAGGGCCATATCTATGACATAATCCTAGTTGACTCAGATTATAGGGAGGGTTATATTTCAAACTCCATAAGAGACTATCATAGAACCAAAAATTTTAAAAATTATTTCCTATAGTAACGAAGCATAAGCTAGAATGCAAGACCAAAGAGAAGGAAGTGCTAGAACAACATATTAACCTTGTATAAGAATATCTTGAAGATATAGAGTCTAATTTAAACCTAAGAATAAATTAGCTAGCAAGATATTTATTGCAAATGAGGATATAGAATAAGGGAAAATCATGGAGGATGATATGGAACAACATTTTAGTATTACAATAGTAGAATAAGAGATGGACCAAGCATCCCTCACAAGTGAGGAAAAAAATTATTATGCAAAAATAGAAAAAATAATCACAACATCATATGAAGAATGCCCAATATAATATTATCAATATTTATTACTAGTGTATCTTACGTGAAAAATGAAATACATTTATTGAAGATATTAAAACTAATATTAAAAGCTACAGTAATTTGATCAAGATATTGTTCTAGTTCACAATAATTTATGTGATTGATTAAGTATATGGAAAATTACTCATAAAGAACATCCACAAAATCTCTTCACCAAATAAATTATAGATCACATTATGTTGGAGAGTATCAATTACAAAAATTATGTATCATAAAAAAATGAGCTAATTGTTGATGAGTTATTTAATAATAATGAGATACAAGAAAAGGACATAGAAGAAATTCATAGGGAAAAATCAAAGCATATAGATTATTTAGATCTATTAGGATAAAAAAAATATAAAGGAATAATAAATTCACAACATTCCGAATTGAATCCAATAGAAAATAATAAGAAAAAAGGAAATAATGTTTAATTTGATGATGAAAAAATTCATAGATCCCTAGATATCCTCCATGAAAATAACCTATTACAAGGAAGGAAGAAACGTAGAGAGAGAGAGAGAGAGAGAGAGAGAGAGAGAGAGAGAGAGAGAGAGAGAGAGAGAGAGAGAGAGAGAGAGAGAGAGAGAGAGAGAGAGAGAGAGAGAGAGAGAGAGAAAAGGGTTTTCTTGATAAACTAGAAGATTGAATTTACTTGTGGAAAAGAAAATAAAAGAATTTACAACTGATCAATCCTTATGAAGGAGATTGAAACCCTAAAAGGGAACCCCCAAGAGATAAATGTCATTTAATAATTACTAATTAATTATTAAAGGGAAACTCAAGGTGAATAAAGTGAAATCTTAAGAAGAGAAACAAACTTGGGTCCTAGAAACATGGCCTGATGATACCCAATCACAATCAAATCTCTATGAAAAGGAGAATTAGAGAAAACCCAGTTGAAAAAACCCTACTCCAAAAAGAGATAGAAAAGGATACATAAATGAAACTTCTCAAAATAATCTATCAAGACCATAAGTATAATGAAATCCCTCATGATAAAAGCTTGAGATTCCATAGCCCCACCAGAATGGCAGAATTCCTATGTCAATGAACATACCAAGGTGGCTTCAATATGAAGGAAACAAAGGAAGTGGACAAGGATGATAAAACCCATGTATGTAAGGTGTAGGTAGAAGTCCTAGATAATTATCAAAGGAGAAAGTGTGAGAATCCTAAGATAGAATCTCCAGTGGAGGTGAGATAACAAGTGTGTTGAATCTATCATCTACAAGGAAATGTGTGTCCTCTGGTATATCGTAAACAATTATAGTAGGCGGCTCAATGACTAGAGCTGCAATATTAGGCAATGTTGAAGAGTAATCATGTGTAAGAGATGGAATCTAAATAGGAGGTGGAGGTGTATAAGTCATGACACTTGTCTCAGGAACAACTAATAATTTCAAGTGACCTGACTTCACCTCAGTAGATTCTTGTGAAAAAAGAGAGTGAGTCTCTAATAGTGGAGATGGTGGACCAAAATGTGAAAAGGAATATAGGTGGGAAGCATGATCAATAGTCCCTATAGAAACAATATTGTATGTTTGATGATCTCTGATATGCACTAAATCTTGTGCAAACTCAACTGTCTTCCATGTCCCACTATGTGTAATCTAATAGATAGAGAGAATGTTAGAGGAAAAATAAAAAAACACAAAGTACATCATGGAATGCACCATCATCAATTTCAATAGAACCTTTCCGATGTATAGTCATGATAGTGTTATTCCCCATTAGAATGTACAGAGTAGGAAAAGCCTCGAAAGAAGAGAATGAATCCTAAGAATATGTCATATGGTGTGAAGCACCTAAATCCAATAACCATCTAGAAGAGGGTGGAGTAGTGGTTGCACATAGTAGATGACCCTTTCCTATATCTTTACCATCTAACTAAAATGATAATGATGATGAAGATCTATGAGAAGTAGAAGGAATATCAATGTTACTCTTCTGAAGGAGAGCAGCCAAAAATGATAATTGTTTGGCATAGCCATCTAACTTTTTTCTCATAGAAATGTGACTCATCATGACTAGGCTTATTACAATAAGTACACTTTGATCTTTCTAGCTTTGTTCTACCTCCCTTAAGAAGAGGTGGCCCTAATGAACCATGACTGCTAGAATCAATCTAAGACTCTATAGAATGAGATTTATGTGCATTTTACTTCATCCCCAAAGATGACCAAGCTACCAATGCATAAGTCTATGATTTGTGAGAGAATCCAGCTAAGAGAGCTTGGCCTTCTCTCAAGTCAAATGATCATAAAAAACCTCAAAGAATGGCATGGTAAATTTGCTACCCAAAGCATCTTTGGTGGAATATAATGTAGAAGAAAAAATCTGAATGTTTCCACAAAGCTCAGAAAGAATCAAATAGAAAAAAGGAAATAATGTAGAATTTAATGATGAACAAATTTATAGATCCCTGGATATATTGCATGCAAATAACCTATTACAAGGAATAAAGAAAGGTAGAGAGAGAGAGAGAGAGAGAGAGAGAGAGAGAGAGAAGGTTTTTTTCAATAAACAAGAAGATTGAATTTACTTGTGCAAAATAGAATGGATGATTTTACAACTGATCAATAGTTATGAAGGAGATCAAAACCCTAAAAGAGAAACCCTAAGAGGTAAATGGAATTTAATAATTACTAATTAATTATTAAATAGAAATGCAAGGTGCATAAAGTAAAATATTAAGAAGATAGTAAAGGTAATTTAATAAATGAAATGAAATTAACCTTTTAATATAACAAATAATCTTTCAGACTTAGGTATTGAACAAAATATCTTAATGTCTCAACTCATTACAAAAATATCAACATGAATTCTTGGAAGATAGACTTTGAAGTACAGAAAGACTTTGTCAATTCACCTTCAAAAAAATAGATGGAATCAACCAAAACAAGGAAATGATATGGAAAATTTAAGTCATGCAAAAGACAAAAAAAAAAAAAAAAAATCCATACAACATAGTTAAGAAAGAGATAGATATCAATTATCAAACTCTAGTAGAAGATATGGACATTGTTGATTCACATATAAAGGATTTAATAAATAAATAAGAAAATTTACAAGAAAGGAAGGAATGTGTAGATAGAGACAACAATGATCAATTTTTAGATTATATGGAAGAATTGAATTATTTAGAATAATTAAAAGGGAATACATAAGTAATATTCTCAAATAATAAAATAATGATCAAATGTTCAATTAGAAAATCATACAGTTTACATAGAGGAAGAGAACTCATTTCTCCCTTATATTAAACTACATCAGAATATGGAGAATGTAGGATTCAGAGAGGAACTAAAAAAGGACATAAAAGACATTACAATTTTTGACAAGACAAAAAAGAATGCTCTTAGGGAAGAATTAGAAGAAGGGGAATCTTTGGGAGAAGATCTCTTTCCCTATCATGCCAATTCAGGAAATAAACTTGGATTGGTAGCTACAAAAGATTGTTAAGAAAGTCAAGGGTGGCAAAAATTCAAGAGAAGAAGGGGAAAAAATATCTTATGGAACGTAGATGAATTTTTGGCTATAATAAAAACCAAGCCAAATTGGTAGAACTATTTCGTGAAAGGAAGGGGATATACCTACCCAAGGATTAATGAAACTCACTACTTGAAATTTTAGGGGTATCAGTACCCCTAACATAAAGAAACTAATTAAAAGATGTCTAAAACACTTTAAATTAGATATGTTATTAATTCAAGAAACCAAACCTAGTATAATAGAATAAAATAAATTAGAGAAAAAACTATGTACATGGAAGATAGAATGGATAGACTCATCAGGGGCTTAAGGAGGTTATAAATAATCTAGGACCCTAGGGAAATTTCATAATAAAATTACCAAAAGTTAGCAGTATGTGTTAGAATATATAGTCCACCAATATAACTGAGAGGGGGGGTAAATAAGTTATCCAACTAATATCATAATTATCAACCTTGTTATACTTTAACCATAGGAGAAATATAATTAGAAAGCGTGGAAAGATACTCATACACAATAACACTATATTTGTTAACTAGGAAAACCCTAGATTAGAGGGAAAACCCTAGTGGGGATGGTACCCACAAGATGGTGTATGAATATAAATATTCCTTGTAATAGGATGAACTTAGTTAGGAGTCTATAAAAGCATTCAGTACATATCAGTCCTTCTTAGAGGATTCCAACCCTGTTAGGAGTTGTGGAAGATGGATGGACCCACTATCAAAACAACTTCAGGGAAAGACCAATGAACACATTCTCCAAATGATCTTTGTATTATTCCTTGTAGAATAATAGAAATGAATAGTAATGCTCCTTCCTCTTTCTCTATCTTGTCAAAAAACTTCTATTCCTTCTAATCTTGTAACTATATCACAAATCTTACATCCAATAATCCCTTGGATCTCTTACTCGCATTCACCAAACACTCTTCTCCTTTTTGTGCTTCGCATCAAATGAAATACTAAATACACTTTTCAAACAAGGAAAAAAAACCTTTCCTTTATATTTTACCTTCAAAATAATTCCTTTAGTCAGCCATGAGGTTTTCCCAATTATTATAATAAGATAATTAATTAATTCATAATTACAATAAAACTATTAGCTCAAAGTCTATGAAACCTCTCACACGTGTGGCACTAGAACTTGTGCATTTGTTGACATCATCATTAGGCTATCATATGTCATTGTGTAATCGCACATATCTAGATTATATCTCTCTCAGATGATATAATACAAACATTAGAAACTCCTTCTTAGGTACTCTATCTCTGTACTACTATCTGTAAATCAAATATATCTTTTTTACATCTTTGACTTAGGTACTATGCATTGAACCTTCAGATTAGGATAATGTACCAAACATGTCCATGAACATGCATCACCCAAAAATCAAAACATTATCCATACAACTAAGATCTATATTTTCTAATTTACCATTCTTCTTGGAATTACTACTATGTTGACATCAATGACAAACACAGTCATGAATGCAACATATCAATACTCTATAATTCTTAGGATACTTCCCCCAATATAGTATCATCAGAATTCATGCTAAAAATATTCCCCTTTGGTATTGATGGCAACATAGATGAAAATGATCTAGGTTCTAGAAGAATACCAATATAGTATTCTATTGCTACTACTCTTATCTTTTCAAATCCTCTTCATCAATCAAATCTGAAATCCTCTAGAACACTACTCTATTTTGCATCTTCCTTAGGATCGACAATAGTTGTTCATGGTAAACAACTCACAATACATTAGAATTCCTCATGCTACATATCTCCCCCGTAGAGATATTCCTCTGTTTCTACACGAATCTTTCTAAATCTCCCTAATAAAGTAGCAATTTTCATGCACTCTTCTCTCCATACATACTTAGGATATATTTTTCATGCATATTCTCCCCTATTGAAATCAATGAAAAAGGCCTCATTATGCCAATTTACTACTCCAAGTCTTCAACAAACTTAAGTGTCTAAAGACACTACTCAATACCAAATACCAAGAGTCCTTAATTACTAAGCTCATAATAGATACTCCCCCATATTGGAAGCATCAACATATATTCTAGTCTAACAATAGTTCTATGAACCACTAGATTGATGTAATCTTTGCATCATCTACTCAGAAGTAAGTAGGGGCATAACCCCAAGCATATGTCTTAAGTACTCAAATGTATCTTTAGGTAAGGGCTTCATAAAGATATCTGCAATCTGATCTTCAATATTCACATATTCCAATATAATCCCTTTTTCTACTACCTTCTCTCTCAAGACATGATACTTAATAGATATATGCTTATTCTTAGAATGCAACACATGATTCTTATACATACTTACTATACTTGTGTTATCATAGTATATGATAATAGGTTTTGTAAACTCAATCCTAATATCCTTCAACATTTGTTTCATCCACATAAAAAGTGATCACAATTATTTGTTGTTGCTAAATATTCTACCTCAAATGTACTTTGTGAAATACAATCTTATTTCTTTTTTAGCCAAGAAACCAATCTTCCCCCAAGAAAAAATGCTCCACCACTAATGCTCTTTCTATCATCCATACTCCCTACCCAATCCACATTAGTATATACACATAGAGTGAAATCACTTCATCTGTCATACCATATTCCATAATCAAATGTTCCTTTTGAATATCTAAATATCCTCTTTACTACTACATAATGATACTCCTTAGGATCAACTTGAAATCTATATAGAATCCCAATTGTATTTGCTATATCTAGTCTAGTATGAGTCAAATATTGTAAACCTCCAATCATGGATTTGTACTTCTTCTCAATTGTAGGTGTTGTATCTTTGCTAAATAACTTGTGACTAGTTATTATATGTGTATGAACAAGCTCACAACTTTCCAATCCAAACCTTTTCAACAAATATTTCAAGTACTTGGCTTGTGAAATAAAAAATACCATCACTATTCTACATAATTTACAACCCTATAAAAAACTTCATTTCTCCTATCATGCTCATCTCAAACTCGTTCTTGATTTCTTCACCAAACTTATCACTTGTTGAACATCATTACCTCCAAATATTATGTCATCAACAAATACTTCTACTATCAAAAAACCATTCCCAATTTATTTTAAATACAAGTTACTATCCACCATAGTTGGACATATGTTTCTTCATAGTATATTCCTTCTTGTTGTGAATATCCTTTTGCACACAAGTATAGCCTTTTTTCTTACAACTTTTCCTTGTTCATTCATCTTCTTTGATATACTTTTGCTAGGAGTTGTCAACTCAACTCTTTCTTTTTCTCTAGGCTCAGATCTCTACTTTTCAGTTTGGGTCCCATTCTGCAGATTTTTGTTAGTCTTAATAATAATTTCCACATTTTCATTATTAGATGTTCAATCAACAATAGTTAACAAAGCTATCTTCTACTACTTCCTCTTTCTTAACCATTTCAAGATTGTTATCTTTATCATCACAGTCATTCAAGAATCTTTCCATAGTTGTTTTAAATTCTTCATCTTCATCACAAAGTGAACACTTTCTAGATTTTCTTACTCTCTTTGGACATCTAGAAAAAAATGACCAAATTATTTACATGTCCAAAGAAAAAAATTCATACATTTGGGGTCTTTTTTATCTTCTTCAAATCTAGAACTGTCTTTTCTTATGCTTCTATTCTTTTGTATGCAACAAAAGGTTTCTGGATCTTGAAACTCAATGCTCAATTCTTTACAAATTTCTAATGTCTCACCAAGAAGCTCTATCTTATGGGTGTCAAATTCTCCTTCATAATACTTAGGACTATCCTTTCTAAAATGACCTGCCACTAATCTCCCAAAGTTGTTAAGCTTTCCTTCAAGTACCTAAAGCTTTGATACCAATTGTTAGAATATATAGTCCACCAATATAACAAGGGGGGAGGGGGTGAATTAGTTATCCAACTAATATCAAAATTATCAACCTTATTATAACTTAACCATAGGAGAAATATAATCATAAAGTACAACAAGATGCTCATACACAATAATACTATATATGTTAACTAAAGAAACTCTTGATTAGAGGGAAAACCTTGGTGGGGATAGTAACCATAAGATGATGTACTAATATAAATATTTCTTGTTAGACGATGGACCCTGCTAGGAGTCTATAAAAATATTTAGTACAAATTAGTCCCTGTTAAGAGAGTCCAACCTTATTAGGAGTTGTGGAAGATAGATTGACCCACTGTCCAAATAGCTTCAGGGCAAGATCAATGAACTGAATGTTCAAATGATCTCTATATTATTCCTTGCAAAATAATAGAAATGAAGAGTACTACTCCTTCCTCTTTTTGTGTCTTGTCAATTGGACTTTTGCTCCTTTTGATCTTATAACCAAATCACAAATCTTGCATCCAATAATCCCTTAGGTCACATATTTGCATTCTTTTCACACTTCGTATCAAACAAAATAGTCAATACACTTTCCAAACAAGGAAAACATCTTTCCTTTACATTGTATCTTCAAAGTAATTTCTTGAGTTGGCCTTGAGGCTTTCCCAATTAATTATAATAAGATAATTAATTAATTAATAATTACAATAGCACTATTGATTCATAGTATATGCAACTTCTCACAAGTGTAACACCTAGGTCTTGTGCATTTTTTGATGTCATCATAAGACTGTCATATGTCACTAGCTAACCATGCATCTCCAGATTATATCTTTGCCAAATAATATAATAAAAAACTAGAAACTACTTCTTAGGTACTTTGTTTTGTACTTTTGTTCGTAATTCAAGTATATCTTCCATACATCTTCGACTCAGATATTATGCATTGAACCTTCACATTAGGATAATTTACTAAACATCTCCATGAATGTGCATCACCAAATAATCAAACCATTATTTGTACAACTAAAATCTCTATCTACTACTTTACTAGTCTTTATAGACTTATTATGTTAACATTAATGGCAAACATAGTCATGAATGCAACATGTCAATACTCTCCAATGCTTAGGATACTCCCCCAATGTAGTATCATCAATATTCATGTGCTAATAGTATGGAGATAGGGAGAGATTGTAACACAATTTTTACACCAATAAAAAATTTGAGAGATACACTATTATTTCACAATCACAAATTTTTTTTGTACCCATTGGGTAAACAATAAAAACTTGCTAGATTTTAATAATCATAATAGTAACTTTACATTGAGTAACGTAAGAGTAGGATTTAGTTATATTGTAGAAAAAAATAGATTGAATTTTTTTTAGAGTTGATTTAGTTACTTTTAATTACTCACTAAAATCTAAAACATTCAAATTATTTGTTTATGATCACTTCCCATATAGGTTATAAATTATTGAATAGATTAAGCCAACTAGGAATCTATTTAGATATAAATATATATGGTTATAAAATAAAGAATTTTTTGACTTAATAGAAAAATGGTTGAATAAAAAAAAATTCAAAGGCTCTAAGATGTTTTTCTCTGTATCAAAATTAAAATTCAAAAAGAATAAAATTATCAAATGGAATAAAGAAACTTTTGAAAACTCTTGTGAAGGAAAACATAATACAGAAAAATAGCATGGTGAAGTAAATAATGAAGTTATTATTAAAGGTAGGAATCAAAATAGCTATTACAAATAAAAATAATTACTAGCTAAACACCAAGATATCCCACCTATAGAATATAGTTTTTTGGAAACAAAAATCTCGAGAAACCTAGTTGGTAGAAGAAGATAGGAATACTAAATTGTTCCAAAATAACAAAAAATAAAGGAGGACCATTAATACAAAAACCCAAATTAGAGGAATAGATATAATTGGATTCAAAAACTCGAAGGGATCACAACAAAAATTGTACAATTTGTGGAATATATATATATATATATATATATATATATATATATATATATATATATATATATATATATATATATATATATATATATAATGACGTTAATGGATCAAATTTATAGTCTCAACAAGAGATGATATCAAACATACTAAAACTTGTAACAAAAAAAAAAAAAATATGACTAAATAGAAAGTTTGTACTCACAAAAATAGAAGTAATTTTTCAAATGCATGCAGATAAGGCACCCGATCCAGATGGTTTCAATATAGATATCTTTCACAAGTTTTTGTATTTAATATGTAAAGAATTATATGAGGCAATAGAAGCCACATGTAGCTTGTAAACACTTATATTAGAAATAAATAACACCTTTATTACATTAATACTAAAAAACTAAGACTATACAGAATTAGATCACTTTATACCAATAGCATTATGTAACATTGTTTTTACCAAAAACTAAAAACATTATTACAAAAGATTATGTTTGAAGAACAAACATGCTCTAAACCTAACATATACATTCTAGAAGGAATAATTATAGCATAAGAAATAATTCATACAACACAAATTAATAGGGAACCAAGCATGCTGATTAAATTAGATATCTAAAGATCCTATTGAAAAATTAATAATGAGATTTAGGATATTAGAAAGAGAAGAAAGAGACAAATATGTATACAAAAAAGTAACAAATTAAACTAGTATTCTTATAGATAGATATGTATTAAATGCATATCCCACCAATATCTTTTTATGTAGAAACCACCTTGAAGGTTCAAGGATTAGGAATTCATATTACCTTGTGAAAAAATTATCAACAACAAAATAACTTGTGGTATTGGAGATGGAAGAGATGCTCTAGTTTGGGAAGATTCATGGAGAGGTTATGCCCCTCTAAATTCAGACCAATCTGAGAGTTGTATTCAAGACAAATTAAAACATTCTTGGAAAAATGAATTAAGATATTATATAGAAAAGGATGAAAAATTCTCCATCGTTAGGATGGAAATGGAGATCAATAGATGGTATCAATTTGATAAATGATAAAATTTGGAAATACCATGATTATATCAATCACAATTCTTTTGCAATAAAATATAAGGATGAAATTATTCGGTGTGGTTCTAACAATGGGAATTATAAGGTCAATGAAGGATATAACTAGGCTATTAATTTAATTGACTAACATAATTCATAATGCCTGCTTCTTTTATGTTGGCATTCTGCATGTCTTCCAAAAGAAGGAAACTTTCTATGGGTAGCCATGTAGAAATGATTGTGAACTATTGAAAGGTTCAAGAATTATGGTTATCAGGGACCATTAAGATGTGCATTATGTGAACAAGATTTAGAAACTGTTGATCATATATTACTCAATTTCTCATATGCATGCCATTTTTGGGAAATAACTTTAGAAAAGTTAAACAAGAGATCTTATTCTTGAAGACATGAAAGATTTTCTTTAGCAATGGCCAACTAAAGTTATAAAATCAATTTATAAGCTCATTTGGGTAATAATACCATCTATAGTCACATGGGAGCCATGGAAAGAACAAACTAGATGAGTATTCCAAAATAAATCAATATCTTTAGAATCACTGGGGAACAAAATTGAAGCAGGCATTATTGAAACCCTAAACAATAGATTAAGAAAATGAAACTAATATGAAGGCTCATTTTCATCATGGGATAAACTCAAATGTAAAAATTAGAATGGTTTAATTATTCCACCTCAATATGGTATATGATAAAAAATCTAGTAAAGAAAACATATCAAAATCAAAATGGGAACTTGTTACAATAGGATGCTATACACTAAACTTTGGTGGGGCTTCAAGAGGTAATCTTAGTGTTTTAGGAATTGGATGTATAGTCCATGATAGCAAAAGTCATGCTTTGGGAAATATTGCCAAAAATTTAAATAATACAACCAACACTATATCATAGCTAATAGTTTTATGAGAAGGTCTCCAACTTAGTAAGAACCTTGGTATACAATAATTAATAGTACAAGGAGATTCTTAGATAGTCATCAATGCATTAAGGATGGGTAAAACACCAAATTGGGTAATTTATTTTTCATTTCTCAAAGGTAGAATTTAATCAAATCTAGAGAGAAGGTAATAAAATAACTAACAAATTAGCTAATCTACATGCAAATAGTATTACAATCATGGAATGACCACTTGTAAACTAGACTAATTTAATTTTTGAAGATGAATATAAAACATGTTATAATAATTATGACTAATAAATGATCTAGAACTATAACTACTAAAAACTTTTAATTAATACCCTATGAATTATAACAAATATAGATAGGATAAATAGCTAAATAAATCGTAATATCACTCAATGTTTAGACCAATTGCACACTTTGTGCTACTAAATCTTGATATCAAACTAATATTAATGTTTCTTAGCCTTGTCAGAATTTCACACACATAAAAATTCCCATTAAATCTTTAAATTTTATAAAGTTAGATAAATGATTGAATGATGTATAACTTTTGATGCTAAGAAGAAAATATTAACTAACTAATGGATACAATGAGATCAAAATAATTTTCTCTTCAATTTTTTTCAAAAAAAATAGTTTGATATGGGCTCTCATATTTATACTAAACAAAGGCACAAGATAGACATTTTCGGAATTTTACAAAATATGAATTCAATGAGTATGAAATAGAAATAAGATCTCTAAAACTTATAAATACACCAAAGTAAACTATTCTTTAGATGGAAGTAAATATTTTCAAATATCTAGTAATCATGTCAACATTAAAATATTCTATATATGTGTGAAACAAAAATTATGAAACTTTTAGTAAATTCATCATGCTTAAATCAAGACATGTTGAACATTCTATTTCAATTATAAGTAATGAGAAAATCCATATGCCATATTAATAAAAGGTAAGAAAAATAGAATTTTGAAAGAGATGTATGATCAAGGAGATTGAAATTTGGATTGAAGCTCAAATTTTTATTTTTATTTTGACGATCCTATGTTATTTGAAAAATAAGTGGGAGAAAAATTAGATCAGAGCTATGGATGAGAAATTGATTCTATTTAGAGAAATCACACATGTGAGATAGTGGATATTTTGATGCTCACCCTAGGATGATATTCTCGTCTTTGAGATTTTGATCATTTTGATATGATATTAAATTTTCTTCCCTATGATTTTGGGACATCATGATGTACATTGATTAAGATTTCTATATGGAATTGAAAAATTTTCATTTTTTTTAATGAATAGTCCTTTTCTATGAATAAATAAAATGCTAAGATTACAATTCACAAATAAAACATAAAGCTAGAAACATTAACTATTCATCAAAAAAAACATAAAGCAACCCTCTAGTGGCTAAAGCAATAGCATCAGTAGCATCATTGGCCTAATTAGCATCATTCATATCAGGCCATGGAGGTGAAATGACCAGTTCTAGCTGAAAAGGCCATTTCCTAGAAACCACTCACCAAGCATTGGGAGGAGGAGTTGAGCACTAGCCAATGCCACCATAGGGTGGGGAAACTGAACACTACCTTCATCCATCATTGCCACTATTGGGAGAGTGGTATAAGGAAGCTTGAGAATGTGGAGTATGCGAGCAGCAGCCTAAAGAGTTGCACCTCTGGCAGTAGCCTCTAGGCATCAAGGTATCAACTAAGGCATCTAGAGGTGCCCTAGTAATTATACAATGGTAATTGGCCTAGTGATTGAGAAGCTCTTAAAGGTGGGCCACCTCCAAGGCCACCTTATTTGCTTGCACTTGAATCTACATCATTACATTATTACAAATGCATGCTTTAGTGTACATAGCAATATTAATATCAACAAAACTATGAGTGAAAATAATAACATTTCTATCTTTCCATGGACTAA
Source organism: Cupressus sempervirens (assembly GCA_028749045.1). NCBI lineage: Eukaryota > Viridiplantae > Streptophyta > Pinopsida > Cupressales > Cupressaceae > Cupressus > Cupressus sempervirens. The sequence goes on from CM053792.1 coordinate 797,705,123, forward strand.
AATGGCTTTAAAAAATCATGAATCCAGTGCCAATAATTTTGAGCATGTCTACAAAACCAAAAAAATGTAGCAAGGACTATGGAATGGACACCTAGGATATGGAACCCCAATATGCTTGAGCCAAGGCCCAAGGGCATGACCTTGAAAAGCTAGGCATGAAGTGAAATGAGCAATCTTGGGTTCTATAATAGCACTGCAAATAGTGTCAAAGCACTTTCTCCATTGAGAAAGAGAAGATTACAATTACAATCTCTGATTAGGTGTATCCACCATTGGTAGATGGGGAGAAAGCCATCTATAACCCAGACCTGGTTTGTAACTGGTGAAAGGAGTGGTAGGATACCACTTCAAATTAGTTCACCAAGGTTTAATAGACTGAATACCAACTTTATGAATTAAGTGCCTTGGAATTGTAGAAAGCAATAAGTCAAAAGTCTATCAATCTAAATGGGAAATAAGGTATTGGACTTGCATATCTTCTCAAGATCTAAAACTCATGGAAACCCTAGAGAAAAGATCTTTAGGATTCTTGATGCCTCATTTGAAAAAATGAAGAGAACTAGCACCTTGAGTCTTCGCAAGAGGAATACCCTGGATGGCAAATAGGAGGGACCACCAAATGTTTAGCTAGTTCAAAGAAAGCCCATCGTGAAACTCATCACCAGACCAATGAAGCCAATACTTGATAGCTTCCCAAGCTTTCCATATGCTCTTGATAACAAAAGACCCCTATATGAGTATGGGTTCTCACATGATGAGAAGGGTGTGAAAGCCAATCCCCTTCCATGCATGCCTATTGATGGGAAATTTGGAAGAAATGCAATGTTGAACCAAAATCATCTAGGCTTCATCTCTAGTGATGACATGAATAATCCATTTAGCACAAAGAAAAAGGCCTTGCTTCTGTATGGAGAGAAGGCCAAGGCCTCCAAACTCTTTTGGTAAATAACAAAAATCCCATGCAACTTTGTGAAAGTTGTGATGATCAAAACCAGAGGCCTAGAGAAAATAATGGAGCAATCTCTCTAATTTCTAATTGGAGGCTTTTCAAGAAGCCCAACAAGAAGAAGAATAGACATGCATAGCTGCAAGGACTTTTGAGGAAATTTGGAATTTTCCCACGAGAGAAAGCAGTTTTGTAAGCTAATAATCCAGCTTCTTAGTAATCTTGGCAAGCACTGCATTCCACAAATCCACTAGTGATGCCTGAATGGTAAAAGGAATTCTTAGAAGGTGGAAGATCTCCCTGTGAGTGACCCATTTCCATTCAAACTAGTTCAACCAAGGTCGCTCTAGCAAAAAATACTAGCAATAAAAAAGCATGTTATGCCATTGAATAGCAGAGCCAGAGGCTTGACAAAAAGTGTCAATGCAATTTAAGGCATTATTGATGTTTTCTTCATCCTCCAAAAGAGTGAGAAAGGAATCATTAGCAAAATGACCATTGACCAACTGGGAAGAGGATTTTGGCAAAGAAATGCCATGAACCAAACCTAAAGACATGGCGTGGGATAGCAAATAGCCAAACCCTTCAATAACAAGAACACAAAGCACTAGAGCTAGAAAGAAACATTGCCTAATGGAACAAAAAAGCCCAAAGGCATCATATTAGGAGTTATTGATGGTAATACAAGAATTAGCATCTCCAAAGAGAATCTCCATAGACTAGAGAAAATTGGGACCAAAACCAAGAGCTCAGAGCATAGCCAAAATGAAAGACCATTCAATTCAATCATAGCCTTTTGCAAAATATATTTTTGAAAATACAGCTGGTTTCTTGGACTTGTGAGCCCACTCCATTCCTTCCTAGACAACAATAATGTTTTCAAGAATATATCTAGACTTGATAAAGCCAATTTACTCAGGTCGCACAATTAAAGGTAGGAGGTGGAAAATTTTGAGAGAAATTGCCTTAGCAATAATCTTATATGACACATTGAGAAGGGTAATAGGACACCAATTGCAAATATCCTCTGGATCTCCAAGTTTAGGTATGAATTTAATGTTTCCTTTGTTGATAATAGCTCCTAGACTTTTAGAATGATAGGCTTCAAGATAAACTTTGTCTAGTTCAAGACCAATATATTATCAGAGGTGTTTGTAAAATTCACAAGGGAACCCATCACATCTGGGGGACTTATCATCTTCCATGGAGAAAACTACCTCTTTAAGGTCTCAAAATGTAAGAAGTTGCTAATAGAAAACACATTTCTCAACTGTTAGGTTGTTTGGAGTAATAGAAAAACACTTTCTAAGAGCTTCCTCCTAAGCAACCTAATTTCCCTATGAAGCAAAAATGTTGTCATAGTGATGAACAAATGCTTACAGGATGTTAGGGAGACTAGAGAGGACAAAAGTGCTTTATTTGATTTTTTAAATCTTGAAAATGGTATGATGGGCTTGAAGAGCTTGGAAAAACTCCTTCGAAGCTTTATCACCAACCTCCAACCAATGTAGGTGAGCTTTGATTTGGGCTCCCCAAGTGGCATAATTATTCACAACCTATTTTTCATGGAAAAGTTTGGCAAGTTGAATTTTTAAATCAACATCAAAAGGATTAAAGGTGAGGGCCTCAAAAGCATTTTTGAGTGAAAAAGTAGTGGATTCATAAGATTGCCTTTTGAAAACCACCAATTGTCATCCATAGATGCACAAAAAACGAGTGGTTCTTGTAATGGCATCATTCCACCACTGAATCTGCCTTGTCTAGGAATGTCGATGTGGCTCCAGATTCTAGACACATAGGATATAAGCAATAGTGGAAGATTGCATCGACATAGATGTGTTGAGAAAGAATTATGACATTAAAACTTTTTGGACAACTATTTTCCATGAAATGACAAAATAAATGGGATAGTTGTCAAATAACATCACATCTAGTAAGGGAATGACAAATAAATCTCGATCCTCAAAAGAGAAGAAAAAATATTGTGCAATAATCATGGCATGATTAAGATGCTTTAAACTATGGTCAGAGCTAGCTTGAAAGTTGGACCAAGTGTGCCAAACCACTATGTTGATGGTGGTTAGTATTTGGATTAAAAAGGCCCAATTTATTGCGGATGTAGTACCAGGCTTCCCTTTCCCTAGCTATCCAACAAAAAGGAAAAATGCCATCTTTGTTAAAGGCCAACTCAACCTGCCTATAGTGGCATGTTGTGATGGTTAAGTTGTTGTGTTGTTATCTTTTCCATCAAGGTTCAAATCTCATGGGGATGAGGTCCCCCGTTTGTGGCCTCATTGGTTCATAGCTCCAGGTCAAAGCATTTACCCCTCTTAAATTTTTAAAAAAAAAGGCCAACTCAACCATATTGAAGTCACCAAACATAATCCAAGTAGCTAGAGGCAAGTTGTTAGCCAAACAACCCCACAATTGAAATCTTTCCACATCATCATTAGGAGCATAAACATTAATGAATCCAAAAAAATGATTTTTAATGGAAAGAAAAAGCCAAATTATTATGTGCATGGGGTCAAAACCATGTGAAATAATAGTAGAATGAAGACAAGGTGACAAAAGAGTATCTACACCACCTCCGCCAGCATCATGTTGAGAGGAAAACATAGTTCCATCTAGCCAAATGATGTGACATTCATAAGCAAACGTGAAACCAAAGATCTTAACTTCTTGTATAAAGAGAAAATCTAAATTTCCAAGTCTATGATGGGTATCCCTAACATAGTACTTTCTGGAGATGTCAGTGAGACCTTGTACATTCCATGATAAAAAATTCATGAAAATTCTTTCATATCTTCCTCATCCTCGAGAGAAGGTAGAAACTAGGTTAAAGCTAGAAGGAAAATCCTCTAGACTAATGGCTTGTCATTTCTCCTCTAGTTTCTAAACACATTTGAGTGGACTATGAGAACACCACACATTCTATGTCACTATGGGAGAAGCAACAAGAGTGGTATGAATCACAACTGAGGCGTTAGCCCTGGTAGCTACCTTAATCCCTTGTGAAATGCCAAGGTTTGAAACCTATGAAACACCAGGGTTTGGTTTCGAAAAAACCACTTATGTCCCTAAACTAGTTGGGGTTCATGCTCATGTTGAAATAGGAGGAACCAAAAGGACTATTGCATATGACTATTTAGGAGCCAAGGGAGCCTTGCCCTTGTGTCCAATAGTAGTCCATTCTTCTTTTTTCTCTCCTACTAGTTTCACAGGAACCTCTTTAGGCAAGGGTTTAACCCTAGGCACAACCAAAGGGCAATCTCTAATCTTGTGTTCCACTAATTGGCACCTATAGTAGGTGCTAGGTAGGTTTAAATAAAGCACCTTTTGAGAAAAGGTTTGGACCCCAATTTATATCTCCATAGAATCCTTAAGATCCTTGGAAAGATCAATCTCAATGTAAACGCATTTCTAAGGGTGAGCATTGAAAAATTTCTCATGTTCCTTTGTGATAACTTTGCTAAGAGTATTGTCAATGGACTTGATAAAAGGCCAACACGGCAAAGGTAAACCTAGGAACTCTACCCACACAAGAATCCTAATCTTTTTGTCATCAGAGATAGTAAAGTCTCTCAATCATCTTTGAAAAACATGCAAAGAGGAACACATCGACCAAGGATCATTGCTAAAAATTGTCTCTGCTTGCGATGGGTTGGTGAAGCAAATTTTTTTTAAAAAAAATTTGGTAAGGTTTTACATAGCATCAAGGAAGACTCCATGAGGAGTTCAGCTCTTGTTAACCCATGCTCAGAGCATAGCTTTAGGAGGAGTCCTACCCACAAAATACCATATCAAGGTATGTTGTTCTAACTAATCACAAGAAACATCAAATTCTTGCAAAGGAAGGATATTATCAGGATTGCCTCATGCAAAAACTTTAGGATGAATTTGCAAAGACATTTATTCAATGGAGGCACCATGGCTTTATAAAGCAACAATATGAACACTAGTATCAACAATTAGGTCACCACTAGTCAAGGCCATTATAAGCTAGCCTAAAAACTCCTATAGTAAATGTGTTTTGACAAGTCCATGGATGTTGATTCTTATATTTGGCATAGTTGATTATAGTAGGTTGACATTTATTTTCACTATTAGATAGATGTTTAAGCTTATATTGATCATGGCTAGTCATTCTAGCTATCTCAATTTCCTTATATACTTAGTTACATGATGATTGTGAGTAGATGATAATTTTGAAGGCTTGACATTAAATATATATTTTTACGATAGAAATTTAACAATGGATATGATTTTAAAATTAAGATGAACATGTGTGTGTGTGTGTGTGTGTGTGTGTGCGCGCGCATGTGTGTGTGTGTAGTTGTGTGTTGTATCACTATTATTTATTTTGTTCTATATATTATGTTGTTGGATCAATATTCACTCCCTCTCTATGTGTAAGATATTGACCAATGTAAAGGGGAGATGATATGTCATCTCATGTGTCCAAGAGTACATGTTTGTGTTCATATTATATATATACATCAACTAAGGTTTCTTAATATATATGACTCAAAATAAGTGTAATGTGAGTAGAATGTGTTAAGGTGTTATTGCTTCTATAAAATAGAAAATTTGAGGAAACAAAAGGAGGAAGCATTGAAAGGAAGGGATGGGGGAAGGCTAGTATATATAATTTCATTTTTTTTTAAAAGTAAAGAAGTTTTTACAAGGTAATTTATGTTTATCTATAGTGCCTCTCCCATTTGACTTTTGTAAGTCATCCTAATGGATGCAACTTTTTGATCTCTCCTTGTGATGGGAGCATGTTTGGGACCATGAGTGGTCTACACCGTTGAGGTGATTGGATTTATTTTTTGTATAAATTGTTTTTATTATACTTTGGTTGATTTTGAGATTATGATGTGATTTATGGTTCACCAAATTTTGTGCCAATGTTAAGCAATATCAATGTGGTATCATGAGGTTGTTCCATGATTACCTTGAGATGTGTGCAGATATTGCATTGTGTGCTATTATCATGCTACATTGGACTAGGTTCCTATACTACCTTTATTAATTGCTTAAATAATTAGAAATAGATTGTCCATATTGGATTCTTTGGTTTTGTGTTGAGGATATTTACCTTGTTATATTCTGATCTAAGAGATATTTTTTACTTATGTTTTACATTTGAGATGACCTAAGGGTCAGATGTTATACTTTGATTTTAGTATCATAGATGTTAGATTACTATGTTGTTCAATTGATCATATTGCATGGTGATGCCATTTTGAGATGACAGTGTGTTTTATGATGATATCTGGTTATCTAGTATTTGGACATAATCTAATTATGTTATGTGATGGATTTAATGCTATGGTTATTTACTTAATTCCTGCATTGATATGCTTTATGCTAATGTGAGTGATGTAAATAGATTATTTTAGTAGAATTGCATAAATGGTTAAATTATGTGATTTAATGCATTTATTGCTTCAGCTATATTATTATATGCAATTGCACTTAATCATGTTGTTTAGTGTCTAGGATTTATATCCCTAGTAGTGGCACATGGAGATAATGATTTAGCTATTCATATTTTACCAATGTTGTCCCTGTATGGTTAATGTATCTTTATTTTAATTTTTTAATTAAAACTTTTGGTGATTATTATATCCGAGCTCATTTGCATTACATGATTAGACTAGGAATCATGTCTATGCATTTAAAGGTTCACATTGTCATGAAAGTTGTTAAGGAAATTTTTGTTTTTTTGAGTTTTCAAGCTTTTATTTTTATTAAATTTAATTTCTGACAACTTTTTCATAGATGAATTCCTATTTCTAGGAATATCCTATTTTTGTTTGGGTTGATTCAAGGTTTAACTAGATTGGCTGGTTATTTTCCCTAATAAATTATTCACTCGAAAAGTGAATAAATATCCAAAAAGGAATTTAATTCCTCACTTCTCACTTTTGAATTAGAAAGTTTGAGAGTAAAACCCAAAATCTTCTTCATGAATATTTCCTATTCTATTTATTGTGGGAGCTATGGTTGTGGGATTGTCATGAGGTTGAGCTCAGTGGATCTAGCTCAGAGAGACCTTAGTTTGCCATGATTTTTAGCTACTTCTATAGGGTTTTTATTTTATGGTTTAGATTCTCATTTTTTCCCTTTTGGCTATGAGGTAGGGCTCTCCTATTTTATTATTTTTGCTTTATTTTAGCTTATGTTTTTGGTAGCCGTATGTTAAGAGGCAAAGAACTAGTGTTGCCCTTTGTTTCTGTTTGTTGGTTCTACACGGTTGGTTAGGTATGAGCATTTTCCTATTTTTAAGGATGAGGGTTTGGGGTTTTGCACTATTATGCTGGCCATTTTTGCATACGGTGTTTGAACTGAATTATTTTTGGATTTTTGGAGTTTTTGTACCAAAAGGCCAAATGTGTTTTAATTTCAAAGTTTTCCAAATTTTGGGATTTTTACTCATTTTGCATGCTGCCCTATTTTTTCAAATTTTCTTGGCATGAATTTGGTCATGAACCTCGATTATCCATTTGGATATCAGTTAGACCTTTATTGCACTTTTATGTTTTCATTAGGATGTGTGTCACATTTGTACTCTTAACCTTGGGTTCAGTTGAGTGATTTTATACTTGTTTTTATGGTTTCTCTTAGACCCTTGTTATTGTTTCATGGACACTAGGATTCGTGTAAAATCCATACTCCCAAATTGAGGCCAGTTTAGTGAGTTCATGATGTTTGGTCTTGTTGCATCATTGGGATTCGTGTAGAATCCATACATCAGAATTGAGGCCGGTTGATTGATTTCATAATGTATGATTTTATGGTTCTTTGGGGAGCATGGAGAATCTGTCCTCTTGAGTAGTTTTTAGTTGAGTGATACTTTGCTTGTGTTCTTATCCAGTTCTTATGTTATGATCTTTTTGATGGTGGTGTGCCACATGCAAGTACATGCATGTACATTTGTAAGGATACTTGTGAGGCCCAAACTTCTATGATACTTTTAGAAGTTATGATCATTGGGGTTGGGTTGGGAATATGCATGCCCATGGGCACTTGTCATAGGGTGAGCATGGCTAAGGTAGGGTATCATATGGAGGGGGCTTCTATCTCGCAGCCCAATGATCATGGCACCATGGGTTGGTAGAGGGAGCTTTATTTAAGTGATGACTAAATAAAATGTGTGAGTGGTAATAAAACTTAAGATAATAAAATGTATGTGTGAGAGCCTTTCTATTGAGGGAGTTATATCCGCACAATTTAAGCTTGGGCTTGTCAATACCAAGTGACTGTCCATGATGTCAACCCCTATTTAGTAGCCCATTCAGTGTTTAACCAAGACTTGTATTTTATGCAATGTCTATGTTCTTGGTTTTCGTCATCATACTATCTAGGGTGAGTGTTAGCCATGGATGTTGTACTTTATGTGTGTTTGTGGTTGGATCATTACCTCCATCAACATAGTGAGTGTGGAACTATGGGTTCCACATGGTTGGGAGGCATAGCTACCTTCACCACTGTTGGGGATCGGTGTATAGAGATGGTTTTTCTATCCTAGTGTGACCATTGCTAGATGTTTTCACTTAATGCTTTGTATTTCAGAGTATGATTTCTTGTGATTTATGCTTTCATTGGAATAATTGGATATCATATTTAGATTATGCTATTTTATTTGATGCATTTCTATATTATGGTATTTAGCATATGATTAGATGATGTGAATTGCTTCATTGACATATCTATTGCTTATTAGTTTAGCATGTTAGATTTCATATTTCTATGTTTTTTAGCATATGATAGATGATGCAATTGACTTATTGGATTATCTAATGCTTTACTATTAGCATGTTAGATTTCTTTAATCTTATGTTGTAGCACATTTTAGTAGTGATGTTCTCATAAGATAACACCGACAATCTGGTTGGTAGTTTGGAATGTTGCGCATGAGGGATGGCTAGGATCCACAATGGTCTTATGATGTTATTGATGGTTGATAGGAACCATGTACTTAGTTTGGTTGTTTTGTACATTGCAATGTTGTTTTTAGTTATTGCTATGTTGTTTTAAGTACACTACAATGTTACCTTCTGTACTTTCCTTTTTATTGTTTGTTAGATGGTTAGATGTTGTTTCTATCTTTTAGTATTGTGTTCAAGTGTTTATGCCTCAAATTGTGGATCTGATACTCCTAGTGTGGGGGAACTTTATCCCTTAGTTCTGTTATCTTTTTGTTCCTTGCTTCTTGTTCTAGGAGTTCACGAGCATGCATCCTTGCACAAGGATGCAAGATCTCACATGGCATGTTGGGTTCCATTGCATGGTGGAGCACTTCCTCACATGAAACCCAACACTAGTGTTGGATGCTTTAGCTATTTGGCCAAGCACTTCCTTGCATTGCATAATGCACATCCTCACACAGAATGCACTTTCTCACAGGGCATGTCGCACATCTTCACACGAAAACTTATCAGTCTATGGTCCTCATGTTGAAAATAGGGAGCATCTCCACTAATTTTCAAGGATCAATTTTTGGTGAATCTAGTATCCTTTGGGTTCACTTAAATTACCATGCTCTGACAGATCTTAAATTCTTTGTATTGTTGTCATTTTGCATTTTTGTTTCCTGTTGTGAGTGTGTCAGTTCAGATAGTGGCATTCAAAGATTTGTTGGTTGTCGAGATGGTGGTTAAGTCTTTTGTTGCGATATCTATGACCCCTATATGATGTTGACATATGCATTCATGCTTATAAATAAATAAAAAGATATATTTTCTTGTTTTTCATCCTTGTTTCAAGGATCTCCAAGTAGGACATTAAATTATCCCTCATGTAGTTACATTTAAGCTTAGTTTTTGTTTGTGCAAGAATATTTTAGGATAATACTTTTACTTTTTTTTTAATGCATTTTTTTCATGAGTATTGTGTTTTCATAAAATGTTTGAGAATGGTAAGATGAAGTTGGATTTATCTAAAGAAGAGAAGATCATCTTTGTGAAGGTGAAGAATATGTTTGAGGTGATGTAAAGAGTTTTGAACTTTGAGTTACGTATGAGTATCTTTGTGAAGTAGAAATATTAAAAGGGTAATAACATTATGTATCTTGGGAACACAATTTATAAATATTTTGGAAATTTTCTATATTAAAGATTCAAGTATCTATATGTCCTTGAGAGTGTCTTTTTTTTATCTATAACATGATGGTATTATACCTATGTAAATATCTCCTTATATGCGATGCAAAATGTGTTTTTTGAAAATAACTACATAATATATTTTAAGATATTTATATCTATAATGGTTCATTCTCATGAGTGTTCCACACTTGCACTACATTTAGTCAAATGTTGAACACATGTATTAGAAATATTTAGGTTTTGTGTTGGTTTAATATAATTTGTTGATGTGACATCTTAGAAGGCCCAATGTATCTTTTATATATTATTATGTGAGAAATGTTTGCTCACCCTATGATGCAGGAGCATCTTGAGTGTAAGGGCATTCTTGCATCGCCCAAAAATATTTCCTTTTTGTTTCTTGAATAAGGGTTGTTTCAATGCAGAGTTGTTGTATGTGGAGGCTTGCTACTTAGTAAGTCAATCATACGAGTTTGGAATGTCCTAATTTTAGAGGTGGATGTTCATCTTAGATATATCAGTCTACCAATTAAGGTTTAGTTTCATATCATGAGTATTCATGAATTTGTTGTGGATTTTTGGTTTACAATTTTGGTATTAAAACTTAAGGCTCACCATTGAAGACCTAAATGTGTCTGGATGAGGCCCAAAAAATCGATGGATAGGCACTTGCGTTGATTCAGGACTATAGATCAGGAAGCGAGGATTCCTAGAAGTGGTTATAATAGCCAATCAGAACAACAATTTGCGAGTTATGGCCTTCCAAAGTAGGGTGATAGTTCGCAGATTTGTCTTGCAAATTATTGTAATGAAGGTGCCCATGTAGGTTAGCATATAGTAATTTTGAATTATGTAATTCCGCATTTGCAATGATAATAAGAATCTCATATTTCATTCTTACAATTTTTTGTTATTTCTTTTTTTTGGTTATATATTTATGGTATTGTGGGGAGCACCCTTTATCGCCCTATTAATTTGCCAAGCTCATGTATGTAATTTAATTAACATTTATATGGTAAGGAATCGAGTTCTCCATTAATACAAGCTGTGCAGTGGTGTTGAAGGGAAGTACTTCCACTCTCGTGTCGTTGAGGGTCTGTGTGTTGTTCGGTGGCGTGTCCGTGTAGTTGAAAGGAAACGGCGGATTGTCGGGGAAAGTGGTATTGTAAACTCCATTGGACTGACCATGGTAGTGTGCTTGAAAAAGGGCGGTGGTCAAAAGAATGAAGGATATGTTGTTAATGGAGGCTGCGAATTTTGTGCCGTTGGGATCTTGACATGTCTGTCCTTGGGGACACGGCTTTAGGCCAAACCCCACAGTGAATAGGAACTGTTTATCTACCTTCAGAGGAACAGCTGCTGCGGGCAATCTCGGGTTGCCAAAGCTTCTCATCTTTTGGCTGAGAAGCGACAAAAGCTTCTCAGCGTTTGTAATTGCCCACCCTCACCGTTGGCGTAGATAAGCCCAGGGAGTCCGCTAATTGTATACGCATCTGACACATTAGCTTCCGCTCTACTTTGCATTGCGTGATTGATAACAGTCTCAGTGTCTGCGTTCCACCACTCGCCTGCAATAAGCAACGCAACAGCAGTATTTCCATTTTGATATTAAATTTAGCAGTAATAGTGTAAAGTGGCAACACATTAACTGTCTTAGGCAAACATACCAAAAACAATAGGCACTTCCTGGTGTGGGCGAGGGAATGGGTAAGAAGCATTCTTTTTGGGGTAAAGGATAATGGGCCCATGTAAGCTTGCTCGCAACCACGAGATGTGGGCATGCCACCACAGTGTTCCTCTCTGCCTTTTGATCATAAATTTGTACACATAACTTTGCCCGGTTTGAATTGGGCACTGAGTGACATAAGCAGGACCATCCGCCCACCGTGATCTAAGCTACCGAATTCCATGGCTGAGCATTTCATAAGGTGCACCCGCTTATAATTAAGTAATACATCAGTATATAACATTACCTTTATCAAGTGAATAAGGAAATAGAAGAGATACCAATCTATGCTAACATTGTTTTGAACATTATTTGTTACATTCACGACCACGCGATCTCCTTCTCGAGCAACTATTGCAGACCCCGGATATTGCCCGTTCACAGTCAAGAGGGCTTTAGTAGTGCAAAGGCGGGTCACATTCGCCATTTGAATCTGTACATGTTTAGAACAACTAAATCAATCGTGACATTCCTTCTGAGGAATATTGAACCTGATCACAAAAATACAACTTTAAAAAAGAACCTAAACAATAATCCTGCATAGAAACTTATACAACCCACGTTGAGTTTGTAGCGCCGCCAAAAGTGGCAACACTAGGAGCCAGCCTTTAAAACCCTGCCTTGCGAGAATCGTACAACAATCTGACCTCAGCTTCAACTCGCACCTGGCAAATTGTTTCTGACCAGAGATGTGAGAGTGGCTCTCTATATTATCTCTATATATAGATAGAATAATTAAATAAGCTGTGAGGTCTTTTCGCTTCTGCTCGTTCAGTTGGTCCACAATGCTTTATATCTGTAAGGAATTCATCGTTAGCGACTCTCTGCCTTCATTTCCTTGACTTCTTTTACATCGATCGCATGTACTCTTCAACCTTTTGGGTCTTCTAGATAAGGCAGGGCTCTTTGGTCTAGGGTGACATCCAAGCAAAACATAAGCACGTTGATCAACACGATCTTCTTCTACATTGTCATTTATTTAAATCTCACCACCTAAATCTGAGTTGGTGGCCATTCTAGAGTTAGTGGGCTCACATCCATTCAGTCACGACTGGTCAAAACATAGTCATACCATCTTAATTCAATTCCCTACTCTTTGTCTCCGAAACAATCCCCCCTCTAGTCGTATGAGGCTCTCACAATTACATTTCTATGCAAATTAAACCGCATTGCTCAATTACAAAGTCACATATTATGGTTTCCAGGAAGCCAGATTGGAAATATAGACTGAAATTTGTCCTGCTTGAAAATGTCTACCGTTCACAGTTCACAGAAAAGTTTTTCCATTACCACCTAAATATCAAGTCAGGAGACAGTTTTCAAGATGTAGAGTCGGAATCTAAAGGAATTTATTTAATTTGGTAACATTGCTAGGACTTTGCTGTCAGCAAGGATATTATTCTTTATGCTTCATTTAAGAGTCAATATCTTGCCCTGTCTATTAAGATTTTTGTCATGTCTATACAGCTCAGATTGAAACACGAGTTTAGGGTGCATTTATTAATATGCTCAAGTTTATGACTTGTCTATATTAATAATCATAATATTATTACTTTTAAAATAATTTGATTATGCTTCTTTTAAATATTAATTTCCATAATACAGATATATTGATCTTGAATTTGATGAAGGATTATGAAAATGTCAAATAGGTAATTGATTGAACATGTACATAGTATACTAAAAAAAAAAAACAAATTGTTAATTACTATGACAATTAAATTAAGACATTATATCTGCTTACATTCAAGCTATTACAACTGAATTATGTGTGTTCAAATTGGTTACAAGTTTTGTTGTATTTGCCTTTATGTTACATTGGTTTTCTATTCACTTGCCCTTGATAACAAATAGAAGCGAAATTTTCTCTTAGAAAAACCTAATTGAATTGGTCTCTACTATGCTCCTTGTATGTACTCTTCATACTTCAACATCTACTAGTAATGTTTAATTTTAAGTTTGTAGCTATAATGGTTGCTTGTTGTAAGTTTAATATGTTTACATGGTTTTGAAACTTCAGAGGTTTTCTTCTCAACGTGTCATTATTACCACCATTTCTTCTCCTTGTTTATTATATTCTTGGACATCCATTTTCCTAATCTCACTAATGCAATTCAAACCCTATAATAATTCTCTAGTATTTTTTGAAATACTAGTCATCAGATTCAAAATAAACTATTCCTTGTGAGTTTTTTCTACTATTGTAGATTTAAAATTTCCAATCTATAAAACTTCTATTCCACTCAAAACAAAATAATTAATAGAAGTAAGATCACTATTTCTTACTAATAGTTTGAAACCAAACATACTATCATATAAATATTTCACCCTTTTTTTTGCAAAAATTAACATTTGAACTTATCAAAGTGATGACTAACTTAGCACAAAAAAACACTTGGCCACACTAGGGCTTAATCTTAGTACATGTTGACTTTATTTTGCGGAAGTTTACTTAAATAATATTACAAGTGTTAGTGGAAAATGTGCAAAGAGGAGTGAGGAATAGGAAAATTATACCCTGTAATAAAGGAAAAAATGAATATTTAGAGTGATGTTTATGACACCACTAAATAGTGTGGAATCAAGATAAAGGAGAGCAATTGGGAATTAAGGATATACATAGTGCAAAGTTTCCTTTGTAGTAAAGGAAAATATAGAATTTTTAAATTCTATGACTAGAGAAATGAATTAGAGGTCATTAATTTGGTGGGACTAATTTTAGAAGGAGAAAAAAAAAAAGAAATAAGGTGGATGACTTATAAGGATGAGAGATTCATTTTAATACATACCTAATGCCTTTTGGGTAAAATGGTATGAGTAATCCTATTTAAGAATTCATTTGATAAGGAGAAAGGAAAATAAGAACTAGGCTGAGGAAAACTACTAAAAGCCCAGTATTAAGATACATTAAAGAAAATTATAATTATAATAGTGAGTGCTAAATGCTAAAGGAGAGATAGAATGAAAAAGAGAAAGTGGATATTGATAATGATTCATGGATTAGTCTTATTGATTAAGAAATGCATAATTACATAAAAGATTAAAACTCTTGTGCCAAATGCAAAGACCACAAGAGGAGTACAAGATTGACTAAAGCCATGGAAAAATATCTAGGATGCAAGAAGTTTAAAATACTAAAATTGTTAAATAAGGTCCAAAATAATGTATATGTGAGATTTCAAGAAATATAGGGGAATAATATTACCAAGAAAAAAAAATTAAGCACAATAAAGAATAAAGAATAACACATTAATCCCTAACACTTAGAAAGAGGATATACATTGGTTTTTATTTTTTTTTAAATACCTTAAGATTTATATCAATAATATTAATACTAATTTATACAATTAAAAATAAGAGAAAAAATTTGAACAATGTATTTAAAAGAGAGAAAAGTATATTTATGGAGCAACATGATGTATTTGGAAATATGGACTAAAAGGTAATTGTCAAGAAAGTAGAAAGGTTGGTATGACAAACCAACACGGAGAAATAATGAGCCACATAAGCAACATGGATGTGAAAAGGAAAGATACTCATGATTTTCACATCATGAAGTATAAAGATTTGACATGATATTACATTTAATGGTGATGGTTTTTCATATTGAGGACATACCAAATAATTCAAATTTGAAATCTTTCTAGCAGTGTGAGACATCCAAGTCATAGAACATGTGTGACTTATGTTTTTATAAGGAACATATCACAAGAGTAGTGCAATATAGTGATAGGGGTACAAGGTAGGCATAGGCTGGAAATTTTGAATTTTAATGCTTAGATTAGAGTTTACAATTGAGTGCTTAAAGAAGGTATAAATGACTTTTATTTTGAAGGAAACCTATATTGAAAAATAAAAAAGAAAGAAGTGAAAAAGCCATGATAAATATGATCTCACAAGGAGAAAGTGGAAAAGGAAGAGTAAATAATAGTGTGTGAGATGAAAGTGTGTTAAAAGAGAGCCAATGTTCCAATCAACATAGTGAAGGACTGTGCTAAAGCTAGCAGAGCCAAGGGCATATAAATTTGTCCAATTTCCAGAGCCAAAGAACAGCAAAGAAGGGTACAAATAGGTTTGAGTGTATCTAGGTGATCTATAGCAAGCTAAATCAAGTAGATACTTTCTCTAGATCAAAATATATGTTGTTTTCTAGATATCACTATAGCAATAAGTCTCATTGAGGGAAAACTTTGACAAGTTCATTGTAATTGAATCCTCTAATAGGGTGACACATTATTTTGTATTCCAAAGTCCTTTAACCAAGATTATCCTAACTAGAAAAGACTCTCACAAATCTTAACTAAATCCCTTAACTGGGTGACTCTTGACATGTGTCCTTATAATCTTCTAATTGAGATAAGCTCTTGAGCAAACACACTTTAAGAGAGTACAAATTTTGTGAGAATCATCCCACATAGTATAGTTTTCACCCTAGTAAAATTTCCATAAAATAAATACTTGTGGTATGTGATGCTACATTCATTTCAAGTGTTTTTTTCTATAGCTCAAGTAATTGAGTTATAGGTATCATTAAATATAGATCAATTTAAGGGAAGGAATAGTAAAAGAAGTTGAAGTCACCTAGAATATATTGATTCACCATCCTTCTTAGTATAATTACCTACATGTGTGGACCAATAACTACTTTACTAATTTATATTTTACAGATAGAGAAATAAACTAAAACAGGTAAAAGCACAGATCTGTGTCACCGTTTGTGATACAAAACCTGTTTTGGTCAAATCTCATTTCTCTATCAAAACTCTTTTTTTTTCAAAAACTAAAAATACTCTTTTATAGATATCAGATTCAATATCATCATTATATAAATTTTTGAGTGTTTTGATTAGTTATAATATGTTATAATCTCAAAATATTATAAGTCGATATTTCAACATTTCAGAAGGCGCTCTCTCAAAAAATGAAAAAAAATAGTAAATCATATCAAAAAAATAAAAAAAATTATATTTATCACTAGAGGAGAGAATCCTCTTCATGAATATGTAATTTTTTTTCAAGAAGGTATAGATTTGATAGGGAAGTTTTGACGGGAGGAAAAAATTGTTGGATTATGACAAGGTCGAACTTGAGTACTTATAACAAAGAAAATATACATCAAAAATAATTATTTCTTTTTTTGTTCACTAGCTATACATGTCATCTATAAAATATTTTCAAATTAGAACAAAAAAAGATGATTTGCACTTACTTGTTTGATGGGAACTACATCCTATATTTTTTATAGTTAAAAAAGGGACTTCAAAATAAAATAAAATGAATAAATTCTTAGTCAAAAAAATAATAAACATTATAGGCATAAAATTCATACAATTCTACACATTTCATCAGTTTACATCATCTTCATATTTTAAACACAAATACCATTTTTTTTGTCATTAATGTTGAACTGTCACATTCTGATATCACATTTCTTTATAAAAGGTGACACAGGTTTGTGCTTGAACTAAACACATGAAACCTTTTTTTTTTCATGGAAACCCAAGATGGAAAAAACTACATCAAGAGGGTTATCTCTCAGAAACTACATGAATGGAATAAATACTCAGTTTGGTTCATCATCAAAATGTGTAACCAGAAACCAATTGTCAACTAATCCAAAGATATAAAAGAAGGAAGCATGTAGGTCATGTTATGTCACTAAGGATGACAAGTCATGTTTGTGATTGTTACACTTTTTGTTATATATTGATAACACTAAAATTTGATACATAACTATTGTAGCCAATATTGATATTGAATATGAATAATATACTAATCTTGACTCTTGGCATGAATGACAACACCAAAATGTCCCTCCCTAGTTAACTAGAATCAACTTTGAAAACCAAAAATGTCTGGAGGATTAGGACTTAAAAATTTCAAAAATATGAACAAAGCTTTACTTGCTAAGCTGGTCTAGATGGTGTTATAAGTTTATAAGGAGTTGAATAAGATTATTAGGGCTATGTATTAAGCTAATCCACCCTCCTAACTTATCTAATCAACTGATCCTTCTATTGGTATGTTTGCTCTGTGGAAAGACTTAATGAAAGTCAAATTTATTATTAAGAAAGGATGAAAGAAAATTATTGGGAAGGGAAGAAGGACCCTTTTTTGGAATGATTGCTAGGATTCTGATGTTGGACTCTTCAAGAGTTGTCAGTTGACTAGGACATTAAGAATTGGTTAAAAATAACAATAGGTTTCAAAGTGGAAAATTACATTATTTTGAGAAATGGAAAGGCTAAATGTATTGATCTGGAATCACATTGGATGACACAAATAGAAGCAAGGAGAATTTCTCACATTAGAAGAGAAGAATTCTAGGCACTATTAGGAAGGCTCCCTAACCCTTTCTCTTTTAGCATAATGGAAGATGATAAATGGATATGGAAAAATAACAGCAATGGTCTTTTCTTAGTGGAATCTTTTTATGCAATAACGAAAACTAAGAGGGGAATTCTAACTTCTGGAAAGAGGTATAGATCTCTAACCTTTCTCCTAAAATTAATTTCTTTTGATATGTCATTGCTCATGACAACATTTTGACTTTAAAAAACCTAAGCAAAAGAGGGTTTAGTGTAATTTATAGACCATATCCCTTTTTCTAGGATCCACAAAACCTTCAAACTATTCTTTGTAGACTTCCTCATCAAGAATTACATTCAAGAATGTAGACTTCAAATCCATTTGATAAACTTTAAATCCTTTGAGTGTTGCATATGCTAGTAAAGTTCTAACACCTTCTAATCTTGTAATAGGAGAAAAAGTTTCACCATAATTAATACCTTCTTCTTGAGAATAAGCTTTAAAAACTAACCTTGCTTTGTTTCTTGAAAAATTTCCATCTTCATTTAGCTTATTTCTGAAAACCCATTTTGTGCCAATTACATTTTTATCCTTGGGTCTAGGAACAAGAGTCCAATTCTTATTCCTCTCTATCTATTCTATTTCTTCATTTATAGTCTCAATCCAACTTTCATTATAAAAGGCATCTTTAACATTTCTAAGTTCAAATTTAGCAAGCAAACATGTATCTTTCAAATTTTTTCTTGTCATTGTTCCATTTGATTTGTCTCTAATGATTTCATCAGGTGCATGATGCCCTTAACATATATTCCTAATATAGGTACTATAGATTTAGAACATGTTCCACTAACCTCTTTATAATCCTATATATAAAGCTCGGGTTCCACTATTTGTCACTCAAGTCCATAAAACTTGGTTTTCTATAGCAAAAGCTTGATAGGTTCTAAATGTGACTCAGGTCCTCTAGATTGTGACTCAAGTTGCATTGGTTATAACTCAGTAACTTTTGGAGTTTTGGGGGACTTAAGAGGTGTGGCCTCCTAACTTCCAAATATATTTGATAATGTATCAAGTTCACAGTAAATAAACCTTCTATAATCCTCGGGTTCTTTTTTTCTCTCCTCTTCACTCTTTGAATTACAAACTCATAAATTCCAACATCTACACTCTCTATGATTTTATGAGTGGATAAATTCAAATATTTATCTGCTTTAATTCTATAGGAGTATCCTAGGAATAGGCCTTCATCACTTTTGACATCAAATTTTCCTTTCCTATATTCTTTCAAGATATAACATTTGCTACCAAATACTTCAAGTAACTTACATTAGGTTTGTAGCCATGCCATAGTTCATAATGCGTTTGATTTGAGTCTTCCTTTTTTACTATAATTTGTTTAAGGTATGCACTATAATACTAATTGCTTCCTTCTATTATTTGATTATAACATAATTTCCTATCATCAAGGTTCTTGCACAATCCATGATGGATATGTTCCTTCTTTCAACTATACCATTCTGTTGTGGTGCACTACGTGCTAATACTTGTCTTTTAATTCCTCTTTCAATGCAACATTCATTAAACTCATTGGAAATAAATTTACCACCTCTGTCTAATCATAAACACTATAACTTTTTTCCAAATTCTTTCTCTACTCTTGGCAAATACCACTTAAATTTTTGAAAAGTTAGATACATTACAGCCATCATTCTAGAATAGTCATCAATAAATAGAATAAAAAACTTGTCTCCATTATGGCTCTCTATTCCAATATGTCGACAATATTTTTTATGAACCAACTCCAAGACTTCTTCTAAATAATAGTTTTTTTCTTTTGAAACTAGTCGTTCCCATCTTTTCAATTTGACAATTTTTACATAGACCCATATCAAGTTTCGTCAGACTAGAAATACCTCATACTCTTTTCTTCTTTCTTATCTTGATTAGATTATCAAAGTTTACATGACATATAACCTTTTATGCCACAACCAACTTTCTTCTATTTGAGCAATAAAACATGAACTTTCACTAAGATCTAGGTAGAATTGATTACCTTTTGTTTATTTCCTAGATCCAACTAGATTTCCTTTTCCATCTAGCAGCTTGGCCTTCCCATTCATGAATTCTAACGTGGATCCAATTTTATTCAATTGTGCCACACTTAGTAGATTATTCTTTATTCCTCCAACCCAATAAGCATTATCACATCTAAGTTCATTGGTTAGTGAGATACAACCTTTTCCCTTTATTCAACAAGGTTCATTGTTTCCAAATCTCACACTACCACCATCATAATTTTCTATGTATTCAAACTTTATTTTATCACCAGTCATATGATGTGAGTAGCCATTGTCAATAATCCATGTATCATTCTTGCTAACATGAGAGATAAGTGTCATTTTATCTCCTTCATTGTCATATTCATCTTTTACAGCAATATATACCATTTCATCATCTTTACTACTATCTAAATTCTTAGTTATAAGATAGGATTTCTTACCTTTGTCCTTGTAGTCCTTGAAACTCTTGAAATCCCTCTTTCTTTTGTAGTTGTTGTGCTTCTTCTCATCTTTTTCTTCCCTATTTGGGCACCTTGTAACAATGTGTCCAACTTCTTTACAAGAAAAACATAGTAAAGGAATTTTACCTTTATAACTTCCTTTGCCTTTGGGATACCTTCTTGCAAGAAATGCTTCAATAGCTTCAAGGTCACTATCAAAACTATCTTCCTCTTCACTTTTAGATTATTTCTTTTAGAACTTTTAGCTTTCTTCTTGAGTGATATCTTGGCTTGAAATGTAGACTCCAGATAGTGAGAACTAGGAGTATAATTATCATAGTTATCTAGTTCAAATGTTGTCAATCTTCCCACTAGAGCATCCAAATTTTTTTTATTATTTGGATCACATCTCATCTCTTGAATAGTAGACTCTCTAATTGCATAGATAAGAAGAAGGGTTTTGAATACCTTGCTTACAAATGTTACATCTTCAATTGTTCCTCCAAAGGCTTTAATAGCACTAACACTGGCTTTGATTTTCTCAACATATTTCACAATGTTTTTATCCTCTCACATTTTCATCTGATCAAACTAACCTCTCAAGATTTCTATCTTGGCTCTCTTTATGTTATCATCACCTCCATAGATATCCTTCAGTTTGGTCCACATGTCATGAGTAGTACCACATCTTTTGACCTCATCAAACTTAGCATAGTTAAGAGTTGATGCTATGTTAATCATCATGATATTATGATTTTTCTTTCAAGAAATTTCTTCTATAGTCATTGTACAAGTAGGAGCTTTTTACTTGCAATGTTTAATTATTTCAAACTTGAATCATTGATGGTTTCCAGATATGACTTCATAAGGTCTTTCCATGTTGCAAAGGTGTCTTTGTTCAATTTGGCAATCTCTCTTTATAAGACATCCTAATCTTTGGTTTAGGTCCTTGAAACCTTACCTACAAGTTCCAAAATCTCGGCTACCAATTGTTGGAATTATAGGAGGAGTAATTAAGAGGGGAAGGGTGAGTCAGTTACTACAAAAATTAAATCTCAGATCTCTTAGATTTCAATATAAGTCAAATGTTGTAACTCAATAAGAAAATGTTGCACTCCATTTATACTAGCAAATATTGTAACTCAACAAGCACTGAGAATCAACTTAACATGGAAATAACTGAATATACTAATCTTAATGTGATTAAACTTAAATTTAACTTAGTTTCATACTCATAAAATAAATATCATGAACACAAGTGACACCTAGATTTAACGTGGAAACCCAATTTGGGAAAAACTACCAATTGCAACTAGTTACTAATTTTCACTCTTCTGAAGTAAGCCCTATTAGGAGCCAACCCTATTAAAGGTTACAAAACACATTGTTAGATGTTACCATGTTAGAGGATTTGATCAAGAGGTCTTTAAGATACTTCAAATATAAATGCCACCTTGTTAGAGGATTTACAAATAGTTGTTAAGCCAACTCCGTTAAGAGATTTAGATCACTGCTAAAATGGTTAGAGAATAAGAATAAAATAACCTAATTTTTTATGCAACCAAATTTTTTATTACAGATCTCAAATCTGGCTTTTATACTTGATCCTTTCTAATTGAATGTATCTTTACATCTCAACAAGGATATTCTACTTATCCTTCTAATTTTCTTTCTCTAAGCATCTTCAAATCTTTTGTTATGTTTCACACATTCAATTCTCAACTTGACCTTATATTTATATCTTACACATTATTAAGTTGGTTTTATTATAGTTTAGAATACTTAATATTCATCTCCTCAGTTAGCTAGAACAAACAATCAAATAAATTGAACTCAATATGCCAAAACAAGAAAAAACATTGTTAGTCGACCCTGCTTAGTAGACACTAACAAAAAAATATTTTTCCTATGTTAACCAAGTGAACTAAGTTAACACTACATATTCACAAAGTTCCTTTGGTAACTAAGTGAGGTCAGTTAACAATGGTTGGACATCCAACATTTCCTTTATTAACTGAGTGAGCTTGGTTAACACTCAACTTCTAGTAACTTTTCTTTGACTCTTGAGTTATCTTGATGGATATTGTCTTCTAAACTTGGAAAGCTCTAGAATGCTCAACAAACACAAGAAACTGTCTTCATTTCCCAAGTGAGCTTGGCATACACTGACTAGAAATGATATGACATTTTATGTAACATTAAAAGAAAATAGCTAATTAACTAATTATTTTCAACAATCTCCCTCTTTGGTATTGATGGCAACACAACTTGTCATAATACAATGAAATTTTAGAGCAATAATAAAGTAAGGAGCATGTCCTTGGTTTCATTTTGATTCTCATCCATGAGAATTCCCTCTATCAATGTGAACTCCCTCTACCTTCAGTTTCTCCCTCTATTAGCAAAACTTTATCTTCAACATATTCTTATGATAGCAAACTTTCCTTGTTTGATATTAGACCAAGTTCTCCCTATTTGACATCTCTAGAAGTAATAAAATTTCTATGAAATAGACTCTCCCTCTTTAGAAAATTTGTTTGACATATGACAATAAACTTCTCCCTCTTTGACATCTCATGCTAAAAACAATATTGAGTGAATATCAATGTACCCCATATACTGATTCATTTGCAATGTGCCCTTATCAATACTACATCAACTATCTAATCTCCAACATGCTCTCATTGATGCATCACTAAACTTCATTTAGTGAGCTTCAGATTGGGGAATGACGCCTAACTTACCTATTAGATACATAAATGTATCCTTAGGTAATGGCTTAGTGAATGTATCTACAATTTGTTCTTTAGTGTTCACATATTCCAACCTTACTTCTTTATCTTGTACCAATTCTCTCAAAAAATGATATTTTATAGCAATGTGCTTGGATTTGGTATGTGTCATAGGATTCTTTGACATATTAATTGTGCTAGTGTTATCACAAAAGATAACCACTAGATCCTCCATCTCTACCTGCATGCATACCAATAATTGCTTGAACCAAACAACATTGAAACAATTAATTATTATTTCCATGTATTTTGCTTCTACTGTGGACTAAGAAATATATTTTTGCTTCTTACTTGTCCAAGACACTAGTCTTTCAACAAGAAAGAATGCTCCACCATTGGTGCTCTTTCTATCACCAACACTTCCTACCTAATAAGCATTTACGAATGCTTTCAAATCCAATTGCATACTTTTTGTACCATAATCTATAGTCTTCAATACCCTTTAGATGACTCATGATTCTCTTGATTTCCATAATGTGATTTTCTTTAGGATTTTTTGAGAATCTTGCCACCATACCAACTACTAATGCAATGTGAGGCCTTGTGTACATGACATATTGCAATTTTTCAATCATTGATTCATATGTCATTTGATCTACCTCTTTGGAATCATCATTTTTTGAAAACTTATCTCCAATACACATAGGCATCCCAACTGGTCGTGAATATTCCATTTACAATTTCTTCAGTATCTCTTTGATATATTTGGATTGAGTAATATAGATGCCATCTTTCTTCTGTTGGGTCTTTAATACAATAAAGAATTTTTTTTATCCAAACAAGGACATCTCAAATTCTTTACTCATCTCTTTTCAAAATTCCTTGCATAAGTCATGTCATTTCCTGTAAATAAAGTGTCATCCATAAAGATTTTTGTCAACAAAATCATCTTGTCTGGTCCTTCTTTTATATATAGGTTGAGGTTATTATTTGTTCTTTGAAAACCAATCTTTATCAAGCAATTATGAAGTCTTTCATACCAAGCTTTGGGAGCTTACTTGAGACCATGTCCCTTTTGCTAGGATCCACAAAACATTCAAATTGTTCTATGTATACTTCCTCATTAGGAATTTCATTCAAGAATACAAATTTTATGTCCATTTGATAAATTTTAAATCCTCTGTGTGCTACAAATGCTAGTAAAGTTATAACACCTTCTAATCTTGCAATAGGAGAAAAAGTATCACCATAATCAATAGCTTCTTCTTGAGAATAACCTTTACAAACTAACCTTGCTTTATTTCTTGAAACTTTTCCATCTTCATTAAGCTTATTTCTAAAAAAGCCACTTTGTGCGAATTACATTTTTATCCTTGGGTCTAGAAACAATAGTCCAGGTCTTATTCCTCTCTATCTATTCTATTTCTTCATTCATAGCCTCAATCCAACATTCATTATCTAAAGAATCTTTAGCATTTCCAGGTTTAGATTCAACAAGCAAACATGTACATTTCAATTTGTTTCTTGTCATTGTTTCATCTAATTTGTCTCCAATGATCCAATCAAGTGCATGATACTTTCTAACATATCATGATAACATAGGTACTTTGGATTTAGAACATGTTCCACTAACCTCTTCATGATCTTCTATTTTAAGCTCAGGTCCAACTATCTTTGACTCGGGTCTATTACACTCAATTTTCTTTGGCAATAGCTCAATAGTTTTTGACTGTCACTTGGGTCCTTCAGACTATGACTTGGGTTGCACTAGTTCCAACTTGGTAGCTTTTTGAGATTTTGGGGACTTGGGAGGTGAGGCCTCCTGACTTCCAAATAGATTTGGCAATGTATCGGGTTCATAGTAAACAAACCTTTTGTAATCCTCAGGTTCTTTTCTGCTCTCCTCTTCACTCTTTTTTGCAAACTCACCAATTCTCACATGTAAACTTTCTATGATTTTATGAGTGGGTAAATTCAAACATTTATATGCTTTACTTCTATAGGACTATCCTAGGAATATGCCTTCATCACCTTTGATATCAAATTTATCTTTCATAGATTCTTTCAAGATATAACATTTTCTACCAAATACTTTAAAGTAACTTACATTAGGTTTGTATCCATACCTTAGTTCATAAGGAGTTTGATTTGAGTCTTTCTTCAACTATACTATGTTCAAGGTATGCACTACAGTAGTGATTGTTGTAGGACCAATTTGCCGTTGCACCAAAAGCCATGACTATTAGTGAACATGGAACACCACAAAATTAACCACCTACGGGTAGGGGAGCGCATCACATCACCCAACAATCTCCCCCTCGACGTGCATACCAGGTGCTTACGTGGGTCGGGAAGGCACTGGGGAGATTTTAACCCATGACTAGGCCAAACCCAAGCTCTGATACCAATTGTAGGACCCATTTGCCATTGCATCAAAAGCCATGACTATTAGTGAACATGGAACACCACATAATTAACCACCTGTAGGCAGGGGAGCACATTGCATCACCCAACAATTGCTTCCTTCCAGTATTTGATTGCAACATTCTTTTCTATCATCAATGTTCTTGCACAATCCATAATGGATATCTTCCTTCTTTTAGCTATACCATTCTATTGTGGTGTACCAAGGGCTAATACTTGTCACTTAATTCCTCTTTCAATGTAGAATTCATTGAACTCACTGGAAATGAATTCACCACCTCTATTTGATCTCAAACACTTCAGCTTGTTTCCATTTTCTTTCTCTACTCTTGGCAAATACCACTTAAGTTTTTGAAAAGCTTCAAATTTTTCTTTTAGATACATTATAGTTATCATTCTAGAATAGTTAGTCTCCATTGTAGCTTTCTATTCCAATAGGTCCATAAAGGTCTATATGAACCAACTCCAAGACTTCTTTCGAATAATAGTTTTTGCTTTTGAAATTAGTCTTTCCCATCTTTCCAATTTGAAAATTTATGCATAGACCCATACTAGGTTTCCTCAGACTAGGAATACCTCTTACTCTTTTCTTCTTGTTTATCTTGATTAGATTATTAAAGTTTACATGAAATAACCTTTTATGCCACAACTAGATTTCTTCTACTTGATCAATAAAATATGAACTATCACTGAGATCTAGGTAGAATAGATTACCTTTTATTTGTTTACCAGACCCAACTAGATTTCATTTTCCATCTAGTAGCTTGGCCTTCCCATTCATGAATTCTACATTGAATCCAATGTTATCCAACTGTGCCAGACTCAGTAGATTATGCTTTAGTCCTTCAACCCAATAAGTATTATCACATCTAAGTTCATTGTTTAGTGAGATGTAACAAATTTCATCATTTCTAAATCTCACACTACCACCATCATAATGTTCCATGTGTCCAAAAAAAATTTTATTACCAGTCATATGATGTGAGCAACCATTATCAATAATTCATGTATCATTCTTGCTAACATGAGAGATAAGTGTCATTTTATCTCCATCATCAGATTCATCTTTTACAACAATATATACCATCTCATCATCTTCACTACTATTTGAATATTTCTTACCTTTTTCCTTGTAAGACATCTTGATCTTTGGCTTAAGTCCTTGAAACCTTCTCTACAAGCACCAAATTCTCTAATACCAATTGTTGGAAATATAGGAGTAACTGAGAGGGGAGGGGTGAATCAGTTAGTACAAAAATAAATTTTAGACACCTTAGATGTTAATACAAATCAAAACATAAACTCAGATTAAACTATATTTTGTTGTTACTTGGAAAACATACAGGCACTCAAATGATACTAGCAAATGTTGTAACTCGGCAAGCACGAAGAATCTACTTTAACTTGACAATAATGGAAATATATTAATATGAATAATCTTAAATTTAACATAGTTGCATAATCATAAGAGAAATAGAATAAACACAAGTGACACCAAGATTTAACATGGAAATAAAATTTGGGAAAAAACACCAATAATAACTAGTTACTAGATTTCACTTTTCTGTAGTGAGCCCTATTAGGAGCCAAGCCTATTAAAGGTTACAAAATACACTACTAGTTGTGAACCTATTGTTGAGAACTGATTGAAAAGATCATTGTTGGGAAAGATTGAAAGAGGGAGATTGTTGAAGAAGACAATGTGTTTCAATCATTGTTTTGTCACTGATGTCAAACCTACTATTTGATGATAAGATAACTACTTATAAGATTCAAATACTATCACTTAGTTGATTGATGAAGAGGATTTGATCAAAAGATGTAATAATAGCACCTAGAGGAAATGTTGAGTTAAGATTATGTAATGAAGTACAAGGATCAAAAAGACAATGATGACATGATGTATTGATAATCTACTTAAGGTTACAAAGGTTGGTTACACTTAGAAAGTTTAGAAGAACAAGTTACACAAAGTTTTTCTACCAAGCTTGACTAAGCAGATAGTAGGTGCCAAGAAAAGTCAGTACAAGTAGAGAAAAAAATTAGTTAGAGCTGAGTAAATATTCGTTCTTATGTATGTCAAGCATAACAATTGATGCTGATTAAATTTTAGTTGATGTCAACCACCAATAAACTTCAGTAAGTTTTGAGTAAATTCATAGCGGATGTTGAACAACATAGTATACGCTGAGCATCAGAAGGTTAATAATGCTAAGCTACTAGATTATTTAAAAGATCATAGATTCGATGATTTTGAGTTGACAAGTTTGTTTTCTTGGATTTTGTGAACCAGGTGGAAGATAAGGTTGATAAGTTGGTGGCACAAATTTTGAGGTAAACCAATTTTAGGAAAATTCAAAGTGGATTCTAGGAGAAGTTTCTAGAAGAGATATGAGATATGGAGTAGATACATTGTATCCTACCTAATCCATCTAAACCCTAAATTAGATGATGGAGAATGAGAGGTAAAATATCTTAATTTTCTATTTATAGGAATGGCTAGTCATGAAGCAAGGTTGTCATGTGTGAGAACCTAAGGGAGACAAGGAGTAAAGGATTTTCCTTCATCAAGTGACCTAAGAGAAGAGTCTATAATGGCATGTTAAGAAAAAAGGCCTAAGGAGATGAATCCTTGAAGGGTGAAAAAGCTATCAAAGCTACAAAGTATGAAGGCCAAGCATAATTAAGGACTAAATAAAGATCTGTAATCTACAAGAGAAGTTGTAAGTTGTATAAGATCAAAACCTTACTATTACTCTCTAACAATTGTATCAGTCTAGGGTAAATCCTTTGGATTAAAGTTAACCTAATAGTCATTTGTAAATCCTTTAACTAGGTGACATTCCAAGTGAATGGTCTAAACTCCTGCTCACTCCTAACAGGCTGATTGAAATCCTTAATAGGGTCACATATAATAGTGTGTACTATAACCTTTAACATGGTTGGCCTTTCATAGGGCATCACTTTAGAAGAGTGAAAAGAGTAGAATGTTACTAGTGGTTTTTCCCAAATTGGGTTTCTATGCAAATCATTATGTCAAGTGTGTTGATGAATCTATTATGTTCCATGCTTTACATTTCTACAAGTTGATTTAACAGTAACGTACAAATGTTAGTGATTATAGATGCATGAATGAGTATAAATGTTTTATGGGTTCACTAATCTGTGATAAGTTTTATTTATACATCTAGACCTTAAATAATTTATTCACCCCCCAACCCTTCTTAGTTATTCTAAATTATTCCAACACCTGTTAGAGGATTTGATCACCCTATTAGGAGTGGCCTTTTCGGAGGTCTTTAAGACACTTCAAATAGAAATGCCACCTTGTTAAAGGATTTAAAAATAGTTGTTAATCCAAATCTATTAAAAGATTTAGATTACTACTACAATGGTTAGAGAGTAATAATGAAATGACCTAATTTTTTATGCAACTAAATTGTTGATTATAGTGGCTTGTATACTTGATTCTTTCTGATTGAATGTATCTTTTCATTTTAACAAGGATAATCTACTTATCCTTCTAATTTGCTTCCTCTAAGCATCTTCAAATCTTCTGTTATGTTTCACACATTTAATTCTTAACTTGATCTTATAATATTTATATCTTACACATTGTCATGTCAGCTTTAATACAACTTAGAATACTTAATATTCATCTCCTTAGTCAACTAGAACCAAAAATCAAATTAATTAAACTCAATATGCCAAACTAAGAAAAAAATTTATCCAACATTTCCTTTATTAACCAAGTGAGCTCAGTTAACACTTAACTTCTACAAACTTTTCTTTGATGCCCGAGTGAACTTCGTAGATACTATCTTCTAAACTTGGCAAACTCTAGAATGCTCATTAGACATAGGAAACTGTCTTTATCACCTAAGTAAGTTCAGCATACATTGATTGGAAATGATATGACATTTTGTGTAACATTAAAGATAACACATAATTAATCAATTTTTTTCAACATTATTATTTTGGGGTTTCCCACAGACTGAGGATTTAACATTAATAGATATGCAGAGGGTGTTGCTATGTGGTATGGAGTTAAAATCCTACAGGATTATGGAGTGGAAAATATAGAGTTGGAAGGAAATTCAAAACTCATAATTGTTATTCTTCTTAACAAAGCTAGATGCCCATGGTGAATTCAAAGTCTAATGGACGACTACAAGAGATGAATCCAATCCTTCAATAAAGTTAAGATCAATCATACCTTAAGAGAATGAAATAAAGCCATGGATTTCATGTCAATTAGCGTATTTAATTTCCAAAATTGAAAACATGTTTCAAACTCTGAATGTCCAAGGGAGTAAAAAACCATAGTGTTGAGTGATCAAAGAAAAATTTATATCTAAAAATTTATTTCACAGAGAAGAGGAATCTTTTTCCATAATTAGTAGTATTAAGGAGGAAAAAGGAATTATTGTCCTTTGTGTTTCTTTTAAATTCTAAAGAAAGAGGAAAATCGTGAGAAGGATTAAGAAAGAGTGGAGAGATAAAGTTGTCGAGAATTATTATTTACTATAAAAAAATTCTATATAGTGTGCAAGGCCACTTATAGCAAAGATATCAATTTCATTTAAATCCTAAAACTTTATGGTCATATTAATAAAAGAAGGTAGACTATGACACATATTATTGAT
Organism: Cupressus sempervirens; assembly: GCA_028749045.1. Lineage (NCBI taxonomy): Eukaryota > Viridiplantae > Streptophyta > Pinopsida > Cupressales > Cupressaceae > Cupressus > Cupressus sempervirens. Next base: position 797,735,519 of record CM053792.1, read on the forward strand.
AATAATTCTAAAGCCAAGGAAATCATGGTGAATCATCATAACTGCAACCACCAGTTATGGAATGGGGGTTGTGGAGTAATGTTTTATAAATTTGACTCCTATCATTTCAAATCTCAATAGTCTAGAAAATACTATTTCTAAAATTGAGGTTTTCTCAAGATATGGTATAGCTTCTACAAGAAGTACTTCCTTCTTATTTACACTTGGGAATTTATTATTTCTATCAACTCTCATTTTTCTTTTCATCTCTCTGCTACCCTTATTGCTGATAGTTTTTTTCTTTAAAAGTTCAGAGGAGGGATTTTAAAATGTAGAAAGACATTGTGAGTCAAGGAATATTCAAGTTTAATATTGATAAATCCAAAGCTTTTAAAAGGAAATATATAATGGGGGTTCCTCTGAAATGATTTGAACTGAGAAGCTATAATGATTTTTTGCATTATGAAAAAATTTAGAAATACTTTGTTAGGGTGAAGCTAAGAAGTTACATTCTAGTAATGAAAGGCCACAATACTATGCTATCTACTATTTTTTCCAATTTTTGATACACAGGAGAGGTTACCATCAAAGGAGTAAAGTTTGTGGTGACACCCCAACTTATTTGTGATGTGATTGCTCTAGTTTGAAAAGAAGAGAAGATAGAAAAGGAAAGGAATGAAAGATGACAGACAATTCAAGCATGAGTTTTTTCAAGATATTGATGAGAGGGTCTAGATTAAGTTGAGTAACAAGTACAAGCGTACTTCTCCCTCTCATCCCTTTGAATGTTTTGTCTTTGGGTTATGTACTATTCTACTCTAGAAGGGTGGAATACCACTTATCATGGTTACCACTTCTCACTCCTCAATATGTTAAGGAACATTGAAAAGATAAGCATCCCTTTATTTTTGTTTTCTTTACTAGAATAATAATATTTTAAATAGGGATGATCTACCTATTCACCAGGGTTTAATTTTTCTTCTTTACCACAATGTGTTCTCCCAACATCTTGAGTTTCGTAGGTGTCTCACTAGTAAAGATTGCTCTCTAGAACCTCTAGAATACCCCAAAAATTTTATTGTCATTGAGGAAATTTAAATTGATTATGATCATTTCACCTCACCTAGGTTTTCTAGAAATGATAAGAAAAAAATAAAAAATCTCAAGAGTGAAATCAAATCCCTTCTCCTAGAAACTTCACCTAAATGTAATGTCACTAAGTCTAGTCCTGAGGGAACCCCTGAGAAAAGTAAAGTACTCGGAGGTGGTATTGAGGTGGAAAACTAGGATTATGAAGGTTCTGAAGGGGATGTTAGAGACAAAAAGATCAAGGCTCAAGACCACCATAGTGAGTCAAGCTATGCAGAAAGGAGGTCGACGAAACTTAAGAGTAAAAATGTTAAGAACTACAAAGAAGGAAATAAAGAGGAGACTGCAAAAAAAAATGAGGACACTTATGATACAAAAGTTAAAGAAAATTCTAAAAAAATATGAAAATAGTTCTATCGAGGAGGAGTATGAGGCTGAGACAGATGGTGAAGATTCAGAGGAGTTTGAACAAGAGTCTTAGGAAGCCCACATTGTGGATGTTATATGACCCACTACCAAAGCCCCCAATGTTGATATCACTACTAAAACCCAAACTAAATCCTAAGAGATGGCCACTACTAAAGAGTAAAACATGGTTGAAATGATAAAAAAAGGACCTGGAAGACCACATTAATGTCTACAATGAAAATGTGGTGTCTTTGAACAACAAGTTTGATAGTGCCATTATCGATATTGAAATGTGGCTAGCAATATCTACTATTTGTAGGGTTAAAAAAGAAATGATATGTGGAAGGTTATCTTTGGTATGGTCATGGGTCATAGAAAACTTTAAAAAGATGCCATGTAGAAGAACAATATTTACATAGAAATTAAAATTGTATAGGATGTTCACAACTAGACCAAAAATCTTATGTACTTCGTTGAGGACTGGGAGAACATAAAGAAGGCCTAGCCTTTTCAACCTTGTGTTTCCTCTTTCTTTTCTTTTGGTTGTATTTTTTCTCCTTATCTTTAGGTGTTGTTTTGTGCTTCTTCTTGTAATTTTAGGACATAGTTTAAATGATGTTATGTTTAAACTAGATCATTTTTTTTATTTTGTACTTTGAAACTCAGTCAATTTGCGAGTTTATTAGCAAGACTTTGGTTGATAAGATAGACTCTAATTTTAGTAGTACTTTCTATGTATTTTATTAAGTATTTTTTTGTTTAGGATCTCTAATAGTTTGTGTAAGTGATAGTTTTTTTTGCTGCTTGGTTGCAATGGCCCAAAGCAGATAATCTCTTTTTCATGTTGTTCTCCAAGCTTAGGACCCTTTTTCTTGCCTCCTTTAATCAAGACAACACCAAAACCAAGAGTAATATTTTTATTCCAATTTAATATTGATTTTTGAAAAAAAATTAATTGCCTTGGAACAATAATTAACCATTTCATAATTTGATTTATCTTTTTCATATTTAATAAATATTTTGACTCATACTAGCCTACTCACAGGATTTCCATGATCATATCATGTGACATGCTTTGATTGGTATATATTAGGACATGATTAATTCTTTCTATGTGTCATATTTATTATTTCAATTCATAGGACCACCAAGATCAATCACCTTGGTTTTGACTTGAGAAAACCTTTGTATCTAACAAATATAAAATAGCATACTCACTAGGAGTATTACATGGTTTGAACATCTTGTCATTTGTTATTTTCACATGAACTATCATGCGCATTAGATATATTATCACCTTGTCATTATATAGCCAAGTTTAGAGAATCCATAAATCAAAATAAGATATCTAGATATGTAGGTATAGGCAAACCTTCCAAACTAGGTCCATTTAATTAATTATCATCTTTGTAAAATCAATCTTCTTATTCTTCTAATTCTTTTCATTTTTCCTTCCATCCATAGACCGTATCATAAATTTCAATCTACTTCATTTTTTCTTGAATTTTATTTCTTCAATTCACTTATGTTTTCTTCCATCATTTGTATCTTCCATGATAGTTCCCTTATACTTAGTTTGAGAACATTCTCAATAATGTTCATATCTAGTCTCTTAAAGAAGAAGAATCGTACCATCCATTTTATTATTATTTCTTCCACTTCACTAGAGAATACACTATAATTTAGTATATTTTAATATATTTCTTTTTGACCAATAATTTTTTCTTATTTGAAAAAAATGCTAAATGTCTACCATATCAAACTCAAATAGTATAAACTTATAGGTAAGTTATATTATGTTTTTATTTGTTTATTTACAATTGCAAGTTACTGTCTAAGTTTTTTTTCTTTACTATAGTAAGTTAAATCTATAGTACAATTAAAAATTTTAAGTGAATTTTTTTTAAAAATTAAGAAATCAATTTCTTTTCCTATGACATACTTATATAGATACATAGATATAATACATCTTTTTTCTCCATTTTAAAGACAATATCTCCTAACTATATGTATTCTTAGTGTTTGAATATATTTAATAAAATAATATATAATGTCTATTATAAAGATATTTATATTTAGAATTAATTATATAATTTTTTTTGTAAAATACATTAGTTATTTATTTAAATTTAAAATAAAACTCTTAAAATGGAAATTCTTGTTAATGGCTCTCTGACTAGTTTTTTTGGGATTTCTAGGTGATTAAGACAAGGAGATCCAGTCTCTCCCTTTCTTTTCATCACCATGGAAAAAGCCGTAGGGAATTCAATAATTAGAGCTAGGGAGGAAGGGAATCTACATGGTATAAGAATAACTAGCCTTATAGACCCTATAACTCATCAATAATTTGTTGACAATACTATGTTTTATGGTCAAAGTATGGTAGAGGAAGAAAATATTTTTAAGGAGACTATAAACACATACACTAGAGCCTTAAAAAAGGAAATTAATCCACTCAAGTTGGTAATTTTCTCTTTTAACACACCCCTAAAATTAGAAAATTAAATTTGTAACATCCTTAATTTTAGAATAGGGAGGCTACCATGTAAGTATTTAGGCCTACTCCTAGAATAAAGGTTTAGATCAAATAAACTATAGAACTTGACAATAGAGAAGATTTAAAAATGAAATAGAGTCTTGTAAAGGAAAATTATTCTCTGTTACAGTTAGAATTACTATGGTTAACAATGTTCTTTCAGCACAACCCATCTACAAATTATTTTTTTTAAGCTTTCCAACCAATAATTTAGATTAAAACTTAAGAATTGTCCATAGTCTTTCTTCTGAAAAGGAACTGGTGAAAATAAAAAAATTTCCCTCATTGCATAAGATAAGGTTATTAGGCCTAAAGAATATGGGGGTGTTAGCATAAAAAAATTAGAGATCAAGGAAATCTCTAGGATTCAAATTGGTTTGGAGAATGTACTACCAGTCTCATCTTAAATGGGCAAGGATCCTTATTTAGTCTCAATTAATATTTTTTAGAGAAAAAAATTTTCCTAAGAAATCTAGAATATGGAACTTGAATTTGGAATTCCAAAGTGTTATTATCTAGATAAGATGACTTGGAACATTGGGAATGGCGAGGAAGCACAATTCTAGTCAGACTAATGGGGTGGTAATAATATTTTGGAAAAAGAGATGAAGTTTCCAAAGTCAAAGGCTATTTTGGTAAATAAGAGGGGTTCTAAAGTTAAGGAGTGTGTATAATAGGATTCTTTCAGCAATAAATATAATTGGAATCTAAGTTGGTTGACATTGACATTCCTCGCTTGGAAAAAACATCTCTTGAGGAATTCCCAAAATCTAGAAACATTTTACTCAATAAGGTAAGTGATGAATTATTTTTGGATGGAAATAGTTCTAGGAAACACTTAGTTAAGACATGATACTCTCTTTTGACTACCAAGCACTTATATCTTAAATATCACCTCCTTCTAAAGATATATTGTGATAAACATTTTTTACCTAAGGCTAGTATTTTCACTTGGCTAGTCCTCAATCAAAAATCTTTAACAACGCAAAATTTTTGGAGGATGGGTTATAAACAATGAAGTAGATGCCCTCTTTATAAAAATTATGATGAATTTATAGATTAAATATAGTTTTACAATGCCCATATCTAGACAACTGTTGGAAATGGAATATCTCTCAGGTAGTATGGTCCTTTGCCTTCACCAACTTAGTTTTAGAATTTCTTTAAAGTTGTCCTTGCCTTAAAAAGTATTATATTTATTTGGGATTATGGATAATTAGTCCCTCAAATATTCTATGGTAATAATGGAAGGCACATAAGAAAAGAATCTTTTGTGATGACCTTTTTTATAGTCATTCCGAAAATGAATTACCAAAATCATCCGATGCCTTCTTGGAAACATTGTTTCCCTCTAATATATATGAGTGGATGAAGGTTCATGACTATTCATTCAGTCATTATTGATAATTTATTTGATCTAATATATATTTATATATAGTTAAAATATAATATAAAATACTTAAAATAAATACAAGTGTAACAAAATACTTGTACTTTTTTATTATATATAGTATTGATTACACTAATGATAATAGATTATTTATTAATATATTTATTTGAATTATGATTACTTATTAACTTATCATTATTATATTTAGGTGGCTCATATCATTAAATTGGTATTGTTAGCTATATTTTATTCACTTTGCATGTAATACTATATTGTTAATCATATTTTATATATATAAGTATATTGGAATATTGTTTATTTATTATTTATTATTATATTTACTATCATATGTATTATTGGACTTATATTGAATAGTTTACATTAATTATCTATAATTATTATTATTATAATTATATTTTATGTTGTAGTTTAATATTTAGGTTTTTATTAATATTACTTATTAATATTCCTTATAATATTTATTAAAATCTTGTTAAAATGGGGACATGACAAATCTGCCCCTCTCAATTTTGCTTTTCCTAAAGCAATACATACAATTATAATTGATTCATAGCTTAGATTCCCTGGTTTCCCACTTTGATCATGAATGTCATGCTCCTTTCTCCATCTAGAGATCAAAAGTTCTTGAAGATGCATATTTTTAACAACTTTTCTATAGCTAGCACTATAATAGGATGTATAATTCCATAGTGGATGGTAGATTTACTATTGCTCAATTTTGGACATGCTTAGCTTTGTTCTCCCTCAAACTTTAATCCATATTGGGATTCTCTTACCCCAACGCAACATATTTACTCCTCCCCCTGTGCACACTCCCTACCCACTAGGAACATGTTTAATTTTGACATGAATGGTAGATTTACTGCTTCTTGAGGTTGGATGCACTCAACTTGGGGCTCCCTCAGATCTTAGTCCATATTGGGATTCTCTTGACCCAACACAACCAATTTATTCCTCCCTTTGTGCACACTCCCTACCCACTATGTACATATTTAGTTTCATTATGGATGGAAGGTTTATTGTTGCTTGAGTTTGGACATGCTCAGCTTGGGGCTCCCTCAAATCTTAAAATCCATATTGGGATTCCTATGCCCCAATGCAACCAGTTTACTCCTCCCCCCCCCCCTGCACACTCCCTATCCACTAGGAATGTGTTTAATTTTGATGTTAATGGTAGATTTACTACTTCTCAAGGTTGGACACACTCAGCTTGGGGCTTCCTCAAATCTTAAAATCCATATTGGGTTTCCTATGCCCCAACACTGCCAATTTACTCCTCCCCCAATGCACACTCCCTATCCATCATGAATTGAAGCACAAATATTTTGAATAATGTCTCCTTCTAAATTTTTTATTTTTACTTTCGGGTAAAAGCACAAACTTGTGTCACCTTTTATAAAGAAATGGGATATCAGAATCTAATAGTTCAACATTAATGACAAAAAAAATGGTATCTGTGTTTAAAATATGAAGATGATGTAAACTGATGAAATGTGTAGAATTGGATGAATTTTATGTCTATGATTTTTTAATTTTTTTAAAGTAAGAATTTATTCATTTTATTTTATTTTGAAGTCCCTTTTCTAACTGAAAAAAATATAGAGTATAGTTCCCATCAAACAAGTATATGCAAATCATCTTTTTTTGTTCTAATTTGAAAATATCTTATAGATGACATGTATAGCTAGTGAACAAAAAAAGAAATAATTATTTTTTATGTATATTTTCTTTGTTATAAGTACTCAAATTTGACCTTATTAGAATCCAACATTTTTTCCCTCCTGTCAAAACTTCCCTATCAAATATACACCTTTTTGAAAAAAAAAATACATATTGGTGAAGAGGATTCTTTCCTCTAGAGATAAATATAATATTATTTTTAATGTGATTTACTATTTTTTTTCCTTTTTTGAGGGAGCATGTTTTGAAATGTTGAAATATTGACTTATAATATTTTGAGATTATAACATATTATAACTAATCAAAACACTCAAAAATTTATATAATGATGAAATTGAATCTAAGATCTATAAAAGGGTATTTTTAGTTTTTGAAAAAAATTGAGTTTTGATAGAGAAATGGGAGTTGACCAAAATAAGTTTTTTTTATCATAAACGGTGACATAGATCTATGCTTTTACCCTTTCTTGTTCCTCAAGATCACAATTTATAATCTTCCAAGTTTTCCATAAATTCTTCTCCTCTTTTTTATATTTGATTCAATTGAAATATTTCTTTAATCTTGAATTTACATCCATAATGTTTGATGAATATATTCTTTTAACATAATAGACTTTTCAAAAACCCTTTTATGATTATGTGTTGGATCAACTCCTATTTATTCTCTCTCCCTTCAACTCCCTTGTTGCTAGGTTGTTTTTTATGAGTGTCCTTTGGATTAGTTCCTTTTATATCTCCTTCCACATTATATGTCATTGTTATCTCTTTTATGTTTGTTCACCTACTCCTCTTTCATATGAACATCGATGTCTTTGACTTAAAGACTTTGTTCAAAAATAATTATAGATGATATGCCTATAATGACATTGTTTCTTCAATAATTCATTTACTCTATGAAACTTTTGTAGAAGTGGACGATGTTATATATTTGAGCTTGATTTGGAATGTAATATACCATTAATAATGTGCAATAATCTCTATGTAATAATCTAAATATACATTGTCTACTTATAAATATAATGACTTTTCCCTTAAAAGTCTTCCATGCAAATCATCTAAATCTTAAGCTTGATTTTTTGGGCCCACCCTTATGCTTGGGATTTAATATAATATAATGTGATTTTCCTTATAATTGTTAAACACAATATTCTTCTCTCATTCACTTTTGTAAGCCTCAGTATCTAAACACACCATGACTTCCTTTTTTGCACTTCAACAAACATCTAGTCATTTTCTACAAAATGCTACATGTCCTAAATACATTGGCGAAAACTGCTTCTGAACAGCACTAAATAGGGCTATGATGAATATATAATATGTGATCCTTATTGAGTCACTATTCTTGTTCTCTTCACTAATTCAATTATTTCTTTGATTACTTCTCTTTAATCATGGTTAGGTTGCAACTCTATAATCATTCTCCTCCTTATGCCTATGTATGCTTGGAAACTCAAGCATATATGAGAATAACTTTGGCAGAGAAGAACATCACACAAGAACACAAATTTTCTATATTCATTCTAATATTTTCCATCTAGGATACCACTTATGACTTGTCATATCTATTTCATTTTTGGTGCCATTGTTACATTATTTAACATCGAGATAGCTTTTGTTTTTGGATGCCTACTATGGTGATGTTATTTTATTGTTGTATTTTTATTTATTTATTCAAGATCACGAATCCATCTACATCCTTTGACATGTGCAAACTTATTCATGACATGTTTATTCCTTCTATCAATCCATCTCTTTCTCTAAAAATTGCTAATTCCAATTTGATTTCTTGTGCATTCTTGAGAATAAGTATCAAACTAGTTTGTAGATTAATACTTAATCAAATGATAGTAGAGTCATTCTCTTCAATGACATAGATTCTCCATAATAAATCATGTGGATGTGACCCTTGTTAGTTGAGTCAATATCTACATTCTATTCTCTTGACTATAATGTATTTGACATAAAAAAATGTATGATACTTTGTCTTAATGTTTTTTTTTTTGTAAGCACAATGACTTCTATCTATTGAGTATCAACCTGCAGTCTTCTTTTAAATATTCCTATTCAATATCTAAGATGTGTGTATAATAAATTTTTGTGAGATAAAATTCACAACATGACAGGATTATGCTCTAATACCACTATGATGACCCTTTTCTTGGTCATTCCAAAAATGAAGAACCAAAATCATCCAATGCCTTCTTGGAAATATTGTTTCCCTCTAATATATGTGAGTCGATGAAGGTTCATGACTATTCATTTAGTCGCTATTGGTAATGTATTTGATCTAATACATATTTATAGTTTAGTTAAAATATAATATAAAATACTTAAAATAATTACAAGTATAATAAAATACTTATACTTTATTATTATATATCTAGTATTGATTACACTAATGATAATAAATTATGTATTAATATATTTATTTGAATTATGATTACTTATTAACTTATCATTATTATATTTAGGTGGCTCATATCATTATATTGATATTGTTAGTTATATTTTATTCACTTTGCATGTTATATATATATATATATATATATATATATATATATATATATATATATATATATATAAGTTTTGATTAGGTAAAAATAGGTTTTGAAAGGACCCAAAACTTTGTACATTACATCAAAAGATATAACAATATAAGACCCAAATATAGCAACGTGAGTCACCAAAATAAGATAGGGAATAACCAACAAATTCCCACCACAATAGGCATCAATTCTAAACAAGGGAACTTAAGATTTAAATTTATATTTAGAACCTCTCTTGTAGGACCACAAATTCTTATCAAGAAGAGGGATGGAGTACTTAGATTTCTTTCTTTTTACCATTTTCCATCCATCCTCTAGCTTAGCTACATCATTTTGCTAATCCCCTGAAGAAATGAAGGAGTCCACATCGTAGATTAGAGAAGAAGTATCATCAAACAAAACACTCTCCCTAGGAAAGGCCAATTTGGGTGAACCCAAATCTAAAGCATTATGTACTGGAGGTCCAGAGACAATAGAAAGTCCAAAGATAGAAAACTATAAAGGCTCGGCATTTAGGACATCAGGGCCAATAGGCTGATCCAAAAAATCAAAAGTAGTACCCCCTAAACCAATAGAAGCAGGAGACCCTTCAACTTGCTTCCGAATAGATGAAGATTTAGTAATAGTGTAATGCTTATTAGAAACACTTGCCCACCAGGGAAGGTGTTCGCTTCGATCTTTCCTTGTTAAAAGAACATTGAGCTGCCACATGCCTAGTCATGTGACATTTTCTACATCACAAGGAAAGACCTTCATAATCTAGGATCTAAGTCCAAATACCTCATTAAGAACCTAGGAAAATCTTCTCAGAGAGACCCTTAGAAACATCCATCTCATCTAGGATGTGAAAAAATGTCAAATGAAGAACATCAAAGGTCTCCGTATCCATAATCTGAAAATCTCCAAGAGCCTCCCCAACAGATTCCAAAACTAAATTCAGCCAGAGATGCATAGGAAGATTCAGAAGCCTAACTGAAATAGGGATCTTATTGAAAGATTTTGTGAATGGGTCAAAATCCTTATACCAAGGTTTGGCCATCAAGGGGAAATGTTCCTCCCAAGAGAAGATGTAATCACACAAGATAGTCCTCCTATCTTCAACATTTTCAAACTTGACAATAAAAAAACCCTTAGCAATAGGGTAAATCTGCATATCTGTAGATAAAATTGGCCTCCAAAACATGGCAATCCAATCATGAAGGGTAGGAAGGGAGGGCCAAAAAATCCTAAATTAGAAAATAACAGCATGGGAGGAGAAAACCTCTATAGTTTTGAAAATCTTATCTATTGTATCAGAATCTAACAAAACCCAAATGGGTTTAGTCACACTCACAGGAGTAGCCTCATGTTGCTTTGAAGATCTTGAAGAATAACTAGTAGAAGGGACAAACCTATGAAGATCCACCTCAAAAGTAGTAGGGCCTTGACCCCCCTGGCCCTAGACACACTAGGAACCCTGAGGCAAGCCTAGCACGCACTATAGGAGAAGCAGTCACACCAGACCCAGCAAAGGGAGACAGAGCACCCCCCACCACACTCTCTACAACCAGCATGATAGCAGCATCCATGACTAAAGAGGAAACCATGATAGGAGTAGTCATAGTTTGAAATCGCCCTTGGGCAAGAATGTTGGCCAAAAAGTGGAAGTGTTTTTCCCTTTTCATATTTTTTTGTCAATTGATATCAAAATTTGAGGCATTTAGAGTTTGAATATAAAAAAACTTTAGAAATAAAAAATTTAGTGTTCGGAATCTAGTTTTTGAATATGTAATTTATTTGTGTACCCATGTGATAGATTATGTTTTTGGTATGGATCTTTAAAAACCACTTTTTCAAAATGCCTATTTCAAGACCATACCATACTCATGTATGGACACCATAATTTCACACAAATAAATGAATTTTCACAAATTCCTTTAAAGGGAGTTACCTAATACACCTAAGATTGATGACAATATTTTTTCTTAATTTTTAATTGAATAATTTTTTTTTTAATTAATTATTAATTGGCTATAAAGGTAAATTTTAAAACCTCTCATGTATGGACCACATAATTTGATCAAAATCTCACTTTTTTCAAAAAAAAACTTTTAATCTCAAAAGAATTGTATGTAGATTAATGACATATAAACTAATTTAAGAAAAATTATAAAATAAAAAAGTTATTAAAGTTTTAGTGAATGTCACTTTTTAACATTTAAGAGATAGTTTTGATTAATAAATAATGGAAAAATACCAAATAAACTAATAACACTATAAAATTTACATTTTTGGAATTAAAATAGTAAGACCTATAATGGGCTTTTGTTTCATCGAAAAATTCAATGGGGATGACTATTAAAAAAAATTATGACAATACCAAAAATTAAATGCTTTAGAAAAAAAATGGATCATAAAGGCATGGCTTGGTGGAACCAAGCCTATGCCATGCCTTTCCCCAAGGCAAAACCCCATGCAAAAGTCGCATGCTATACCAAATTCCTTCTCATGTCTCAAGAATTGGGCACCCAATTTTTAATTCAAATATTGGGCGCCCAATTGCTTTCAACAATTGAACTCGATTATTTAAAAAATAGGTACACAATTCTTTTTAGAATTGGGTACCCAATTTTTAAATAATCGGTACCCAATTTTTAAACAATTGAGTACCCATTTCTAATGTACCCATTGGTCCCAAAAAGTTACCCCCCAAACCGACTTTCAATGATTGAAATGATTGAATAACAATTTCAATTTGCAATAGCAAATTTTGTCATAGTTATTCTATTTTCTTGTCTTCTTATACAATTTTCAAGCTATTGATTCAAATTCAAAATTGATGCAAACATGGGATCAAAACAACGAAGAAAGAAGAAAGCAAAAGTTTTGATAGATGAGGAGATTGTAGCAAATAAAGAGAATGAAGCACAACATCAACAAGAGAGAAGACAGAGAATTAGAGACTTGAACAATGTTTCAAAGGAGAAAAAAATTGAGGATACCATGATGGATGAAGAGGTCAAAGAAGAGAACCCAATACAAGAAAATTTAGGTGCACATTCTAATCATGCATTCAATACAGGTGTGTCTCCAAACCCTCAAATTTTCTCTCATGATGGAATTGGTGATTTTTTAGAACCAGGTTACGATTTAAATGACTTAGATTTTCTTCATGAGAAGCAATTGTCAAACGATCATGCACAAAAGACTCCAATTGAAATGCATGCCCAAAAATAAATACTAAGAAAAATCGAAAATGAGATTCAAATCCCAAATAAAAATGAAAATGAAATGTCAATTGAAAATAAAAATTGCGTGAATGTAGACATAGAAACACCAACTATTGAACAAACTTGTCAAAATGATACGAAAGTGTTTGAACATAATTTTCATATTCCTAATGATATGTTAGATAATCTTGAGGGATTGGTTTCATGGAGACAAATTAGGATACATGCTAATACATTGTATAGACATTATTTTTTATAATAAGAAATTTTGGTTTCAATGTCAAAGAATGTTGCAACTAATTAAAATGTCTAAAATGCAAAAAGTGATGAGAAGGTTGGGAATGTATACAAAACCCAAAAATAAAAATGAGTCTTTAAAACAAGTTGTATCCACTGTTGCTAGTTTCTTTGATGTTATTGGAAAGAGAAGTCGGTCTAAAGATAAGAATGCAACACGATGAGCAATAACAATAGCTTTAGTTAACAAATAAACATTTGACAAAAGATTGATAAGCAACATAAGTGGATATCTTAATGTGAATTGTAAGACTATAGAAAGAGCTATAAAGAAAAGGGTAAACTTTGAATGTGATCTAGCAAATATTTTATGGACTTCTAGTGGTAGACTCCCAAGATGTGATATGAAACTTACTAGTGAAGTCAAAAGTTTGATTGAAATTTTTTGGCATGATAATACAAGAGTATCACCTAATTCAAGAGATTTTCTTAATTTGATAATTGGATAAAAAATACATGATCCACATCCTAAACACCTTTTGGACATGACTCAAACTGAATTGGTTAAAAAATTTGTAGATAGTAATGTATTAAATATTACCATTAGTCAAAGATCTTTTGAAAAGTGTAAACCATGGTATGTAAGGATTAACAAGGAAAGAATCACATGTTGTTGTGGAGCTCATATTCAATTTCATTACCATTATGATGTACTTTGATCTATACATGGTACCATGCATAATAAAAGCATGTTGCAGGAATGTGGTATCAAAATACCACCTCAAACTATAAAGGATTTCATATCAGGTTCTTTTTGTAAGCCACCTAATGATCAATACTTTATTTTCAATGCATATCTTTCTGGTACATGTGATATGAGTGGCAATCTTTCTTTGTTAGATGAATGTTTGCATGAAAATGCTTTGACTACTTTTGGACAACAATTAGTTGAGGTAAAAAGATTCAAAACTATTGAATATCCATTGAAGGATGGGAAGATTGGAAGAAGGTGTGATCTAGTTACATATAAAGTTAGTTGTCATGCATTTATGGATGAGTTTAAGAGTGTGATCATAAAAAAAGTTAAACACTCTCAATATTCTAGATGGCTTGATGGACAATTTCACATATGTAAGAATATATTTCCAATTGGTACTATACTTTCAGTTGTTGACTTTGTAGAGAACTACACACTTGCACCAGAAGAAGAGGTACAACCACAATATTACAATTCAGTGCAAGTAACAATTTATGTTCATATAGTTTATAGGCATGCACCTGATAGTATAGAGGAGGATCAAAAAATATTGAGAGAGTACCATTTTTATATGAGTGATAATAAAATCCATTCATCTAAGTTTGTCCAATATTGTTTCAAGGTCTTTTATGATAATTTAAAAGAGAGACAAATTCAAATGAAACAACATTGGATATGGTCAAATAATTGTACAGGAAAATTCAAGAATGCTAGTATGTTCTATTGGTTGAGTAAGGCACATAGGCAAACTAACATCCAACATGTGTGGAGTTATTTTGAGGCTAGACATGGTAAAGGAGAACATGATGGTGCTAGTGCATGTGTGAAGAGAGCCCTTAGTAAAGAGCAATTAAAATTTGAGAAAAAGCTAAATTCAAAAATACACATGAGATTGTCGAATGGTGTAACAAATATTTTTACATATGATCAATTCAAAACTCTACAATCTAACATTTCTTATACCCAGTTGAAGAAAAGAATATCTATTCAAGATATGACTATGATACAATTAGTGGGTTAGCTAAATGGCATTCGTTTAGGAGTTTAGATTCTAACACTTGGACTATATGGACTAGGGAGCTTGCTTATTTTTGTCAATTTTGTCTTGTAGGTGAATGGGAAGAATGTGAGAATACAGAATGGGTTGAAGATTGGCAACAAATATCATTAGCACCTACTGACACACATTTTTAAGATGATATAGTAAATGAAGGCTAGAATGTTACTTTTGCATCAGAAGACTATGATCATATTTCAAACCTTATAGAACTTGATATGCATAATTTAATTAGATTTTGTTGTGATCTCATGCTTCAATTATATAATTTGCATATGTACCCATGTGATTAAAGTGTTTCTGTACTTTATCTTATCTTGTAGGACATGTTTATGCTATGATTGTGCCTCATAATAATGATGAATAGACTGAGTATTGGCTTGCTAGATGTGTGGAACCTAAGAAAAAATTGATATGTCATCAAGTAGATGATGATGGTTTTGAGTATCCAGTTGGGTCTATCATTGTAGCTAGCACTTGGCTACGCAGATACCTAATAAGAAGAAATGGTTTACTAGCATTTGAAGACTACCAAAGCAAAAAGAAGATTTTACACTATTCTCATTTGGTTGTGGCTACAAATATCAAATTATAAAGATACAAAGGGAGACCCACCAATAAGGTATTATGGACAATTTCAATGGATAAGAATGAGACAATCATGGATGCATTGCAAAAGAGAGAGGATGCAGATGGTACAGTGGAATGACTACATTTAAATCAAGCACATGTAAGTTTTTTCTTTATTGTGATATTTTTATATATGTATTTATATATATTCCACTTATTTAGGTCTCAATTACAATTTATGCAAATTTAAGTGTTAAAGTGCATCGAGTGTCAACATCTTGTGCAATTCCACATAGTGAGTACATACAAATTACACATATATTTACATAGTTCAGCTACCTCATATTAATTTATGTGTTTATTAACATGCTTTTTTGTTTTACAATTTTATTTTACAGGACCTCATTTCAAGAGATGTGTTGAACCAATTTTATATTTTGAGTTCATGCTTCTATATATTTATCATTGAAATTGTCTTACATATATTGTGAAATATGTTGTACAAAAAAATTTAAAAATAGGAGTTTACCTCTATTTGAAAGTTAAAGGTGTGCACTTGATATTATAAATTAATTGTCAATTTAAGTAATGGCCTCCTTTTTTATCCATTAATTTTACATTGAAGCATGTTTAAATTAATGTTTGTTTGAAGTTTCAAATTACTATTGATTGTAATTAATAACCCTTCACTTGTACATGATAATTTAAAGATCATTACTCATTGTATCAAGATTATATGCTATTGTTATGTTGACCAATAATTTACATGTATGTTTAACCATGTTAACCATGTTAAGTGAGAGGGAGAGAAGGAGGAAGAGAGGGAGAGAGAGGGAGGGATATGGGGAGAGTTATAAGTGCTTGTAATTTATCAAAAAGGGCTCCCATTATGACACCTTAGGACAAATTAGCACCTCGTAGGACCCCTTACTTCACATTAGTTATAATTGTAGTCCTAAAAGTAATCTTTTCTAATGTGTCCTAGTACATTATAATATTTCCTAGAGGTTTTGATGGGTCATATGTGGTCATAAGAAACCTTGGGACCCATTATGACTCCTTAGAACCCATTCATACCATTAACACACTTTATGAACCCTTAGAACACATTAATCATCATAGGATACACTTGAGGATTGTAATGTGTCCCATTCAATCCTATTTTTTCCTAAGGATTTTTAGTGGGTCCTAAGTGGTTCTAGGAATCCTTGAGACTAATTACAACCTCCTAAGAACCATTATGACCCATTATGAGCCTTTATAGTCATATTAGTCATATGTTCTAAAGGGACATTAGGGATTTTTAGGACCAATTAGTACACATTAGGTCTCATTAGGACATGTTAGGATCCACTCGCACACATTAGGACCCACTAGACCCCATTAAAACCTCTTATAACACATTAACCATTGCAAGACATAGTAATGTTTCCTAAGTGGTCCTAATATCTCACAACAGATCATGATTGGTCCTATGTGGTTTGAAAGCCCATTAATATTGTTTAGGGTGCACATTATGACCACTTAAAAGATATTAAAATCCATTAATGTCTCTTATATAATATTAAGGGGCATTTAAGACACACTAATGGGTTATAATATTCCCTAATTGGTCCTAATGTGTCTTAAGGGGTTCTAATGTGTCTTAGGTGATCCCATAACCTTTAAGGACCTGTTAGGAACCCTTATAATCCATTACGGGCCATTAGGACTTATAAGAACCAATTATAACCCCTCTAAACACATTCACCATCATATGATACACTACTATGTCCAAAGGCATTATAATAGTTCCTAAGTGGTTGTAATCATTCCTAATGTTTCCTCTTGGATTTTAAATTGTGTTCTTAATATATCACGAAGGGTCATAATCGGTTCTTAATGGTCCTAGGACATTTTAAGGTCTATTAGGATCCCTTAGAACACATTAACTATAATAAGACATGCAAATGGGATGTTAATGATTCTAATGTATCATAAAGGGTCATAATGGATTATAAGAGGCCCTAGGACCCATTACAAAACCTTAGAATCACTAATACATTTGGTACCAAATTGCAACTATAGTGTCATTGCATTTTTCTGTCACAACCTTGTCGTCATTGCAATTACGACAGTCTACCGTCGCAATTGCAATGACGACAAGGTTGTGATAGAAAAATTGCAACAGCACTGCCATTGCAATTTGGTACCAAATGTATTAATGAATATATTAGGAGCAATTCAGACACATTAAAAGTACCTCAATTTGATGTGATATTTATCCAATAATCTTTTTGATATCAGTACTAATGCTCTATAAATAGTTAAAATTGTGTCAATTAGGATTAGTACTTTAGGTCCTAATTTTAGATTAATTTTAGGTATGTTATCCATACATGTGTGTCATAAGGGGACATAAGAGTCCTAATAGGTCATAATATTTTTTATAGGTTCTAATAAGTCTTAATATGTATTATTAGTACGTAATAGGTCTTATTAGGTAATAATAAGTCTTATATTACCAAACAACACATAAGAGCCCCTTACAACACATTTCTAGGTACTTAGATCCATATTTGTATTAGGGGGACCTAGAGAGTCTTACTTGGTCCTAATATGTGCTATAGGTTCTAATAGGTCTTAACATGTTTTAGTATGTAATAATTAGTCTTACGTTAACATAAAACACATAAGGACTCCTTATGATACATTTCTAGGTACTTTGATTCATATGTGTGTTAATAGGACTTAGGGAGTCCTACTAGGTCTTAATGTCCAAAGACATCATAATAGTTCCTAAGTGGTCTTAATATATCATGAAGGCTCATAATGGGTTCTTAGTGGTCGTGGGACATCTTAGGGCCTACTAGTACCCCTTAGAACATATTAACTATGATAGGACACACAAATGGGATGTTAATGATTGTAATATATCATAAGGGTTCATAATGTGTGAAAGGAAGGGTATCATCCATCATTTCATTAAAAAAAATTCAATCTTTACCTAAAGTTTATAAAATTAAATTTTTAGGATGAAAAATACTTATTTAATAGTAGGTCAATTTTATTTGTATGAATCTCAATGCATAAATTTGATGTGATATTTATCCAATAAGCTTTTTTATATCAGTACTAATGCTCTATAAGTAGTTAAAATTATTGTTCATCTAGCATATATACTTACAAAATGTGCCATATGTTCATGAATAAAATATCTTGCAATAAAGAAAATGGTTTGAATACTTAAAACATGATGAAACATAATAATATATGCTACATATGCAAGCATGATAAGAAGTCATAAAAAAAATGTACATGGTCTAACATACATCACAACATGATCTATGAAGTTCAAAAATACATATATAATATAGTTTTAACTATCCTAACACAAAGTGTATCAATATACACAATATGTACCATAAAAACACAATCTACAGGTGCCAATAACACGTAATCTATTTGATCGAATGTCCTCTTTACTCCACATGAAGAGGACTCAAATGGATCATCTTGTGTAATACAAGTCATCTCATCATGTGGGACATCCTATGAGGTAGATGGATCACCCTATGTAACATGCAGCATGTCTCATCATGTACATGCTTAATTGAAATGGGTTTCAAAATCTAGTTTGCAAATAAATTTTCACTACATAATAAAATAAATGCCACATGAGATGGGTGTCCCTCTGTAACAAGAGGAGGCACACTATGAAAACTGCCAAATGCAGCAATAGTGAGGTCCTATAATTTACAATAAATACATTTTTAAAATTTGATTTTAGAGCATAATGAACTATACATTATGTACATAAATAACAATATTGACCTCAAAGGATGATGTAGCTACCTCCATCTGGCTAAGTCTTGTGCTCTTAGCAACACTCATGGTGACATAGTCCTAAAATTATGGATACATAAATGTTGAGTCAAAATTATATATACATGAATAATTACAAAGTATGCAAACTAAAAAGTACATAATTCATACACTACATTTTTATACACTATAAATTTAACATGTATATATATCATACCTGAGTACTAGCTAGTGTCACAGATGTGTCTACAAGTATGCTAGCATGATAATCATAAGATGGAGTCAAAAATAGACTATATCGAGGCTTGTATGGATGAGTAGAATACATCTCCTATTCGTCAAATCAAAAGACATAAAATATATATACATGAGTCAAAATTGTTTAGATTATAAGTTCAAAACAATTTACATACATAAAAATAGTAAAAATTATTATTTTTTAGTCAAAAGTTCATACCATATGTATTTGAGCTTGTGCCTCAGTGGTAATTAGAGCAGGACCTATACTGACATCAAACTGTGTAGCTGTGGGCAATCCCTACAAAATGAGATAAAAAGAACATATGAGCACATATTATTAAATTCAAGTTCAAACGTACATTTTTAAAATGTAATTCAAAGTGCATATCGTATGAGGGATGCCAATGTTTGTAGGTCTCGAAAAAAGACTATAGTACCTCCTAGGAGGAAGAGTATCATCCATCCTCTGTTATTTCAAGAGTAAAAATTAATATGGTTAATAAAATTACACATTTATGTAGAAATTAAATAATTATGTGTACTTTATATTTAAATTAAAATTAAAAATTTAGCTGCTACTCTTAACTATCTCCGGGCTCTCCTTGTTGCATGAGGTCAACAAATGATGACACATCAATCTCGTCACTACCATCACCATGGGTAGCATATACATCATCATCAAAATCAGCACCCTCAGCATAATGGTCATCATGTGCTGCATCAGCATCACTCTAGGGGCCTGTGCATATGCCTCCACAACTAGTACAAATATGTCCAAGTGGACGAACATGTCTCGCCTGTGTCCACTATTGTAATAAATTGCCTGAAAGGGCACTCAAGGAGGTAAGAGGAGATGAAACTACTTGATGATGGTGTGGAGCCGGTACAATAGGCACAAGAAGAGGTACAAGGGGTTGAGCTCGCCTATGTTTTCTCATTCTATCACTCAAATTTTCCCCAGACCTATCCTAAGGTATCCCTCCACCAACCCCCTAAAATTCTTTCATATCAAAATAATTGACTTTCAAACCCAATTCAAACTCAGCCCATGGCTTCCTAAGGAAGCACATGGAATCTAAATTTTGTATAGAATGAATGACACCTTTCATTCTATCTACAAGGCATAGTAGGTGAGGAGGGGGGTGGGTCTCGCATTGGATAGCCTCAATATCATGCATGAGGTCATTAAGGTTACACCTCATGCTCTCACGGAGATCATCTGCAATCGGTGGTGGAGGTGGGGTTGGAGGTGAAGGTCGAGGTGAAGGTGGAGGGGGAGCAGGTGGTGCTAGTCCATCAAATATAATCTACATATATGTTTAAACAACATAAAAAATGACTAAATTACAATTTAATAAAATTTAAATCTAAAATATCAATTACATAAATGCACAGATCTTTAAAATCATATCAATTAAATAAATAAAGTTAAACACTTAAGTCCAATTGAACATTAAATACCAAATTTAAGTCTAATCATAAAATAATACTTCATAAAAACTATATAGGTTACTTCAAGGTTTCTTTTCTAAAAATAGGAGCCACCTAGCTAATTGCTTTCATGTACACTTATTTTGTGACACTGGGAGATTGTATTCTCATTATGCATTATATGTTCATCTTAGGGTCAAACAAAGTTAAGATTATGGCAAGGTTATGGTTTTAAAAAAATTTATGTTTATGGTTTTCATGTCCTTGATTTCCCTTATGAGCTTACATGTGCCTTAGAATTAGAATTAAATGAGAGAACATGGTTATTTTAAACCCTCTAGAAAATGAACCTGTTTTGATCCAATAACATTTGAAGAAGTATACAATCAAATCTCATTGTGTGTCCAACATGGTAATGGATCATGTTGGCTTGTAGCCCTCTAGATTACTACGGGCATTGTATGCCTACTCAAGGAAAGTGCATTTCTGTTGTTGTACATCCAAGATAGAGTCATTGTTGAGATACATTAAGATAATTTTACTCACAAAAATTTGCCTCTTTAAAATCTAACCCTTCTCAATGGTCTAGAAAAGAAGTCAATAAGTATGAATCTTTGGCCCAAGTTGCTTGGTATCCTTCCCCAATATGGAGTTATAAGTTTTTTGATGATTCTCTTAGGGTTGATCCTAGTTTGTCTTGTGATCATCTTGTAAAAATGGATTTCTCTAGCTCAATCATTAAAGTCATTTCTAATAAACTTCATGTATTTAATTTCTAATAATATGGATAAAATAGAAGCTTTAATCTTAGCTTTTTCATCTTCTCTTGCATCATACATAAAATATTTATCATCAAGGGGGATTATGTGGTCATTTATCATGCACTTTTTTATACAATAAATTATTCTTAGAAGCTTTAATATTATTTGTATGAGGTTCCTTTTCATCTCCATAAATTATCTCAATACAATTTTAAACTTTGTTATCATTAAACTAATAATATTGCTAATTTTATAGAAAATAATACCAATGACAATGATCTCCCTTTGGAAGATGTTGAGGTGGACTCATTATCTTATGTCCTGTCACTCTACTATTTTCTCCATAATGACCAACTAGCATGTTCATCTTTATATTCCTAACTTAAATGACTACAAAATGCACCTTGATATAGTCTTGTACACTCTTGACAACTTCCAAGGATTGGAAATCTTTTCCACTTTCCATATTGACACAAGATTAGTCTCCTGAAGGTTATTAGGCCTTTTCATAAGATAAATTGATCACACTCTTGAAAAATGGATTGGCAAAGGAATGTAATTGCATGTTGAAGAATTATTATACTTTTGGATTCATCAAAGAAGAATGGGAAAGTAATTACACTAAAGAATTAAAGAATGGGAGATTCTTATATGTTCAGTAAGTTGGTTGTTGTTCTATATTTTTATTTTTTTAAATGATTTCAATTCACAAGTGAATTTAAGATATATTATTTGATTTTAAATAGTGAATATTATAGCATATTGAATTTAAAGAATTAGAGATATATTATTTGATATAGAGGTAGATATAAGTATATATGAAGAGACATAGATAGAAGGTTTAGCATTTAGTCCATAACTTAGTTAGTCTAAGGGTTAAGAATTTAGGATATAAAGGTTTAGGATAAGGGTTAGACTTGACATAATTAGAATTCAAAACTTAATGTCAAGATTTAATATTTTGTAAATTAGGCACATGTAATCATAAAATGGATGTAATCATGAACTCAAGTCACACTAAATAAACCCTAAATGATGCTAGAAAGCTATAAAGTGTAATGAGATTATGATCTTATAATACATGGATTAGCTATCAAATGCACATAATTAACTCAAAAGAACTTGCAAATCACCTAGAATGATTTGCATAACCTTATTACAAAAAATGTAGATATCTCAAAAGCTTGAGTTGATAGCACATTTGTAGAAATCTCTAGGAGTTCAATGGTTTGGATTCATTCTCCATGAGTGGTGGAGGTTGAATCCTTGATTGATCAATATATGATTAAGCTTTATTGGTGGGAATTAATTTCATTTTCCATTAGTGATGATATGGATAATTGATCATTTTAATTAATTCATTTAATTAATAGTTCTAGCCATAGGATTTAAAAACTTGATTTGATTAATTATGCTAGGATTAATTAATGAATCAATGG
Organism: Cupressus sempervirens; assembly: GCA_028749045.1. Taxonomy (NCBI): domain Eukaryota; kingdom Viridiplantae; phylum Streptophyta; class Pinopsida; order Cupressales; family Cupressaceae; genus Cupressus; species Cupressus sempervirens. Next base: position 797,758,672 of record CM053792.1, read on the forward strand.
CCCTTTTTTAAAATTGATTTTTTATATTAAATTATTGATGTTTTATCATGGGCCTTTGGAGCAGGAAGCCAAAGGAGAGCCCACATAAGAAGATGTCATTAGGAGACTCTAAAGAATATTGAGAGTAGCACAGTACCAGGTGATAGTCTAGACATAGGTGGTCATCTGAGCTAGCATGGTAATTGATCATTACATGCAAATTGCAGAGCTAACTTCTCAATTGAGGATTACATAGGGTGAGGCCACTTATCATAACTCTAGAGAGGCATACTATTATGATGAATACTCATTAACTATTCTAGCAGAAAGACAAGTTATTCACTTCTCTATATATTCTTAGGCATCCAAGGGTGTATAGTCCCTCCTACTCACACTGATGTTCCACCTCCACCTCTAGTGAGGGAGGGTTATTTAATTAGATGCATGATTCCTTTTTCTCTTCTAATTTTTTTATGATGTATCATTTTCTTTGTATCATTTTGAGATCTTGATACTGATAATGCTATGATATCACTCATTTTTTGATATTTTGATTATATCACCCACAAACATTGATAGTATATGTGATGATTACAAATATTATTGGATCTCATTACATGTTTTATTATCAATTTTTCTATTTTATACATGAGATGCTCTAATATGGTGTTTTTCTTTTCTTATAATATCGTGTTATATATAAATTTACCTAAGTACCCTTCTTGATTATCTATGATGGATGTAGTAAATGACATGTCTCTATATGATTCTTTTGATATGATATGCATGGATAATATAATGAAATTTTTAAATCCTTCCTATGCAATAAATGATGTAATTAGATATGTAAATGTTTTTAGATTCATATGACATGTAAATGTAGATATGATGCTCCTCTAGGATAATAGTTTATCATTTAAGGTTACAATTATGGTTTGAAATTTATAAATAGTACTTGGTTCTTAGGATAGTTATTCAATTATTTATATATTAGGGTGTAGGTTTTAGCAAATTAAGATTATGGTTAGGATGACAGTAAGGGTTTTGATTAGAGTTTTGGTTAAAATTGGGATTATAGTTAATCCTAAATAATGCCCAGGCAAGGGATCCAAAAAACTAATCTAAAGTTTTACTAAGCAAGCAATAACATGTACAATAATTTACATAAAAAACATAAGAGATTACATTCCTTAACTAGCACATTTACATTTCATTTTTAAATAATTATAAGTACTAGAAGTAAAATAAATAACACATCCACATGAAAGAATAACTACTTGAGTTCAATCCATTTA